>CM053331.1:36293282-36900782 GCA_028583605.1 Dastarcus helophoroides | reverse complement strand
CTGAAATAAATTGATTGATCCTTGTATATTCTGGCGGCGTAGTTACCTACAATACGCAACAGTTGTGTAATGTCGTGGCTCCACCATCGGATATTCCGCCAAGCTTTCAGTATTTAGCAGGCGTGGTGCTCGAGCGTGCATTGTATATTTGTATGCCAGACAGAGACGCAAAACAAGCGTGTAGCGCGTAGGTTTCGTTTCAATCCTCTCGACTCTTCGCAACTCCCAACAAAACCCAACTTACATCGTTAAATTGCAAATATTAATCTCGTTCGTGGCGTTGCTGTGCGATTTCGGCGTTGAACATTCCAGAACTTCGCCGTCGTCTCTCATCCATCAAGTCCAGAAAACAAGCGGGCAATCAAGGTGCGTATAAAGGCCGGTTCTTGTTCGTTGTTCGGTTGTGTGTATTGTTCTCTTGCATGAAAGTCGGAGGGTTAAAATCGATGAGATAAGGGCGGCCCTTCGCTTTTGTGAATGGCCAGATGGGTGGTAGGTGTCGTTCCCCTCAATTACCTCGTTGTATTTGGGAGACGTTCCAAGTGTAACGCTGATGATGTGTTTCTGATCTTGTAAACTGTTAACGCAACGTTATGTAATTGTTTGCCTTGACATAGGATATGGTGGCCTCAAGTGAAAGGGAAAGCTGGCTTCTGTTAAACGCTAAATTTGGTGTTATCCAGCTTTCGATTAGAGTCATTTTGAATTGAAGCGCTGCTAGTGGTTTACGTTGTTTACGAGGTTGCGCCCTTTCGGGAATTTATGGTTCAGAATGTTTTCGAGCGTGTTTGTCTCAAAATTCATAAAGCAAAACAATCATTATCGTTATGAAGTTATGATTATGAATAATTGCATGGTTTATTTTTAATGCCAAAATAATGATAACCTTTGATCTGTTGCCTATTTAATTCAGTGTGGATTTCGTTCAAACATTGATACACTTAATTCAAAATATGTTGTGGTCGGCTGCTGTAGCTTTAATTTCGTTGTTTCATCGACAGTATTATAGAATTAGTTATAACGCAACATTGACTCTTAAAGTCACTTACTTATTAAGTCTATGTTGCGAGTGGTAAAAAGTCATTTTTTGCCTTAAACTAAATACTTTAATGGTGGGAAGAAAGATTTGTTTGCAGGCGCCAATTCTAACAAATTAGTAAACGGTAAAAGGGACATCGTTTTTAGAACTTTCGATTTTATTTTCAACATTTTGTTATTATTATTTTTTTTCAATCAAAATATTTAATTTGTATTTTTTTTACCATAAAACTTCGACGATATATTGAAAATTTTAACATTTTTTCCTAGTTTTCGAAATTTTGATTTTAATCTCTTTGACCCCAAACACGCGTTTAAAAAAATTCTACTTCTTTTTATTAATTAAAAGATTTTGAATTTTTTAAACAAATTTTGACATTTTTTTTTTCATTTCTGAATCCTCACCGACTCGTTTTGAATTGTTTCAAAAAATTTATTTTAACTGGACTCTTGTAAGCTAAAATGAAATAAAAAAAATATTATCACTTATTTTTTTTTACCCGATACTTAATTGCAAACGCAAAATTTTCCAACGTTTCCACATTTTTTCAAAACTTCGATACTTTTTTTGAAATTTCGATGGTAAACTCTGAGCTTATTTTTTAAAAAATAATTTACATTTTTTTCTTCGTAGTGGACTCTTATTAGTCGGAAACGTTATATTTATTAATTTTATTTAACAACTCGGTTCGGAACGATTTAAATTTTTACTAAAAATAAATCCTAATATTTCCAAACTGGGTCGCAGAAATGTTAAATAAAATTAATAAACTTAGATATTTTTCTAATAATTTAGATTTCATTTTCCAGAAATTTTAACTGTAATCTCCAAATGCTGACTTATTTTGAAAATTCGCGAAAAAAATCATCATTAATGCGATATGTCGAAATTTTTTAAATAATTTGAACACATTTATTTCGTTTTTTGGTTATTTTTGCCAAAATATCGACTTTTTAGTCGACAATTTGGCCGCTGTTAGAGATGTTGATTTTTTTAAACTTCGAAATTTCGATTTAGTTCTCGAAATTTCGATTTGTGCTCGATTTTTTTTCATAAATTTCGCAATTTTGTGTTTGATTGTTTTTTTTTTCACAATTCTCTTGTTTCAACCATAAAAAAAGTAAAAATTGTACCTTTTCATCAAGTTTTAACTGTTAAATCAAAATTCGATAGTTTTTTTTTGCATGTATCGAGTGGCTAATACTCGAGATCAGTGGCGGCTCGCGTATAGGCACTGTGGAAGTGCAGCACCCCCAATTTCGTTTACGAGTTTTTTCTCAAAATTTTTCGAAGATTATTCCTTAAACAATTTTTTGTAGAGATTTAAAATTTTCTCTGATTTCTTTTTATACAAATATCAAGTTTCTTTTACGAATTTACGGGATTTTAAAATCTATTTTAATTTTTTTCTAATTTTTATAAAAATGTTAAGAAAATTAAAATTTCAAAATAACATTTAAATCCATCTCTTCTTGTATTTTAATATTTCTCTAAAAAAAATTCGAGTTTTTACCTGAAATCTCAATTTTAACTTTTTTGTATAAAAATTTTGAGTTTCTTCTAGATATTTCGATTTATTTAAGAAAATTTTAAATTAAAGTTGAAATTACAAGACAAAAGTCTAAATTTTGGAATATAACGGAAATTCGGAAAAAATCCAGTCTTTTAAAAAACGCAACATTATTCAAAAATTTTCGTTGTCAATTTTTCTAAGAAATCTAAAATTTTCGAAAAGTTATATTTTGAAAATGTCGAAATTTTGAAAAGTTAAAATTTTGAGGAAATCGACTTTTTGGATCAAACAAAAAACGCTAAACATTGTCGCATTAGTTTTGGCTACGAGCCGCCACTGAGTTTTGAGTTTTTTTTTTTGTTGAAAATGTTGACTTTTTTTAACAGTCAGCTTTGCTTTGATTTTCGTTCTCCGGGGGAGAGGTACAACATAAAAAAGACTGGGAACCCCTGATCTAAAGATTAAATTGAAAAAAAATTCACAATTTGCAAAAAATACCTAAATTTTGAAAAAGTTTAGATATTGAAGGAAGAGCAAAATTATAAGGAAATTTCAAATTAAAAAAAAAAGTTGAAATTTTGAAAGGTTAAAATTTTGGTAACAGTTGAAATGTTGGTTAGTTAAAATTTTGAGAAAACCAAAAAAGCAACAAGAGTCGAAATTTTTGATTGAAAATTTTCAGAAAAAAATCGAAGATTAAAATAATAATTTTTTTTTTACTTAAAATTTGGAGAAAGCAAAAAAACAACATTTTTTAAGTTTTTTTCAAATTATTTAACATTTTCGGCCCAGTTTGGAAATATTTCCAAACTGGGCCGAAGAAATGTTAAATAATTTGAAAAAAACATAATATTTCCGGTCAATAAGGGTCTACCATGAAGAATAACATTTTTTAAATGTCGAAATTTTTGATTGAATATTTTCAAAGAATGTTTTTTTTAATTTATTTAACATTTCTTGGCCCAGTTTGGAAATATTTAAATTTTTATGGTTTGTTGACAATTTTCTAAACAGTTTTTGAAATGCGACTAAGTGATATTTAAATTTATTGAAAACGTCACCGCATTTCAAAAACTGTTTAGAAAATTGTCAACAAACCATAAAAATTTAAATATTTCCAAACTGGGCCGAAGAAATGTTAAATAAATTGAAAAAAAACATAATATTTCCGGTCAATTAGGGTCTACCATGAAGAATTTTCAAAGAAATTGAAATGTTGAAATTTTCAAAAAAAACCAAATTATCAGAAAAAATCGAAAATTAAAAAAAATGGCGAAATTTTTAAAAACGTTTGCTAAATAGCGAAAAATTTGAAAAAGTGGGTAATTTAAAAAAATGTCGCGATTTAAAAAAAACCAAATTTTAAATAAAGTCGAAATTTTAAATAAAGTCGAAATTTTAAAGTACGAAATTTTCAAAAGAAAATTGAAAGTTTGCGAAAAATCTCGATATTTTGAAAAAAGAATTTTTAGAGCGAAAATTATGAAAAATGTCGAAATATAAAAAAAATGAAATTAAAAAAAATCTAAAATTTGAAGTCTGAATTAAAAGCAAATCGAAATTTTTAAAAAGTAGCAATTTTAGGAAAAGTGGAAATCTAAGAAAAGTCACAATTTTTAAAAAGTATAAGAAATTTGAAAAAATTAGAAATTTTGAGAAAAAGTCGCAGGAAAGTCTAGATTTTGAAATAAAATGAAAATTTTCAAAAAATCCAACCTTTTAAAAAACTATATTTTAAAAAGATGTTCATTGACAAGTTGACAAAGAAGTCTGAAATTTTCGAAAAATAATAATATATAAATAATAATGACAATACATAATTTTTAGAGGGCAAATTATGAGAAAATGTCGACATTTTCAAAAAAAAAGTCGTAATTTTGCGAAAAAGTCGCGAAAAAATCGAATTTTTGCAATAAAATCGAAATTTTTAAAAACTCAACCCTTCAAAAAATTCGATATTTCCAAAACTTTTCATTGACAGCTTTTCAAGGCTATCCGAAATTTTTGAAAAATAATAATTCTGAGAATATTTGAGGATATTTTAAAATAAAAGAGTCGAAATTTTGAAAAAATGTCGCAAAAAATCTAAATTTTGAAATAAACTTCTCAAAAAAACTCAATATTTTCAAAAATTTTCATTGGCAAGTTGTGAAAGAAATTTTTGAAAAATAAAAATTTCTCGAAAGCAGAAATTACCATAAAAGTCGAGATTGCCATAAAAGTCGAAATTTTCAAAAAAGCAGAAAATTTCAAAAAGTTTTGAAAGTCACAGAATATGGAAATTTCGCAATAAAATCGAAATTTTTAAAAATTCAATCTTTCAAAAAATTCTCCTCTCCTCTCCTCTCCTCTCTCCCTTCCCTTCCCTTCTCTTCTCTTCTTTTCTCTTCTCTTCTTTTCTCTTCTCTTCTCTTCTCTTCTCTTCTCTTTTCTCTTCTCTTTTCTCTTCTCCGCTCTTCTCCTCTCTTTTCATCTCTTCCCCTATCTTTTCTTCTTTTTACTTCCCTTTCCCTGCCCTTCTCTTCTCTTTTCTTCTTTTCTCTTCTCTTTTTTTTCTCTTCTCTTCTCTTTTCTTCTCTGCTCTTCTCTTCTCTCTTTCCTTCCCTTTTCTCTTTTCCTCTTTCCTCTCTTCTCTCTTCTCATATCTTCTCTTCTCTTTCCTTCTCATTCCTCACCTTCCCTTCTCTTCTCTTCTCTCCCCTTTTCTTCTCTTCTTTTCTTCCTTTCCTTTCTTTCTCTTCTCTCTTCTCTTCTCTTTCCTTCCTTTCCCTTTCCTTTTTTTATCTTCTTTTTTCTTCTCTTCTCTTTTCCTCTCTTTTCATATCTCCCCTTCTCTTTCCTTCTTTTTTCTTCCCTTTCCTTCCCTCTTCTTCTCTTCTCTTTACTCTTTTCTCTTGTTTTCCCTTCTCTCTTCTTCTTTCTCTTCTCCTCTCTTATTCTCTCTTCTCATCTATCTCCTTCTCTTTTCTTCTATTTCCTTTCCTTCCCTTTCCGTCCCTTCCTTCCCTTTCCTTCTCTTTTCTTCTCTTCTTTTCTCTTCCCTTATCTCTTCTCTTCTCTTTACTCTTTTTTCTTCTTTTCCCTTCTCTCTTCTTCTTTCTCTTCTCCTCTCTTCCCTCTCTTCTCATCTCTCTCCTTCTCTTTCCTTCTATTTCCTGTCCTTCCCTTTTCTTTTCTTTTCTTCTCTTCTTTTCCCTTCTCTTCTATTGTATTTTCTTCTCTTCTTTTCCCTTCTCTTCTATTCTCTTTTCTTCTCTTCTCTTCTTTTCTCTTCTCTTTACTTCTTTTCTCTTCTTTCTCCTCTTCTCTTTTCTCTTCTCTATTCTCTTCTCTCTTCTCTTCTCTCTTCTCTTTTCTTCTTTGTCTTCTCCTTTCTTCTCATATCCTCGCTTCTCTTTCCTTCTCTTCCCTTCCCTTTTCTTTCCTTCCCTTCTCTTCTCTTTTTTCTTTTCTTTACTTTTCTTTTGTCCTCTTCTTTTCTCTTCTCTTATCTTTACTTCTCTTCTTTTTTTTTCTTTTCTTTTCTTTCTTCTTATCTCTTCTCTTCTCTCTTCTCTTCTCCCTTGTCTTCTCTTCTCTCTTCTCCTTTCTCTTCTCCTCTCTTCTCCTTTCTTCTCATTTCTTCCCTTCTCTTTCCTTCTGTTCCCTTCCCTTTACATCCCTTCTCTTTCCTTCCCTTCTCTTTTCTCCTCTTCTCTTTTCTTCTCTTCTCGTCTCTTCTCTTCTGTTCTCTTCTTTTCTCTTCTTTCCTCTTCCCTCCTCGTCTCTAGTCTTCTCTCCTTTTCTACCCTCTTCTCTCTTCCTTTTCCCTTCTTCCTTCTTCCTTTCCCCTTCTCTCTTCTCTTCTCTTCTTTTCTTTTTTCTTCTCTTCTTTTTTCTTTTCTTTTCTTCTCTTCTTTTCTCTTCTCTTCTCTTCTCTTCTCTCTCTCTCTCTCTCTCTCTCTCTCTCTCTCTTTATCTCTCTCTCTGGCTCTCTCTGGCTCTCTCAATAAAGAAAAACTTTTGCCTCCTAGCTCTCTCTTTTTCTGTCTTTCTTTCTCTGTTTCTTTCTTTCTACTTCTCTTTCTTTTCTTTCTCTTTCTCCTCATCATTTTCCTTCTATTCATCTTTCTCCTTTTCCTGCGTTAAAATAGGCAGGTTGTTCACTTTGTATGAAGCCATCCGTAGATATTGTTTATTTGGAACTCAAACATTTTGACACATTATTACGAAATAACTAACCATAAAGCGTCCAATTCTAAAACAAAAAAAGAAATTGTTCTGGAAAAATATTTGAGTTTTTTTTTAGTAAAATTTTATATTTACAGATTTCAGTTATGCACAATCGTAAACCTATAGGTAGCAAATTTGAACGAAATATTTTTAAAACCTTTAGATATGACTGAATAAAATGATTGGATTTTCTCTTCTCTTTCCTTCCCTTCCCTTCCCTTCCCTTCCCTTCCCTTCCCTTCCGGTCCCTTCCCTTCTCTTCACTTCTTTTCCCCTCCCCTCCCTTCCCCTCCCCCCCCTTCCCGTCCCTTCCATTCCCTTCTCTTCTCTTCTCTTCTCTTCTCTTCTCTTCTCTTCTCTTCTCTTCTCTTCTCTTCTCTTCTCTTCTCTTCTCTTCTCTTCTCTTCTCTTCTCTTCTCTTCTCTTCTCTTCTCTTCTCTTCTCTTCTCTTCTCTTCTCTTCTCTTCTCTTCTCTTCTCTTCTCTTCTCTTCTCTTCTCTTCTCTTCTCTTCTCTTCTCTTCTCTTCTCTTCTCTTCTCTTCTCTTCTCTTCTCTTCTCTTCTCTTCTCTTCTCTTCTCTTCTCTTCTCTTCTCTTCTCTTCTCTTCTCTTCTCTTCTCTTCTCTTCTCTTCTCTTCTCTTCTCTTCTCTTCTCTTCTCTTCTCTTCTCTTCTCTTCTCTTCTCTTCTTCCCCTACTCTTTCTCTCAGTGTTCTCCATCTTTTCTTTTTCTTCTCTTCTTCTCTATTTTTCGTCTTCTCACCCTCTCTTCATCTCTCTTTCTTCTCTTTCTGTCTGTGTTCGATCTCTTCTTCTTCTTCTTTCTTCTTCTCTCTTCTCTTTCTTCCCCTACTTTCTCTCTTGTCTAATGTAAATGTAATGTAAACGCACCCTTAGGCGCGTTAAGCGATTTTTAATAGAAAGTAAATTTAATGTTTCATGTTATCATCACGCTAATTTGCGTTACCATGCTCTACTCTTAACAGTGGAGCATGTTGGTAAGCGTGATGGTGACGCGTCATGGTAACGCGAAACCATAATCGCGTAACGCGCCTAAAGTTTTCACTTTAAAAAAAGAAGATTTGAACCAAATGGAAGTAATACTTTTAACTGTCATTGTTAACTATTTTAAATCAGAAAGCATTTTTTTATCAGATTTTATCCGCGAGTACTTTCGAGTTAATAATTTAAATTTAAAATTGGCGACTCAAGTGGTCATTATATTTGACTGGGACCAGCGTACTTGTTGTTCATATTACGAGTTATCTTGCTTAATGCCAACATTTTTCATGACACGTATTACGTTATAATGAATTTTTACACAAAATGCATCGAGCGTAGATGACATCAGATCCTGATCGTACTTTGTTTAAAATAAAATCCCGATTTACTTGCATTTTATGAAGGCATGATTTAATTAGCCATAAAACCTGTTTAACAGCTTTGACCCAATAAAATGCGAAGTTTACTCGGAAAGAACATTTTAATGAAAATCGAAATTAACAACCTAAGCGATATGTTTTATGAATCGATCGCGGAAAAATTAAATTAACTGCCGCTTCGATCGCCATCTTTTGACGAAATGACGTGAACGATTTTGCGTGCCCCCCGATTCTCGTCCCCATCCATTTGAGAATTAGCACTGTCCAGCATTTGATGTTTCTTATTTGAAATGAAAAGTTTTGGATAGGGGATGAACTTGTGATTTCGCGTGACCATCACGCGTGACCATTACGCGTGACCATCATGTGTTACCAACAACCCTAATGTTAGAAGTTTAAAAAAGATATTTCCAATAATGACCGACTTGTTTACTAGTGGTGGTTTGAACTGCAACACTACATATTTCCTAGTTTTAAGTTTTCACTTCTGTCGGCAGTCTCCAAGACTAGGAGATGTAATTATTATCCCTAGAGTAGAAAGTCTCCAAGACTGTCTATTTTATTTTCGAAATTTTGAGTTTAAAAAAGAGGTCTCCAAGATTGCCTATATGTTTTCGTTACTCATAATAATAATAATAATAATATCTCAAAGCTTGGCTGATTTTTTTTAAATACAATTCACTCGCAGGGGGTAATCCTGTTGTGTCTCTAGGGCACTCTAAGTAGAGTACGAAAATAAAGATATACGGCCATAGACCTCCCCTTAAATTAATTGATTATTTTCGTATGTAATTATTAATCAACTAATTAGTTAATAATCATCGAAAATCAGTCGAAATCATCAGCTGATTCTGTTTCACGATTCGATCAGCGTCTTGTGAGGTTGATGAATTTATGTAATGATACTTGAAAAACACGAAAAGTTAATCTAACGATTAACATCTTGAAATAGCGTCGTATCTTTTTTAACTCGAGACGTCATAAATATTTATTACTTAAAACAAATATTAGATTTCGTCTCGCTGTTTACACATTTCTAAAATTCCGCATTGTTTTCGACGTTGCGCAATCCATTCATGATTTTACACATTCACACGATCCCGCAATTGCTCGCCCGCAAGCAATCCATGTAAAAAAAAAACTAGACCAATTTAGTTAACTAGTCTTACGTCACTTTTTATTCCGAAGTTGATAAATTGTTAAACCATTGTCCGACGTTACAGTGAATTAACTTCGACGGACATTGGTGAGTTGGTGTGTGTTAATTTGAAATGTGCGCTTGTGGATGTGACTGTTTGGTGGGTGTAAATGTGACTTGAAATATAAAAACTTTCCTCGATGAACTAACTAATCGAAAAAAAAGCTGCACACTCCACTAAACTTGCGATGACGTAAGCAGATGCAGATTGAAAAATTTTTGGATTTTTGTCTATCGTCCGTCAGCATTTCAGCAAATTTGAGTCAGTCATGAACGAGTTGTAAGAAGAATTTTAGAATTTTGTCCACATTGACTTTCAAAACTGAAATACAAATCTTGTCCCCTGAAACTAAGAAAGATTAAAAAACAGAGCAAAGGTTGCTTTAACGCGTTTCGATAGTCATCATCTTCAGAGAGATACTGATGATAGCTTGGTTATCGAACGAAGAGTTATCGAACGAAGGGCACAACCTTTGTTGTGTTTTTTAATCTTTCTTGGTTTCAGGAGACAGGATTTGTATTCAAATTTTGAAGACGACCAAAGACGAGTCCGTTTCACCAAAGAAAACCTTGATTTTTGATTGAAATTTTAATAAAAAGTTAAAATTTTGATGTCACAATCCCCAAAAATATATTTAGAGACACTGGCTTTTGTTTATTTAAAAGATGAAGTTTAAATTTCGATTTTAAGGTTGAAATTTTGGGAAAAAATGTTGAAATTACACTGTTTAAACTCTAAGAAAAAACTGTTTGAAAAATAAACTAAAGCAGGATATGCTTCTATCGGGATTTGACCAAAGAACTATTAAAATTGTTCGACGTTTCGTCCACCATCGTCAGGAGCAGAAAAAATAAATGAAGCTTACAAAAAATTACTTCAAAATTTCTAGAAAAAGTAAAATTTTTCAAAAGTTTTGTTTAATATATTTAGTTTTTTTTTCGATATTTTAACTTTTTTCTTTTGAAGTTTTAAATTTAAACTTGTAGGTACTTTTCATTATTAATTTTTCTAAAATTTCGACTTTAAACAAAATTTAGTCTTTCTCTCTCTTTTTCTCTAGCAACCTCTTTACCCTTTTTATTGACATGTTGACTTTTATTCTTCAATTATAGACATTTTTCTCGAAATTATGAGTTGAGACTTGAACTTGAAATTGACAAATATAAATTTAAATTTGGAATAGTTTTTTAATCTTTTTTGGTTTCGCGGACAAGATTTGTATGTCAATTTTTGAAGATAACCAAGAAACAGTCTGTTCCACCAAAAAATTTAAAAAAAATAGATATTTTTAACGAAGGTCGATAATTTGAAAACGATTTTCAAAAAAGCCCAGCTTTTGAAGGAAGTTGAAATTGTCATGAAAATCAAAATTTTCAAGAGATTTTAAAAAAACTCGGAGATTTTAAAAAAGTTACAACAAAGGTTCAGATTTTCAAATAGAAAATTTTTTAAACCTATATTTTCAAAAGACAAAATTTTTAACAAATAAAGAGAAAGTCGAAGCTTGAAAAAATATATAACTTTTCAAATATTCTACTTTTCGAAAGGCGCCGTTTTTAAAAAATCCTCATATTTTCAAAAAAATCGAAGCTTAGAGGTTGAAGTCAAATATTTTAAAATTAATTCGTAATGTTTCAATAAAGCCGAGATTTTTAGCGAAAGTCGAAACTTTCAAAATATCAGAATTTTGAATAGATGGCATTTTCAAAATAGCGGAAATTTTGAAGGAAGCTGAAATGAAGTTTTTTAAAAAAAAACTCAACGATTTTTCCAAAAAATTCAAAATTTCCGAAAAAGAGCCTATTTTTTTTGAAATTATCAAAAGATCCTAATTTTTAGAAAATAGAGAAATTTTGGAAAAGTCAGAGATTTAAAAAAAAGTTATGATTTTCGATAAAGATCCAAATTTTTAAGTAAAGAATATTTTAAAACTAGTTTTTGAAAAAAATATTCATGAAGTTAAAATATCAAGAAAGAGTAAAATTTTGAAAAAATATAGAAATTTTCAAATATTCATTCATATTTTGAAAGTCGTCGTTTTGAAAGAAAAGTCCATATTTTCAAAAAAATCGAAAATTTGATAGTCAAAAATTTTAAAATGAATTCGTAATTTTTTAATAAAGTCGAGATTCTTTACGAAAGTCTAATCTTTCAAAAAATCAGAATTTCAAGAAAATCACAATTTTGAATACATGGTATTTTCAGAAAAGCTAAAATTTTGAAAGATGTTTGTCGTAAAAATCGAAATTTTTCAAAAAAGTGCCAGTTTTTCTAAAAATTTTCAAATTTTCAAAAAGTTGAAGTTTTCCAAAAGTTTGAAATTAAGGAAAAGTGCAATTTGAAAATAAATAGTTTGAAAAAGGTCGAATTCCTCAAAATAAAATCAAAATCTTGAAAAAAGTCAAATTTTTAAAAAAGTCGAAGCTTTCAAAATATCAGAATTTTCAAAATAGCGGAAATTTTGAAGGAAGCTGAAATTGTCATAGAAATGAAGTTTTTTTTAAAAAAACTCAACGATTTTTCCAAGAAATTCAAAATTTCCGAAAAAGAGCCGATTTTTTTTGAAATTATCAAAAGATCCTAATTTTTAGAAAATGGAGAAATGTTGGAAAAGTCAGAAATTTAAAAAAAAAGTTATGATTTTCGACAAAGATCCAAATTTTCAAATAAAGAATATTTTAAAACTAGTTTTTGAAAAGACAAAAAGTTCACGAAGTTAAAATATCGAGAAAAAGTAAAATTTTGAAAAAATATAGAAATTTTCAAATATTCATTCATATTTTGAAAGTCGTCGTTTTGAAAGAAAAGTCCATATTTTCAAAAAAATCGAAAATTTGAAAGTCAAAAATTTTAAAATGAATTCGTAATTTTTCAATAAAGTCGAGATTCTTTACGAAAATCTAAACTTTCAAAAAATCAGAATTTCAAGAAAATCACAATTTTGAATACATGGAATTTTCAAAAAAGCTGAAATTTTGAAAGATGTTGATATTGTCGTAAAAAAAGAAATTTTTCAAAAAAAGTGCCAAATTTTCTAAAAATTTCCAAATTTTCAAAAAATTCGAAATTAAGGAAAAGTGGAATTAAAAAATAGATAGTTTGAAAAAAGTCGAATTCCTCAAAAAAAATCAAAATCTTGAAAAAAGTCAAATTTTTAAAAAAGGGGAAACTTTGAATGACAGTTGAAATTTTCAAAAGTCGAAAGTTAAAAAACCAATTTTTCACGAAAGTCCAAATTTTTAATTTCTAAAATAGGTTCAGATTTACAAAAAAAAATTAAACTTATCAAAAAAGATTTCGAATTTAAAAGTCAAAGCTAGACATTTTTAAAGAGAGCCGAAATTTTTAAAAAAGTTTCAATTTTTAGATTATTGAAAGGTCCAGAGCCAACATTTCGAAATTTAAAACTTAAACGATTAAAATTGTCAATGAAAAACGAAATTATGAAAAGATCGTAATTTTTAGAAAATGGAGCAATTTTGAAAAAAGTCGGGGATTTTAAAAAATGTTTAGATTTTCAATAAAGGTCCAAATTCTTATATAAAGAATTTTTAAAAGCTACATATTCAAAAAAACTAAACGTTCAGGAAGTCGAAATATCAAAAAAGAGACAAATTTCCAAAAAATATAGATATTTTCAAATAATCAACATTTCTAAAGTCGCCGTTTTGAAAAAAAAACACTATTATCAAAAAATCGAAATTTTAACATAAGTTTTAAATTTTTAAAATAAATTCATAATTTTTCAACAAAGTCGAGATTTTTAACGAACGTCGAAATTCTCAAAAAAAAAAAACAAAACTTCAAGAAAATCGAAATTTTGAATAGATGGAAATTTCAAAGTAACCGAAAGGAAGCTAAAATTGTCATGGAAAACAAAATTTTCCAAAAAATCATCAATTTTCCAAAAAAGTCAAAATTTTCAAAGTAAAGCTGACTTTTTCATGAAAGTGCCAAATTTTCTAAAAAAAAATCCAAACTTTCAAAAATTGGAAGTTTTCAAAAAATCGAAATTAAGAAAAAGTCGAATTTTGAAAATAGGTAGTTTGAAAGAGTCGAATTCTTCAAAAAAAAAACGAAATCTTTAAAAAAAGCTAAAATCTTGAAAAAAGGTCAAATTTTAAAAGAGGGGAATTTTCAGGACTCGAAATTTTGGGATTAATTTTGAAAAATCGTTTGTCAAAAATTAAGTTTGTTTTTCCTCAAAATTTAGACTTTTTCAAAAATGTTGTCTTTTTTCTTGAAATTTGAATACTCTTTCGAGATTCTGATTATAAATATTCAAAATGAAAATTAATATAAAATTTTTAACTTCAAGTTGGCACTTTTGCGTTTGAAATCTATCTTCTGCTAACATTTTGAGCAAAAATTTGAAATTTTTAAAAATTTCAAATTTAATAAAAATAAAAAATTCCACAAAAAGAGTAATTTGAATTATTTCCTAAGTTCAATTTTCTATGAAAAAATTGAAATTTTAGGATCAAAAACAAATTTTCAATTTTAAAGACGAAATTTTGTGAAATTTGTGAAAAAATTTAACATTTTTAGAATAGATTTTTGACACAAAAGTTCAAGTAGTAAAGGGTCGAACTTGCAAAGGACCAAATTTTCGAATTTATACCAGAGGTTTAGCGAAAGCAATTTACACAATATTTAAAAGAACACACAATTTTGACTTCTAGATTCTAATCAAATCACAGTTTTGAGACTTGAGGAAAAAATCAAAGCTTTCAGAATAAAAATGACTATTTTAACGTAAACAAAATTGTTGCAACTTTAAGTTATACATTTTCTAAAATGTCAACATTTCAAGTTTACTGTAAAAATTTCGACCCCCGGCTTTAAATTGGAATATCATGTTGGATTTTTTGCTAAAATTTTGACTTGAAATTTGAAAATTTTTAGGTTAAATTTGAAACTGCGAGATTTTAGCGAAAATTTTGAGAAAAAATCATATTTTGGAATTTCTGGAAGTTTAGGAAGTCCTCAGCAGGAATTTAAATTTGGGATTTCGAAAAAAAATTGAAATACTAAAATCAAAGTGGAATTTGAAGGAAAAAAAATTACGAAAAATCGAAAATGTGAATAACTTTAAAAAATGGAGGTATCAAATTAAGAAAAGACAATTGAAAGTCAATGAAAGAATTTTTTAAAAAAAGATTTCAGATAAATTTCTAGAAAAACTCGAATTTGCAAAAAAAATTGTAAGGAAAACCGAGTTTCTGTAGCTTCAATGAAAATCATGTTACTACTTTATTCCAAAGACACAACAGAGGAAAATTTTTTCATTTTAAACTCGAAATTTTAAAAGAAGAAATGAAATATTTCGAGTAATTTCCAGGTAAAAGTCCAAATTTCAAGAAAAAGTTGAAAATCTTGAAAAACGATCCAAGTTAAACTTGGGTTATTTGGGTTGAAAATGTGAAAATTGTCTGTTTCTAATCTAATTAATCTAATCATAAATGAGAGATGAAGATGAGATGAAAGTTGTATGGAATTGTGTACAATTTTGAAATAAAAATTGAAATGTCAAAAAAAATTCCAATCTCGAGTATAAAATAAAAAATATTTTAAGTATATAAATTCGACGAACCGAAATAAACCGATTTTTTTTTGGTTTCGTTCCGGTTTTCGTTCCGGCGGAAATAACGGTTTTTTTCGGTTTTCGGTTTCGGTTCATTTCCGGTTCGAAGCCCTGGTCTGAATATCCTTCTTCTATAATTTGTATGCAGCTGGCGTCAATTTCTTGAGTTGTAGGTGTAGATTTACTGCACCAGGAAGTTTACGGTTCTAATAGCCTTTAGTACCACTTCGTCCAGAGATTAACTTCGTCCATACCTCCACGCATACCATCGTAAATACTTAATTATAAATTGTGTTTAATGCCTGATGCATTTACGCCAAAATCCTCGCTTTAAATGTCGCCTGGGCGTATGTCAACCTTCACGTTTGATTACACATTCAAATGCGACATTATCTCATGCTTGATGTGTGTGACTTAAGTCTTATATCGACCATGACATATGAAGTACAGGTCCGGCTGAAGGGCCCTTTGAATTTCCAACTCTTTGTTTTGTAGAATTACATTTCGTTTTCCCATGGTCTGCCCGATTTCCTAAATTTCTATACCCAAATAAAATGACCTAGACTGGACTCGTACACCTGATCTCCATTTGAGTTGATTATGTCAAAGGAACTAGATCGAAACTGGTCTTTGGTTCTCAACCTTGAAGTTGATAAATAGTGCAACCTATCTAACATTGGTATCGGTATCAGTATCAGTCGGTAGATCTAGTTTGTAGATTTACTGTTTTCGGTGAAAAGAACGATGGTCCCTAACAGCCACAATAGCAGATGCTGCATTTTTTTTGATTTAGTTTGTCCAAGATTGATTGCTCTGCGGATGATATTTATAATCTCTGAAATTGTGAAGCTATAGGTCAGGGGTGACTAACCTATGGCCCATCACCCTTTGACAAGTTTCTATTTTGGTTACTGTGGTCACACATCTCTTCTGGACCAAAAAAAGTGTCAATTTTATATCGACCAAAAAAAAAGACCCTCATGCAACCCGCAAAATTGTGATGCGATCCCAAAGTGGTCCGCAAGGTCATTTCGGTGGGCTACCCCTGCTATAGAACATCAAATTAATCATGTTCATACAAAAATAAAAAGTAAAAAGGGTTAGCAATTAAATTTGTATTAAACGCGCCCAACGCCGCCATCCTGGAAGACCTTGAAGGCGTCATGAATAAAAATACTGAAGTACTTACTTTCGTCGAAATGAATCGCTGCGTTAATACGCCCAATAATTTGGCAAAATGCCTTTGGTGCGTCAGCGTCGGTTGTCGTTATTTAGACATAAAAATTATAACGCTAAAAATACAAGTTCGGTTGGTTGATTCGCTTTAATGTTTGTGTATAAACATTGTGTGCATACAACTTGTAATATACAACTAGAATTCAGTTTTGACCTAGATTTCAGCAACGGTGGTAACCGTAACAACCACGATTGGTAGTTTTCTATCCATCTTGATTATGGTATTCGATTGTTGAATATGAGTGTCAATGGTAATTGTCTCAGGTACGTTTCGTAGCAAACAGTCGCGTCAATTTTTACCATCAACTTTCCCTCGTTGGGCGGGTACTGAAAAAAAAGTTTTCGTCTAATCAAGTTTCAAAGCATGATTACAGGAAGGAAGCAGCATCGACGTATTCAGTTACTTTTGAGGTTTAAAAGTTAATCACTCTCGGCACGTAAGGGGACGGAAAAAGCATAATAAAATGAAAAGTGCGTGTGTTTTCGTAATCAGTGATCATTATTTGTTTTCCATATGCCACATAATGCGTGACCCAGAATGAGAAGGTAACGAGTGATGTTATTGACCGATTTTAATTGTGTCTCATCAGAGATATTTATACATTGTTTGTTTTTAAAGTCGTTTGTCCGTTTGACAACCGCATCGCGAGGTGCTAATTTATTGAATCCTTCGGCATTTAAACAAGAATGATTTCAGAGATGTTCGTCGTATATAACATTCTAAATGCCGAAAGTTATTTTAAAATTATTTAAAAAATGAATTATCTAGAACCGTTTCACTGCACTGAAATACTTAATCGACTTTATCACGGCTATAGACACGATAAATCCATTTTTTTTCAAGTAAAGTAATCTTAATGAACAGGGGCGGCCTTAGCCATTGCGAGGCTCCGGACGGGCAGATCTTTAAGAGGCCCTCGTCTTTGTGGAATTAGTTTTAACATAGACGTAGTCAGAATAATCCCCCCCCAGCTCGTGTGGTTAACGAAAATTTATATTGAACTGAGGAGACTTTCTCTAAAAAATTTCCATTCGACAACAGTCGTAATTCTCTAAGCTATTGGATATTTTCTCGAAATTTCGACTTATTTCACGAAATTCGTCTTTTTTCATAAATTTCCTTGGAAATTTCAGATGTATTCCTAAAATTCGATTTATTTTATCAGAATCCAACTTAACTAGAAATTAAAGAAGAATCGACATTTCCAAAAAATCGCGAAATTATAAAAAGATGAGTTTTCAAAAATCGTAATTTTCGAAAAAATCCGAATCCAAATTTGTAGAAAAGGTCCAAATTTTTGAAAACCGGAACGAAACCTTGAAAAAAGTCCAAATTTTAAGAAGCAGCAATTCTGGGAAACATCGAAATTTTCAGAATAAGTCGATAATTTTAAAGAACTCCGAAATTTGAGAAAAGAATTTCTAATTCTAAAACCAAGTCGCAATGTTAAATAACCTTTCAAAAAACTCGACATGTTCAAGAAAAAAAAAACGAAAGCATCAAAAATGACTGCGATCGAAGTCAAATTAAAAAATTCGAAGTTTTGAACGGAAGATTGAAGTTGAAATTTCGCAAAAGTCAAAATTTCGATGTTTCCCAGAATTGCTGCTTCTTAAAATTTGGACTTTTTTCAAGGTTTCGTTCCGGTTTTCAAAAATTTGGACATTTGCTACAAATTTGGATTCAGATTTTTTCGAAAATTACGATTTTTGAAAACTCATTTTTTATAATTTCGTAATTTTTTGGAAATGTCGATTCTTCTTTAGAGTATCCATTTTTTTCCAAGATTTTAACTTATTTTTGAAAATTTTGTCTTCAAAATTTCGACCTCAAAATTTCAACTTCAGAATTTCGACTTCAAAATTTCTACTTTTTGAAATTTCGAATTTTTACAAAATTTATTTTGAAAACTTCTACTTTTTCTTCAAAATTTTGGTTTTTTTTTACAATCTTTTCTTCAAAATTCCAATATTTTATAAGAATTGGAAAATGTCGACATTTGTTGTAAATTTCGATTTTATCGTAACGAATTTTTCTCAAAATCTGATTTTCTTTCGAATTTACGACAGTTTTTTTAAAATTTTTGCTTTTTAAAAATTACGAATATTTTCAAAAATTCAACTCTTCAAAAATTTTTGCCTCTGTTTTAAATTATAACTTTTTATGTAAATTTATAAATTTTTTAAAATTTGATTTAAACATTTTGACTCTTTTTCGAATTTATCTTTTTGTAAACAATTTTTTTTAAATTTCGTCTTTTTTAACAGTGTCGACAGTTTGAAATTTTTTGACGATTCTTCAAAATTTTTGATTTATTTTGAAAGCTTTGTTTTTTAAAATATTTCGAATTTTTTGGGTTTCTCTCTGAAGATGACAGTTTGTCTGTCAAAACGCGTTAGAGCAACGTTTGTTGTGTTTTTTAATTTTTCTTGGTTTCAGGGGTTCTGTATTACAATTTTTGAAGATAACCAAGGACCAGTCCGTTCCATAAAAATTCGAATTTTTTGAAAATTATGTCATATTTAAATTTTGGAATTCTTTCAAATTTATGATGGTCTCGTGAGCTTACGCGACCTTGAGTTCGCGCGACCTTGAGTTTACGCGATCTTGATCTCACGTGGCCTTGAATTCATGACCTTGAGCTCGGGTGACCTTTAGTGCACGCGACGATGTGCTCACATGATCTTAAGGTAACATGACCTTCAACTGAAATGACTTAATTTACGGGACCCTTTTGCGTGACTTTGAGTCTACGTGGTCTTGATTTCATGTAACCTTGAACTCACCTTACCTCGAGCTCACGTGACCTTGAACTTGCGTGATCTTGTGTATATGCGACCTTGGGTGCATGCGACATTGAGCTCATATGACCTTATGTTAACATGACCTTCAACTAAAATGACTTAATTTACGGGACCTTTTTGCGCAACTTTGAGTCTACGTGGTCTTGATTTCACGTAACCTTGAACTCACCTTACCTCGAGCTCACGTGACCTTGAACTTGCGTGATCTTGTGTATATGCGACCTTGGGTGCATGCGACATTGAGCTCATATGATCTTAAGGTAACATGACCTTCAACTGAAATGACTTAATTTACGGGACCTTTTTGCGCAACTTTGAGTCTACGTGGTCTTGATTTCACGTAACCTTGAACTCACCTTACCTCGAGCTCACGTGACCTTGAGCTTGCGTGACCTTGAGTATATGCAACCTTGGGTGCATGTGACCTTGGGTGCATGCGTCATTGAGCTCATTTGACCTTAAGGTAACATGACCTTCAACTGAAATGACTTAATTTATGGGACCTTTTTGCGCAACTTTGAGTCTACGTGGTCTTGATTTCACGTAACCTTGAACTCACATTACCTCGAGCTCGCGTGACCTTGATTATATGCGACCCTGGGTGCATGCGTCATTGAGCTCACGTGACCTTAAGGCAACATGACCTTCAACTGAAATGACTTAATTTACGGGACCTTTTTGCGCGACTTTGAGTCTACGCGGTTTTGATTTCACGTAACCTTGAACTCACGTTACCTCGAGCTCACGTGACCTTGAGCTTGCGTGACCATTGAGTATATGCGACCTTGGGTTCATGCGACCTTGGGTGCATGCGACCTTGGGTGCATGCGACATTGAGCTCATATGACCTTAAGGTAACATGACCTTCAACTGAAATGACCTAATTTATGGGACCTTTTTGCGCGACTTTGAGTCTACGCGGTTTTGATTTCACGTAACCTTAAACTCACGGTACCTCGAGCCCACGTGACCTTGAGTGTATGCGACCTTGGGTGCATGCGACTTTGGGTGCATGCGACATTGAGCTCACCCGACTTTAAGGTAACATGACCTTCAGCTGAAATGACTTCTAAGTTACGGGACCTTGAACTCACGTGACCTCGAGTTAATGTAACCTGGATCATACGCAATCTTGAGCCACCGTAAATCTGAACTCAGGTGACCTTGAGCTCGCGCGCTCATGGGCTAAGACCACCTTGACCGCATATGACCTTGAGCTGACATGGCTTTAGACCCAGGTGAATGCGAACCCACGTGAATGTGATATCCTTGAGCTCAAGTGACGTTGAACTCAAGGATATCAGACTCACGTGACACAATTAACTTTGAGCTCGAGCGTCCTTAAGCTCAAGTGACCTTGAGCCAAAGTGACCTTGAGCTCACGTTGCCTTGAGATCAGGTGACGTTGAACTCACATAACCTTAATATAGCCTTGAACCCAACTGACCTTGAGTTTACGCGAACTTGAACTTATTTGGCCTCCAGTTAGCGTTAACTTAAATATACACTGATCTAATCCTGAACTGGGGTGACCTTGATCTCATGTGACTTTGGCCTAGTGCGACCTTGACCGTACGTGACCTTAAAGTAACGTCATCTTGAGCTCACGTGACCTCGAACTCACGTGACTTTGGAGCTATCTTGGACACACTTGACTCTGATATGTGATCTTGAGTCACACCATCTTGAACTCTAGTGATCTTAACGTGACCTTGTTCTCATGTGACAAATGAATTTTCGCCTTTCTCTCAATATTGTCTTGTATGTAATATTTTCGATCTTTTTTTTTGTAAATTTCGATTTTTTTTTGCCAAGTTCCTACAAGACAATCTAACTTTTTACAAATACATTTTATTTTTCTTCAAATTTAGGCTTTTATCAAACTTTATAGTCTTGACTAGTTTCTTAAAATTTTTGTTTATAATATAGAGCTTTCATGCGACAAGCCGAGTATTTAATTGGCTTAAAAGTCCAACTCATTTAACGTTGATTATCCACCGTGATACGGGCTAATACGTTCGTACAATATCGTTCGTCATTAGCTGTTGTTTTTTTAATTATGCCTCGTCGATCACTTTCGAATTTAAATTGAAGAATTATTTCTGTTTTCAGAGCGGAACGAGAAAAAGTACGAGTAACGTTTTTCCAACAGTCTAAACCGCAAGAAGTCGATTTGCCAGATGAGCCTATTCTTTTTTCGGACAGCGATTTCATAATGGCCAGCGGTGTTCTATCGAACGACTCCAACCACATCATCTACAACAGAACAGAGAGGTAAGTCTTGTTTCGATAAACGTCTTTCAATTTTTTGAAATGAATTAGGCGCGTTGAGGAATCTTTAATACGGTTTCCGTTACCATCACGCTAATTCTCGTTACCAACATGCTGTAAGGTTAACAGTGTTATGTAGCCATGAGTAGGACGAGTAATAGAATTAAAAAACTGCGTGATGGGTTACAAACCAGACGAGTGTTGATAATTTTAATTCAATTTAATTTTTTTGAAGTTAAAACTTTTAGGCGCGTTGGACGATTTTAGATAGTTGAGAATTTATAATTTCGTGTTACCATCACAATAATATAAGCTACCAACATACTCTAATGTTAGCAGTACTATGTAGCTATGAGTAACATGTGCAATGGAATTAAAAAAACGCGTTGTCGACAGTGGGACTCGAACCCCCAACTTATCAGACCGATGAACCAAAATCTGTCGCCTTAACCACTAAGCCATACGATCGTTCACAAGAATACGAATTTTAACTGCACTTAAGGAGTTTTCACTTCTGACAGTGGGGACTGCCTATTTTTTTTATTACAGTTAGTTTGTAAATAAAAAAAACGTTGTTATTTCTTGTTTAAATTTTCACTTCTGTAGGCAGTTCAAATGATTATTTTTTTTTATATTTACGTGTATATTTATATGGGAGTTCGAATGAAATTACTCTAACGTGGAGTTTAAGTGGCAAAACTTCCGCCACCGAATGTTATTAATTAGACGTTTCGTTATTCATACCTCGTGGGCAGCTGCGTTAATGCATTTAAAAAGGTTAGGGTCACTATATTTAGTTTAGTGTCCATAACGGGTTTCTAAATATATTCAGTGATTACATCCACCTACATCGCTTTTAAATTAATTGGCATATCGTTCAGAACTTATGACAATTGTCAGCATCTAACATCTATGTTTATTACATAAACAGTGATAGTTCGAATCCCTGCACTCTAAATGTTGATTGATGCCAATTTTTGTTAACACAACGCGAGGTTTAAAAAAAAACTAAAATTAAAATCGAGCAATCTGTTGCTATATAAATGGGAAAACTAATCCACAAACCTAAAAATCTCTTTTTTAAATCTGGAAATGAATAGTTTCCATGAAATTGCAAGCACTAGACAACTGTTTTGACTAGAGAGCGAGTGCTTCGAAAATCTACCACAAAGCGTCTTGAAAATTATTGTATCCATACGTAATCTATGCTAAAAATCGAGTAGTGGTGGCCGCCTCGCGCTTAGTGTCGCTGAACTACCTTAAGTAAAAAAAGGTTGACTTGTAAAAGTTAATCCAATTTCCTCATTGTATGATCCAAACGCTACAAACCAATCCCTTCAAAGGTAGGTGTCCGGTGATTGATGGCGAGCGGAATATGCAATTTCCGACAGTGCTCGCCACTCGTACTATTTATTACATCAAATTAGAGCTCGCTGATAATGGGCTTGGCCCCAGTTAACAGTACATATCAGGGCACGTACGCCTTTCCCGTTCTATATTTAAAACCCCATTAAAAGACTCATCGCGCGGCGGTAGGCCTCCGACGCTTGAAAAGTTCTCCTCGAACGATCTCGTTCCCGCCCTTCTTGTGTAAACATATGGAAATAGCTCGGGCACACAGCTACAGCTGATCCGAGGACGGGGGGGAGATGCCTAATTATACACGACCACAATAAATGCCGTTTTCTTGAGAAACTCGTTTGCGGAAGTTCTTCCTTTCATAGTTGCTGCATCATCTTCCAGCGAATGCATCGAAATAGAATATTCATGGGCTCATATATCTTCGTCAAAGGATGTTTTAGTTTCCGGGGAAGCTTGACCGCTACTCGAGGGGCCTGTCGATTAAAATGTAAAAAATGTAATGTCTACTGGAGCGCCGACTTCACATACGTGAAGATAAATGTTGCTGCGAAATTTACTTATTGATAATCAGAAGTACGATGCAACCTAAAGATTACAAAGTGAAAGAGAAGAAAGAGGGAAGAGAATGAGAAAAAAAAACAAGAGAGATAGAAGAGAGAGAGAGAGAAGAGAGAGAGAGAGAGAAGAGAGAGAGAGAGAAGAGAGAGAGAAGAGAGAGAGAGAGGAGAGAGAGAGAGAGAGAGAGAGAGAGAGAGAGAGAGAGAGAGAGAAGAGAGAAGAGAGAGAGAGAGAGAGAGAGAGAGAGAGGAAGAGAGAGGGAGAGAGAGAGAGAGAGAGGGGAAATAGAGAGAGAGAGAGAGAGAGAGAGGGGAGATAGAGAGAGAGAGAAGAGAGAGAGAGAGAGAAGAGAGAGAGAGAAGAGAGAGAGAGAAGAGAGAGAGAGAGAGAGAGAGAGAGAGAGAGAGAGAGAGAGAGAGAGAGAGAGAGAGAGAGAGAGAGAGAGAGAGAGAGAGAGAGAGAGAGAGAGAAAGAGAGAAGGAGAACAGAAAAAGAAGAAAAAAAGAAAAGAAGAAAAAGAAACGGTTGCGAAGAAGAAGAGAGAGAGAACACAGAAAGAAAGAGAAGAAAGATAAAAAAGAAGAGAGGGACAAGAAGAGAAAGGGGGAACACAGAAAGAAAGAGTAAGGGGAGAAACAGAAGATAGAGAAAAGAAGAAGTGGGGGAATAAGAAGAGAGAGAGAGAACACAGTGAGAAAGAGAGTGAAGAAGAAGAAAAGAGAGAGAATGATTAGGGGAAGAAAGAGAAGAAAGAAAGAAGAAGAAAAAGAGAAAAGAAGAAGTGAGAGAACACAGAAAGGGTAGGGGGAGAAAGAAAGAGAGAAAAAAGAAGAGAAAGAGAGCAGAAAAAGAAAAGAAGGGAGAGAAGAAGAAGAAGCGGGAAAACACAGAGAGAAGGAGTAGGGGAAGAGAGAGAAGAGAAAAGAGAGCGAAGAAGAAGTGGGAGAAGAAGAGAGAGAGAAGGAGAAAAGAAAGAGAAGAGAGAGATTAAGAGAGGGGATGAAGACAAGAAACAGACAAGAAGGAAGAGAAGAAGAAAAGAGAGAGAACACAGAGAGAAAGAGAAGGGGAAGAAAGAGAACAGAGGGAGAAAAAGAAGCCAGAGAACCCACAAAGAGTAGGAGGAGAAAGAGAAGAGAGAGAAGAAGAAAAGGAGAAGAGAGAAAAGAAAGAGAGAGAGAGGCAAAAGAGAGAGAAGTGAGAAAGAAGAAGAGGAAGAGAGAGAATAAGAGAGAAAGAAGAAGAAGGGATAGAACACAGAGAGAAAGAGAAGAGAAAGAGGACGAAGAGAAAGAGAACAGAAGGAGAAAAAGAAGAAGAAAGAGGACAGATGGAGGAAGAAAGAGAGAGAGAGAGAAAAGAGAGAGAAGAAACGAGAAAGAAGAAGAAGAGAGAGAATAAGAGAGAAAGAAGAAGAAGGGATAGAACACAGAGAGAAAGAGAAGACGAAGAGAGAGAAGACGAAGAGAGAGAGAGAGAGAGAGAGAGAGAACAGAAGAAGAAAAAGAAGAAGAAAGAGGACAGAGGAAGGAAGAGAGACGAAGAGAGAGAAAGAGAGAATAAGAGAGAGAAGGAAAGAGAGAGAGAGAGAGAGAGAGAGAGAGAGAGAGAGAGAGAAAATACGAAAAAACTTTATTCTCAAGATTTGAAATTTCGCGTGACCGTCACGCGTCACCATCACGCATTTCCAACATGCCTTAATGTTAACAAGTAACAAGTTTATTACTGTTAAAATTAGAGGATATTAAAGTGTATTTCATTATCAATAAATATTAGATTCGTTCCTAAACGATACCCAAATCATAAATGTTAAAAGGTGGATAGTTTTGTAGAATTTATTTTTAAATATTTCCAATATTCTGACTTGTTTGCTAGTATGGGTGCACACCATACTACATATTTCCTAGTTTTCAGTTGTTACTTCTGTCGGCAGTCTTCTAGACTGTCTATTTTTTTTTTCAAAATTTTAAGTTGTACAAAAAGAGGTCAATTCGATGAATTGGAAAAAAAGAGACGGATTGACACATTGACAATGTGTCACATCAATCGTATTCTATTTAGCCAGTTTAACTAAACCATGGGAAAATTCCCGCTTTTAAAGGTTACGTGAAATTAAAGCGCTTGTCGTTCGATTAAAAAAGATCGCGTGCAAACACGTAACGTGCAAGCTTTTAATTTTTTCCTTAGCACATTTCTAATTTTGTAATTGCATGCCCTCATTCTATTGCGAAAATGTCTACTTATTATCTGATTGAGACGGGTCAATATGGATTTAAATGTCTATCTAAATCGTCCCACTGACACCGGAAGGATTTAATCAGTCGATTTTTGAACCAATTTCTTCCAGTTTCAAGAAAGATAGAGATTCCTTAGAAATTCTCACATTATTTAATCGTCCGAACATTTTTTTTCTTCCAACTTAACAAGGCAGGAGCTCAAAGAAATCAAAGCGTATTAGGTACGCATCATAAGCGAAATAATTTGACCATACACAGTCTAGTAATTGAATTTATTAATTTATCCAATTTGCAAGTTCAATAGAGTTCAAGATGTCTTCACGTAAAATAATAGTTAATTGTAGAGAGCATAGTTCAACTGAACGAATTAATAAATTGTCATGAGAGCCTGCGCCCATATCATTTCATCATTCGTACTACGTTCTGCCAAGATTTTCAAATTGCGCGGATAATAACCCATACAATTGTTTTAATTCAACTCCCCCCGGTGTTTCGCGTTAAACAAAAACACTTATTTCATTACAATTACTGATCAAATCAAATGATGGATCAAACAACTGTTTTAAATGCTTCTAAAAGACGCAAATAAGCAAAAATAGGCGCTTTGTTTAGAATCTCCGGAACACGCGGCGTACGATGATTGATTAAATGTTGTGAAGGCGGGAAAATGTCTAAAAATAAAAAGAAAATGTGAAAAATGTCGCCTTCTTGCCAAGATCTTGGCGCTGTTAACACAACACTTTGAACGTTTGTTTGTAAATTTGAACCAACCGTGGAGAATCTTAGCGTTAATGCAGAGAATCACGAATTTTATTTGGGTGAAATAAAAGGACGTCAAATGTTCCGTAATGAAGCAGTCGAACACGCTACAGTTATCATTAATCTACATGAGTACTCAAGCAAAGTAAATTCCACTGAGTGACTTGTAACTAACTTGTTGTAACTGAGGAACATTTTTGCTCTATACTAATCGAAGGAATTATGTTGGGAATTACAAGCAGGTTTTGTACGACACAAGTACTCAAGAGACGTAAATTCCATTGAGTGATTTGTAACTGACTTTCGACTACTTATCGACATAAGTACTCAAGAGATGTGAATTTCATTGAGTGACTTGTAACTAACTATGTTGAGACTGCTACATACTGCTCGAAGGAATTATGTTGTGAATTACAACCAGGTTTTGTACGAGACAAGTACTCAAGAGACGTAAATTCCATTGAGTGACTTGTAACCGACTTTCAATTAGTTATCCACATAAATACCCAAGAGACGTAAATTTCATTGAGTGTCTTGTAACTAACTTTTTTGTGACTGAGGAACATTTTTGCTATATACTAATCGAAGGAATTATGTTGAGAATTACAACCAGTTTTTGTACGATACAAGTACTCAAGAGACGTGAATTCCATTGAGTAACTTGTAACTCAACTTTTTGGTGACTGAGGAACATTTTTGCTATATACTAATCGAAGGAATTATGTTGATAATTACAACCAGGTTTTGTACGATACAAGTACTCAAGAAACGTAAATCCCATTGAGTGATTTGTAATTGACTTTCGACTAGTTATCCACATAAGTGCTCAAGAGACGTGAGTTCCGTTGAGTGACTTGTGACTAACTTTTTTGTGACTGAGGAACATTTTTGCTATATTCTAATCGAAGGAATTATGTTGAGAATTACCGCCAGGTTTTGTGCGACATAAGTACTCCTCAACACACGTAAATTTCATTGAGTGACTTGTAACTGATTTTTGACTAGTTATTCATATAAGTGCTCAAGAGACGTGAATTCCATTGAGTGACTTGTAACCAACTTTTTTGTGGTTGAGGAACATTTTTGCTATATACTAATCGAAGGAATGACCTTGAGAATTACAACCAGGTTTTGTTAGACACAAGTACTCAAGAGACGTAAATCCCATTGTGTGACTTGTAATTGACTTTCGTATTTAGCCCCATAAGTGCTCAAGAGACGTGAATTCCATTGAGTGACTTGTAACTGACTTTCGATTAGTTATCCACATAAGTACTCAAAGGACGTGAATTCCATTGAGTGACTTGTAACTAACTTTTTTGTGACTGAGGAACATTTTCGGCATATACTAGTCGAAGGAATTATATGGAGAATTACCGTCAGGTCTTGTGCGACATAAGTACTTAACAGACGTAAATTCCATTGAGTGACTTGTATCTGATTTTCGACTAGTTATTCATATAGGTGCTCAAGAGACGTGAATTCCATTGAGTGACTTGTGACTTTCGACTAGTTATCTACATAAGTGCTCAAGAGACGGGAATTCCATTGAGTGACTTGTAACCAACTTTTTTGTGATTGAGGAACATTTTTGCTATATACTAATCGAAGTGATACTAATCGAAATGACGTTGAGAATTACAACCAGGTTTTGTTGTTAGACACAAGTACTCAAGAGACGTAAATCCCATTGAGTGACTTGTAATTGACTTTCGACTAGTTATCCACATAAGTGTTCAAGAGACGTGAATTCCGCTAAGTGACTTCTGACTTTCGACTAGTTATCCACATAAGTGCCCAAGAGATGTTAATTCCATTGAGTGACTTGTAACTAACTTTTTTGTGACTGAGGAACATTTTTGCTGTATACTAATCGAAGGAATGACGTTGAGAATTACAACCAGGTTTTGTACGACACAAGTACTCAAGAGACGTAAATTCCATTGAGTGACTTGTACCTGACTTTCGACTAGTTATTCACATAAGTGCCCAAGAGACGTAAATTCCATTGAGTGACTTGTACCTGACTTTCGACTAGTTATTCACATAAATGCTCAAGAGACGTGAATTCCATTGAATGACTTGTCACTTTCGACTAATTATCGACATAAGTACTCAAGAGACCTGAATTCCACTGAGTGACTTGTGACTTTCGATCAGTTATCCACATAAGTACTCAAGAGATGTGAATTCCATTGAGTGACTTGTAACTAACTATTTTGTGACTGAGGAACATTTTTGCTATATTTTAATTGAAGGAATTATGTTGAGAATTACAACCAAGTTTTGTACGATACAAGTACTCAAGAGACGTAAATTCCATTGAGTGACTTGTAACTCACTTTCGACTTGTTATCCACATAAATGCTCAAGAGACGTGAATTCCACTGAGTGAGTTGTTGACTTTCGACTCGTTATCTACGTAAATACTCAAGAGAAGTGAATTCCATCGAGTGACTTGTAACTGACTTCCGATTGGATCTTAGGAAGAACTTTTTGTTATGTACTTATCGAAGGAATTATGTTATGTACGACATTTATGTTAACGTTGGGGACTATAACAAATTCGTGAAACATAATTTGCTAAACCTTGATATGAAGCATACCTAACTTACTCTGTATATTGTACAGTTAGTCGGGAGGTAATGTGTTATAACTAATAGTTACATAACTGCGGGCGAACGATCCGTGGCGTAGCAGAAAAAGTCATCATTGCAAGGAAACATTTGCGGATGTTACAGTTGGCGGAGTCGGTTGCATGACGAAATTAAAATGTCATAGTTGATTTGCGGCGCTTCTTGTACTTTTTTTTAAAGAATTAAATGTTATCTCCGAGATTGTTAATGACACGAAAAACTGCATTAGATATAATGCCACGTTAGCCGAAAGGTCAATAGCTTTTGTGCAACGGTCGAGAGTAATGTCGACGAGTTTGCCATTTGCGCCATCATAGGTCGTTACCTACTCGTTCAGATTTAACGCCTTTGTTGGCATTTGGCCCGATTTCGGCGAAATACGCTATTCAATTACGTTATAAGGACGTTATACAATTTTAAAAGTAGGTTCCAAAAGAAAAGCTGACGAACCCCATTTTTTTTACTCATTTTTGGTTATTTCAAAAATTTCGACTTTCATCTCGAAATTTCGTCTTTCTTCTTCGATCTTAAAAAGTTTGAGTTAATCACTCAATTTCGAGAACAAACTTTTTCTTTTTTTTTTTTTGGAAATTTCGACTTTACTCTCGAAATTTCGACTTTCTTCTCAAAATTTCGACTTTCTTCTTTGATCCTAAAAAGTTTTAGTTAATCACTTAATTTCGGGAACAAACTCTTTCTTTCTTCTCGAAATTTCGACTTTCTTCTCAAAATTTCGACTTTCTTCTCGAAATTTCGTCTTTCTTCTTCGATCTTAAAAAGTTTGAGTTAATTACTCAATTTCGAGAACAAACTCTTTCTTTATTTTCGAAATTTCGACTTTCCTTTCGAAATTTCGACTTTCTTCTCAAAATTTGGACTTTCTTCTTCGATCCTAAAAAGTTTTAGTTAATCACTCAATTTCGGGAACAAATTCTTTCTTTCTTTTCGAAATTTCGACTTTCCTCTCGAAATTTCGACTTTCTTCTCAAAATTTCGACTTTCTTCTCGAAATTTCGTCTTTCTTCTTCGATCTTAAAAAGTTTGAGTTAATTACTCAATTTCGAGAACAAACTCTTTCTTTATTTTCGAAATTTCGACTTTCCTTTCGAAATTTCGACTTTCTTCTCAAAATTTCGACTTTCTTCTCAAAATTTCGACTTTCTTCTTCGATCCTAAAAAGTTTTAGTTAATCACTCAATTTCGGGAACAAACTCTTTCTTTCTTCTCGAAATTTCGACTTTCCTCTCGAAATTTCGACTTTCTTCTCGAAATTTCGACTTTCTTCTCGAAATTTCGACTTTCTTCTCAAAATTTCGACTTTCTTCTCGAAATTTCGTCTTTCTTCTTCGATCTTAAAAAGTTTGAGTTAATTACTCAATTTCGAGAACAAACTCTTTCTATCTTCTCGAAATTTCGACTTTCCTCTCGAAATTTTTACTTTCTTCTCGAAATGTCGACTTTCTTCTCGAAATTTCATCTTTCTTCTCAAAATTTCGACTTTCTTCTCGAAATTTCATCTTTCTTCTTCGATCTTAAAAAATTGAGTTAATTACTCAATTTCGGGAACAAACTCTTTCTTTCTTTTCGAAATTTCGACTTTCCGCTCGAAATTTCGAGTTTCTTCTCGAAATTTCGACTTTCTTTTCGAAATTTCGACTTTCTTTTCAAAGTTTCGACTTTCTTTTCGAAATTTCGTCTTTCTTCTTCGATCTTAAAAAGTTTGAGTTAATTACTCAATTTCGAGAACAAACTCTTTCTTTATTTTTGAAATTTCGACTTTCCTTTCGAAATTTCGACTTTCTTCTCAAAATTTCGACTTTCTTCTCAAAATTTCGACTTTCTTCTCGAAATTTCGTCTTTCTTCTTCGATCTTAAAAAGTTTGAGTTAATCACTCAATTTCGAGAACAAACTCTTTTCTTCTTCTCCAAATTTCGACTTTTTTCTCGAAATTTCGTTTTTCTTTTTCGATCTTAAAAAGTTTGAGTTAGTCACCTAATTTCGAGAACAAACTCTTTCTTTCTTCTCTAAATTTCGACTTTCCTCTTGAAATCTCGACTTTCTTCTCAAAATTTCGACTTTCTTCTCAAAATTTCGACTTTCTTCTCGAAATTTCGTCTTTCTTCTTCGATCTTAAAAAGTTTAAGTTAATCACTCAATTTCGAAAACAAACTCTTTCTTTCTTCTCGAAATTTCGACTTTCCTCTCGAAATTTCGACTTTCTTCTCGAAATTTCGACTTTCTTCTCGAAATTTCGTCTTTCATCTTCGATTTTAAAAAGTTTGAGTGAAGCACTCAATTTCGAGGACAAAGTCGAAATTTCATCTTGTCTTCTCGAAATTTCGATTCCCTTCTCAAAATTTAGTGATTAACTCGAACTTTTTAAGTTCTAATTTAAGCGTCTTTCAAAAAAAAAAATCGAAATTTAGAGATTAGAGTCCAAACTTTAATAAAAAAAAGTTAATATTTGTACTGAGGTTGATTGAGTTTGAAGTCGAAGTTTTACGCGTGAGTATTTTTGTTATAAATTTTGTGTTTGTTTCTCAATTTCGACTTTTCAGTTTAAACTTAAAAATTCTACTCAGTTTTTCTTAAAATTCAACTTAAAATTCCCCCCCCCCCCCCGGCCAAAGCGGTCAATCTTATTTCTTATTTCTCGAAGTTTACATCTCTTTCTTGTAATTTTCATCTTTTTCTTGAAGTTTCGATCTTTTTCTCGAAATTTCGCAATTTTTCGATAATTCGTATTGGTTTTTGGTCTTCTCAAAATTCGCCCATTTTTCGAATTTTTTACAAAATTCCGCTTTCTATGGAAACTTGGGAATTTTTGCTTAATTTTAACTTATTCTTCGAAGTTTCTATCTTTTTTTCGCAATTTTCACCATTTTTTTGAAATTTCGATCTTTTTTTCGAAATATTGCATTTCTTCAATAATTCGTTTTTGTTTTTGGAAATTGCGATTTTTTTTCTCGAAATTCGTCTTTTTTTTGTAATTTTGACCTATTTCTTGTAATTTTCACGTTTTTCTTAAAGTTTCGATCTTTTTCCTCGAAATTCGTCTTTTTTTTTGGAAACTGCGATATTTTTCTTAAAATCCATCGAAATTTTTACTTTATTCAAAATTCTAACCTTTTAGAAATTTGTCTTTTTCTCAAAATTTAGATTTTTTCAAAAATTCGTTATTTTCAAACCAGTATCCTCAAATTGCAAAACTTGGCCATTTTCTCACAATTTTGCTTTCTATTCGAAGTTTACTTTTTTTTCGGAATTTTTTCGTTTTCCTCGAATTTCGTCATTTTTTTTCGGAATTTCGACTTTTTTTTTCTCCAAAATTAGTCTTTTTTTTTGGCAGTTACGATATTTTTTTTAAATTCATCGAAATTTCTACTTTATTCAAAATTCTAACCTTTAAGTTACTCGAAAATCTCAATCCCCGAAATTTGTCTTTTTCTCAAAATTTAGATTTTTTCAAAAATTCGTTATTTTCAAACGAGTATTCTCGAATTGCAAAATTTAGCCATTTTCTCACAATTTTGCTTTCTATTTGAAGTTTACTTTTTTTTTTTTCGGAATTTTTTCGTTTTCCTTGAATTTCCTCGTTTTTTTTTTCAGAATTTCGACTTTTTTTCTCCAAAATTCGTCTTTTTTTTCTGTTACGATATTTTTTTTAAATTCATCGAAATTTCTGCTTTATTCAAAATTTTAACCTTTTAGTTACTCAAAATCTCAATCCCCGAAATTCGTTTTTGTCTCAAAATTTACATTTTTTCAAAAATTCGTCGTTTTCAAACTATTCTCAAATTCGCATAATTTGGTTATTTTCTCAAAATTTTACTTTCTTTGCGAAATTTCCATCTTTTCTCGAAATTTTTTCTTTTTTCGCGAAATTTGTCTTTTCGGAATTTCGACACTGTTTTTTCTGCAAAATTCGCCTTTTTTAAATTTAGACTAGAAAATTTTGACATTTTTACTTTTTACATGAAATTTTTATTTTTCTCTAATTTCGTGTTTTTTCCTCGAAATTCGTGTTTTTCCTCGAAATTTTGTGTTTTTTTTTTCGAAATTCGTCTTTTTTTTGGAAACTACGTGTTTTTTTTAAATCCATCGAAATTTCTACTTTATTCAAAATTCTAACCTTTTAGTTACTCGAAAATCTCAATTCCCGAAATTTGTCTTTTTCTCAAAATTTAGATTTTTTCAAAAATTCGTTATTTTCAAACGAGTATTCTCGAATTGCAAAATTTAGCCATTTTCTCACAATTTTGCTTTCTATTTGAAGTTTACTTTTCTTTCGGAATTTTTTCATTTTCCTCGAATTTCGCCGTTTTCTTTTTCGGAATTTCGACTTTTTTTTCCAAAATTCGTCTCCCTTTTTTTGGCAGTTACGATATTTTTTATAAATTCATCGAAATTTATACTTTTTTCAAAAGCCGAACCTTTTAATTGCTGGAATTCTCAATTCTTGAAATTCGTCTTTTTCTCAAAATATTGAATTTTTCAAAAATTCGTCACGTTCAAAGGACTATCAAAAATTTGGTTATTTTCTCAAACTTTGATGCGAAATTTCCATTTCTTTCTCGCAATTTTGTATTTTTTTTGAAACTCGTCTTATCTTTCGGATTTTCGACTATTTTTTCTTTCAAACCTCAATTTCGACTAATCGCAAATAACATTTTTTCCTGAAAATTCGTTTTTTTCTCGTAATTGTCGTAATTACGACTATATTTTCAAATTTTCTGCTTAAATTAAAATTTTGACTATTTGCAAAATATGGTTTCTTAAAATTGAGTTTCGAGACTTTTGGAAAAATTGAAATTTTTCTCATTTTTGAAGTTTTGCTCCAAATTTTGACCGTTTTTCTTGAAGTCGGGTTTTTTTTTTTCGTGTTCTTAACATTGGTATTTTTTTGACAATTTCGACTTTTTATAATCTAAAATCTCCAGTTTATCTTTTAAACATTTTTTAGAAGTTTCAAGATGTCGATATTTTTTTAGTAATTTTAAGAAATTAAAGAAAAAAGTCGATTTTGAATTTGTTACTTGAAATACAGAATTTTCGTCTTAAAATGTCGATGTTATCTTGAATAGGGTTTTTAAAGGCGTAATTAAAAAAAAACATTAGAAATTCCATCTTCAAATTTGGAATAAAAAAAACAAAGAAAAAAGTCGATTTTGAATTTGCTACTTGTAATACAGAATTTTCAAAAATTTCGCCGATGTTATTTTGAATAAGGTTTTTACAGGCGTAATTAAGAAAAAAAACATTAGAAATTCCAACTTCAAATTTGGAACAAAAAAAGCAAAATTTCTGAAAATAATCTAAAAAAATTCTAAGTCTCATTCCTTTTAAATTCCGAGATCTTTTTGAATTTTCAACTTGACGTCGAAAATTCATAATTTCCTAAAATTTAGAATTTAAAATTAATTTAATTAATTTTATTCTAATTTATTTTTTTTAAATTTAATTTAATTTAAATTAGAAATTTCGCAATTTGGACAGATTACAGTAGTATGACGAACTGCTCAAGTATGTTCTGGCTTAGCTTGTCGAATTACTGAAAAAAAATCATCCGAAATTCAACACACCGCCGTTGGTAAAATCCCCATTCAATTCGACCATTATTTCCGCATTAGACATTTCGTGATCAATTATCCTTGGAAAGTGTAGAGTTGAAGTAACAGCAAAGCGCATACACCAGCAGTGAGTCATCATCTTAAGAGCTGAAAGTGATTGCCGGCTTGAAAAACTTGTACAGTCAGAGCCAATGACCGTTCTCGATATTACACAGATCTTGAACAATTGCCGGCAATTCAGCTGTCAAATGCACACAGAACAGGTGGCGCGAGATGCCCCACATTTCGTAATGTGGACTAATTCGGGATTAGGTGACTGACTTGTGAGAGAAAAAATAAAGTTGAAGAGATTACAATTGCGACAAATGGTCCTTTTTCGTAATTGTATAATGGGGCGGGGGGAGGGGTTAATGCAGTCTCCGAAAAATCAAGTTTCAGTTAATATATCGTGTGAGGTATCATTTGAAAGAGCTACCTTTAACGGTGCGTTTACACTAGACACTTTATTTCATATATTTTTCTCTAACATAAATATATTTTCTCTCTGACGTGAGGTGTCAGCTATCCTGCGAGAGAGAGAGAGAGAGGGGCTTCTAGCTGTGTAGGTAAGTCTCGGATAGCTTCTCTCAGGATAGTTGACACTTATGTCAGAGAGAAATGTACTCAGTAAAGTGTCTAATCTAAACGTACCCTAAGAATCCTAAAATATTTTTTTTGTAATTTCCTGTGTAATCGTCTTAAAGAGACAGATCAAAATGTATCAGAAATGATCGACCCTCACCTGTCCTCCTAGATTTCTAAAAATAAAATTTAGATGTTAATAAGGTTAGCAGATTTTGGGCCATAAATTATCGGGCAAGTTTTTTCGATATCGTAATAGTTGATGAGAAAAAAAAAAATATGACAAAATAGGTACTTGCATTTCAAGGCCTTTTGAGCCATATAGTAATAATTTGTTTTAAATAAAAAACTTGATATAGCTGGATAGAATGCATATCATTATTTTTTACATTATTTCATTTAGATGAATATTTTTGGAGTTAGCACTAGTTCACGCAATGCAGTAATTGCGGCTGGAATCGAACATTGTAGCACAATTCGAGGCAATCTCATAAACTGTGTTATTGCTAATGTATGCTTTTTATCTGAGACGTTATCAACACAATTATCAGTTCCATAAATATTTCGATTAATTGTAGAAAAATCTGCATATGTCTGAAATAATACATTTTTTTTTAATTTTAATTATAATACAAGAAAATTTTAATAAAACTTCAAATTCATACATAAGTAAAAATGATTTAATTTGGTCTATCGTAGTAATTGGTACCCTAATTGTGCGAGCCCGTCTATCGTAGTAATTGGTACCCTAATTGTGCGAGCCCTACTCACTCTTGGCTGAATTATTTTGGCAAAACTCCTTTGGCTTCAAGATGTCCATAATAATCATAATAATAAGTCAAAATTTCACCTCAAATGCATGTTTGGTTTGCCCCACTTTCCATCTTTGTTTGGTTTTTAGCGAAAGCCCGGGAGAATGCAACGCTGCTGATGCAAATCAGAAAATACTTCTCATTAAAGCAACAACAAGTCAGATGATTCTCATGTTCAAATGCGCATTAGCGAATCCCCCGATAATTGATGACCTACTCGGCAAATTTGCACAATTACATTTTTATTGCTCGCGTAACAAGTGAATCCTCGCACTGACGCAATTTCGCCGGCGTTTTTCGGGGCGCAGACTCGGAAGTTTTGTGTATATGCGTCCAAGGGGTGGCGATCGATCGTATGACCCCATTTACCCATTTTGCACATTAGTTGACTGTGGTAAGGGCAGTGGGGTGGTAGTTTTCGCGCGATTAAGTGCATATGTTGACATTCTATGAAGACGTGGAGGTGTCGGTGAGGGTTTTTTTCTTGCCCGACGTTTCGGGCCCGCGATGTTTGCTGCATTGCCTTTGTTTTGCGTTTTGACATCCATAGCAACTCTGCTGAAAGTGGAACACCAAATTTTCAGACCTGCTGTTACGCAGGAAGATCCATTTAGGCTTAAAGCAAAACCAGAACTAAATTTACTAAACACGGTTGGATTAAACAAATTACTAGTAATTTGTATTTTAATTCATTCTTGTGATATTGTTTCGGAAAGTTTAAGATTCGGCGTAAGTGGAATCAAATATTTTATTTCTTTGTAAAGCAGTTTTGGTGGATGCGCCAGGTTAAATTTAAATTTGGCTCATTTCTTTCGTCATTTATCTAAAGTCAGTGTTGATGAGTACCCCAATGAATAATATTTTTAAATATAAGTGCACAAATAAGTGATAATTTCATTTTTACATGACATAACGAACCAAGTGATCATTTTTTGAAAAAAATTCTGAAGTACTTATCTAAAGAGAACAAGCAAGAAATGTACAAATTCGAATTTGAGCTAGGATTTGTAAGTTTATTGAGTTTCTCATTTATCAGTGATTACCGGTCTACTGTTAATTCACCGGTAATTCGCTGGTAATTCACCGGTATTTCGTTGGTAATTCGCCGATTATTCGCCAGTAATTCATCGGTTATTCACCGGCAATTCTCTATTTTTAGAAAGGGGACACCAAAAGTACCTAGTTGGCTGTATCTAAATACTTGGTTTGGCGTTCGAAAATGTCTCAGCTTCGAAAATGTCTCAGCTTCGAAAATGTCTCAGCTTCGAAAATGTCTCAGCTTCGAAAATGTCTCAGCTTCGAAAATGTCTCAGCTTCGAAAATGTCTCAGCTTCGAAAATGTCTCAGCTTCGAAAAAAATATAAATTTATAGATTAAGGTGTACATTTTGAGGAAAGGAATTTAACATTTCTAGAAAAAAACACCTCAGCTTTAAATTTGAAATTTTTGAAAAAAAGTTTATGTTCAAAAAATCGAACGAATTCCAGTAGTAAAAGTTCACAAAATAAAAACTTGAAGTAGTCGAAGTTAAAGTCAACTTTTTGTAATTAATAAGGAAACTTTCAGAACAATTACTGTTACTATTATTTTTTATAAATTTCGAGTCTTTTCCTAAGAGTTGCTTACAGTTTAGACTCTTATTCATTTCTTTTTGAATTCGTCCTTTTCTCGAAATTTCGACTTTTTTCTTACAATTAATTTATTTTATTAAAAGTTGCATTTCCAATAAGAACAGTTAAAACATCGAGACTTTTTTTTGAAATGTCAAGAAAAATACTTTCTGGAAATCACATTTTTTTCTGAAAATCTGAAGATTACTTAAAATTGAAACAAATACGTAATAATTATGAGAAATTATTAGAAACGTTTAAAAGAAACATTTCTTTTTAAATTCGTCCTTTTCTCGAAATTTCGACTTTTTTCTCACAATTAATTTATTTTATTAAAAGTTGCATTTCCAATAAGAACAGTTAAAACATCGAGACTTTTTTTTGAAATGTCAAGAAAAATACTTTCTGGAAATCACATTTTTTTCTGAAAATCTGAAGATTACTTAAAATTGAAACAAATACGTAATAATTATGAGAAATTATTAGAAACGTTTAAAAGAAACATTTCTTTTTAAATTCGTCCTTTTCTCGAAATTTCGACTTTTTTCTCACAATTAATTTATTTTATTAAAAGTTGCATTTCCAATAAGAACAGTCAAAACGTCGAGACTTTTTTTTGAAATGTCAAGAAAAATACTTTCTGGAAATCACATTTTTTTTCTGAAAATCTCAAGATTACTTGAAATTTAAACAAATACGTAATAATTATGAGAAATTATTAGAAACGTTTTCAAGAAAAGTCCTAGTTTTGAGTAAAAGTTGAAATATGTAGTAGAAGCTCAAAATTTTGAGGCAAAAAGTTGAATTGTGCGGCAATACAATCGAAATTTTGAAAAGACGAATTTCGAGGGTATTCCAGAAAAAGAGCAATTTAACAAAATTGAATTTAAAAGAAAATGACAACATTTCCAAAAAAAGACGAATTTGAAAATGAAACTTGAAATATTACGAAAAAGAACAACTTAAATAACGACGACATTTTTCAGAGAAAATCAAATTTTGATTCAAAAAAGTCGACGAGACGTTATTTTTCAGAGAAAGTCAAATTTTCATTAAAAAAAACTCGATGAGATGACATTTTTCAGAGAAAGTCAAATTTTGATTCGAATTTTCAGAATAAATTTGAACTTTAAAAAAAGAAATAAATTTTAGGGAAAAATAACCGAAATTTGGATAACATGGCGAATTTTGAGGAAATTTCAGAAAAGAGCAATTTAAAAAAGTTGAATTTAAAAAAATGGAAACATTTCCAAAAAGAGACGATTTTAAAAATGTAACTCGAAATATTACGGAAAGAACAAACTTAAATAACGACGACATTTTTCAGAGAAAGTCAAATTTTCATTCAAAAAAGTCGACGAGACGATATTTTTGAAAGAAAGTCAAATTTTGGTTCAAAAAAGTCGAGAATTTCGAGAATAAAGTCGAACTTTAAAAAAATAAATAAATTTTAAAGAAAAATACCCAAAATTTGGATAAAAGGGCCAATTGAGGAAATTCCAGAAAAGAGCAATTTAACAAAGTTGAAATTTAGAAAACTGACAGAATTTCCAAAAAAAAGACGATTTTGAAAATGAAATTCGAAATATTACGGAAAAGATCAAACTTAAATAACGACATTTTTCGGAGAAAGTCAAATTTTCATTCAAAAAACTCGACGAGATGACATTTTTCAGGGAAAGTCAAATTTTGATTGAAAAAAGTCGAATTTTAAGAATAAAGTCGAATTTTAAAAAAGTAAATAAATTTTAGGGCAAAATAACCGAAATTTGGATAAAAGGGCGAATTTTGGGGAAATTCCAGAAAAGAGCAATTTAACAAAATTGAAATTTAGAAAACTGACAAAATTTCCAAAAAAAAAGACGATTTTGAAGATGAAACTCGAAATATTACGGAAAAGAACAAACTTAAATAACGACGACATTTTTCAGAGAGAGTCAAATTTTCATTCAAAAAAGTCGACGAGATGACAGTTTTCAGAGAAAGTCAAATTTTGATTCAAAAAACTCGACGAGATGACCTTTTTAAGAGAAAGTCAAATTTTGGTTCAAAAATGTCGAATTTTCAGAATAAAGAGTCGAACTTTAAAAAAATAAATAAATTTTAGGAAAAATAACCGAAATTTGGATAAAAGGACGACTTTTGAGGAAATTCCAAAAAAGAGCAATTAAACAAGGTTGAAATTTAGAAAAATGACAACATTTCCAAAAAAAAGACGACTTTGAAAACGTAACTCAAAATATTACGAAAAAGAACAAACAAATAACGACGATATTTTTCAGAAAAAGTCAAATTTTGATTTAAAAATTTTGAAATTTGAGAATAAAGTCGAACTTTAAAAAAATAAATAAATTTTAGGGAAAAATAACCGAAATTTGGATAAAAGGACGAATTTTGGGGAAGTTCTAGAAAAGAGCAATTTAACAAAGTTGAAATTTAGAAAACTGACAAAATTTCCAAAAAAAGACGATTTTGAAAATCAAACTCGAAATATTACGAAAAAGAACAAACTTAAATAAGACGACATTTTTCAGAGAAAGTCAAATTTTGATTCAAAAAAAGTCGAATTTTGAGAATAAAGTCGAACTTCAAAAAAATAAATAAATTTTAAGGAAAAATAACCGAAATTTGGATAAAAGGGCGACTTTTGAGGAAATTCCAAAAAAGAGCAATTAAACAAGGTTGAAATTTAGAAAAATGACATTTCCAAAAAAAGACGATTTTGAAAATGAAACTTAAAACATTACGAAAAAGAACAAACAAATAACGACGACATTTTTTAGAGAAAGTCAAAATTTGATTCAAAAAAAGTCGAATTTTGAGAATAAAGTCGAACTTCAAAAAAAATAAATAAATTTTAAGGAAAAATAACCGAAATTTGGATAAAAGGGCGACTTTTGAGGAAATTCCAAAAAAGAGCAATTAAACAAGGTTGAAATTTAGAAAAATGACATTTCCAAAAAAAGACGATTTTGAAAATGAAACTTAAAACATTACGAAAAAAAAACAAACAAATAACGACGACATTTTTTAGAAAAAGTCAAAATTTGATTCAAAAAAAGTCGAATTTTAAGAATAAAGTCGAACTTTAAAAAAATAAATTAATTTTAAGGAAAAATAACCGAAATTTGGATAAAAAGGCGACTTTTGAGGAAATTCCAAAAAAGAGCAATTAAACAAAGGTTGAAATTTAGAAAAGATGACAACATTTCCAAAAAAAGACGATTTTGTAAATGAAACTTCAAAACATTACGAAAAAAAACAAACTTAAATAAGACGACATTTTTCAGAGAAAGGCAAATTTTGATTCAAAAAAGTCGAATTTTAAGAATAAAGTCGAACTTTAAAAAAATAAATTAATTTTAAGGAAAAATAACCGAAATTTGGATAAAAAGGCGACTTTTGAGGAAATTCCAAAAAAGAGCAATTTAACATAATTGAAATTTAAAAAAATGACAAAACTTCCAAAGAAAACGATTTTGTAAATAAAAGTCGAAATGTTAGGAAAAAGAACGAACTCAAATAACGATAAAAATTTTCAGAAGAAGTCAAATTTTGATTAAAAAAAGTCGAATTTTGAGAATAAAATCGAAGGTGAAATTTAAGACAATAAACCGAAATTTGGTTAAAAGGAAGAATTTCAGAGAAAAGGTACAATTTGCAGGATTATAAAAGGTTACATTTTGAGCATAGAGTCGAACGTTCGAAGAAGAGATTAATTTTGAGGAAATTCGTTTGGATAAAAGGACGAATTTCGAGAAAGAAAGTCCAATTTGCAAAGTATAAAAAGTTAAATTTTAAGAACAAGTTGAATAGGTTGAACTTAAGAAAAGTGGACGTATTTTGAGAAAAACCCAGTGGACGTATTTTAAGAAAAACCCCAAAATTTTCAACAAAAGGACCAAAGGAGGAAAAAAACGAAATTTACAGAATTACAAACGGTTGAATTTTGGGACAAATGTCAAAATTTTAACGAAGATGAAAACGATGAAAACAAAGATTTTAAAAACAGATCGAAATATCAAGAGATTTAATAAAAGGGCCAATATTAAGAAAAAATCGAAATCCACAGAATCATAAATGGTTGAATTGTGGGATAAATGACAAAATTTCAAAAAAAATGAAAATTTTGGAACAAAAATTTCAAGAAATTCGAATTTAAAAAGAATTAATTTTCTAGAAAAAGCCCACGTTTCAGACAAATGATGAAATTTTGAAAAGAGAAGGCGAATCTTGAAAAAAAAGTCCAAGTTTTGAAACAAGGTATAAATTTCGAAGCAAAAACGAAATTTCGAAAAAAGTTATTAATTGGAGAAAATTTTGACAAAAAAAAACAACGAACCTTGGAACAGTTGAAAATTGAGAATAACATCGAAATTATAAAAGAGTCAAATTTTAAGAAAAAGTCAGAATTTTGAGCAAAGAGTGAATTTTGAAAATTGAAATACAAATCTTGTCCCCTGAAACCAAGAAAGACCAAAAAACACAACAAAGGCTGCTCTAGCCAAGCTCTCATTTTTAGGGGGAGTTTTGGAAACAAGCGACATTTTGAATTTAAACTTTGACTTGAACTTGAAACAGAGTAGGAGACAGGAGAGACCCCTGAGGCACCCCTACATTAATCGCAAATGTGTGAGGTGCCATCGATGACGATCTAAAGAGATTTGTCAGCGAGAAAACTGGATATCAAATGACAGAGTCCAGGAGGAAAACCACGAGATGTTAATGTGGCGAAAAGAGATCGGTCCTCGTCTTTCTTATTAGGGAAGCTTTTACGGCGCTGACCAGAGAAAGAGTGAATTTTGGAAATAAGCGAAATTTTGAATTTAAACTTTGACTTAAACTTGAAACGGAGTAGGAGGCAGGGCAAACCCCTGAGACACCCCTGCATTAATCGCAAATATGTGAGATGCCATCGATGACGACCTGAGGAGATTTGTCAGCGAGAAAACTGGATATCAAATGACAGAGTCCAGGAGAAAGACAATGAGATGTTAATGTGGCGAAAAGAGATCGGTCCTCGTCTTTCTTATTAGGGAAGCTTTTACGGCGCTGACCAGAGAAAGAGTGAATTTTGGAAATAAGCGAAATTTTGAATTTAAACTTTGACTTGAACTTGAAACAGAATAGGTGACTGGACAGACCCCTGAGGCACCCCTGCATTAATCGCAGAAGAGATGCCATCGACGACGACCTAAAGAGATCTTTTAACTGGATATCAAATGACACAGAGTCCAGGAGGAAGACCGTAAGATGTTAATTTGGTGGGAAGAGTTCGGTGCTCGTGTTTCTTATTAGGGAAGCTTTTACGGCGCTGACCAGAGAAAGAGTGAATTTTGGAAATAAGCGAAATTTCGAATTTAAAGTTCAACTTGAACTTGAAACAGAATAGGAGACTGGACAGACCCCTGAGGCACCCCTGCATTAATCGCAGAAGAGATGCCATCGACGACGACCTAAAGAGATCTTTTAACTGGATATCAAATGACACAGAGTCCAGGAGGAAGACCATAAGATGTTAATTTGGCGAGAAAAGATCGGTGCTCGTGTTTCTTATTAGGGAAGCTTTTACGGCGCTGACCAGAGAAAGAGTGAATTTTGAAAATAAGCGAAATTTTGAATTTAAAGTTCAACTTGAACTTGAAACAGAATACGAGACTGGACAGACCCCTGCGGCACCCCTGCATTAATCGCAGAAGAGATGCCATCGACGACGACCTAAAGAGATCTTTCAACTGGATATCAAATGACACAGAGTCCAGGAGGAAGACCGTAAGATGTTAAATTTGGTGGGAAGAGTTCGGTGCTCGTGTTTCTTATTAGGGAAGCTTTCAACTGACCACAGATTTTAATTGAAATGGCATTCGGAGATCGATTGCACTTAATTTTGAAAGCCAAAGCTCGCTATTGAATGGTAAAGCTTCTAGGACGTGCTGCTTTTGCAGTTTCCTATCCTAGCTGACAACTAAGTTTCAATTGAATTGTGATAGGGCTTTTCTATTGTCGTGAAATATGTCAAGGAGCGAATATGAGCTGAATAAAGTTTGTTCGCTTTCATTAAATGGTAACCTAGAATCCCAGCTATTCGTTTCAATATGGGTAAACATCATAGCTGTAATGGGGCTATTACGTAAAGATAGTAAAGCTTATTTGGAAAACAACTCGCATGCAATAGTGCACCAATACAAATTTCATTTTACAATGTTGGCGAGTGCATAATAAAAATAGAAATGATGTAATTTGTTAACCTTCACAGTATATTGTATAATGGATTGCTTCGGTTATTTATAATGTTTAATTTTCTATTTTACACATTAAAGCTTTAATTTAAGGCAACAGCAACATCGCAGTTGTTGAGCACATTGCGATATTTATGTCGAAATCCAGCGAATTATAAGATCATTCGCTATTTGTATTCAAAAACAGAAGAATAAGTCACTTAATAAAGTACTAGTAAAGAAGTAAAGTACTAGTAAAGAGTGTAAAGAGTTAGTAAAGAGTGTTTTTTTTTGTTATTATCGAAGCAGATTAAATTTGTTTCGTTAGCCACATAAATACTCAAGAGATGTAAATCCCACTGAGTTACTTGTAACTGATTTTCGACTGCATCTTACGAGGAACATTTTTGCTAGATGCTAATTAAAGCAATTAACCGTAGCAGATTCGAATGTTTCGTTGTAGAACTTTTACATTGACTTTTGGCCGCATTCACTTTGAAGAAAAAATGATATTAGATCATTCGTTATTAATCCAAAAAGAGAAGAATATGTCACTTAGCGAGTAAAGTACTAGTGAGTGTTTTGTCAACTTTTTTATTATTATAGAAGCAAATTACATTAGTTTCGCTAGCCACATAAATACTCATGAGATGTAAATCCCACTGAGTTACTTGTCACTGACTTTTGAGGGCATATTACGAGGAACATTTTTACTAGATGCTAATTGAAACAATTAACTGTAGCAGATTCGAATGTTTCATTGTAGAACATTTACATTGACTTTTGGCCGCATTCTCTTTGAAGAAAAAATGATATTAGATCATTCGTTATTAATCCAAAAAAGGAAGAATATGTCTCTTAGCGAGTAAAGTACTAGTGAGTGTTTTGTCAACTTTTTTATTATTATAGAAGCAAATTACATTAGTTTCGCTAGCCACATAAATACTCATGAGATGTAAATCCCACTGAGTTACTTGTCACTGACTTTTGAGCGCATATTACGAGGAACATTTTTACTAGATGCTAATTGAAACAATTAACTGTAGCAGATTCGAATGTTTCATTGTAGAACATTTACATTGACTTTTGGCCGCATTCTCTTTGATGAAAAAATGATATTAGATCATTCGTTATTAATCCAAAAACAGAAGAATATGTCACTTAGCGAGTAAACTACTAGTGAGTGTTTTGTCAACTTTTTTATTATTATAGAAACAAATTACATTAGTTTCGCTAGCCACATAAATACTCATGAGATGTAAATCCCACTGAGTTACTTGTCACTGACTTTTGAGTGCATATTACGAGGAACATTTTTACTAGATGCTAATTGAAACAATTAACTGTAGCAGATTCGAATGTTTCATTGTAGAACATTTACATTGACTTTTGGCCGCATTCTCTTTGAAGAAAAAATGATATTAGATCATTCGTTATTAATCCAAAAACAGAAGAATATGTCTCTTAGCGAGTAAAGTACTAGTGAGTGTTTTGTCAATTTTTTTATTATTATAGAAGCAAATTAAATTAGTTTCGCTAGCCACATAAATACTCATGAAATGTAAATCCCACTGAGTTACTTGTCACTGACTTTTGAGCGCATATTACGAGGAACATTTTTACTAGATGCTAACTGAAACAATTAACTGTAGCAGATTCGAATGTTTCATTCTAGAACATTTACATTGACTTTTGGCCGCATTCTCTTTGAAGAAAAAATGATATTAGATCATTCGTTATTAATCCAAAATCAGAAGAATATGTCTTTTAGCGAGTAAAGTACTAGTGAGTGTTTTGTCAACTTTTTTATTATTATAGAAGCAAATTACATTAGTTTCGCTAGCCACATAAATACTCATGAGATGTAAATCCCACCGAGTTACTTGTCACTGACTTTCGAGCGCACATAACAAGGAACATTTTTACTAGATGCTAATTGAAACAATTAACTGTAACAGGTTCGTTTGTTTCATAATATAACATTTAGCAACAATCACTTTGAAGAAAAAACGTTGATGGTCCATGATAGATTTCGCTTCCGCTTTAGTTCCAAGATATTTCCAACTGTTTCAGCGTGCGTTCGATTAAACACTCGCTGAAATACAAACTGAAAATTAAATTTCATCTCACCAGCTGAAAATTAAATTTCATTGCACCAGCTGAAAATGAAGACTTTTCGATCGCTGGCGAGAGCAAATTAATTTTAGTTCGACCTTTCGTCATCTGGGCGGTTTCCGCTGGCGTCGAATTTCCTGAAATAAATCGTTTCTTACTTAACCTTAATTTCCCACATTCTCGCGGTGGTGCGGTCGTGTTGTTCTTTCAGCGATTCTTCGGATGTTTCAGCGGGACGCGTTTACGTCACGATGGACGGGCTCCAATTTTAGACGCGCGCTCGCATGCAGATTCCTCGGTTTCAGTTCAAGCCGATCGGCGAGACCAGATACAGAGCTTGTTTGGATAAGTTTATTAGAATTCGGTAATCGTTCTACGGCGTCGTGTTTGGTGTGTACTTGATTGTGTTGGGAATGGGATTAAAAGGGAATGCGTTATAAGTGAATTAATTGATAAGTTTGGGATAGTGTTCTGTTGTGTTTCAAGGGTGCTTCTTGAGTGGTTCTTGAGTAACGATTCTATTCATTTGCTAGAGTTAGTTAATTTCTTTGGGAATCTGTAGCCCTTTATTCAGTATCGTTTTAATACTGATATAGATAAAATGTTTTTCTAGGATAGAAGTTTTCATTTAAGAATTGAAATGTTTTCTCCAGCTTAAAAGTTTTCACTCTAAGATCAAAGTAAGAAAATCTATCATCATAGGATTCAGGTTTTCATCCTTTGATTACAAACTAAGAAAACTATAAAGTAGAATGAATTAGGATAATATATTTTTCATTAAGTTTGATGACCATTTGGCATAACTTTGGCAAATTTATAATCAATAGCATCTCTTTCAAAGTTCTTAATGACAACAGTGACGTATTGCACGTGTTACTTTATCCAATTTTATACTTAATTCGGATTAAATTTAATGCCAAGTTTTACCCTCTTAGAGGCTAACATTTTGAAACATTAGAGGCTGATATTTTGAAACTTTAGAGGCTGATATTTTGAAACATCCTCTCTTAGTGTTTACCTACGTCAAGCTCTTGATAACAGTGACGTATTTTGTGTTGCTTTATCCAAATTTTTTTTTATCCAAAATTTCTACATAACTTGCTGGAGATTTATAAGCAGAAAAAAATAGATACGTGTCTGCCTAATGAGTTAAATGTGTATAAGCAACTTTTAGTACAGTTGTTTTATTCATTGCATGCAACCCGGAAAAATTTAATGCCCAGTTTCACCCCCTTAGAGGCCGAATTTTGAAATATCTTTTCTTAGTGTTCACCCACGTCATATGATGAACGTCTCGTTGCAAGCTCTTAAAGTAGCGCATTTTATGTGTTGCTTTAACCAATTTTATATTTAGTTTAGGTAAAATTTCTACATAACATTCTGGGGATTCATAAGCAGAAAAAGAAGAGATAAATACGTGCCTAATGAGTTAACGTATATAAGCAACTTTTAACACAATTGTTTTATTCATTGCATGTAACCCGGAAAAATTTAATGCCGAGTTTCACCCCCTTAGAGGCTGAGTTTTGAAATATCCTCTTTTAGGGCTCACCCACGTCAGATGATGAACATTTCTTTCCCAGCTTTTAAAGTGGCGTATTTTATGTGTTGCTTTAACCAATTTTATATTTAGTTCAGGTAAAATTTCTACATAACTTACTGAATACTTATAAGCAGAAAAAACGAACGTGCCTAATGAGTTAACGTGTTTAGGCGACTTTTAATACAATTGTTTTATTCATTGCATGCAATCCGGAAAAATTTAATGCCCAGTTTCACCCCCTTAGAGGCTGAATTTTGAAATATCCTCTCTTAGTGCTCACCCACGTCAGATGATGAACATCTCTTTCCAAGCTCTTACAGTGGCGTATTTTATGTGTTGCTTTAACCAATTTTATATTTAGTTCAGGTAAAATTTCTACATAACTTTCTGGGGATTCATAAGCAGAAAAAGAAGAGATAAATACGTGCCTAATGAGTAACGTGTATAAACAACTTTTAACACAATTGTTTTATTCATTGCATGCAACCCGGAAAAATTTAATGCCGAGTTTCACCTCCTTAGAGGCTGAATTTTGAAATATCCTCTTTTAGTGCTTACCCACGTCAGATGATGAACATCTCTTTCCAAGCTCCTAAAGTGGCGTATTTTATGTGTTGCTTTAACCAATTTTATATTTAGTTCAGGTAAAATTTCTACATAACTTACTGAATACTTATAAGCAGAAAAACGCACGTGATAATGAGTTAAAGTATATAGGCAACTTTTAATACAATTGTTTTATTCATTGCATGCAGTCCGGAAAAATTTAATGCCCAGTTTCACCCCCCTAGAGGCTGAATTTTGAAATATCCTCTCTTAGTGCTCACCCACGTCAGACGATGAACATCTCTTTCCAAGCTCTTAAAGTAGCGTATTTTATGTGTTGCTTTAACCATTAGTTCAGGTAAAATGTCTGCATCACTAGCTGCAAACTTACCAAGTAGAAAAAGAGATAAATATGTGTCTAATAAGTTAACGTGTATAAGCAACTTTTAATACAAGTTTTTTATTCATTGCATGCAATCTCAGATAAAATTTAATGCTCAATTTTACCCCCTTAGAGCTGAATTTTGAAACACCTGCATCATATGGAGAATACGTCTGCGAAATTTTATTCCTCTAGACTTTCTAGAAACTTGAGGTGTAAATTCAAATTCGTATTTTTTTTTAATTTCCGCTTGGAATTTGGAAGTTTTTTTGTTAATATTCGGTCCCAAAAATTACAATTTTTTATTTTCCCTTTTCGACTTTAAATTCAAACATTCGACTTCAAATTTAAACATTCGACTTTTTTTATAAATGGTTTTCATTTTTTTCGAAATTTCGACTTAACTATCACGAATACTTCGAGATTTTTTTTTATAAATGTTGGGTATTTTTTCGAAATATCTACTTTTTTCAAAATTTCGTTTAGTTTCTTAAAATTGTATTGTGAATTTAAATCGAGATCTTTTTATAAATTATTGAGTATTTTTTGAAAGATAAAAGAAATATTTTGATTAAGGATAAAAAAATAAGCGAATTTTGATACTATTTCGAGAAATTTCTAGAAACGTAAAATGTCTAACATCGAGATAATCAGTTCCTAGAAAAGGAAAAACTTTGATAAAATAAAGATATTTTGAAAAAAGACTAATTTTGAAATATAAAGTTGAAATTTTGAATGGAGGTTAAAATTTTGAGATGCCATCGATGACGACCTGAGGAGATTTGTCAGCGAGAAAACTGGATATCAAATGACAGAGTCCAGGAGGAAAACCACGAGATGTTAATGTGGCGAAAAGAGATCGGTCCTCGTCTTTCTTATTAGGGAAGCTTTTACGGCGCTGACCAGAGAAAGAGTGAATTTTGGAAATAAGCGAAATTTTGAATTTAAACTTTGACTTGAACTTGAAACAGAGTAGGAGACAGGAGAGACCCCTGAGGCACCCCTGCATTAATCGCAAATGTGTGAGATGCCATCGATGACGACCTAAAGAGATTTGTCAGCGAGAAAACTGGATATCAAATGACAGAGTCCAGGAGGAAAACCACGAGATGTTAATGTGGCGAAAAGAGATCGGTCCTCGTCTTTCTTATTAGGGAAGCTTTTACGGCGCTGACCAGAGAAAGAGTGAATTTTGGAAATAAGCGAAATTTTGAATTTAAACTTTGACTTGAACTTGAAACGGAGTAGGAGGCAGGGCAAACCCCTGAGACACCCCTGCATTAATCGCAAATATGTGAGATGCCATCGATGACGACCTAAAGAGATTTGTCAACGAGAAAACTGGATATCAAATGACAGAGTCCAGGAGGAAGACCATAGGATGTTAATTTAGCGAGAAAAGATCGTTGCTCGTGTTTCTTATTAGGGAAGCTTTTACGGCGCTGACCAGAGAAAGAGTGAATTTTGAAAATAAGCGAAATTTTGAATTTAAAGTTCAACTTGAACTTGAAACAGAATAGGAGACTGGACAGACCCCTGAGGCACCCCTGCATTAATCGCAGAAGAGATGCCATCGACGACGACCTAAAGAGATCTTTCAACTGGATATCAAATGACACAGAGTCCAGGAGGAAGACCATAAAATGTTAATTTGGCGAGAAAAGATCGGTGCTCGTGTTTCTTATTAGGGAAGCTTTTACGGCGCTGACCAGAGAAAGAGTGAATTTTGGAAATAAGCGAAATTTTGAATTTAAAGTTCAACTTGAACTTGAAACAGAATAGGAGACTGGACAGACCCCTGAGGCACCCCTGCATTAATCGCAGAAGAGATGCGATCGTCGACGACCTAAAGAGATCTTTCAACTGGATATCAAATGACTCAGAGTCCAGGAGGAAGACCATAAGATGTTAATTTGGCGAAAAGAGGTCGGTGCTCGTGTTTCTTAATTAGGGAAGCTTTTACAGCGCTGATCACAGAAAGAGCAAATTTTGGAAATAAACGAAATTTTGAATTTAAAGTTCAACTTGAACTTGAAACAAAGTAGGAAACAGAGCAGACCCCTGAGGACCCCTGCATTAATCGCAGATGAGATGCCATCGACGACGACCTAAAGAGATCGTTTAACTGGATATCAAATGACACAAAGTCCAGGAGGAAGACCGTAAGATGTTAATTTGGTGGGAATAGTTCGGTGCTCGTGTTTCTTATTAGGCAAGCTTTCAACTGACCACAGATTTTAATTGAAATGGCATTCGGAGATCGATTGCACTTAATTTTGAAAGCCAAAGCTCGCTATTGAATGGTAAAGCTTCTAGGACGTGCTGCTTTTGCAGTTTCCTATCCTAGCTGACAACTAAGTTTCAATTGAATTGTGATAGGGCTTTTCTATTGTCGTGAAATATGTCAAGGAGCGAATATGAGCTGAATAAAGTTTGTTCGCTTTCATTAAATGGTAACCTAGAATCCCAGCTATTCGTTTCAATATGGGTAAACATCATAGCTGTAATGGGGCTATTACGTAAAGATAGTAAAGCTTATTTGGAAAACAACTCGCATGCAATAGTGCACCAATACAAATTTCATTTTACAATGTTGGCGAGTGCATAATAAAAATAGAAATGATGTAATTTGTTAACCTTCACAGTATATTGTATAATGGATTGCTTCGGTTATTTATAATGTTTAATTTTCTATTTTACACATTAAAGCTTTAATTTAAGGCAACAGCAACATCGCAGTTGTTGAGCACATTGCGATATTTATGTCGACATCCAGCGAATTATAAGATCATTCGCTATTTTTATTCAAAAACAGAAGAATAAGTCACTTAGTAAAGTACTATTAAAGAAGTAAAGTATTAGTAAAGAGTGTAGAGAGTTAGTAAAGAGTGTTTTTTTTTGTTATTATCGAAGCAGATTAAATTAGTTTCGTTAGGCACATAAATACTCAAGAGATGTAAATCCCACTGAGTTACTTGTAACTGACTTTCGACTGCATCTTACGAGGAACATTTTTGCTAGATGCTAATTAAAGCAATTAACTGTAGCAGATTCGAATGTTTCATTGTAGAACATTTACATTGACTTTTGGCCGCATTCTCTTTGAAGAAAAAATGATATTAGATCATTCGTTATTAATCCAAAACCAGAAGAATATGTCTCTTAGCGAATAAAGTACTAGTGAGTGTTTTGTCAACTTTTTTATTATTATAGAAACAAATTACATTAGTTTCGCTAGCCACATAAATACTCATGAGATGTAAATCCCACTGAGTTACTTGTCACTGACTTTTGAGTGCATATTACGAGGAACATTTTTACTAGATGCTAATTGAAACAATTAACTGTAACAGATTCGAATGTTTCATTGTAGAACATTTACATTGACTTTTGGCCGCATTCTCTTTGAAGAAAAAATGATATTAGATCATTCGTTATTAATCCAAAACCAGAAGAATATGTCTCTTAGCGAGTAAAGTACTAGTGAGTGTTTTGTCAACTTTTTTATTATTATAGAAGCAAATTACATTAGTTTCGCTAGCCACATAAATACTCATGAGGTGTAAATCCCACCGAGTTACTTGTCACTGACTTTCGAGCGCACTTAACAAGGAACATTTTTACTAGATGCTAATTGAAACAATTAACTGTAGCAGGTTCGTTTGTTTCATAATATAACATTTAGCAACAATCACTTTGAAGAAAAAACGTTGATGGTCCATGATAGATTTCGCTTCCGCTTTAGTTCCAAGATATTTCCAACTGTTTCAGCGTGTGTTCGATTAAACACTCACTGATATACAAACTGAAAATTAAATTTGATCTCACCAGCTGAAAATTAAATTTCATCGCACCAGCTGAAAATGAAGACTTTTCGATCGCTGGCGAGAGCAAATTAATTTTAGTTCGACCTTTCGTCATCTGGGCGGTTTCCGTTGGCGTCGAATTTCCTGAAATAAATCGTTTCTTACTTAACCTTAATTTCCCACATTCTCGCGGTGGTGCGGTCGTGTTGTTCTTTCAGCGATTCTTCGGATGTTTCAGCGGGACGCGTTTACGTCACGACGGACGGGCTCCAATTTTAGACGCGCGCTCGCATGCAGATTCCTCGGTTTCAGTTCAAGCCGATCGGCGAGACCAGATACAGAGCTTGTTTGGATAAGTTTATTAGAATTCGGTAATCGTTCTACGGCGTCGTGTTTGGTGTGTACTTGATTGTGTTGGGAATGGGATTAAAAGGGAATGCGTTATAAGTGAATTAATTGATAAGTTTGGGATAGTGTTCTGTTGTGTTTCAAGGGTGCTTCTTGAGTGGTTCTTGAGTAACGATTCTATTCATTTGCTAGAGTTAGTTAATTTCTTTGGGAATCTGTAGCCCTTTATTCAGTATCGTTTTAATACTGATATAGATAAAATGTTTTTCTAGGATAGAAGTTTTCATTTAAGAATTGAAATGTTTTCTCCAGCTTAAAAGTTTTCACTCTAAGATCAAAGTAAGAAAATCTATCATCATAGGATTCAGGTTTTCATCCTTTGATTACAAACTAAGAAAACTATAAAGTAGAATGAATTAGGATAATATATTTTTCATTAAGTTTGATGACCATTTGGCATAACTTTGGCAAATTTATAATCAATAGCATCTCTTTCAAAGTTCTTAATGACAACAGTGACGTATTGCACGTGTTACTTTATCCAATTTTATACTTAATTCGGATTAAATTTAATGCCAAGTTTTACCCTCTTAGAGGCTAAAATTTTGAAACTTTAGAGGCTGATATTTTGAAACATCCTCTCTTAGTGTTTACCTACGTCAAGCTCTTGATAACAGTGACGTATTTTGTGTTGCTTTATCCAAATTTTTTTTTATCCAAAATTTCTACATAACTTGCTGGAGATTTATAAGCAGAAAAAAATAGATACGTGTCTGCCTAATGAGTTAAATGTGTATAAGCAACTTTTAGTACAGTTGTTTTATTCATTGCATGCAACCCGGAAAAATTTAATGCCCAGTTTCACCCCCTTAGAGGCCGAATTTTGAAATATCTTTTCTTAGTGTTCACCCACGTCATATGATGAACGTCTCGTTGCAAGCTCTTAAAGTAGCGCATTTTATGTGTTGCTTTAACCAATTTTATATTTAGTTTAGGTAAAATTTCTACATAACATTCTGGGGATTCATAAGCAGAAAAAGAAGAGAAATACGTCCCTAATGAGTTAACGTGTATAAGCAACTTTTAACACAATTGTTTTATTCATTGCATGCAACCCGGAAAAATTTAATGCCGAGTTTCACCCCCTTAGAGGCTGAGTTTTGAAATATCCTCTTTTAGGGCTCACCCACGTCAGATGATGAACATCTCTTTCCAAGCACTTAAATTGACGTATTTTATGTGTTGCTTTAACCGATTTTATATTTAGTTCAGGTAAAATTTCTACATAACTGAATACTTATAAGCAGAAAAAACGCACGTACCTAATGAGCTAACGTGTATAGGCAACTTTTAATACAATTGTTTTATTCATTGCACGCAATCCGGAAAAATTTAATGCCCAGTTTCACTCCCTTAGAGGCTGAATTTTGAAATATCCTCTCCTAGTGCTTACCCACGTCAGATTATGAACATCTCTTTCCAAGCTCTTAAAGTGGCGTATTTTATGTGTTGCTTTAACCAATTTTATATTTAGTTCAGGTAAAATTTCCACATAACTGAATACTTATAAGCAGAAAAAACGCACGTGCTTAATGAGTTAACTTGTATAGGCAACTTTTAATACAATTGTTTTATTCATTGCATGCAATCCGGAAAATTTTATGCTCAGTTTCACCCCCTTAGAGGCTGAATTTTGAAATATCCTACCTTAGTGTTCACCCACGTCAGATGATGAACTTCTCTTTCCATGCTCTTAAAGTGGCGTATTTCATGTGTTGCTTTAACCAATTTTTTATTTAGTTCAGGTAAAATTTCTACATAACTTTCTGGGGATTCATAAGCAGAAAAAGAAGAGATAAATATGTGCCTAATGAATTAACGTATATAAGCAACTTTTAACACAATTGTTTTATTGATTGCATGCAACCCGGAAAAATTTAATGCCGAGTTTCACCCCCTTAGAGGCTGAGTTTTGAAATATCCTCTTTTAGTGCTCACCCACGTCAGACTGTGAACATCTCTTTCCAAGCTCTTAAAGTGGCGTATTTTATGTGTTGCTTTAACCAATTTTATATTTAGTTCAGGTAAAATTTCTACATAACTGAATACTTATAAGCAGAAAAAACGCACGTACCTAATGAGCTAACGTGTATAGGCAACTTTTAATACAATTGTTTTATTTATTGCATGCAATCCGGAAAACTTGATGCTCAGTTTCACCCCCTTAGAGGCTGAGTTTTGAAATATCCTCTTTTAGTGCTCACCCACGTCAGATGATGAACATCTCTTTCCAAGCTCTTACAGTGGCGTATTTTATGTGTTGCTTTAACCAATTTTATATTTAGTTCAGGTAAAATTTCTACATAACTTTCTCGGGATTCATAAGCAGAAAAAGAAGAGATAAATACGTGCCTAATGAGTTAACGTGTATAAGCAACTTTTAAAACAATTGTTTTATTCATTGCATGTAACCCGGAAAAATTTAATGCCGAGTTTCACCTCCTTAGAGGCTGAATTTTGAAATATCCTCTTTTAGTGCTCACACACGTCAGATGATGAACATCTCTTTCCAAGCTCTTACAGTGGTGTATTTTATGTGTTGCTGTAACCAATTTTATATTTAGTTCAGGTAAAATTTCTGCATAACTGAATACTTATAAGCAGAAAAAACGCACGTGCCTAATGAGTTAACGTGTATAGGCAACTTTTAATATAATTGTTTTATCCATTGCATGCAATCCGGAAAAATTTAATGCCCAGTTTCACCCCCTTAGAGGCTGAATTTTGAAATATCCTCTCCTAGTGCTTACCCACGTCAGATGATGAACATCTCTTTCCAAGCTCCTAAAGTGGCGTATTTTATGTGTTGCTTTAACCAATTTTATATTTAGTTCAGGTAAAATTTCTACATAACTTACTGAATACTTATAAGCAGAAAAAACGCACGTGATAATGAGTTAACGTATATAGGCAACTTTTAATACAATTGTTTTATTCATTGCATGCAGTCCGGAAAAATTTAATGCCCAGTTTCACCCCCCTAGAGGCTGAATTTTGAAATATCCTCTCTTAGTGCTCACCCACGTCAGACGATGAACATCTCTTTCCAAGCTCTTAAAGTGGCGTATTTTATGTGTTGCTTTAACCACTAGTTCAGATAAAATGTCTGCATCACTAGCTGTAAACTTACCAAGTAGAAAAAAGAGATAAATATGTGTCTAATAAGTTAACATGTATAAGCAACTTTTAACACACGTTTTTTATTTTTAATGCTCAATTTTACCCCTTTAAAGGCTGAATTTTGAAATGTCCTCCCTTACGTCCGATGATGAACTTCTCTTAGGGCTCACCTACGTCATATGGTGAACACGTCTGCGAAATTTTATGCCTCTAGACTCATCTTTCTAGAAACTTGAGGTGTAAATTCAATCTTGTATGTTTTTGAAATTTCCGCTTGGAATTTGGAAGTTATGATCATTTTTTGTTAATTTTTGTTTCTTGTCTCGAAATTTTGACTTTTATTTTGTTAAAATTCGGTTCCAAAAATTACAATTTTTAATTTTCCCTTTTCGACTTTAAATTTAAACATTCGACTTCAAATTCAAACATTCGATTTTTTTTACAAATGGTTTTCATTTTTTTTCGAAATTTCGACTTAATTATAACGAACACTTCGAGATTTTTTTATAAATGTTGGGTATTTTTAAAATATCTACTTTTTTCAAAATTTCGTTTAGTTTCTTAAAATTGTATTGTGAATTTAAATCGAGATCTTTTTATAAATTATTGAGTATTTTTTGAAATATGAAAGAAAAATTTTGATTAAGGATAAAAAAAAATGAAATATAAAGTTGAAATTTTGAATGGAGGTTAAAATTTTGAGAAAAAATAAAAATGTCCAGTAGAAAGTCGAACTTTAAGAGAAAAAAGTCGAATTGTGGGAATAGAATCGAAATTTTAAAAAACCACGGATTTTGGTAACTTTTTTTAATTATAATTTCGACCTAATTTCAAAGAAAATAAAAGAAATTGGAGAAATAGATAAAATTTTGAGAAAATAATCAAAATCTCAAGAAGCCTAAAATGTCTCACATTGAGATAAAAGTTTAAATTGCTAGAAATAGCCAAACTTTGATAAAATTTGAAATTTTAAGAAAAAGGTCAAAATTTTGAAAAATCGAATTGTGGGAATAATGACAAAATTTTGAAAAAAAAAATGAATTTTGGGAAAAACACTTTTGTAGAAATTTGAAGTAAACGGTCAACATTTTGGGAAAAAGTCGAAATATCCAGTAGAAAGTCAAATTTTCAAAGAAAAAAGTTATCACAATGAAGACAAAATTTTGAAAAATACGTATTCTGAGGATTAGAACATTCGAGGAAAAAGCAACTGAAAATTATAAAATAGTAGAACTTTGGAGAATTGTTCAGAAACCGAACGAATTTAAAGTAAAAATTTCTCAGAGAAATATTGGACGTATGAAATTTCCAAATATATTTTTCTCCCAATTTTCAAAGTTTTATTTAAATTTTGGCGTAATTTTGTAACTTTAGGAAACAAGTTCAAATAAATTTCCAAGAAGTATTTTTCTTAAAATTTTTAAGAAATGTTTTTCTCAAAAAAAGATGTTTTTTCAAAATTTAACTATTTTTGATGGAACGGACTGGTCCTTGGTTTTCCTTAAAAATTGAAATGCAAATCTTGTCCCCTGAAACCAAAAAAGATCAAAAAACATCTTTCTTGGTTTCAGGGGACAAAATTTGTATTTCAATTTTTAAATTTTTACATTTTTATCAAGATTTTAATGTAATTTCGAAAAAAAAGAATTTGGAGAAATAAATGAAATTTCGATTAAAATCTCAACACTTTGAGAAGCAGAAACTGTTTAATTTTCAAATAACAATGAAAAAAGGTGAGGACGCTCAAACTGATAAAAATGAAAATACTTCCAATAAAAAAAGACGAAAAGTTTAAATGTTGAGTAAAAAGGTCGTAGTATGAAGTGGAAAGTAAATTTTTGAGGCAAAAAGTGAAATTGTGGGAAAATAAAGGCGAGTATAAGCTGTTTTCATTTTTTTTTCAATTTCGTTTTGTCATTGTGAGCTTAAAGCTTTAATTGCTTTTGTTAATATTGATTTTTTGTTGTTGAACGTTTAAAGTTTATTCTCTAAGTTTCGAATGTAGCTCAACACTTTTTCCCAAAAATTAATAGGACTATTCTAGTTTTCAGTTTTTTTTGTTCAATACTTATACAAATTTCGACTTTAATTTCGAAAAGACAACTTTTTTATTCGAAATATCCCGAAGCATATTTTTGAGTTTTTTCTGAAATTCAACCTTTTTCTCAATGACCAGTCTTTAATTTTTAGTTTTAGTTTTTAATTTAAGCTTTAAATTTGCATCTGATTTGTGAGGTTTTGCTTTTTTCCCAATACCTCGTTTTAAATTGAAATTCGTTTTTATTTTAAGGTTTAAAAATTTTCTAAATTTGATATATATTTTTTTATTTTGGTGGAACGGACTGGTCCTTGGTTATTTTCAAAAATTGAAATACAAATGCCTTAGAGTAACCTTTGTTGTTTCTTGGTTTGAAGGGACAAGATTTCTATTTCAATTTCTAAATTTGATGCATTTATAAAAAGTAACTTTTTTGAAATTAGGTTCAATTAAAAAATTTAGCTCACGAAGTACAGAGGCATTTGAAGAATTTTCACAATTTAAATTATTAACATTTTAAAGTCATACAAGATAATTACTCTAAATTCAAGACAGTTATGGAGAATTTCGTCGAGTAAATATTAAAGAATTTGATATTTTGAATTCTTCTATCCCATGCAACCGTCAATCGATTGCCTTGATTTAAAATAATTTCAATCTCTGCCAACGATGCATAAAAGTCATCATGACCGAAATTAAAACATCGAAAGGTTCTATTATTAAAAATAATTTCGCTTTGAAGGTCAGAGAGACGTACTCTAAAAATGCTTCAAGTTATCGTCCTAAGCAGTGACCTTGGTTTAAAAAAAAACTTGAAAAGCCTCCGCATTCAAGTAATGATGATTAATAAATATTTCATTATTCATGCTTTGAATTCTTTTCAAATAGGAAAATATACGAGTTATTCAATTTTACATCAGCAACATCACAACTTGTTGGGATACATTAGGGACATTTGACATCAAGCTGCGAAACGTTTTTGATTATTATATTTTTCTTATATCTTATTCCATTTTGATTTTTAACGGTTCATTTACAGAAAGTATTTTTATATAAATACTTTCTATACATTTTTGTATTCTGTCTATAAATTTTTCTATACGTTCTATAAATTTGTATTTCAAAAAAAACTTTTATAGATCGAGAAAAAAATTTACCTTTTAAATGTGGATTTGATCCTAAAATTTCAGCCCGTTTACCTTGTCTTACCGTTCTACAAATTTCGATATAAATACTTTCTATAAATTTTTTATATAAATACTTTCTATACATTTTTGTGTAAATACTAGATTTATTTAAATTTTTTTTGGTGAAATATTTCAGTAAAATTAAAAATTTCAAAATGAAACAAAACGGAACGGACTGGCCTTTGGTTATCTTCAAAAATTGAATTACAAATCTTGTCCCCTGAAACCAAGAAGGATTAAAAAACAAAGAGCAACCTCTGTTGTGTTTTTTAATCTTTCTTGGTTTTAGGGGACAAGATTTGTATCTCAATTTTTTAAATACTAGATATTACACGCTATTTTCTCTAGGAAATTAGATGAATAACCACATCTGTAAGTTCCCAGGATCATATCTCGTCCTAAATCCTCAATATTTTCGTAGATACGACCACCGTATATCTTTGGCCAGTGTATCTTCGGTTGCCTAATCAGTAAACTTTTCTTCAGTCTATGAATGAAGTTGTCATTATACTTCGATAGATGACTCTGAACATAAAATTAATTTTGAATGCATCTGGAACAGTTTTCAGGATAAAACATAATTGACGAACTTCGAAGAACCTATTAGTTTTCGTCGAAATCGGTTTGGTAATTGCGCCGTGAAAAGATCTGAGAGACAGACAAATTTTACATTCATATATTAGACGTCTTGTGACGTCTCTAACGTTATTGACTTTTTTTATTGTCTGTTATTCCTTTGGCTTTATAGATCTCGTAACTTTTTTCTTACCAAAGTTAAGTCAAACGTTAGTTGTTAACGCGGCAATGCTTATTTTGCAACTGAACACTGCATATAAAAATTAAAGTCTCTGGACTGAGTAACCATTTATTAAAAAGTGCTTAAGGTCCATTTCCATTCCAAACTGAAATCTGTATTTTCTTTATTTAACAGAATGGCAATAAAACGCCGTTTGCCGAGCATACTGATGTGTTTGCCGCAATAAACATGATGAGAATTCGCGTTTACCAACTGAATTAAACGAATGTAATTTTAATACCAAATAGACAATCCATTAATTTTTTTTCTAGCTATCTTCCGGTTACACACATGTCGTGGAAAAGCGGTTATGTAATTCCCCTAACTGTTATGCGGAACAATTGAATTGCTTTGACATTGACATTAACGTTTCACGAAACTTTTAATGAAATCTAATTTATTTACTAATGTGGTGGTGCACCATCATAATACGTTTTAGATAATTACCCAACGAATCAAATGTATGATTAGATGTTTATTATTAATTAGCTTCCAGTTTTGAGCTTAAAGTTTCACATCTTTGGATCATCGATACAATCGATTGCAAACTTTGTAGAATGCCAGACACATAACAAATGTCCAACGTTTATCGAGCCTCGTTTTCAGTTGCAGACAACAACGCGAGTTAATAAAATCGTGTCAAAATAGTTACATTACTGTTAATGTAGACCATAGCCAATAAAAAGCTGGTTCCACTTTTTCTAAATATCTTTACTACCGCGCCCCCTTCTCCATCGAATTCAATATTTATTTTGCTTTGCTATTTAAAACCACCAACCGACAAACGTCCCAGAAAAATTATCCCAGTTCATAAAATATCCAAAAATAACTTAAAATTGCTCTGCCACAAACAGGATACGTCAATAATGATTAAATGAGAGAGCCACTACAGCAGCACCAACATCGTAACGCAAATGAAGGCTTAAAACTACGCAGTCCAATCAAAACGTTATTAATAGAAATCAAAATGTGCGTGTAATGCATTAGTGATAAAAAAAACTCAACCAACGATCAAAACGTCTTATAAATCGACTGTGATATATCAAGAGTGTGTTAATTTTAAAATTAGATAAACGAAACTTCGATTAAATTGTACTAGTGATGTGCTCGAAATGGCGACCTCACACGGTGGAGTATTATATTACGTCGTCAAAGTACCCAGAGAGCAGGAAAACCAAAATTGGTATGTCCACCTTTATTTACCTCGTATGTACCCTATGTACCCATGTATCTGAACAATTTCGACTTTTACATTTCAAATTTCAGCTTTTTTGAAACTGTTGAACAAACATCAAAACTTTAAAGTCGAAATTCGCAAAAAAACACCAGTTTTCAAAGAGTAGAAACTTTGGAAAAGTCGAAAATTTTAAGAGGTGATATATTCAAAAAAATTTTGAAATAAAAATCGTCAGACGAGGGAAGATACTGAAACCAACAGGAACAAGAACACAAGGAAGACCGATGAAAAGATGGGAAGAATTCTGGACATCAGACAAGAGGCTTGAAGACCAGAACAGGTTGAGAAAACTACCTCAGAGAAACCTACCTCAGAGAATGAGGAAGAAGAAAAAGAATCTAAATTTTTAAATAAAATTACTATTTTAAAAATTGAAACACAGAACTTGTCCCCTGAAACCAAGAAAAAGAGTTTTCTCTCTGAAGATGACAGCTTGGCTGTCGAAACGCGTTAGAGCAACCTTTGTTGTGTTTTTTAATTTTTCTTGGTTTCAGGGGACAAGTTCTGTGTTTCAATTTTTGAAGATAACCAAGGACCAGTCCGTTCCATCAAAATTACTATTTTGACAAAAACCAACTTTTTGAAAAATGGACACTATCAAACAGTTGGTTCTAAAATGGCAATTTTTGTTTAAAAATTTTGTTTCTGTTTCAAAATTTTATTTCTGTTTCAAAATTTTCAATTTTTTTTGAATATTTCGCCTCTCGAAAGTTTCGACTTTTCGAAAAATGTCTACCTTTTGGAAGCTGCGATTTTTTTTTCAAAAATTTCGGCTTTAAAGTTCAGGTTTTTTTTCCAAAATTTCGTTTCTTGAAAATTGTGACTTTTTTGAAACTTTCGATATATATTGAAAATTTTGATTTATTTAAAAACTTCATTTTTTTTTTTGAAAATGTTTCCTTATTTTGGAATATTGTTACAGTTTTTTGAAAATATCAGGTTTTTTTAAAGCTACGCTTTTGCCAAAAAACAATCGACCTTTTGTAAATAACCATTTTTCAAAATTTTACCAAAGTTGACTTCCTTCGAAATTGAAATTTTTTTGGAAATTCTGGCCATACTTCAAAATATCGACTCGCAAAAAACAAATTATGGCTTTTTTGAAGTTCTCGACTTTTTTTAAATTCTCAACACACGAAATTTTGGACTATTTTTCAAAATTTGGAGTTTTTCCAAAAATTTCGAAATTTTGGACTATTTTTCAAAATTTTTGAGATTTTTCAAAAATTTCACATTTTCAAATTGTTGTTAAAAATTTCGACTTTCTGAATTGTCGAGTTTTGAATAACTTGAATTAAAAAAAAATTTCAATACTTTTTCAATATTACAAAATTTTTTTTTTAAATTTTCAGTGTTTTAAAACTAATGTTTTACTTTTTTAAAAAATTTCAACATTCAAAATTTCAAATTTTCGTTATTTCTACTATTTAAAAAAAAATCGACTTTTCTGGTAATTTTTGGTTTTTTTTCGAAATTGCTTCTTCTTGTTCTTCTTTAGTAAAGCTAGTTACCTGTTCGTTCTGGATTCCTCTTATTCCTGTGAAAGCAACTGCCAGCTGTCACGCCATTGTTTCGGTGGTCTGGTCCCTTCTGGCTTTCCGTTGCGTGCTATTTTCGCCAGTCTATTGTCTGCCATTGCTAACGTGATCGTCGTCACACTCTCGTCTTCTTATTCGAAATTTGGACGTTTCGAAAATTTCGGTTCTTTTTGAAAATTCTGATTTTTCCTAATAATTTTGGCTTTTCTCTCAAAAGTTTCAGTTTTTTTTTGAAAATTTGACGCAAAATTTCGACTTCTTTTTCAAATCTTGTTTTCTTTTAATTTCAACTGTTTTTCATAGTGGCGAGTTTATTGAAAGTGTGAATTTTTTTCGGAGTTTGTTTTTCAACATTTTTTAAAAATTTCGCCTCTTAAAAGTGTCGATTTTACCAAAAATTTCAACTTTTGCAAATTGCGATTTTTTTTTTGAAAATTGCGTTTTTGGGAAATTGTAATTTTTTTGAAAATGACCTAAAAGTTTGGATTTTTTTTTCAAAATTTCTGCCCTTGAAAATGTTTACTTTTTTGAACATTTTTTTTTTTTTTAATAAATTTTGACGGTTTTGGAATGGTCGAATATTTTCAAAGCTGGACTTTTTCCAAAAATTCAACTTTTTGTAAAATTGGCCGTTTCTCAAAATTTTACATTTTTTACCAAAATTTTACGTTTTTCGAAATTAAACTTTTTTCAAAATTTCTCCTCTTGAAAATGTTTACTTTTTTTGAACATTTTTTGTTTTGTTATTGGTAAATTTTACGGTTTTTGGAATAGTCGAATATTTTTCAACTTTTTGTAAAATTGGCCGTTTCTCAAAATTTTACATTTTTTACCAAAATTTTACGTTTTTCGAAATTAAACTTTTTTCAAAATTTCTCCTCTTGAAAATGTTTACTTTTTTTGAACATTTTTTGTTTTGTTATTGGTAAATTTTACGGTTTTTGGAATAGTCGAATATTTTTAAAGCTGGACTTTTTCCAAAAATTCAACTTTTTGTAAAATTGGCCGTTTTTCAAAATTGTACTTTTTTACCAAAATTTTACGTCTTTCGTAATGAAACTTTTTTGGAAATTTCTGCTCGTAAAATATCGACTCGTAAAAAACAAATTACGACGTTTTTTAATTGAAATTTTCGATTTTTTTTAAATCTTTTTGAAAACGTCGACTTTTTTGAAATTTGCGGTTTTTTCAAAAATTTCGTCGCTTTCAATTTTGTCTCACTTTTTGAAAATTGCGATTTTTTTTGGAAATTGTAATTTTTTTGAAAATGTCGACTTAAAAGTTGGAATTTTTTTTCAAAATTTCTGTTCTTGAAAATATTTACTTTTTTCAACATTTTTTCTTTTTTTTTTAGGTAAATTTTACGGTTTTTGGAATAGTCGAATATTTTTAAAGCTGGACTTTTTCCAAAAGTTCAACTTTTTGTAAAATTGGCCGTTTCTCAAAATTTTACATTTTTTACCAAAATTTTACGTCTTTCGAAATTAACCTTTTTTGGAAATTTTTGCTCGTAAAATATCGATTGGTAAAAAAACAAATTACGACTTTTTTTTTTTAAATTTTCGATTTTTTTGAAAATCTTTTTGAAAACGTCGATTTTGTTGAAATTTGCGACTTTTTCAAAATTTTGAGTTTTTTCAAAAATTTCGTCGCTTTTAATTTTTCTCACTTTTTGCAAATGGCGATTTTTTTTATTGAAAATTGCGATTTTTTTGGAAATTGTAATTTTTTTGAAAATGTCGACTTAAAAGTTTGGATTTTTTTTCAAAATTTCTGCTCTTGAAAATGTTTACTTTTTTGAACATTTTTTCTTTTTAAAATATCGACTCGTAAAAACCAAATTACGACATTTTTCTTTGAAATTTTCGTTTTTTTTTAAAAATCTATTTGAACACGTCGACTTTTTTGAAATTTGCGACTTTTTCAAAATTTTGAGTTTTTTCAAAAATTTCGTCGCTTTTAATTTTTCTCCCTTTTTGCAAATTGCGATTTTTTTTGAAAATTGCGATTTTTTTTGGAAATTGTAATTTTTTGAAAATGTCGACTTAAAAGTTTGAATTTTTTTTCAAAATTTATGCTTGAAAATGTTTACTTTTTTGAACATTTTTTCTTTTTTTTTTAGGTAAATTTTTACGGTTTTTGGAATAGTCGAATATTTTTAAAGCTGGACTTTTTCCAAAAGTTCAACTTTTTGTAAAATTGGCCGTTTCTCAAAATTTAACATTTTTTACCAAAATTTTACGTCTTTCGAAATTAACCTTTTTTGGAAATTTTTGCTCGTAAAATATCGACTCGTAAAAAACAAATTACGACTTTTTTTGTGAAATTTTCGATTTTTTTAAAATTCCTTTTAAAAACGTCTACTTTTTGAAATTTGCGATTTTTTCAAAATTTTGAGTTTTTTCAAAAATTTCTACGCTTTCAATTTTGTCTCACTTTTTGAAAATTGCGATTTTTTTGGAAATTGTAATTTTTTTGAAAATATCGACTTAAAAGTTTGGATTTTTTTTCAAAATTTCTGCTCTTGAAAATGTTTACTTCTTTGAACATTTTTCTTTTTTTTTTTTGGTAAATTTTTACGGTTTTTGGAATACTCGAATATTTTTAAAGCTGGACTTTTTCCAAAAGTTCAACTTTTTGAGAAATTGGCCGTTTCTCAAAATTTTACTTTTTTACCAAAATTTTACGTCTTTCGAAATTAAACTTTTTTGGAAATTTTCACTCGTAAAATATGGACTCGTAAAAACCAAATTACGACTATTTTTTTTGAAATTTTCGATTTTTTTTTAAATCTTTTTGAAAACGTCGACTTTTTTGAAATTTGCGACTTTTTCAAAATTTTGAGTTTTTTCAAAAATTTCGTGTCTTGCAATTTTACTCACTTTTTGCAAATTGCGACTTTTTTTTGAAAATTGCAATTTTTTTTGGAAATTGTAATTTTTTTGAAAATGTCGACTTCCAAGCTTGGATTTTTTTTTCAAAATTTCTGATCTTAAAAATGTTTACTTTTTTGAACATTTCTTGTTTTTTTTTGATAAATTTTTACGGTTTTTGGAATAGTCGAATATTTTCAAAGCTGGACTTTTTCCAAAAATTCAACTTTTTGTAAAATTGGCCATTACTCAAAATTTTACTTTTTTTACCAAAATTTTACGTCTTCCGAGATTAAACTTTTTTGGAAATTTTTGCTCATAAAATATCGACTCGTAAAAACCAAATTACGATTTTTTTTTGAAATATTTGATTTTTTAAAAATCTTTTTGAAAATGTCGACTTTTTTAAAATTCGCGACTTTTTCAAAATTTTGAGTTATTTCAAAAACTTCATTACTTTCAATTTTTCTCACAATTTTGAGTTTTTCCGAAAACTTCGACTATCCAAAAATTTCGAATTTTTTCTAAGCTTTAAGTTTTTTCAAAATTTCGACTTTTTTTTGAAAATCTTGAATATTTTTCAAAATTTCGACAATTTTTCGAAATTTCGACATTTTTTCAAGATTTCAATATTATGTCTGTAATGCAAACTTTTTCCAAAATTATCTTTTTGAAATTTTCAGTTTCAATTTACTTTTAAAATTTAGACTTTTTTGAAAATTTCGATTGTTTAAAAATTCGTCTTAAAAAATTCTCCTTATTTCAAATTTCGACTTGTTTATTAATTGAAAGTAAATTTTAAATTATTATTATTATTATTTGGAAAATTTTGAATACTTTTCAATATTTCGACATTTTTTCAAATTGGGTACTATTTACACAACGCCGAGTGTTTTACACTTCCTTCTTCATTTTCAAATTTCCTCCACAATTTTGACCTTTTCCAAATTTGTTTTTCTTTGGAAATTTCAACTTTTATGAAAACTAGGAGTTCTCCTAAAATGTAACATTAACTTCCGCAGTATCATATCTATTCCAAAATTTTGATTTTTAAAATTTGTCATTTTTCAATTTCGATTTTTTTGAAATTTGGACTTTTTTTTAAATTCCTACTTTTCTTAACATTTCAATTTTTTTCTTCAGAATTAAGCCTGAAAATTTCATCTCTTTGCAAAATTTGACATTAAAAAAGTCCACTTTTTTAAAAATGGAAATCGAATTTAATTTGTTTCAAAATTTCCATTTTTATTAAAATATCATCTTTTAAATTTCGAAGTTTTCGGAAAATATGACTTTTGAAAATTATTACTTTTGTAAAAATGCTAAATTTTGTATTTGTTTCAAAATTTCGGTTTTTTTAAATGTTTTTTAGAGATGTTTAGTAGACATTTCTAAAAATTTGTTTGGGAACTTTTGCTAACAAAATTTCCATTTTTTTCAAAGTCCTGAATATTTTTCAATTCGATATTTTTTTAAAATTTTGATTTTTAAATTTTTTCTTGTTCCAATTTCGGCTTTATTTCGAAATTTCCATTTTATTTTGAAATTTTGATTTTTTTGAAATTTGGATTTTTTTGAAAATTTCTACTTTTCTTAACATTTCGATTTTTTTTCTTCAGAATTAAGCCTTCCTGAAAATTTCAGCTCTTTGAAAAATTTGACATTAAAAAAAGTCTACTTTTTTAAAAATGGAAATTGAATTTAATTTGTTTCAAAATTTCCATTTTTATTAAAATATAATTTTTTTAAATTTCGAAGTTTTCGAAAAATATGACTTGAAAATTATTATTACTTTTGTAAAAATGCTAAATTTCGTATTTGTTTCAAAATTTCGGTTTTTTTAAATGTTTTTTAAAGATGCTTAGTTAGACTTTTCTAAAAATTTGTTTGGGAACTTTGGCTAACAAAATTTCCAGTTTTTTCAAAATCTCGAATATTTTTCAATTCGATATTTTTTCAAAATTTTGATTTTTCAATTTTTTTTTGTTTCAATTTCTGCTGTATTTCGAAATTTCGATTTTATTTCAAAATTTCGATTTTATTTGAAAATTTCGATTTTTTCAAATTTGGACTGACTTTTTTGAAAATTCCTACTTTTCTTAACATTTCGATTTTTTTTCTTCCTGAAAATCTGAGCTCTTTAAAAAATTTAACATTAAAAAAATTCTACTACTAAAAATGGAAATTGAATTTAATTTGTTTCAAAATTTATACTTTTATTAAAATATCTTTTTTTTTAAATTTCGAAGTTTTCGAAAAATTTGACTTTCGAAAATTATTACTTTTGTGAAAATGTTAAATTTTGTATTTGTTTCAAAATTTCACTTTTTTTAAATGTTTTTTAAAGATGCTTAGACTTTTCTAAAAATTTGTTTGGGAACCTTGGCTAACAAAATTTTCATTTTTCTAAAATCTTGAATATTTTTCAATTCGATAATTTTTCAAAATTTTGATCGTTTTTCAAAATTTTTACTTTTGTTTCATAATTTCTACTTTTTTAAAAATCTTTGGCCTTTTTTTCAAAATGTAAACCTGCGAAAATTTCGATATTATAATAAACTAAAAAATTTGACTTTGTTAAATGCCTACTTTTTTAAAAATTGAAATTGAATTTTTATATTTGCTCCAAAATTTCGATTTTATTAGTTTCAATATTTTTCAAAATTTTAAAGTTTTTGGAAACTTCGGTTTTTATAAATTTTTACTTTTGTGAAAATGCTGAATTATTTTGTTTCAAAATTTTGGTTTTTTAAAATGTTTTTTTAAAGATGCTTAGTTAGACTTTTCTAAACATTTTTTTTTGGAAACTTCGACTAACAAAATTTTTATTTGTTTCAAAATCTACAATTCGATATTTTTTCAAAATTTCGATAGTTTTTCAAAATTTTGACTTTTTTTCTCAAAATTTCTGGTTATTTTAAATCTTGGGCCTTTTTTTCAAAATGTAAACTTTCGAAAATTTCGATATTATGATATACTAAAAACTTCGACTTTTTTCAAATACTTACTTTTTTAAAAATTGAAATTGAATTTTTATATTTGCTTCAAAATTTCGATTTTATTAAAATTTCAATATTTTTCAAAATTTCAAAATTTTTGGAAACTTCGGCTTTTAAAAATTTTTATTTTTGTGAAAATGCTGAATTATTTTATTTGTTTCAAAATTTCGGTTTTTTAAAACGTTTTTTAAAGATGCTTGGACTTTTCTAAACATTTTTTTGGAAACTTCGACTAACAAAATTTGCGCTTATTTTAAGTCTTGGGCCTTTTTTTCAAAATGTAAACTTTCGAAAATTTCGATATGATATACTAAAAATTCGACTTTTTTCAAATAAATGCTTTTTTAAAAATTGAAAACGAATTTTTATATTTGCTGTAAAATCGCGATTTTATTAAAATTTTTATTTTTTTCAAAATTTCAAAGTTTTTGGAAACTTTGACTTTTGAAATTTTTTACTTTTGTGAAAATACCGAATTTTTTTATTTGTTTCAAAATTTAGGTTTTTTAAAACGTTTTTTAAAGATATTTAGTTAAATTTTTTTAAAGATTTTTTGGTATTTTCGACTAAGAAAATTTCCATTTTTTTTAAATCTTAAATATATTTCAATTCGATATTTTTTCAAAATTTTGATAGTTTTTTAAAAGTTAGACTTTTTTTTTAAATATCTACGTTTTTAAAAATCTTGGGCCTTTTTTTCAAAATGTAAACTTTCAAAAATTTCGATATTATGATATACAAAAAAATTCCACTTTTTTCAGATGCCTACTTTTTTTAGAATTAAAATTCAATTTTTATATTTGCTTTAAAATCGCGATTTTATTAAAATTTTAATTTTTTTCAAAATTTCGACGTTTTTGGAAACTTCGGGTTTTAAAAATTTTTACTTTAGTGAAAATGCTGAATTTTTTTATTTGTTTCAAAATTTAAGTTTTTGAAAATGTTTTTTAAAGATATTTAGTTAAATTTTTCTAAAAGATTTTTTGGTATTTTCTGCTAACAACATTACTATTTTTTTCAGTCGTAAATAGTTTTCAATTTGATATTTTTTCTTAATTTCGATAGTTTTTCAAAAGTTAGACCTTTTTTCAAAATATCTACTTTTTTAAAAATCTTGGGCCTTTTTTTCAAAATGTAAACTTTCAAAAACTTCGAAATTCTGATATACTAAAAAATTCGACATTTTTCAATACCTATTTTTTTAAAAATTGAAATAAAGTTTTTATATTTGTTTCAAAATTTTTATTTTATTAAAATTTTAATTTTTTTCAAAACTTCGGAATTTTTTGGAAAAGTTTAATTTTTTGAAAATGTTTATTTAATAAAATTTCGAGATTAAAATTGAAAAAGTAGAAAAAAGGGTAAATTTTTCTAAAACAAATTCAGAAAAAAATTTGAAAGTCATAGAAAAACGTTTAAAATTTGAAATTTTGATAAAATAATTTTGAAATTAAAGTCGAAAAGTTGAAATTAAAAATCAGAAATTTATCATTTTCTATTATCGTCAGTGTTTAGAAAAAAAGGCTAAAATTTTCGAGAACAAATCCAGAGAAAAATTTGAAAGTCATTGAAAAATTTTCAAAGTTTGAAATTTTGATAAAAGTAATAATTTTGAAATTAAAGTCGAAATGTTGAAATTAAAAATCAGAAAGTTATCATTTTCTGTCATCGTCAGTGTTTAGAAAAAAAGGCTAAACTATTCGAGAACAAATCCAGAGAAAAATTTGGAAGTCATAGAAAAATTTTCAAAATTGAAATTTTGATAAATCAAAATTGAAATTTTGATAAATCAAAATTGAAATTTTGATAAATCAAAATTGAAATTTTGATAAATCAAAATTTGAAATTTTGATAAAAGTAATAATTTTGAAGTTAAAGTCGAGATGTTAAAATTAAAAATCAAAAATTTACGATCTTCTATTATCGTCAATGCTTAAGCAAAGTGCTGGATTCACGTATAAGCTGTAAAAGCTATAACTAGGGCCCCCATCATCTTGAAGATAGGGTTGAAGGGTTGAAGATCGTTTTTTCAGTCGTCAATAAAATTGTTGGCGCAAACCTTTCTTTTTTTGCTCGCAACACTGACCCCATATCTCGAATAGCTTAGGGTCGCATCAAATCTAAATCCGGCCCTGCTTAAGCCAACAATGTCAGACAGATATGACCGCCGTTATTGAAAAAAAAAAGTACGACGCTTTGAAACCTCAGTTTTATAAACATTTAGCAAAAAAGGCAATAGAATCGTGATCCCTAAGTGCACAAATAGGTTACGCATTTACTTAAGTTTGATCAGTAGTTGCAAAAGCTATTTTTTTCAACATGAAAGCGCTAAAACGCATAGAAAATGAGTTAAGGACCACAATGGCAGAAGAAGGTCCAAACAAACTCACATCAATGAACTTGGAAAATGAATTTTTCAGAAATATTGATTTGATTGCGTTTTTTTTTTCAATTCTGCCACAATATTTCACGAAAAAAGTATTTTTTGAATTTGCTATTTTATGTTATGTTCTAAACATTATAATAATTAAAGCAAAGGACCTTCTGTTCCCATTTGCTACAAGCTCCGTGGTGGCTTTATTTGGCAATGATGGGGCCTCTGGAATTTGTTGCAGATCCTTAAAAATACCCCTAGTTAACCATATAACGAAGGATACTCGTAGGATAAATGGTATCACTGTTCAAACAATACGGTACAATATGACTCGGAATAATATTTATTAAAACACGATTTTGTTTAATAATAATTTAATTAATATAGGTAATGTGTTATCTAAACTTATTTATGCTTAAAATATTCATTATTTTAGCACAACAAAAACTACCCCATCTTTAACTTAATAAATTCGTCATTTTTTTTTCTATTTTCTGTTTCAGTGTTGAAAGTGGTTGGGAGAACCCGTTCCGGCCCGGCGGCGATCTGAGCCGAGAGGCCGACGAAATAGTAGAACTGATCAAAGGGGGTAAACCCATAACGCCGACGTCAGCGAATGCCGTACCCCTTCCAGCCGTCGATAAAGTCGACCACAACGGCACCCAACCCATCACCCAGAGTCCCAAAAAGGCGACGGCGCTGACGGCGACGCCCAACAGCGTCAACGGCAACGTCAAAAACGACGCCAAAGCCGGACAGACGCCGGGCAGCGTCGACGTGAAAAGGGGCACCGTCAAACCGGACGGCGACGGCACCCAAGTCGAACACGTTACTATTAAAAAGAAACCCAAGTGCAAGTGCTGTGTTATACAATAACTGACGGTTTTAGTCAATGAACTTGGTTACTGTTATGTATTTATATTAGTAGGAAGTGGAGAGGGCGTTTTGGGTGAATGACAGCTAATAGCGCCATCTGTGATAAACGTATGATTTCGATGAGCGTTTTAAGAGTATTTGTTGGTAGATGGTTACAGTTTTGATTTATCGAAAGGTGGAAGCGTTGATTGAGGGAATTGGGGAACTATGGGAAAGCATTTGCCTTTGCTGGTTTTTATTCCATCAGCTATCGCTTTCGTTGTCTTAGAATAAGATACATCGTACTCTTGACGCACAAAACCAGTTACTTTAGAGACTTGTGAGAGTTTTACAATTTGGCAAAGGCATCTGTTTTTTTTTGTTGATAAAAATACTGAAAAACCGGTTCAACATGACAAGCACTGCCACAATGATTTGTATCATTGTCTAGAAATTTGTTACATGGAAAATGACTTCAGTTGTGTAATTTAGAATTTAAAAAATTGAACTTTTAAGACTAATAATTCGAATATAACTCGTTGATTAAAGCTTTCATCTTTTTTTTTTTTGATAAATCTAAACTGTATTGCATAGTAAGAGACATTACTGTTGATCCTGTACATGTTTAACAATTGTTGCTTTACAGCTTTACCCAGTCACACAAATACTCATTTGTGTTTACTACATAAGCATCAGCAAGCATGATTTTTTTTGCAAACTATAGAGTAGGGTTAGAGATGTTTTATTTTCAAGAGAAAAAACTTTTTTATAAATCAATTTTTACATCATCAGTTATTATGATACTTTAGCAGCTCTAATACTTAGTGTTTAAGTAAACGATAAAAGTAGAACAAAGCCATATTTTTATAATTACTTTTTAACTAAGGCAACTGATTTAATTTACGTTTTTTTTATTCATTTTTTCGTAGTAACCATTTTATTGCAAAACTTCGCCCAATTCCTACAATTAACTCGAAATTAAGTGGTTATCTAGTCATTTATGTTTAAGGTGGCTCTTGATTTACTGACTCGAATTCTAACGAATATTTCCCCCAAATTTGAGATATGAACGGATTTTTCCCAGAAAACGTGAGCACTTCGTCTCTATTGCTTTATTATTCGATAAAAAGTTGGGTCGTGTCCACCTACATCAGTTGTCAACTCCAGAGACCATTTAGAAAAAAAAATGTTCCAAGTTAAATTCGATCGAAATTTTGAAACTAAAAATGTCGATTCAATTCCCAAATAAAATTGAAATTTCGATTCAATTCCCAAATAAAATTGATATTACGATTCAATCCCCAAATAAAATTGAAATTTCGATTCAATTCCCAAATAAAATTGATATTACGATTCAATCCCCAAATAAATTTGAAATTTCGATTCAATTCCCAAATAAAATTGAAACTACGATTCAATTCCTAAGTAAAATTGAAATTTCGAGCTTAAACTCGAAAGGTCGAGCTTAAACCCGAAAGTTCGAGCTTCAATTTTATGAAAACGAAAATTCTATGAAAACGAAAATTTCAGGGAAACGAAAATTCCGATTAAATTGAAATTCCTACCACTTACAATCTCGTTCTCATATTATTTTATTTGGGCGCACAACATAGTTTGTGTTAGGCCTTAAGTTCACGTGTTCATATACTTCTATATTTTTATTATTTAAAAATGTTAGAAAGTTTCCGTTTTTTAATCGTTGACAATCTCTACAAAATCATCGAGTCGTCGGATTCGAACCTTCGGGGTTATTCTCATTTTCTAAAAATTATTATTCAAAAGAATTTTATTCTTACGGCTTTTGTGGTGCTACAGAAAGTTTACGTTTTTTAATTATTGGCAATCTCTACAAAATCATCGAGTCCTCGGATTCGAACCTTCGGGGTTATTCCCATTTTCTAAAAATTATTATTGAAGCAACTTTATTCTTAGGGCTTTTGTGGTGCTACTTCTCCGGCGACGTGCCTAAATCTATAGTAGCGTCACCTGAGATTTCGTATCATATGGGTAAGGACCCGTAATCATAATAATAATAATAATAATAATAATAATAAGGATTTCAGTTAGAAAAATGTCCTCTCCTGTAAACTCGTCAAGTTGAAAAGCAATAGTTTCCGTGAACGATAAAATTCCACTCCCATAAAATATTGCATATACTCTCGTATATCCGTGGCAGCTCCCACTTCCGGTGCAGAATTCCCCTCATTTATCTACTGATGTGGGTACTTTTCGTTACTGCTTTGAGGGGTTTCTCAGTCGATAATATTCTCTTTTAAAACTCAATTTTTTTTAAAACGTCTTTTTATTTAGGTGGCAGTTGTGGTTGAAGTCAGCGGTTGATTTTGCAATAAAATGGTGGTTAAAGAGCGCGCTAGGCATCTTTTTAATGCTCTGTCGATTCCAGTAGTGACAGTTTTTATTTTTTCGAATAGTATAAGTTCTATTTTGGTGGATAAATATAATTTTTATCGTTAAAATTGGAGGCTGTATGTGATTTAAAGATAGCTGTAGAAGTCATATTTTATATTAATTTTAAGTATGTACGATATTCATATTTTATAAATAAGAACAGTTAAGGTTTTACTTTTGGATACTTGATGGATTTATTCAGATATATTTTCATATTTAATTTACTATATTTTTAATATTTTAAGCCAAAACTTCTACTTACCTAACAGTTAATGTTTTTTTGTTTTTGTTTCTGTTAATTGTTTTAATAAATGTAATTAGTGTATGTAATTTATATTTTATTTTGTTAATAACTAATTTCCAGTAATATCACCGTTAATTTGACGGAAGAAGCAACTCTTGTATCAAAAAATATTTTTTTTATTGTAAGCAGCACGCTGAGCTGTTTGGAACATGAAATTTTGTGATTAACAGGTTGGGGTTTGAGGTATGAGGCCGTATACCTAAGAGATATGAGGCTGTATACCTATAAGGTATGAGGCTGTATACCTACGAGTATGATGCTGTATATCAACGAAGTATAAGGCTGTATATCTATGAGATATGAGGCTGTATACCTATGAGGTATGAGGCTGTATACCTACGAGGTATGAGGCTGTATACCTATGAGGTATGAGGCTGTATACCTACGAGGTATGACGCTGTATACCTACGACGTATGAGGCTGTATACCTATGGGGTATGAGGCTGTATACCTATGTGGTATGAGGCTGTATACCTATGAGGTATGAGGCTGAATACCTACGAGGTATGAGGCTGTATAGCTATGAGGTATGAGGCTGTATACCGATGAGGTATGAGGCTGTATAACCTAAGAGGAGTAAGAGGTTAAGCTAATTTTATTTCGGGGGCAAAAAATTAACATTTCAAGAAAAAAAAAATGTAATTAAATTCAGAGTGTAAGAAAAAGTCCAAGTTCACAAAATAGAACAAATCCCATTAACAAAACGATCAAAATTTCTAGAAAATTCAATATGAAATTGAGGCAAATTTGTGAGGCTGTATACCTACGAGTATGATGCTGCATACCTACGAGGTATAAGGCTGTATATCTATGAGATATGGGGCTGTATACCTATGAGGTATGAGGCTGTATACCTAAGAGGTATGAGGCTGTATACCTACGAGTATGATGCTGTATACCTACGAAGTATAAGGCTGTATATCTATGAGATATGAGGCTGTATACCTATGAGGTATGAGGCTGTATACCGATGAGGTATGAGGCTGTATACCTATGAGGTATGAGGCTGTATACCGATGAGGTATGAGGCTGTATACCTATGAGGCATGATGCTGCATACCGATGAGGTATGAGGCTGTATACTGATGAGGTATGAGGCTGTATACCGATGAGGTATGAGGCTGTAGTAAGAGGTTGAGCCAATTTTTTTCGAGGGCAAAAAATTAACATTTCAAAAAAAAAAAAAAATATAATTAAATTCAGAGCGTAAGAAAAAGTCCAATTTCACAAAATGGAACAAATCCCATTAAGAAAATAAAATGATGAAAATTTCTAGAAAATTCAATATGAAACTGAGGCGTATTTGTGAGGTTGTATACCTACGAGTATGATGCTGTATACCTGCGAGGTATAAGGCTGTATATCTATGATATATGAGGCTGAATACCTATGAGGTATGAGGCTGTATACCTATGAGGTATGAGGCTGTATAGCTACGAAGTATGACGCTGTATGCCTACGAGGTATAAGGCTGTATACCTATGAGGTATGAGGCTGTATATCTATGAGATATGAGGCTGTATATCTATGAGATATGAGGCTGTATACCTATGAGGTATGAGGCTGTATATCTATGAGATATGAGGCTGTATATCTATGAGATATGAGGCTGTATACCTATGAGGTATGAGGCTGTATACCGATGAGGTATGAGGCTGTATACCGATGAGGTATGATGCTGTATACCTATGAGGTATGAGGCTGTATACCGATGAGGTATGAGGCTGTATACCGATGAGGTATGATGCTGTATAACCTAAGAGAAGTAAGAGGTTGAGCCAATTTTTTTTCGGCGGCAGAGAATTACCATTTCAAGAAAAAAAAATATAATTAAATTCAGAGCGTAAGAAAAAGTCCAATTTCACAAAATGGAACAAATCCCATTAAGAAAATAAAATGACCTAAGAGAAGTAAGAGGTTGAGCCAATTTTTTTTCGGCGGCAGAGAATTACCATTTCAAGAAAAAAAAATGTAATTAAATTCAGAGTATATAAGAAAAAGTCCAAGTTCGCAAAATGAAAAAAATCCCATTAACAAAATTATCAAAATTTCTAGAAAATTCAATATAAAATTGAACCGTATTTGTGACTGTTTTTCAAAAATATTTCTCACTTAAAACTGGAAGTTTTGGAAGCTTAGGTGACGTTTTAATATTGAAGTTGTCCCCAAGAAATTTGCATTCTTAAATTCGAATGAAAATTTTGATTTGGGAATGGAAACACTTCCTGAACTTCCTGAAAAACGAATTTAATTTGACACTTTTTAAGCCGAGAATTCCAGATTTTTTGAAATATATCTTAGGAATGAAGTCGAAATTTTGGGTAAATCGTGAACTTTTTAAAAGTTCTTTGTTGAAAAAATTAAGCTGAATTTTTTACTGCTTTGTTGGGGTTTCAGGGGACAAGATTTGTAGTTCAATTTTTGAAGATAGCCAAGGATTAGTCCGTTCCTCAAAAAAGTGTTAGAACTGAAGTCGAAATTTTGGGTAAATCATGAACTTTTTGAAAATAACTTTGTTAAAAATACCGACACTGCTTTGCTAGTGTTTCAATTAAAGTTTTCCTCAAAATAACTTAACATCTTAAAATTGGAACGAAAATTTCGATTTCAAAACGTGAATATTTTTCTCAAAATAAAATGTAACTTTGATCGGTTCTTATCCTAAGATTGAAATGAAAAATTCGATTTAAAAATGTGAACATTCTCAGAAATAAAATTTAACTTTGATCGGTTTTTATCCTAAAATTGAAAATTGAAAATTCCAGGTTTCTTGAAATATATCTTAGGACTGAAGTCGAAATTTTGGGTAAATCATAAACTTTTTGAAAGTAACTCTGTAAAAATATCAAGTTGGATTTTTCACTGCTTTGCTAGTGTTTCAATTGAAGTTTTCCTCAAAATAACTTTCATCCTAAAATTGAAACGAAAATTTCAATTTCAAAACGTGAATATTTTCCTCAAAATAAAATGTAACTTTGATCGGTTCTTATCCTAAGATTGAAATGAAAATTTCGATTTAAAAATGGGAACATTCTTAAAAAACTAATCTAAACTTGACCCCTCAACTTGAAAATTTCAGATTTTTTGAAATATATCTTAGGACTGAAGTCGAAATTTTGGGTAAATCAAACTTTTTGAAAGTAACTCTTTTAAAAATATCAAGTTGGATTTTTCACTGCTTTGCTAGTGTTTCAATTAAAGTTTTCCTCAAAATAACTTTCATCTTAAAATTGGAACGAAAATTTCGATTTCAAAACGTGAATATTTTCCTCAAAATAAAACGTAACCTTGATCGGTTCTTATCCTAAAATGGAAATGAAAATTTCGATTTAAAAATGCGAAAATTCGTAAAAGACGAATTTAAACTTGACACTTTTAAACTTGCAAATTCCAGATTTCTTGAAATATATGTTGGGACCGAAGTCGAAATTTTGGGTAAATCATGAACTTTTTGAAAGTAACTCTGTTAAAAATTCCAAGTTGGATTTTTCACTGCTTTGCTAGTGTTTCAATTAAAGTTTTCCTCAAAATAACTTTCATCTTAAAATTGGAACGAAAATTTCGATTTCAAAACGTGAATATTTTTCTTAAAATAAAATTTAACTTTGATCGGTTTTTATCCTAAAATTAAAAACTGAAAATTCCAGCTTTTTTGAAATATATCTTAGGGCCCAAGTCGAAATTTTGGGTAAAACATGAACTTTTTGAAAATGACTCTGTTAAAAATACCAAGGTGGATTTTTCGCTACTTTGCTAGTGTTTCAATTGAAGTTTTCCTCAAAATAATTTTCATTCTAAAATTGGAACGAAAATTTCGATTTTAAAACGTGAATATTTTCCTCAAAATAAAATTTAACTTTGATCGGTTTTTATCCTAAGATTGGAATGAAAATTTCGATTTAAAAATGTGAACATTCTCAGAAAGAAAATTTAACCTTGATCGGTTTTTATCCTAAAATTGAAAATTGAAAATTCCATGTTTCTTGAAATATATCTTAAGACCGAAGTCAAAATTTTGGGTAAATCATGAACATTTTGAAAATAACTCTGTTAAAAATACAACGTTGGATTTTTCACTGCTTTGCTCGTGTTTCAATTGAAGTTTTCCTCAAAAAAACTTTCATCCTAAAATTGGAACGAAAATTTCGATTTCAAAACGTTGAACATTTTTCTTAAAATAAAATTTAACTTTGATCGATTTTTATCCCAAAATTGTAATGAATTGATTTCAAAAACAGACATTTTTTGTATAAATTTGGAAAATTTAGAAATTTTAATAATTATTTTTACGTAAATTTTTAGGTTTTATTTGAAATATCAACTTTCAGAATTCTGTACAGTTTTTGATTTTGTTTTAACTTCAACTCAGACAGGGAATTTCCCTGGAAGTCTCGCCATGTTTTATCAACATTTCTGCTCAAGAACAAAGTTTCTGCTTCTTTCTTTCGGATTCGTTCCTAATTTTTCATAAAAATTTTCAGTTTTCGCCAAATTTTGAGTTTTTTTTTATAAAGGTTTAAGATTTCAAACCTTTAGATTTCGACGTTTTTTTAAATAAATTCCAAGTTTATCCCGATTTGACCTTTACCAAGAAATTTGCAGTTTGACTAGAAATTTTTACTTTTTTTTTCCTAAAATTTTAGCTTTAAAATCAAAATCTCGATTGTAAACCTCGCAATTAAGATTTTGTGTTAAAATTGACCTTTTTTCATTAATTTAAAATATTTTCAAAATGCTTAATTGTCAAATTCCAAAGTTAACCTTCCAATTTTCGAAAAAGTTGCTTTGTTTAATCAATTTCGCCTCTGGACTTGAAACTTTTAATTTTTTGCCCTGTTGTATCTTAAAAATCTAAATTAGGTTGTTTTTCACATATTTTTACCTTCAATTTCTATCTTTGATTACGAAAAAAGTAAAAATTTCTATCTTTGATAGAAATTTTTACTTTTTTCTTAAAATTTTAGCTATCAAATCCAAATTTAAAAATATTAGCAATTAAATAATTTGTTTTCAAAATTATTTATTTCTGATAATTTCTGATTTTATCAAAACGCGAAATTATTAAATTTCGAAATTAAACGACGTTTATTTATTGTTGTTGTTAAATCGAAAGTTAATTTTATTAAAAAAGTAACTGACGATCTAGAATCAATTTCATTTAACATTTCTTCGACTCAGTTTGGAAATATTTAAATTTTTAGTAAATTAAAATTCATAATATTCTTGAAACATTTTAAGTACTTCCAAACTGAGTCTAAGAAATGTTAAATAAAATTAATTTTATTATGTACCCACCAACAAGAGTCTAAAAAGAAATATAATTCGTAATCGTTAATTTTCTAGTAAAATTTGAATGGACACAACGCTTTCCCCAAAATAACGATTTTTAACTTGAAATTTCGAGAGAAATTTTGATTTAAGAAGCAGAAAATGCTGTTATTCTTTTTTTACGCACCTATTGACTCGAAGAGTTAGCGAATTAGGTTTACGTAACCTTTCCGAAATTGTGGACAATTTTCTAAACAAAAAATCACCTCAAACCAATATTTGATGCGATTTTTGAAAACAATTTCAAAAAATTGTTAATTATTTCTCTTTACTAAAACAAAGAATTAAAATTTTCAAGGGTAGGTTCGAAAAGGTCAAACAACACTAATTGATTAGAGAAGTCTAAATTAAGTTTTGAATATTCCAAAGAAAACTTGAAAAATTGGTAACAAAACTATAGTTTCTGCTTCTTTCATTCGAATTCGTTCCTAATTTTTCATAAAAATTTTCCGTTTTTCGCCAAATTTTAAATTTTTCATAAAGGTTTGAAATTTTAAAACTTCCGATTTCGACGTTTTTGCAAATAAATTCCAATATTTCTAACTGGAAAATTCGAAAGAAATTTTAATAATTATTTTATGTAAATTTTTAGGTTTTATTTGAAATATCAACTTTCAGAATTCTGTACAGTTTTTGATTTTGTTTTAACTTCAACTCAGACAGGGAATTTCCCTGGAAGTCTCGCCATGTTTTATCAACATTTCTGCTCAAGAACAAAGTTTCTGCTTCTTTCTTTCGGATTCGTTCCTAATTTTTCATAAAAATTTTCCGTTTTCGCCAAATTTTAAATTTTTCATAAAGGTTTGAAATTTTAAAACTTCAGATTTCGACGTTTTTGCAAATAAATTCCAATATTTCTAAACGGGGTTTCGAAAAAGTTAAAAAACTAATTGATTAGAAATTTCGAGAAAAAATTTTGAAAATTCCAAGAAAAACTTGAAAATGTGTTGGTAAAACTATTGCCTCATTTATATTTTCAGTTTTTCCAGAAATTTTAACGCCTTCGATAAAGGTTTTTGTCTAAACTTGAACTTTTTAATGAGATATTTCTGGAAAATTTCTGTTTCCATTGCTGCAACTATTATCTTTACTTTGTCCCTAAAATTTCAATTAAAAACCAAAAATGGGGAAGTTAAACCCACAATTAAAATGTTATACTGAAAATGCATTATTTGAAAAACCGTTTCCCAAAACGTAAACCAATTTTTATAAAAATTTCGATGCTAACCGAGACAAGTTAAAAAATATATCAACAAAATAATATAGTGGTAACTTTGAAAGTTAAACGACGGCATTAATTAAACAAATCTTTGCTTTATTTAATTGTCGAAACATTTTTGCCTGAATTTATTTTAAAAACTGAAATTTCGATTTTTTATTTCGAATTTAAACTCGAAATTCCAACTTTAGCCCAACATTTTGACTAATCAAGCCATTTTTAAACATTTCAAAGATAACTGAACTAATCCTTATCTGTTCATGGTGAATTTTTATTAAATTTAGATTTAAATGATTCAAATCGTTATACAATTTAATTTGCGACCTGTGATCTTACTCAGAAATACATAAAAAATGGTTTTCTGAGTACGCAGTAGAGAATTGGAAACGTTTTCTCTCATTTTTACTCACTAGGAGGCGTTACGGAATTTACCTTGAAAAATTGATTCAGAAATACAGAAAAATGTACTTCTGAGTACGTAAAATGTAGGTTTATTTTCTATATCTTTGAGAACATTCCCTAAATGACTCAGATAATTTCACAAATTATTTCGAGAGCTTTGATCATACTCAGAACTTTGATTATATTCAGATCATTTTACAAATTATGTCGAGAACTGTGATCCTACTCAGAATTTTTATTATACTCGGATCATTTCACAAATTATTTCGAGAGCTTTGATCATACTCAGAACTTTGATTATACTCAGATCAGTTTACAAATTATTGCAAGAATCTTGATCATACTCAGAACTTTGATTATACTCAGATCATTTTACAAATTATTTCGAGAACTTTGATCATACTCAGAATTTTTATTATATTCGGATCATTTTACAAATTATTTCGAGAGCTTTGATCATGCTCAGAACTTTGATTATACTCAGATCATTTTACAAATTATTTCAAGAACCTTGATCATACTCAGAACTTTGATTATACTCAGATCATTTTACAAATTATTTCGAGAACTTTGATCATACTTAGAACTTTGATTATACTCAGATCATTTTACAAATTATTTCGAGAACTTTCGTCATACTCAGAACTTTGATTATACTCAGAAATATGGGTTTCTGAAATAAATGTGTTTCTGAGTACACAATGCAATTACATTGGAACGTTAGCTAGATCTTTCAGAGTGATTTTTTTAGATTTTATTCTGTCAACTATCTTGAGTGCCGAGGGGAAGTTTTCTGAGGCTTGAAGTATTGGAAAGCTTAACAGAGGCAGCTAGTCTCTACAAAATCCTAATTTGGAACTTTTAAATATTGTTGGGTTTTCAATACAGAATTGCTGGTTAAAAAAGCTAAAGAAGCAGAATTCTAAAAAGGGTTCTGCCCTTTAAAAAAGCTTCTGCTTTATAAAAAAGTTTGTGCTTTTTAAAAAGGCTTTTGCGCTTTAAAAAAGCCTTTTTAAGAAAACTTCTGCTTTTTTAAAAAGCTTTTGCGCTTTAAAAAAGCTTCTGCTTTTTAAAAAGGCTTTTGCCCTTTAAAAAAGCTTCTGCCTTTTAAAAAGGCTTCTGCCCTTTTTTGAAGCGTTAATCGCCTTAAGAAGCCAAGGTAACACAATTGACGTCGTGAAAACTTCAATTAAACGTCTGTAATAAAACAGTCGAACGTGCTACTGTTGAAAATATTTACAACCACCAACCATAGACTGGTTTTGGCGTTCTTTGACCTTCTTTGACCTTATCAGTACATTAAGGTCGCCGTAAACGTTTCCAACGTATATTTATGATAAAAATTGTCAAGAGTTGCTTCATGTCAAACATTATTATGTTACTACACGTCCTTAACAAGCATTAACAGTACATAGAGGCCTGTATATCCATTTTTATCGGAAGCAAACGTGGTAATGAGTAGTTTTGCGTTAGTTACTACACATAAGAACATAATATACAGAATATGCTTCGATTTTTCATTACTACATTAACAGCATCGATGTTTTTACTGTGTTTGTGTGTCTGGTAAAACGTGAGATGTTTGGTGACATCCAAACTATCAAAAAGAGACCATCTAAGTAAAGATCAGATACAAAGTTGAAGAGTTTATAATTAACAATTTCTAGATATAAGACCATACGTCCCTTGTTTATAATAATAAATGTGTATGTAAAGAAAGCAGCTTCAAGCAATGTATAGATCCTTAGAATGTAAATTTATAGCACTTCTTTTGATATTTTCTCTACAATATGTAGCCAAAACTACATATTTCTTGTTTTTCCTTTATTTTTTCAGGATGTTATGTATTATATTGTAACATACGAATTATATTACCTAATTTGTATACCAACCGCATTGCATTAAACATTTTGTGATGTAAATAATACGGTTTTTCACTTTCCCACTTTTTAACCGAATAGTAAATAATACGGTTTTTCACTTTCCCACTTTTTAACCGAATAAATAAAAAAATCATTTGAAGTAAACGCATACGTTGTCCTTTGCACGTGGATTTAAAAAAATGCGAAGTTCAAGGAGCAAAATATAAATCGGACACAGGAATTAAGCCATAAAAATTCCTTTTGTAGTATGTGACCACTTTTTAACAAATAAAATAAAGAAAAGCATTTGAAGTAACCAGCAAGTCGAGTTATAAAATCGGGGCACAGGAACTAAGGTATAAAAAAAATCCTTTTGTACTATGCGATTTTCAAAAAGTTGCAACTTGGAGACAAATGTTCGTAGAAAAAAAAAACAAAAAACAAGGAAATTGAAGGTCCATGTTTCTAGTTTTCAAATTTTGATTTCAACATTTTTTAATGTTAGCAGTTTTTGAGTAATAATTAGAAAAACTTATAAAAAAATATATTTATTTTTGGTTTTCTTATTAGAAAACTTTTGCTTGCCTTTAAAAGTTTCACGCACTTTAATATTTATTTTTAGTGATTTCTTGATAAAGCTCTTTTAGATATTTAATCCTCTTTAATTCGACCCATTTCCTAGCCCTGGACGATGATTTTTCGTTGAGATAACGTCGTTCAAAGCAAGAAAGTCACTTTGGCTTCGATAATCCATAATTTTGGAAATAATTCTTTTACAGAAAATGAAAGTGGGGTCTTCAAAACTGCAAGATATTCTCCACAAACCCTAGTTATTGGTTTTTGATTAATTTAGTACGAGAAGACGAAAAGAGAAAAAAAGGAAAAAGAGGGAGAAAAAGAAAGAAAAAGAGGTAAAAATACCTAATGAAGGAGATTTACTTAAGCTTGCACAACTTTGCAAATAATGGATAAAGTAAGGGTATCAAATATAATTTTCCAACCCCAAATTATGCCAAAGAAACCAAGTAAATTTGAAAGTGCTGCGTTAGAGCAACATTTGTTGTGTTTTTTAATCTTTCCTGGTTTCAGGGGACAACTTCTGTATTTCAGTTTCATAAAATTTCAGTTTAAAACCGAAAATTTGGGGCAATTAAGATTTTTTTTGTTGACAATTCATTTTTTTGAATAGTTTATTTACCATATTCGAAATTATTGACAATTTTCTAAAAAAAAACTATGTCGTACATCTAATATTCTTTTTACAGAATAGTTAACATTTCATTTACCAAAAAAATTAAATATTTCTAAACGGGGTTTCGAAAAAGTTAAAAAACTAATTAATTAGAAATTTCGAGAATAAATTTTGAAAATTCCATGGAAAACTTGAAAATGTGTTGGCTTCATTTATATTTTCAGTTTTTCTAGAAATTTTAACGCTTTCGATAAAGGTTTTTGTCTAAGCTTGAACTTTTTAATGAGATATTTCTGGAAAATTTCTGTTTTCATTGCTGCAACTTTATTATCTTTACTTTTTCCCTAAAATTTCAATTTAAAACCAAAAATGTGGAAGTTAAACCCACAATTAAAAAGTTCCACGCACTTTAATATTTATTTTTAGTGATTTCTTGATAAAGCTCATTTAGATATTTAATCCTCTTTAATTCGACCGATTTCCTAGCCCTGGACGATGATTTTTCGTTGAGATAACGTCGTTCAAAGCAAAAAAGTCACTTTGGCTTCGATAATCCATAATTTTGGAAATAATTCTTTTACAGAAAATGAAAGTGGGGTCTTCAAAACTGCAAGATATTCTCCACAAACCCTAGTTATTGGTTTTTGATTAATTTAGTACGAGAAGACGAAAAGAGAAAAAAAGGAAAAAGGGAAAAAAAGAAAAAGAGGTAAAAAATACCTAATGAAAGATATTTACTTAAGCTTGCACAACTTTGCAAATAATGGATAAAGTAAGGATATCAACTATAATTTTCCAACCCCAAATTATGCCAAAGAAACCAAGTAAATTTCAAAGTGCTGCCATTTTTTTATCATTGTGCTCAGAACGATTGAAGTTGTTTCTGTTAAAGATCAATGTAAAGATGAATCTTTCATTTTAATTCGACCGATTTCCTAGCCCTGGACGATGATTTTTCGCTAAGATAACGTCGTTCAAAGCAAAAAAGTCACTTTGGCTTCGATAATCCATAATTCTGGAAATAATTCTTTTACAGAAAATGAAAATGGGGTCTTACAAACTGCAAGATATTCTCCACAAAACCTAGTTATTGGTTTTTGAATAATTAAGTACGAGAAGACGAAAAGAGAAAAAAGGAAAAACAGAAAAAAAAAGGAAAAAGAGGAAAAAAAAAGAAAAAGAGGTAAAAATACCTAATGAAGGAAATTTACTTAAGCTTGCACAACTTTGTAAATAATGGATAAAGTAAGGATATCAACTATAATTTTCCAACCCCAAATTATGCCAAAGAAACCAAGTAAATTTCAAAGTGCTGCCATTTTTTTATCATTGTGCTTAGAACGACTGAATTTGTTTCTGTTACAGATCAATGTAAACATGAATCCTTCATTTTAATTCGATCGATTTCCTACCCTGGACGATGATTTTTCGCTAAGATAACGTCGTTCAAAGCAAGAAAGTCACTTTGGCTGCGATAATCCATAATTCTGGAAATAATTCTTTTACAGAAAATGAAAGTAGGGTCTTAGAAACTGCAAGATGTTCTCCACAAACCCTAGTTATTGGTTTTTGATTAATTTAGTACGAGAAGACGAAAAGAGAAAAAAAGGAAAAAGAGAAAGAAAAAGAGGTAAAAATTCCTAATGAAGGATATTTACTTAAGCTTGCACGCACAACTTTGGAAATAACGGATAAAGTAAGGATATTAACTAAAATTTTCCAACCCCAAATTATGCCAAAGTAACCAAATAAATTTCAAAGTGCTGGCATTTTTTTTTTATTATTATGCTCAGAACGATTCAATTTGTTTCTGTTAAAAATCAATGTAAAGATGGATCTTTCATTTTAATTCATTATTTTTACTTTGAAAATGGTTTTTGGTTATAATACTTAGCTTCGTTAGCAAAAAATGACTACATGACTGAAGCCAAGACTTTGAAAAATAAATGCAAGTTTTTAAAGTTCAAAATTCTCACTTTTTGAAATTTCGGGTTAAGGACAAAATTGTGAAAGTTTAGCCAGTGTTACCGTCGATAATCGTCAAAATTTTGAGATTCAAATCTATCTAAAGACTCTAAAGTTTAACTAGTTTTAAGTTATATTTTCTAATTTCAAATTTAGCACACTTAGGTTACGAAAACAATTGCGTGCTGTTTTTTTATCAACGATTTTGCGTTTATAAAAAAAGTGTTTAAGGTAAAATTTCAAAATTAAAGCAGCAATTTCAAAATAAAATTCTACATTTAAAACACAAAATTTCAAAAAAAAATTCCGAGAATTTGAAATTAAAGTGTAAAAAAGGTTAAATGTATAAAAAAAATCAGATGTTCTTCCAGCAGCAATCTCAAAATAAAATTCTATATTTAAAATAGAAAATTTCAAAAAAAAAGTTACGACAATTCGAAATTAAAGTGTAAAAAAAGGTAAAATGTATAAAAAATTCAGATGTTCTTCCAACAGTAATCTCAAAATAAAATTCCTACATTTTGGGCACAAGATTTCAAAAAAAAGTTCGACAATTCGTTGTTAAAGGGTAAAAAAAGGTAAAATGTTTGAAAAAATTCAGATGTTCTTCCAGCAGCAATCTCAAAATAAAATTCTATATTTAAGACATAAATTTTCAAAAAAAATTTCTACAATTAAAAATTAAAGAGTAAAAAAAGGTAAAATATTTAAAAAATTTAGATGTTCTTCCAGCAGCAATCTCAAAATAAAATTCTATATTTAAAACAGAAAATTTCAAAAACTAGACAATTCGAAATTAAAGGTAAAATGTATAAAACATTCAGATATTCTTACACCAGCAACCTCAAAATAAAATTCTATATTTAAGACACAAAATTTAAAAAAAAAGTTCGATAATTCGAAATTAAACTGCAAAAATAGGAAAAAGTATAAAAAAATTCAGATGTTCTTCCAGCAGCAATCTCAGAATGAAATTCTATATCTAAGACAAAAATTTTCAAAAAAAAAGTTCGACAATTCGAAATTAAAGTGTAAAAAAAGGTAAAATGTTTAAAACATTCAGATATTCTTACAGCAGCAATATCAAAATGAAATTCTATATTTAAAACACAAAATTAAATTTCAAAAAAAAGCTCGACAATTCGAAATTAACGTGTAAAAAAAGGTAAAATGTATAAAAAGATCAGATATTCTTAAAGCAGCAATCTCAAAATAAAATTCTATATTTCAAAAATAAAATTTCAAAAAAAAAATTTGACAATTCGAAATTAAAGTGTATAAAAGCGTAAAATGTATAAATAAATTCAGATGTTCTTTCAGCAGCAATCTCAAAATAAAATTCTATATTTAAAACACAAAATTTCAAAAAAAAAGTTCGATAATTCGAAATTAAAGTGTAGAAATAGGAAAAAAGTATAAAAAAATTCAGATGTTCTTCCAGCAGCAATCTCAAAATGAAATTCTATATTTAAGACAAACATTTTCAAAAAAAAAGTTCGACAATTCGAAATTAAAGTGTAAAAAAAGGTAAAATGTATAAAAAAATTCATACGTTCTTCCAATAGTAATTTCAAAATAAAATTCTATATTTAAAAAAAAAAATTTCATAAAAAAAGTTCGAGAATTCGAAATTAAAATGTAAAAAAAGGAAAATGTATAAAAAATTCAGATATTCTTACAGCAGCAATCTCAAAATGAAATTCTATATTTAAGACACAAAATTTCAAAAAAAAGTTGGACAATTCGAAATTAAAGTGTACAAAAAGGTAAAATCTACATAAAATTCAGATTTTCTTTCAGCAGCAATCTCAAAATAAAATTCTACATTTAAAACACGAAATTTCAAAAAAAATTTCGACAATTCGAAATTAAAGTGTAAAAAAGGTAAAATGTTTAAAAAAATTTAAATGTTCTTTCAGCAGCAATCTCAAAAATAAAATTCTAGATTTAAAACACAAAATTTCAAAAAATAGTTCGATAATTCGAAATTAAAGTGTAGAAATAGGAAAAAAGTATAAAAAAATTCAGATGTTCTTCCAGCAGCAATCTCAAAATGAAATTCTATATTTAAGACACAAAATTTCAAAAAAAAGTTGGACAATTCGAAATTAAAGTGTAAAAAAGGTAAAATGTATAAAAAAATTCATACGTGTTTCCAACAGTAATTTCAAAATAAAATTCTATATTTAAAAAAAAAAATTTCATAAAAAAAGTTCGAGAATTCGAAATTAAAATGTAAAAAAAGGAAAATGTATAAAAAATTCAGATATTCTTACAGCAGCAATCTCAAAATGAAATTCTATATTTAAGACACAAAATTTCAAAAAAAAGTTGGACAATTCGAAATTAAAGTGTACAAAAAGGTAAAATCTACATAAAATTCAGATTTTCTTTCAGCAGCAATCTCAAAATAAAATTCTACATTTAAAACACGAAATTTCAAAAAAAATTTCGACAATTCGAAATTAAAGTGTAAAAAAGGTAAAATGTTTAAAAAAATTTAAATGTTCTTTCAGCAGCAATCTCAAAAAAAAATTCTATATTTAAGACACAAAATTTCAAAAAAAGTTTTGACAGTTCGAAATTAAAGTGTAAAAAAAGGTAAAATGTATAAAAAATTCAGATATTCTTACAGCAGCAATCTCAAAATAAAATTCTATATTTAAAATAGAAAATTTCAAAAAAAAATTTCGACAATTCGAAATTAAAGTGTAAAAAAGGTAAATTGTTAAAAAAAATTTAAATGTTCTTTCAGCAGCAATCTCAAAATAAAATTGTATATTTAAGACACAAAATTTCAAAAAAAGTTTCGACAATTCGAAATTCAAGTGTAAAAAAGGTAAAATGCATAAAAAAATTCAGATGTTCTTCCAACAGTAATCTCAAAATAAAATTCCTACATTTTAGACACAAAATTTCAAAAAAAATTTCGATAATTCGAGAGTAAAGTGTAAAAAAAGGTAAAATGTATAAAAAATTCAGATGTTTTTTCAGCAGCAATCTCAAAATAAAATTCTATATTTAAAGCACAAAATTTCAAAAAAAAAAGTTACGACAATTCGAAATTAAAGTGTAAAAAAAGGTAAAATGTAGACAAAAATTCAGATGATCTTTCAGCAGCAATCTCCAAATAAAATTCTATATTTAAGACATAAATTTTCAAAAAAAATTTCTACAGTTAAAAATTAAAGAGCAAAAAAAGGTAAAATATTTAAAAATTTAGATGTTCTTCCAGCAGCAATCTCAAAATAAAATTCTATATTTAAAACAGAAAATTTCAAAAATTAGACAATTCGAAATTAAAGAGTAAAAAAACAGGTAAAATATATGAAAAATTCAGATATTCTTACAGCAACAACCTCAAAATAAAATTCTATATTTAAAACACAAAATTTCAAAAAAAAAGTTCGACAATTCGAAATTAAAGTTTAAAAAAAAGGAAAATGTAGAAAAAAATTCAGATGTTCTTTCAGCAGCAATCCTAAAATAAAATTCTATATTTAAAACACAAAATTTCAAAAAAAAGTTCGACAATTCGAAATTAAAGTGCAAAAATAGGTAAAATGTATAAAAAAATTCTGATGTTCTTCACAACCAAACACAAGAATAAATAAAATACGTATTTCATAAAAAAACATAAAAATTTATTTATTTACATTAAAATATCGTATTTACAAGGTTAAAAGCTACACATTAGGCCTAATATCTGTATCCGTTTTGGCCTCTGGCTTGGGCACCAAATGCGTTGGTAGCTGCTGCGAAACTACCTTGACCACCCGAAAAACCACCTTGTCCAGCAAAACCACCTTGCCCAGCAAAACCACCTTGTCCACCCCCAAAGCCACCCTGAGCTGCGTAGCCTTGCTGGTTGGATCCAGCGGTGGCGTACTGCTGTTGCTGTTGGCTACCTTCGTCACGATATTGACCATCATCAACAACACCTGAAAAATGAGACTTGCATTTGGAGTTTAAACATGCCATTTTTATTTTATTATTATTATTATCATAGCACTTTACAAATTTCAAGATGTTTTCTAACATTTCGAATTCAAGCTTGCAATTTTTATTGTCCCCCTAAGATCTAGATTTGAAACTTAAAATTTGTGTTGTAAAAAATTATAGCGCCATCTAGCGATGTATAAAAAAATTCTGGAATAATTCCAACAAGCTTTCTGCGAATATTTTGTTATAGACTTAAATTTCTTTGGTAATTTCTAAATTCGACAATTTTACTGTACACTTTTTCCCAAAATTTTGGAGTCCAATATTTTTCCAAATTTCACTAGATATACCAGGCTGATGACATTTAATTTGATTCCCAAACTGTCAATTTAATAAATATTAAAGCCTAACGGCCTCTTCACTAAAGATGTGCTTTATTGCCAAAATTTCCATATTCAACTCAAAAAAAGGTTTATTTTTTCAAAAATTTTCACCTTGGACATTTCTTCTTAAATTGAAATATAGTGTCTCTCTGAAGATGATAGCTTGGCTGTCGAAACGCGTTAGAGCAACCTTTGTTATGTTTTTTAATCTTTCTTGGTTGCAGGAGACAAAAGTATCTCTCTGAAGATGATAGCTTGGCCATCGAAACGCGTTAGAGCAACCTTTGTTATGTTTTTTAATCTTTCTTGGTTTCAGGAGACCAGAGTATCTCTCTGAAGATGCTAGCTTGGCTATTGAAACGCGTTAGAGCAATTTTTGTTGTGTTTTTTAATCTTTCTTCGTTTCAGGGGACAAGATTTGTATTTTAAATTTTAAAGATAACCAAGGACTAGTCCGTTCCACCAAAAACTATCTGACTATCTGATTAATTAACTCACTGACTGAGGGAAAGACGACCGCGTATATATAGGTACCGTGCCGGTTTCTAGAACGAATCTCCGTTATCGCTTGCGGAAACCTCTAGAGCTCTTATCTGCTTTTATCGCGACCGCTTCAGCGACGTGCTACAAAAAAAATCTTCTTATACAAAATGTGATTTTTTCTAATGATTCGAATTCTTGTTGCAAAATTTTTAACTTTAACTATGAAATGTCAACTGAATCTAATCAATGTTTAACGTCATTGGTCTAAGTATGTATTTTTTGTATTTTGCAAAAGAAGCTTAGTAAACGTGAAGAACACGCCACTGTATTTGCTGTATTTTCTTATTTTGAAAAACTACTTCAAATGTTCAGCACCCCACCTTAGCAAATAGCCAACAAAAGGGGATTAAAATATAAAACCAGCAGCGTTAAATTTTTACAAAATAAAAACTAGGGCAAGCGAAAGCAACAGTTACCTCTTGCTTCTTCTTCAGCATTCTGTTGAAGAGATTTCAGAATTTCCTCCGGTATTGGAGGAGGTGTGGGCAAATGCGCCCCCTGCGGTTGGAACCCGTTCTCATCAGCGATGTAACTAATCTGAATCTGCTCCCCTTCCGGCGACGTATAAGCGAAAGATCCTTGGGCCCCCCTCTGATCGCCCTGTTCTTGAGCTTGGATACCGTTACCGGTCTCGTACGCGAAATTGTAACTGTCGCCGTTATTGACATTTTCCAATTTTATAATCGGAATTTGCTGAGCTGCGCTTTGACCTCCGAACTGCTGACCTCCGAATTGTTGGGCGAAACCCGCGGATGCAGCGCCTTGGTATTGACCCTGGCCTTCGAAACCACCTTGGGAGTATCCACCGTTACTGCTATATTGGGATTGTTGGGAGCTGGCTGCGGGGAAACCGCCGAAACCTCCACCGCCGTTACCACCGAAAGCTCCCCCTCTTTGATTTGGGGGTAGGTATTTAACGTTGTCCAGTCTGGCGCAGGAGGCCACCCCAATTATTGCCAATGTTACAATTATCTAGAATAAGTGGAGCACTGTTTAAGTTGGTGTTTTTTAAAGTGTGGCACGCGTACCCCAGGGGTATGGGAAGAGTTTGATTGGGGTACTCTTTGCACGTACCCTCACCAAACCCTGGGGATACGCGCACCACACTTAAGATTCAGATGACTCAACAATAAAAAATTGTTTGGGTAAACGTAACAAAATTAACTTAGCTTGCACAGTTTTAAAGAGTTCGTGCAGATTGCAGAATGATGTTTTGTTCAAATTCGCTGACTAACAGACAGACAAACACATTTTGTTATTTTTATATTAGTTTGGATGCGAGGGGGATATTCAACGTCACGAAAAATTATAGAAAGGATACACAGATGTCGAACACTGGTTTGAGTTAATGTGAACTGAAAAGGTTATAGCGTTGATTGGTTGCAGTGGTGATGAATGTTCTGTAATGAAATACTCGAACGTGCTACTGTTGAAAATATTTACAACCAACAACCATAGATGGGATTGTTTGCCCTCATCAGTATGGTACGTAGTACTACCATATGGTACGTAGTACCATACTACATATCATACGTAATACCATACTAATGAGGTAGTAAGCAATATAAATACACCATGCAATATGAAAAAAAGCAAAATAAATACTCTAGAGATTTAAATGAATGATTTGTAACTGACTCTCGGTTGTATCTTATGTTTTTAAATAGTAATGGAAACAACTTTTGCTGAGAATTACATTTAGGTTATATACGATGTAACTAAAGTCACAAAGGTCACTACTAGTGAGACAAATTTCGTGTATTATGGATTGCATAGCTCATCTATTAATTACAAGCGCCCTCGGCATGCGTTTAGATATCTTAAACTTAATTAAATATCTTAAATTAAGTTTAAGATATTTAATATAAGTCAATAATGTCAATTAAATGTTATCTAATGAAGCAACCAAACGTGCTACAATTGAAAATATATACAACAAACAAGAGCTTTCATTAGCCTCCTCAAGCTAGGACGCCCTTTGTAAACGTTTACAACGTATAGCGATTAGTCAGCCACATAAATACTCGGGTGAGCTAAATCCAATTGAGTGATTTGTAAAGCTGTTGTTGAAAAATTTCTCTTATTAAATATAGGCAACGCTTTAAATGTTTTATTCTCGATTTTTGTTGAAAAAACATCAAGGTGATTACGAATGTCCTTTTCCATTTTGATTAATTATAACGTAAATTCTTCTGCATTTATCGCTTCGCTCTTCAGTTGCCTGAACTTTAATTATCAATTAGAAATCTCATCTCATCAATAATAATAATCTAAATTTGTCATTTTAATATGAGGCTTCGGACATAAATTGGTCCTAATTTCGTATCTTCGAAGGTCAGTTTTACTAATGTGTTACTCATTCGTTATGGGCGTTTGCATCACCGAATTAAATTATAGTAAATTTAATTACACAGTTTACTCCATAAATATGCAAAAATTAAAATTATTTTATTGATACAAATGTTATATTTGATTGAATGTTGGGTAATAACAGTAAAAAACGCACGTTATCATAATGTTAACAAGCTAAATGCTGAAATATGTGCCTGTTGAGTGTTTCGTCACTGAAAATATGCAATATACATTAGAGCGATGATTTTAGGTCGCAATTAAATCAGTACTTTATTAACAAATGATGTTTTATCTAGTTAGTTTCATTTGAAGTTTGGAGAATATAACTATTTTAGTCGTAAGCACAAAAAAACAGAAAATAGCTGTTCCAAGTTTTTTTCCAAAGTTTCCCATTTTTTATGGAGGTTTGTTTCGTTAACATTTTAATTTAACTACAATGATAAATCTCTATCTAAATGCTGTATCGCAATTTGGAAAAAAAAGCCAAATTTCCAGAAAACTTCCAAATGGACAAAAAATTCAACATTTTTCAGAGAAAGTCGAATTTTAAGAAAAAAAGTGAAAACTTTAAAAATCTCGTCAAAACTCTGAGGAAAAAAAATTACGTGAAAACTATCCAAAATTTGCGAAAAAGAAAATATTTTTTCTGTGCATTAGAATCCTTGTCCTCTGGGACCTGTCCAGAGAGCAACTACTTTTCTAGGTGTTTGTGTTTCAACCGTAGGTTGTTCAGGAATTTCGGTTTTATTTTTAAAATTTCTACTCTTTTTGAAACTTTTACTTTTTTTGCAAAATTCGACTTTTTGTGAACACATCGATTTTTTAAAAATAGTTGACTTTTTCGCGCAACTTCGAATTTTTTAACTTCATATTTTTGAAAAATTCGCTTGTTCTGAAATTTGTAATATTTTGAAGAATCCTGCTTTCTAAAATGCGGTTTTACAAAATTTTGAACGAATTCAAGACTTGACTGTTTTAAAGCCGGCCTTTTAAAAAGGAGTATTTTTCAAGTTGAAAATGAAAATTTTCAAAAAAGGTAAGTTTAAACTTGGTTTTATCATTTTAGCTTTCAAATTAAAAGTTTAGAGAAAGAAGTCAAAAGCTCGAAATTTCTAAGAAAATTATTTGAAAATTTCGAACAAAAAGTCCAACGAACTTTAAAAAATTCTGATTTTGTTCTTAAAACTCTTAGAGGTCTAGAATTTTGATATCTTATTTTCAAAATTTCTATTCTTTTTGAGAATGTCAAGCTTAAGCTTAATTTTTTCCATTTCAGCTTTATAATTGAAAGTTTAGAGAAAGAAGTTATAAGTGTGAAATTTCTAAGAAAATTATTTGAAAATTTCGAACAAAAAGTCCAACGAACTTTAAAAAATTCTGATGTTATTCTTAAAGCTACCAAAACTTTGGAATCTTATTTTCAAAATGTATATTCTTTTTGAGAACGTCAAGCTTAAGCTTAATTTTTTTTATTTCAGCTTTAACATTGAAAGTTTAGAGAAAGAAGTCAAAAGTCTGAAATTTCTAAAATAATTATTTGGAAATTTAGAGCTAAAAGTCGAACCAACTTTAAAAAATTCTACTTTTGTTCTTAAAAGTCTTAAAGGCTTAGAATTTTGAATTTTATTTTTGAATTTTCTACTATTTTTGAGAACGTCAAGTTTAAACGTTGATTTTTTGAATTCAGCTTTAAAATTAAACGTTTAGAAAAAGAAGTGAAAAGCTTAAAATTTCTAAAAAATTTATTTCTACATTTCGAGCAAAAGATCGAAACAAATTTAAAAAAATCCTAATTGTGTTCTTAAAACTTCTAAAGGCGTAGGATTTTGGGTTTGTATTTTCAAAATTTCTAGTCTTTTTGAGAACATCAAGTATAAACTTAAATTTATTCATTTTAGCTTTTGAACGTTTAGAAAAAAAAGTCAAAAACCTGAAATTTCTAAGAAAATTGTAGATTTCGAACAAAAGATCGAAACAAATTTAAAAAATTCTAATTGTGTTCTTAAAACTTCTAAAGGCGTAGGATTTTGGGTTTGTATTTTCAAAATTTCTAGTCTTTTTGAGAACATCAAGTATAAACTTGGGTTTCTTCATTTTAGCTTTTGAACGTTTAGAAAAAGAAGTCAAAAGCCTGAAATTTCTAGTAAAATTGCAGATTTCGTGCAAAAGTTCGAAACTACTGTAAAAAATTCTAATTTTGTTCTTAAAACTTCTAAAGGCCCAGGAATTTGGGTTTTATTTTCAAAATGTCTACTTTTTTTGAGAACGTCAAGAATAAACTTGGATTTCTTCATTTTAGCTTTTGAACGTTTAGAAAAAGAAGTCAAAAGCCTGAAATTTCTAAGAAAATTGTAGATTCACTATACAGGCCTAGAGGGCCGCATAACTGTAATCTAAGTTGCATTATATTTGCATTTGAAAATTAGATCGAAATTTCGTGAAAAAGAACAAAATTTCGGGAAAAAAATCGCAGTTTAATGGAAAGAAAAAAGTCAGCTATTGAGAAAAAAGGTCTGATTTTGAGAATCGATCAAAATTTCAAAAAGAAAAGACAAATTTTGAGAAAAAGTGGAAACAGCTTTAAAACGATTTTCTCAAAATTTTCAAATTATTGCTTTTGTTTTTGATTATTTTTTACTTCTTCATTAAAAGATCGATCACGTCTGTAACAAAATCCTAGTTTTTAAGGGATAAACACAACAGAAAGTCGAATTGAAAAATTTCATATTTAAACTTGACGTACTTAAAAGGACTAGAATTTTTAAAAATAAAATCCAAAATCCTAGAAAGTTTAAGAATAAAATCATAACTTTTTCAAATTGTTTCCACTTTTTGCCCAAAATTTCCAAATGATTTTCTTATAAATTTCAAGCTTATGACTTCTTTCTCTAAACTTCCAATTTCAAAGCTGATTTTTTTTGGTGGCAGGGACTGGTTCTTGGTTATCTTCAAAAATTGAAATGCAAATCTTGTCCCCTCAAACCAAGAAATAGTATCTCTCTGAAGATGAGAGCTTGGCCGTCGAAACGCGTTAGAGCAACCTTTGTTGTGTTTTTTTAAATCTTTCTTGGTTTTAGGGAAAATAAAGAAATCCAAGATTGCACTTGACGTTCTCCAAAAAAGTAGAAATTTTTAAAATAAAAACTTAAAATGCTAGGCCTTTAGAAGTTTTAAAAACAAAATTAGAATTTTTTAAAGTTGTTTCGATCTTTTGTTCGAGATCTACAACTTTCTTAGAAATTTCAGGCTTTTGACTTCTTTTTCTAAACGTTCAGAAGCTAAAATGAAGAAATCCAAGCTTATACTTGACGTTTTCAAAAACAGTATAAATTTTAAAAATAAAACCCAAATTTCTGGGCCTTTAGAAGTTTTAAAAACAAAATTAGAATTTTTTAAAGTTGTTTCGATCTTTTGTTCGAGATCTACAACTTTCTTAGAAATTTCAGGCTTTTGACTTCTTTTTCTAAACGTTCAGAAGCTAAAATGAAGAAATTCAAGTTTATGTTTGACGTTCTCAAAAGAAGTGGAAATTTTGAGAATAAAACTCAAATTCCTGGGCCTTCAGAAGTTTTAAGAACAAAATTAGAATTTTTCAAAGTTGTTTCGACTTTTGCTCGAAGTATCCAAATAATTTTCTTAGAAATTTCAGGCTTTTGACTTCTTTCTGTAAATTTTCAATTTCCAAGCTGAAATGAAGAAATCCAAGTTTATACTTGACCTTCCCAAAAAAAGGGTAGAAATTTTGAAAATAAAAACCCAAAATCCTACTCCTTTAGAAGTTTTAAGAACAAAATTAGAATTTTTTAAAGTTGTTTCGACTTTTTGTTCGAAATCTACAATTTTCTTAGAAATTTCAGGCTTTTGACTTCTTTTTCTAAACGTTCAAAAGCTAAAATGAAGAAATCCAAGTTTATACTTGACGTTCTCAAAAAGAGTAGAAATTTTAAAAATAAAACCCAAATTTCTGGGCCTTTGGAAGTTTTAAGAACAAAATTAGAATTTTTTAAAGTCGTTTCGACCTTTTGCTCGAAGTATCCAAATAATTTTCTTAGAAACTTCAGGTTTTTGACTTATTTCTCTAAACTTTCAATTTCCAAGCTGAAATGAAGAAATCCAAGTTTATACTTGACCTTCTCAAAAAGGGTAGAAATTTTGAAAATACAAACACAAAATCCTACTCCTTTAGAAGTTTTAAGAACAAAATTAGAATTTTTTAAATTTGTTTCGATTTTTTGCTCGAAATCTACAATTTTCTTAGAAATTTCAGGCTTTTGACTTTTTTTTCTAAACGTTCAAAAGCTAAAATGAATAAATCCAAGTTTATACTTGACTTTCTCAAAAAGAGTAGACATTTTGAAAATAAAACTCAAATTCCTGGGCCTTTAGAAGTTTTAAGAACAAAATTAGAATTTTTTAAAGTAGTTTGGACCTTTTGCACGAAATCTACAATTTTCTTAGAAATTTCAGGCTTTTGACTTCTTTTTCTAAACGTTCAAAAGCTAAAATGAAGAAATCCAAGTTTATACTTGACGTTCTCAAAAAGAGTAGAAATTTTGAAAATAAAACCCAAATTCCTGGGCCTTTAGAAATTTTAAGAACAAAATTAGAATTTTTTAAAGTCGTTTCGACCTTTTGCTCGAAGTTTTCAAATAATTTTCTTAGAAATTTCATGCTTTTGACTTCTTTCTCTGAAGTTTCAACGTCAAAGCTGAAATGAAGAAATCCAAGTTTATACATGACCTTCTCAAAAAAAAGGGTATTAATTTTGAAAATAAAAACCCAAAATCCTACTCCTTTAGAAGTTTTAACAACAAAATTAGAATTTTTTAAAGTTGTTTCAACTTTTTGCTCGAGATCTACAATTTTCTTAAAAATTTCAGGCTTTTTGATTTCTTTTTCTAAACGTTCAGAAGCTAAAATGCAGAAATTCAAGTTTATACTTCACGTTCCCAAAAAGAGTAGACATTTTGAAAATAAAACCCAAATTCTTGGGCCTTTAGAAGTTTGGAGAACAAAATTAGAATTTTTTAAAGTAGTTTGGACCTTTTGCACGAAATCTACAATTTTCTTAGAAATTTCAGGCTTTTGACTTTTTTTTCTAAACCTTCAATATCTAAAATGAATAAATCCAAGCTTATACTTAACGTTGTCAAAAAGAGTAGAAATTTTAAAAATACAAACCCAAAATCCTACTCCTTTAGAAGTTTTAAGAACAAAATTAGAATTTTTAAAAGTTGTTTCGACCTTTTGCACGAAATTTACAATTTTTTTTAGAAATTTCAGGCTTTTGATTTCTTGTTCTAAACGTTTAAAAGCTAAAATGAAGAAATTTAAGTTGATACTTGACTGTCTCAAAAAGAGTAGACATTTTGAAAATAAAACCCAAATTCCTGGGCCTTTAGAAGTTTTAAGAACAAAATTAGAATTTTTTAAAGTAGTTTGGACCTTTTGCACGAAATCTACAATTTTCTTAGAAATTTTAGGTTTTTGACTTTTTTTTCTAAACGTTAAAAAGCTAAAATGAATAAATTTAAGTTTATACTTGACTTCCTCAAAAAGAGTAGAGATTTTGATAATAAAAATCCAAAATCTTACGCCTTTAGAAGTTTTAAGAACAAAATTAGAATTTTTTAAAGTTGTTTCGATCATTTGCTCGAAATATACAATTTTCTTAAAAATTTCAGGCTTCTGACTTCTTTTTTTAAACGTTCAAGAGCTAGAATGAACAAATCCAAGTTTATACTTGACGTTCTCAAAAGCAGTAGAAATTTTGAAAATACAAAATCCTACTCCTTTAGAAGTTTTAAGAACACAATTAGGATTTTTTTAAATTTGTTTTGTTTAATTTAATTTTAAAGCTAAATTCAAAAAATCAACGTTTGAACTTGACGATCTCAAAAAGAGTAGAAAATTCAAAAATAAAATTTAATATTCCAGGCCTTTAGGACTTTTAAGAACAAAAGTAGAATTTTTTAAGGTTGGTTCGACTTTTAGCTCGAAATTTCCAAATCATTATTTTAGAAATTTCAGACTTTTGACTTCTTTCTCTAAACTTTCAATTTTAAAGCTGAAATAAAAAAAAAAGCTTAAACTTGATGTTCTCAAAAAGAATATACATTTTGAAAATAAGATTCCAAAATTCTAGACCTTTGGTAGTTTTAAGAACAAAATCAGAATTTTTTAAAGTTCGTTGGACTTTTTGTTCGAAATTTTCAAATAATTTGCTTAGAAATTTCAGGCTTTTGACTTCTTCCTCTAAACTTTCAATTTTAAAGCTAAAATGATAAAATCAAGCTTAAAAATTTTCATTTTCAACTTGAAAAATACTCCTTTTTAAAATGCCGGCTTTAAAACAGTTAAGTCTTGAATTCGTTCAAAATTTTGTAAAATCGCATTTTAGAAAGCAGGATTCTTCAAAATATTTAAAAATTTCAGGACAAGCGGTTTTTTCAAAAAGACAAAGTTAAAAAATTCGAAGTTGCGCAAAAAAAATCAACATTTTTAATGAAGTTTTAAAAAAATCGAAGTGTTCACAAAAAGTCGAATTTTGCAAAAAAAGTAAAAAGTTTGATAATTGTTCAAAGTTTGAAAAAGTCCTAATTTAAAAAGAAACATTTTAAAGGTAAAAAGCCGAAATTTCGGAAATATGTGGAAATTCTGAAAAAAAGTTTAAATTTCGAATAAAGTCCTGATTTTGAGAAAAGTCGAAATTTTGATTGTAAAAATTCGAAATGTTCAACAAAGTAAAATCTCTGAAAAAAGTTCTAATATTTCAAAAAAAATCGAAATTTTGAAAAAATCAAACTCTTCAAAAAAGTGAAAATGATCAAGAGTCGAATTTTTCAAACAAAAGTCCAAATTATTACATAAAAATCGAAACTTAAAGAAGTCGCAATTTAAAAAAAAAAGCGGACATTTTTAAAATAAGTAAAAACTGCGAGAGAAATTTTAAAGAAAAAAGGTAGAGGTTTTTATTAAAACCTTCAACATAATTAAATTTATAATTAAAATCAAAAGTTCAAAAAAAGTCGAAATTTCGGAAAATGTAGAATTTCTGAAAAATATTTCAATTCTGACAAAAGTTCTGATCTTCAGATAAGTCGAAATTTGGATTGTAATAGTCAAAATTTTCAACAAAATAAGAACTCTGAAAAAAAGTCAAAAATTTCAAAAAAAGTCGAAATTTCAAAAAATGTTGAAATTTCTAAAATTTAATTAAAAAAAAATGATCAAATGATCAGTAAAAATGATAAAAGCAAATCGAATTTCTCAGATAAAAGTCCAATTTATTGCATAAAAGTCAAAACTTGGGAAATAACTCGCAAATTTTGAAAAAAAGAGTCAAAATTTTCAAAAAGAGTAAAAACTTCGAGAAATGCTCAAAACTTTGAACAGAGATAGAAATTGTTAAAAAGTTGATATTTTGAAAATTTTTAAAGGTTTTCAAAAAACAATATTTTAAAGTAATCAAATTTATAAAAAAATTAAAATTTGAAATAAAGTCGAAATTTTGGAAAAATCTAGAAGTTTTGAAAAAAGTTCAAAATTCTGAAAAAAGTGATAATTTTGAGTAAAAGTCGAAATTTTGATGATAAAAGATCGAAATTTTCAACATAGTAAGAATTTAAAAAAAAAGATTTTAAAATTTCCAAAAAGTCGTGATTTTGAAAAAAGCCAATTTTTCGAAAGAGTGGAAATTTAAAAAAAGAGCAAATTTTTCAAATAAATGTCCAATTTACTACATAAAAGTCGAACTTCGAGAAAAAGTGTAATTTTTAAGAAAAGAGTAGCAATTTTTGAAAAAAAAGGTCGAAAATTTCAAAAGAAGTTAAACTTCGAGAAATGTTAAAAACCTTGCACAAAAATGGAAATAAAAATTGTAGATATTTTGAAAAAGAGTAGGGGCTTTTCGAGAAAACAATATTTTAACGTAATCAAATTTATAAAAAACTGAAAATTTAAAAAAAAAATCAAAATTTTGGAAAAATGTAGAAATTGTCAAAAAAGTTGAAATTTTGATAAGAAAAGGTTGAAATTTTCAACAGAGCGAGGATTTTAAAAAAGGTTAGAAAATTTCAAAAAAGTCGAAATTTTGAAAAAAGCCAGTTTTTCAAAGAAGTGGAAATTAAAAAAAATGGCGAATATTTCAAATAAAAATCTAATTCTTTGAGTGGAAAAATTTCGAATTTTGCAAAATATCAAATTTTGCCCAATTTCGAATTTTGCAAAAAACAGTAGAATGTAAAAAAATCAAACATTTCAAATGAGTCGCTGTTTTTAAAAGTCGAAACTTTCGAAAACTTCAAATTGTCAAACAGAATTGTTGTGTTTAAAAACAATCGCATATAAAAACGGTTAAACGGTCGTCTGACGTAACGTTCAAGTCTCTTTTCAGTTTCAGCTGAATTTTGGTCTGAGCTATCATATTTAAATTTCAACGTCTTCGTGATAACATTCATAGCCAAGAAATCTAGTAAATCCACACTGGTTTGTGAGACAAAAAGGTGAAAAAATTACTTTTTTGGTGTAACGTTGAAGTCTCTTTTCAGTTTCAGTTTCGTCGTCATCTAAGGTACCACATTTCAATGTACATGTTTAGGAGGCAACATTTTTAGTCAATAACGTTAACTCTTAGCAAATCCACACTCGTTTATGAGGTAAACAGATGAAAGGTAGAAATTTTGAAAAAAGTTCAAATTCTCAAGTCATAATTTCGAGAAAAAATCGAAACTTTGATGATAAAAAAGGTCGAAATGTTTAAGAAAATCACAATTCTCAAATAAAATTGAAGCCAAATTTGTCAGAAAAGTAGTCATTTTCAGGAATTTAAAATTTTGAGAAACACTCCCATTATTTTTGCAAAATTTTGAATTTTGCAAAATATTAAATTTTGCCTAATTTCGAATTTTGCAATAAACAGTAGAATGTAAAAAAATTAAACATTTCAAGTAGGTCGCTGTTTTCAAAAGTCTAAACTTTCAAAAACTTCAAATTTTCAAACAGAATTGTTATGTTTAAAAAAAATCGCATATAAAAACGGTCAAACGGTCGTCTGACGTAACGTTAAAGTCTCTTTTCAGTTTCAGCTGAATTTTGGTCTGAGCTGTCATATTTGAATATCAACGTCTTCGTGATAACATTCGTAGCCAAGAAATCTAGTAAATCCACACTGTTTTGTGAAACAAAAAGGTGAAAAAATTACTTTTTTGACGTAACGTTGAAGTCTCTTTTCAGTTTCAGTTTCGTCGTCGTCTAAGGTACCACATTTCAATGTACATGTTTAGGAGGCAACATTTTTGTCAATAACGTTAACTCTTAGCAAATCCACACTCGTTTATGAGGTAAACAAATAAGAGGTAGAAATTTTGAAAAAAGTTCAAATTCTCAAGTCATAATTTCGAGAAAAAATCGAAACTTTGATGATAAAAAAGGTCGAAATGTTTAAGAAAATCACAATTCTCAAATAAAATTGAAGCCAAATTTGTCAGAAAAGTAGTCATTTTCAGGAATTTAAAATTTTGAGAAACACTCCCATTATTTTTGCAAAATTTTGAATTTTGCAAAATATTAAATTTTGCCTAATTTCGAATTTTGCAATAAACAGTAGAATGTAAAAAAATTAAACATTTCAAGTAGGTCGCTGTTTTTAAAAGTAGAAACTTTCAAAAACTTCAAATTTTCAAACAGAATTGTTATGTTTAAAAAAAATCGCATATAAAAACGGTCAAACGGTGGTCTGACGTAACGTTCAAGTCTCTTTTCAGTTTCAGCTGAATTTTGGTGTGAGCTGTCATATTTAAATTTCAACGTCTTCGTGATAACATTCGTTGCCAAGAAATCTAGTAAATCCACACTGGTTTGTGAGACAAAAAGGTGAAAAAATTACTTTTTTGGTGTAACGTTGAAGTCTCTTTTCAGTTTCAGTTTCGTCGTCATCTAAGGTACCACATTTCAATGTACATGTTTAGGAGGCAACATTTTTAGTCAATAACGTTAACTCTTAGCAAATCCACACTCGTTTATAGAAATAAATAGATGAAAGGTAGAAATTTTGAAAAAAGTTCAAATTCTCAATAATTTCGAGAAAAAATCGAAACTTTGATGATAAAATAGGTCGAAATGTTTAAGAAAATCACAATTCTCAAATAAAATTGAAGCCAAATTTGTCAGAAAAGTAGTCATTTTCAGGAATTTAAAATTTTGAGAAACACTCCCATTATTTTTGCAAAATTTTGAATTTTGCAAAATATTAAATTTTGCCTAATTTCGAATTTTGCAATAAACAGTAGAATGTAAAAAAATTAAACATTTCAAGTAGGTCGCTGTTTTTAAAAGTAGAAACTTTCAAAAACTTCAAATTTTCAAACAGAATTGTTATGTTTAAAAAAAATCGCATATAAAAACGGTCAAACGGTGGTCTGACGTAACGTTAAAGTCTCTTTTCAGTTTCAGCTGAATTTTGATCTGAGCTCTCATATTTGAATTTCAACGTCTTCGTGATAACATTCGTAGCCAAGAAATCTAGTAAATCCACACTGGTTTGTGAAACAAAAAGGTGAAAAAATTACTTTTTTGACGTAACGTTGAAGTCTCTTTTCAGTTTCAGTTTCGTCGTCGTCTAAGGTACCACATTTCAATGTACATGTTTAGGAGGCAACATTTTTAGTCAATAACGTTAACTCTTAGCAAATCCACACTTGTTTATGAGGTAAACAGATGAAAGGTAGAAATTTTGAGAAAAGTTCAAATTTTTAAGTCATAATATCGAGAAAAAATCGAAACTTTGATGATAAAAAAGGTCGAAATGTTTAAGAAAATCACAATTCTCAAATAAAATTGAAGCCAAATTTGTCAGAAAAGTACTCATTTTCAGAAATTTAAAATTTTGAGAAACACTCCCATTATTTTTCAAAATTTTGAATTTTGCAAAATATTAAATTTTGCCTAATTTCGAATTTTGCAATAAACAGTAGAATGTAAAAAAAATTAAACATTTCAAGTAGGTCGCTGTTTTTAAAAGTAGAAACTTTCAAAAACTTCAAATTTTCAAACAGAATTGTTATGTTTAAAAAAAATCGCATATAAAAACGGTCAAACGGTCGTCTGACGTAACGTTAAAGTCTCTTTTCAGTTTCAGCTGAATTTTGGTCTGAGCTATCATATTTAAATTTCAACGTCTTCGTGATAACATTCATAGCCAAGAAATCTAGTAAATCCACACTGGTTTGTGAGACAAAAAGGTGAAAAAATTACTTTTTTGACGTAACGTTGAAGTCTCTTTTCAGTTTCAGTTTCGTCGTGGTCTAAGGTACCACATTTTAATGTACATATTTAGGAGGCAACATTTTTAGTCAATAACGTTAACTCTTAGCAAATCCACACTCGTGTATGAGATAAACAGATAAAAGGATTACTTGTCTGACGTAACGTTGAAGTCTTTTTTCAGTTTCAGTTGCATTTTAGTCTGAGGGGATCAACGGTCAAAATTGTTAAAAAATTGAATTTTAAACCAACAATAAATAAAGTATCATTCTCAATAAAAAATGGGTAACAAAAGTCAAAATTTACAAAAAATTGGGTTAAACATTACAAAATTTTAAAAAAATTCAAATATTTGGGACAAATCAAAATATTTAAAAACAGTGAAATACTGAAAAGAAAATTTTCAAAAAAGTTGAAGCTTTCAGAATTGAAAATTTTCAATAAAGACAAAAATTATCAAAAAAGTAGTTTTCAAAAAAAAAAATCAAAAGATATACGAAACAGCCAGAATTTTAAAGAAGTCCGAATTTTCGAAAAGTCTAAATTTTGAAAAATTCGTAATGTTGGGTGTTGATCGAGAAAAAGTCAATATTTTGAAAGAAGTTAATATTTTCAAATCTCGAATTTGTCAAAATAAGTTGAAATTAAAAAAGATCGAACTTTTCAAAAAAAAAAACGAAATTTTTAAAATCGTTTCTCTACTTTCACGCAGACGAAAGCGTCAGGTAATCAGCTAGTATGGGAACAACTTTGCGAAAGTTTTTTTTAAAAATTGTTAAAATTTCGCCCTTTTCCATTTTTTTTAGTACTTTCAATTTAAATTGAAGTATTTTGATCTTAAATTCAAGAGTTTCACCTTCATTAAAAATTTAGAGTTGAATTTCGAAAAAAAAAACATTTATTTAAACTGGTACGAGTTTACCATGCAGAAGTATTTGCAGTTTGAACAACATTAAATAAATAACATTTAAATTATAATAAAAAATTATAAATATGGTTTAAAATTAAGTTGAATTGTGTTAATTGAAGACGTTTGTAGATGCAAGTTATGTAAATAAAAAGAATGACCTACCAAGAATTTTGCGTTCGTCGCAATAATTTAAAAAATGTTTTTATTCAGCGTGTAATATCTGTTTTAATCGAGATATTAAATGAAGTAATTTGCAATTTCCCAGTCACGAAGAAATTACGTTTCGACCCACATGTGTTTCGCAAATAGTACACACACCGCAACGAGGAGAACGTTCATCTCCATTAAGATAATCCGAACGGGTAAATGTGATGTAACTTAAAGACAGCACTAATTATACTTACTTGTTTCATGTTGGACTAAACTAAACTTGATCAATGAAATGATGTACGAGCATTCACCAAATTGCTTATATACAAAAAATTAAATCCCCCCCGCACCATATCACATATTGCACTCGTTCCGAAATATAATCTAAACTACTCATCTCCTGCAGGCAATGTAGATACGTTCGTGATTATACACTTACTTAACAATCGTCTCATGTCTAGGATTATTTAATGCGATTCGGGTAAAATATGTGACACTTTATGTAACGATAGCTTTGGCTCAAGACTCGGCGTAAGTGGAAAATTGTTAATAAGCGTTATCAAAATCAGTTAGATAATCTGAAAAATTAACCAGATATTACACTGAACAGGGCATCAACTTTCAATTCAATACGTCAAGAAAATATCGAAATCTCCGTCTGAAATAGAATTTTTTTAGAAAAAAAATCTTGGGATCGAATTTGTTTAGAGTTAAAATGTCAAAAGTTAAACTGTTTAGAAAATCGTATTTGGAGTTTAAAGCTGACATTTTAGGAAATGTGATTTCAAATTAGATATTTCAATAAAAAAAACAACGTTTTACAATAGATGCATATTTATTAGAAAATATTTTGGATATTTTTCTCAATATTTCGACTTCTAACCGTAAAACCTTAAAAAAAAATTGATTTTTCTATATTAGAATCTACAAAATTGATTCTCTTTTTCGAAATCTTGAGACTAAACTAACAGGTTATACATTTTCAGATTTATTTCCAAAATGTCTGCTTTATTCACAAAATTTTGAATTTTTCTCGTACCTTGGACGAAAAAGTCGCCTGGAAGTTTTTTTATTGTTATTTTCGCCTTTTTAGGTTTTATCTTAAAAATTTTTAATTCAGATGTGGTTATTCCTTAACATTTTGTCTTTTTATAGAAATTTGAAAACATTATGATAAAATCCATCTATTTATCTATTTAACCTTATAGCTTGCAGCATTCGATCAGTGCTTTGGTGAAAAATATCACTTTAAAAAAATTTCATCATGAAAGTACAATGCAACAGCACTGCATCTGCGATTAATTTGGATTTCTAGAGAGCTTCGCGGTTTAATTTTGACAAAGCACGCGGTATTACGTCAACTCATACCCCCCACAGCTTTGTCGCAGGTTAAAAAATTTCCTACTTAGGCCCCTAATAAAGCTAACTGTTGGTAGATATTATCAGAAAAAAGGCTAATTACATGAGTAAAATAATAGCCTAAACCATAGACGATTAAAATTTAATTCTGATTATGTGTTAAGATTGACAAATTATCCTCTAACGTATTATTAAGATATTATCGTGGTAATTTGAATAGAAGTGTACAATTTATGCGATCTTTTCGATTTGTTCAGTTGTTAATGCTAATTTTATCTAGTATTTCCAGTAGTATCTTCATGCAGTCACGACATTCAATGATTACCATAGATGCAGTCGCCACAATTAATTACGTGTAAACTGATACTCCGTAAGGTTAATGTCATTAAATTGTCGTAAGACGTATAGAATTTCATCCAAAAAATTAGTATAGCAAATTTGTCTACCAAAGAAATTCAAAACCAATCAAAAGGTCGCCAACTTTCAAGAAAACACTTTGTTTAAGTGTAGCACGTATTACAAATACATCCACCCATTTAAGCAGAAGAAATCATTAAAAAGTAATAAACATTTGGCTGCATTTGCAGCAGTAATTGGTAATTGAATTTATATAACAGAAATAATTAAAATGTTTTAGTATCTCTCGTTTTTATTTAACTCTGTCACTACCTAATCTCTGACATACGTAATGTTTTGTACGCAAGTGGCACAAATTCATTTGCATAAAAGTCGTTAAGGTATTCCAGACCAAATTTTCTAAGATTTATTGCGTTAGATGCCCCGCTAGTACTTCAAACAAATCGCTAAACTGACCTTTTATGTCTTATATGTCATAAAGCTATGTGTTAATGAACAAAAAAAGTCATTTTAGCTAAGAAAATAGAGGCAGCAATTACAAAACATTGTAAAAAGATAATTACTTTATAAACTGTAATGAAAATTTTGCTCTCGAGCGATACATACAAGGAAATATAGAAATAGGCTCAAGAGGTTTTAAAACTAATTTGTAACGAACATACAATTCGATTTGGTACTTCGTCTCCCCCACAAGGAATTTAAAAAACGCTAACTGTATCCCACACTTCTGGATAAGAGGTCTGACGTAACGTTGAAATGTCCTTTCAGTTTCAGCTGCTTTTGGTCAGAGCTATCGCATTTAAACAAACAAATAAAACTTTCTTACCCAGCAAACCAAACTCCTTGCAAACTCACAATCATGTTTAAGATGTGAAAGAATTCTTGTCTGATGTAACGTTGAAGTCTCTTTTCAGTTTCAGCTGGTGAACCATCGCTTTTAAATTTACACCTTTGGGTGGCAATATCTTTAGTCGACGAAGCTAATTCCTAGGAAATTCAGACTCGTGCATGGGATAAACACGGGTTACTCGCTTGACGTAACGTTGAAGTCTTTTTTCAGTTTCAGTTGTATTTTAGCCTGATGCATCATATTTAGATGTCAACGTCTTGGTGATCACGATCTTAGCCAAGAAAGCTTGCAAATTTACATTTTTGTGTGAGATATAGTCGCAAAGGGATCACTTGTCTGATGTAACGTTGACGTATCTTTTCAGTTTCAGCCGCGTGGTAGTCTGAACTACCACATTTAATATACATGCTTAAGTGGTAACATGTTTAGCTTACAAAGCTAACTCCTAGCAAAGCTCAACATCTGTATAAAAAAACGCAAAAAGGATTACTCGTCTGACGTAACGTTGAAGTCTTTTTTCAGTTTTAGCTAGATTTTGTTCTGAGCCATCATATGTAAATTTCACCGTCTTCGTGATAACATTCTTAGGCAAGAAATCTAGTAAATCCATACTCGTGCGTCAGATAAACACGTGAAGGAATCACTTGTCTGACGTAACGTTGAAGTTCAGTTTCAGTTCCATTGTTGTCTAAGGTACCACATTTGAATGTACTTGTTAAGGTGGCAATATTTTCAACCAACAATGCTTACTTCTAGGAATTCCAAGTCTTTATATGAGACAAGTAGATGAAATAAGTTTCTTTTGAGTTTCAGCTGCATTTTGTTCGAAGCTGTCGCATTTAAATAAACAAATAAAACCTTCTTAGCCAGCAAACCAAACTCCTTGCAAATTCACAATCATGTTTGAGATGTGAAAGAATTCTTGTCTGACGTAACGTTGAAGTCTCTTTTCAGTTTCAGTTGGTAAGCGATCGCTTTTAAATTTACACATTTGGGTGGCAATATCCTTAGCCGGCCGAGCTAATTTCTAAAAAATTCGGATTCGTGCATGAGATAAACTCAAGTTACTCGCTTGGCGTAAAGTTGAAGTCTTTTTTCATTTTCAGTGTATTTTAGCCTGATGCATCATATTTAGATGTCAACATTTTGGTGATCACGTTCTTAGTCAAGAAAGCTAGCAAATCCACATTTGTGTGTGAGATATACTTTAAAGGGATCACTTCTCTGATGTAACGTTGACGTATCTTTTCAGTTTTAACTGCATGGTAGTCTGAACTACCACTTTTAATATACATGCTTGAGTGGTAACATGTTTAACTAACAAAGCTAACTCCTAGCAAATCTCAACATCTTTATTTAAAAAAAAACGCAAAAAAGGATTATTCGCTTGACGTAACGTTGAAGTTTTTTTTCAGTTTCAGTTGTATTTTAGCCTGATGCATCATATTTAGATGTCAACGTCTTGGTGATCACGCTCTTAGCCAAGAAAGCTGGCAAATTCACATTTGTGTGTGAGATATACTCGCAAAGGGATCACTTGTCTGATGTAACGTTAACGTATCTTTTCAGTTTCAACTACATGGTAGTCTGAACTACCACATTTAATATACATGCTTGAGTTGTAACATGTTTAGCTAACAAAGCTAACTCCTAGCAAATCTCAACATCTGTATTTTAATAAAAACGCAAAAAAGGATTACTCGCCTGACGTAACGTTAAAGTCTCTTTTCAGTTTCAGCTAGATTTTGTTCTGAGCCATCATATTTAAATTTTACCATCTTCGTGATAGCATTCTAAGGCAAGAAATCTAGTAAATCCACACTCGTGCCTCAGATAAACACGTGAAGGAACCACTTGTCTGACGTAACGTTGAAGACTCTTTTCAGTTTCAGTTTTATTGTCGTCTGAGGTACCACATTTGAATGTACTTGCTTATGTGGCAATATTCAGAGCCAACAATGCTTTCTTCTAGGAATTCCAAGCCTTTATATGAGATAAGTAGATGAAATAAGTTTTCTTTGAGTTTCAGCTGCATTTTGTTCGAAGCTGTCGCATTTAAATAAACAAATAAAACTTTCTTAGCCAACAAACCAAACTCCTTGCAAACTCACAATCATGTTTGAGATGTGAAAGAATTCTTGTCTGACGTAACGTTGAAGTCTCTTTTCAGTTTCAGCTGGTGAACGATCGCTTTTAAATTTACACGTTTGGGTGGCAATATCTTTAGTCGACGAGGCTAATTCCTAGGAAATTCAGACTCGTGCATGGGATAAACACGGGTTACTCGCTTGACGTAACGTTGAAGTCTTTTTTCAGTTTCAGCTGTATTTTAGCCTGATGCATCATATTTAGATGTTAAGATCTTGGTGATCACGTTTTTAGTCAAGAAAGCTAGCAAATCCACATTTGTGTGTGAAATATACTTTAAAGGGATCACTTGTCTGATGTAACGTTGACGTATCGTTTCAGTTTTAACTGCATGGTAGTCTGAACTACCACATTTAATATACATGCTTGAGTGGTAACATGTTTAGCTAACAAAGCTAACTCCTAGCAAATCTCAACATCTTTATTTAAAAAAAAACGCAAAAAAGGATTATTCGCTTGACGTAACGTTGAAGTTTTTTTTCAGTTTCAGTTGTATTTTAGCCTGATGCATCATATTTAGATGTCAACGTCTTGGTGATCACGTTCTTAGCCAAGAAAGCTGGCAAATTCACATTTGTGTGTGAGATATACTCGCAAAGGGATCACTTGTCTGATGTAACGTTAACGTATCTTTTCAGTTTCAACTACATGGTAGTCTGAACTACCACATTTAATATACATGCTTGAGTTGTAACATGTTTAGCTAACAAAGCTAACTCCTAGCAAATCTCAACATCTGTTTAAAAAAAATGCAAAAAAGGATTACTCGTCTGACGTAACGTTGAAGTCTCTTTTCAGTTTTAGCTAGATTTTGTTCTGAGCCATTATATGTAAATTTCACCGTCTTTGTGATAACATTCTTAGGCATGAATCTAGTAAATCCACACTCGTGCGTCAGATAAACACTTGTCTGATGTAACATTGAAGTCTCTTTTCAGTTTCAGTTTTATTGTCGTCTGAGGTATCACATTTTAATGTTCTGACTTAGGTGGTAGTATTCTGAACCAACAATGCTTACTTCTAGGAAATCCACACCTGTGTATGAGATAAGTAGATGAAAGAAGTTTCTTTTCAGTTTCAACTGCATTTTAGTCGGAGTTGCTGCATTTAAATAAACAAATAAAACCTTCTTAGCCAGCAAACCAAACTCCTTGCAAATTCACAATCATGTTTGAGATGTGAAAGAATTCTTGTCTGACGTAACGTTGAAGTCTCTTTTCCATTTCAGCTAAATTTTGTTCTGAGCCATCATGTTTAAATTTCACCGTTTTCGTGATAAGATTCTTAGACAAGAAAATTAGTAAATCCACACCCGTGCATCAGATAAACACCTGAAGAAATCACTTATCTGACGTAACGTTAAAATCTCTTTTCAGTTTCAGTTTCATTGTCATCTGAGGTATCATATTTTGCTTAAGTGGTAATATTTTCAACCAACAATGCTTACTTCTAGGTAATCCACACCTGTGTATGAGATAAGTAGATGAAAGAATTACTCGTTTGTCGTAACACTGAAGTTTTCTTTCAGTTTTAGCTGCATTTTAGTCGAACCTGTTGCAATAAAATAAACAAATAAAACCTTCTTAGCCAGCAAACCAAACTCCTTGCAAATTCACAATCATGTTTGAGATGTGAAAGAATTCTTGTCTGACGTAACGTTAAAGTCTCTTTTCAGTTTCAGCTGGTGAAAGATCTCTCTTAAATTTATACGTTTGGGTGGCAATATCCTAAGTCGGCGAAGCTAATTCTTAAGAAATTCAGACTCGCGCATGACATAAACACAGGCTACTTGCTTGACGTAACGTTGAAGTCTTTTTTCAGTTTCAGTTGTATTTTAGCCTGAGGTATCATATTTAGATGTCAACCTCCTGGTGATAAAATTTTTAGCCAAGAAAGTTGGCAAATCTACATTTGTGTGTGAAATAAAATCGTAAAGGAATCACTTCTCAGATGTAACGTTAATGTATCTTTTCAGTTTCAGCTGACTGTGAATTACCACATTTAATATACATGCTTGGGTGGCAACATGTTTAGCTAACAAAGCCAACTCCCAAATCCCAACTCCTGTATAAGATAAAACCGTAAAAGGATTACTCGTCTGACGTAACGTTAAAGTCTCTTTTCAGTTTCAGCTGGATTTTAATCTGAGCTATCATATTTGAATTTCAACGTTTTCGTGATAACATTCGTAGCCAAGAAATCTAGTAAATCCACACTGGCTTGTGAGACAAACACGTGAAAGAATTACTTTTTTGACGTAACGTTGAAGTCTCCTTTCAGTTTCAGTTTCATCGTCGTCTAAGGTACCGCATTTGAATGTACATGTTTAGGGGACAACATTCTTAGCCAATAACGTTAACTCTTAGCAAATCCACACTCGTGTATGAGATAAACAGATGAAAGAATTATTCGTCTGACGTAATATTAAAGTTTTCTTTCAATTTCAGTTTTGCATTTTAGTCGGAGGCATCATATTTAGATCTCAAAGTTTTGGTGATAACGCTCTTAGCCAACAAAGCTGGCAAATCCACATTTGTGTGTGAGATAAACTCGTGAAGGCATCACTTGTCTGATGTAACGTTGATGCATCCTTTCAGTTTCAACCGCATGGTAGTCTTAACTGCCACGTTTAATATACATGCGTGGGTGGCAACCTTTTTGGCTAACAAAGCTAACTCTTATCAAATCCTAACTCCTGTATGAGATAAACACGTTAGAGGATTACTCGTCTGACGTAACGTTAAAGTCTCTTTTCAGTTTCAGCTGGATTTTGGTCTGAGCTATCATGTTTAAATTTCAACATCTTCGTGATAACATTCGTAGCCAAGAAATTTAGTAAATCCATACTGGTTTGTGACACAAACACGTAAAAGAATTACTTTTTTGACGTAACGTTGAAGTCTCTTTTCCGTTTCAATTTTATCGTCGTCTAGGGTACAACATTTGAATGTACATGTTTAGGGGGCAACATTCTTAGCCAGCAACGTTAACTCTTAGGAAATCCACACTCGTGTATGACATAAACAGATAAAAGAGTTACTCGCCTGACGTAACGTTGAAGTCTTTTTTCAGTTTCAGTTGTATTTTAGTCTGAAGCATCATATCTAGATGTCAACGTCTTGGCGATAACGCTCTTAGCCAAGAAAGCTGATAAATCCACATTTGTGTGTGAAATCCACTCGCGAAGGATTCACTTGTATGATGTAATGTAATGTAACGTTGACGTATCTTTTCAGTTTCAACTGCATGGTAGCCTGAGCTACCACATTTAATATACGAGTACATGCTTGGGTGGCAACATTTTAGCTAACAAAGCTAACTTCTAGCAAATCCCAACTCCTGTATGAGATAAACACGTAAAAGGATTACTCGTCTGACGTAACGTTAACGTCTCTTTTCAGTTTCGGCTGAATTTTGGTCTGAGCCATCGTATTTAAATTTTAACGTCTTTGTGGTAACATGCCTAATCAAGAAATCTAGTAAATCCACACTGATGTGTGAGATAAACACATAAAGGAATTAGTTTTTTGACGTAACGTTGAAGTCTCTTTTCAGTTTCAGTTTTATTATCGTCTGAGGTACCACATTTGAATGTACATGTTTAGGGGGCAACATTCTTAGCCAGCAACGTTAACTCTTAGGAAATTCACACCCATGTATGAGATAAACAGATGAAAGAGTTACTCGCCTGACGTAACGTTGAAGTCTTTTTTCAGTTACAGTTGCATTCTAGTCGAAAGCATCATAATTAGATGTCAACGTCTTGGTGATAACGCTCTTAGCCAAGAAAGCTGGTAAATCCACATTTATGTGTGAAATACACTCTCGAAGGATTCACTTGTCTGATGTAACCTTGAGGTATCTTTTCAGCTTAAATTGCATGGTAGTCTGAGCTACCACATTTAATATACAGGCTTGGGTGGCAACATTTTAGCTAACCTGTAGCAAATCCCAACTCCCGTGTGAGATAAAGACGTAAAAGAATTACTCGTCTGACGTAACGTTAACGTCTCTTTTCAGTTTCAGCTGAATTTTGGTCTGAGCCATCATATGTAAATTTTAACGTCTTTGTAATACTATTCCTAATCAAGAAATCTAGTAAATCTACACCGGTGTGTGAGATAAACACGTAAAGGAATTAGTTTTTTGACGTAACGTTGAAGTCTCTTTTCAGTTTCAGTTTTATTATCATCTGAGGTACCACATTTGAATGTACATATTTAGGTGGCAACATTCTTAGCCAACAACGCTAACTCCTAGGAAATCCACACCCGTATATGAGATAAACAGATGAAAGAGTTACTCGCCTAGCGTAACGTTAAAGTCTTTTTTCAGTTCCAGTTGCATTTTAGTCAAAAGCATCATATTTGGATGTCAACGTCTTGGTGATAACGTTCTAACTTAGAAAGTTGGCAAATCCACATTTGTGTGTGAGATAAACTCGCAAAGAAATCACTTGATTGATGTAACGTTGACGCATCTTTTCAGTTTCAACTGCATGGTAGCCTGAACTACCACATTTAATATATATGCTTGGGTGGCAACATATTTAGCTAACAAAGCTAACTCTTAGCAAATCCCAACTCCTGTATGAGATAAACACGTAAAAGGATTACTCGTCTGACGTAACGTTAAAGTCTCTTTTCAGTTTCAGCTGAATTTTGGTCGGAGCCATTATATTTAAATTTGAACGTCTTCGGGATAACATTCCTAGTCAAGAAATCTAGTAAATTCACACTGGATGTGAATTTACTAGATTTCTTGACTAGGAATGTGAGACCAAAACATAAAGGAATTAGTTTTTTGAGGTAACGTTGAAGTTTCTCTTCAGTTTTAGTTTCATTATCGTCTAAGGTACTACATTTAAATGTACATGTTTAGGTGGCAACATTCTTAGCCAACAACGCTAACTCCTAGGAAATCCACATCCGTGTATGAGATAAGCAGATGAAGGAATTACTCGCCTGACGTAAAGTTAAAGTCCTTTTTTCAGTTCTAGGGTCATTGTCGTCTGAGCTTTCACACTTTTACATGTTTAGGTTCCAACGTTTTTAGCCAGGAAAGCTAACTTGTAGCAAATCCTTATTCGTATATGGATAAACACCTGAAATGGTTACTCGTCTAACGTAACGTTGAAGTCTTTTTTTAGTTTTACCGGTATTTTAAGCTTAACCATCATATTTAAATGTCAACGTTTTGCTGGTACATTCTTAGCTAAGAAAGCTATCTTCTAGCAAATTTTCATCATGTGAGAGCAGTGTTTATGGAAACTAGGGAATTACTGCTTCTCTTATAGAATGGTGCATGGTGCCGTCTATGTGGTGATATAAAAGAAACAAAAAAGCTAAGACAAAGTTAATTGTCTCATTATTTCTAGGTTCGGCGCTCCAAGAACTTACTTGGAATATTGACCTATATTGAAAGATTATATGACAAAATATTTTATTTAAATCCAATTTCCCACCTAAATTTCGACTTTTTTTCTCGAAATTTGTTACTTTAACTGTTGGATATTCTCTAGAATTTTGAAATTTCATGAGAAATTGTGAAAAATATTCATCTTAGAGTCGAATATTTAACTTAAAGTCAAAATATTGTGACTAACAGCGCCACAAATATAGTTTTAAAAAGTACTATTGTATATTTCAACTGCAGCGATACAAAATGTGCTATAATGGTTATGGTAGGTGTCTGGTAAATATTGATGTACAAAATTTGGTGATATATGTAAACATGGTTTTTCACTGATATAGTTTGGAGCGCTTTGAAATGTGTGTCAAGGACCTATTTAATATAATATACCTATTTCATGACATTTCGTTTTAAATTACAAACTAAATGTTACCTAAATTACTTTTAAAATTTTGATTAACGTCAACGTTACCAATTTTCTGAAAACCAAAGTTTTAATTTCAATTATCGTAACATTGAAATCAAATTATCAAATATTTAACTTTACTTTGCAGGCAGATGATTATTGAATATCCTTTTAAGGCTCACGCGATATTAAAGAAGCTTATTTTTTCAGTAAAATAAGAAAAAGAGGTAAATGTCAATTACGAATAGTTAAATAACTTAAAATGGAAAAAGAAACGCAACTATTTCACATTTATCCCAATTTTTTTGAATCGCGGATTAACGAATTGAAAATATCGAGATCCTTTGTTCAGCGACAGCTATCCTCAAGTTTTACGAATGAAATACAATTTTGCAGTACACACCAAATTAAAATTATTAATTGAATGATAAATACAATCTACGATTGTGGTGTCAAATCAAAACAATAATTCCTAATTCGTGGGCATAGCTGAGCATGAAAACAAATCTGAATTTAAAGCAAAATCACTTTCCAATTTCATGTGATCATATTAATGTTAACATTGAACTTATTTCGAAGGTGAGATTAAGACACATCTTATATTTGTAAAAATATATATCTCCAAGTTATGCGATTAAGAAATTACATTTGTAACGTTTGAATTATAATATTAAAACGCATGTTTCGTGTAACACCACATTTATGTTTTATTGACAGCAATTAAGATTTTTCATATTAAAAACTCGCGTTAGTAATTAGGTTAGAACGCGTAAAATTTTTGAAAGTAACAAGTTTCGTCTATGAGAATCTACCACAATGTGTGGCTTTGCTTTCAATGCACAAATTTTGTTGTTATGTTGTCCTGTTTACTTAAAAAAACACCCAACATCGTTCATGTGATGATAGCCAAAGCACGAATAGTAAACATTAAAATCTAAACTATTAAGCGAATGTGATAAAAGCTTCCAAATAACAACAAAGTCGTTTCTTCAAGGCGACGACATCACAACATCAAAGTGAGCAATAAAACTGATTTATTCTTCTCAAATGAGTTATAACACAGGTTGATCTATAATTACAAATTAAATAAACTAGTGGATGTGAAGGCGGCTGAAAAATTCATAATTCCAAGTCGTAAAACTTAATATATAAACTTATTTTGCAATTGTGAGCTAATCCACCATCGCGGCATTAATATAGTATCAGAAGACATAATTTTTCTGTTTACCATATTGGTTTAATGTCAAAGCAATTAATCTTCTAATGTAGAACATAAGATAAGCCGAAATTCGATTTATTCGTTGAATTATAACGGCCGAAATATTCTAGGTTAAGGTTAAACAAGAAGAGCACCACTGATGCAATTAATAGAAACACTTTCTTTGATATATGGTTATCTTTATTAATTAATCTCAAATCGCGTTACAAGATAAAATTAAATGTGTATTAATGCTTTACGAGTTAATTAGATTCATAGATGATTTCGTTTTTCATACTTGACGGTCACGTTACATGAATTCCCTTGCAATAAAAATCGACTTCAAGTTCAGATTCTATTAGAGAAATATTTTTTATATGAAGAGGGGCTCCGTCAAAAAATTTTAATAAAATATTAAGATTTAAATAGAATGTTGTCAGTAAAATATTTAAATTTAAATATCGCAGCTCCATTTGAAATGGGTTAGGTCAGACAACTCGTTTTACATATTATTTCATATATTTAGACAGATTTGCTGGATGTGGGTGGCAAAAAATATGTTCAGTAAGACGTTAAAAAACAAGTACATATAAAATTTCAACGCAAACTCAACTGAAATTCATCTAAAAACTGAAACTGAAAGGAGACTCCAACATTAGGTCAGGCAAGTAACTCATTCATGGGTCACCTCAAAGATGACGCAGATTTGCTAGGAGTTTTGGTAACGAAGAATTTGTTAGTAAAACACTTGAACTAAAATGTTATGCCTCGCGTTAAAACACCAAAACTAAAAAAGGCTAAAATTGAAAAGAGATTTGGACCTAAGTAGAACAAATAATTGTTTTCTTGTTTACGAGTGCAAATTTGCTAGGAATTAGCTTCGGTAGCGAAAAATATAATCAGTAAGATGTTAAAATTTGAATACGTTAGCTTAGAGTAGAATTCGGCTGAAACTGAAAGGAGACTTCAACGTTACGTCAGACAAGTATTTTTTTCAGTTTGTACCTCATACGCGCATTATGAATTCATACTGCATTAGAACACAATAATGTGTTCTGGATTCTGGATTCTGGATTCGTTGTGGGTTGCCTAAAGTTTAGGCCAGCACTTAGGCCACCCATTCCGGGCCCATTGTGCTATCCCCGTGATTGAGGTGTCCTTGGTCATTCATTCAGCCACAATAATGTGTTAAAATAAGGAAGGAATTAAACGGACATTTTGGCCAGAACAGTTTAAAAATGCTACTATGCGCCAGTACAGACTTTTCGTAGGAATTTATAACACGCAAAATGAGGTTTAAACCTTGCTACGTATATCAGCACATTCAATACACAAAAAGCTATGTCCTTGAATGGTGGTGTCCTCTACTAGATGAACACAGCTTCCCTCAACGCAGTTTAAAAGGTCGCTAAAACGAAATTATTTTCTACTTTTACTTTTCTGCGTCAGAAATTTGTCCCTTTCTTGCTTTTCTCATTTCTCAAACTCAAGTTTTAAATGAAAATGTTTACTTCTGACGTAAAATAATGATTTTGTTTTGAAAATAGCCACCATAATCTAAAAATTTCAATTTTCCAAATTGCATAAGTCAAAATTTAGTTGTTTTTGTGTATTTTCCTAAGATTTGGGCGATTTTCTTGCGATATTAATTTCCAAAATCTTTGACCTATTTTTCGAGTTCTTGAGTGCAAAAAAAATTCTTACGAAATTTTAATTCTTCACCAAATTTTTCTTCCTGAAATTTTGATGTCAAAATTTCGATGTTTACATTAAAACTTCCACTATTTCCTCAAAATTTCAGGTTTCGAAAAATTTGGAGTTTTTTTAGGTAAATTTATTTTAGTGGAAAATTTTTAAAAATAATAAAAATCGAATTTAGCAAAAGGGAGATTTTTAAAAAAACTCAATTTTGAGAAAAGTGAGAAAATGAAACAAAAATTTTGAATTAAGAAATATCAATATTTCGGTGAAAAGTTATAATCTCTAAAAGATGCATAGTTTTTCGAAAAGTTAAATTTTGAGAAAACAGCTTAACCTTCAGAATAAATTCGTCGAAATTTTGATTAAAAATAGTTTTCAGAAACAGGTCCCAGAAAGTCTGATTTCAAAAAGCTGATATTTAAAAATTAACATCATTTTTGAAAATCTTGCAAGATGAAAAGACATAGTTTTTAAAAAATAAAGTCGAAATTTCGAGGAAAACGTTGGAACTTTGAAACGATCTTATTAGAGAAACACATATTTTGGACAAATCTGTCGAATTTTCGAAAATAGATCGAAATTAAAAATAACAATAGTGCAAAACAAGACGAAACTGTCAGAAAGTCGTGTTTAAAAAAGTCGAAATTTTTAGAAAAAGCGAGATTTTGGGAAAAGAAAAAATTTTTAAAAACAGAATTTTCGTGTTTAAAAAAAAGTCGAAATCTTTAGGAAAAGCGAGATTTTGGGAAAAGAAAAAATTTTGAAAAAGAGAATTTTTGAAAAAACTTCGAAAACTCGTAATTTCGATAAAATGTCCTAATTGTCAAGAGAAAGTCAAAATTTGAGTTAATGATCGATATTTCAACAAAAATAGTGTAATTATAAAAAAAATCAACTTCGAAAAAATCGTAATTTTGATAAAATGTCCTAATTGTCAAGAGAAAGTCAAAATTTGAGAAAATGATCGAAATTTCAACAAAAATATTGTAATAAAAAAAAATCTGAACTTCGAAAGCTCGTAATTTCGATAAAATGTCCTAATTATCAAGAGAAAGTCAAAATTTGAGATAATCATCGAAATTTCAACAAAAATATTGTAATAAAAAAATCCTAACTTCGAAAAAATTGTAATTTCGATAAAATGTCCTAATTGTCAAGAGAAAATCAAAATTTGAGAAAATGATCGAAATTCCAACAAAAATATTGTAATTAAAAAAAATACCAACTTCAAAAAAATCGTAATTTTGATAAAATGTCCTAATTGTCAAGAGAAAGTCAAAATTTGAGAAAATGATCGAAATTTCAACAAAAATATTGTAATTAAAAAAAATCCCAACTTCGAAAAAATCGTAATTTTGATAAAATGTCCTAATTGTCAAGAGAAAGTCAAAATTTGAGAAAATGATCGAAATTTCAACAAAAATATTGTAATTAAAAAAAATCCTAACTTCGAAAAAATCGTAATTTCGATAAAATGTCCTAATTGTCAAGAGAAAGTCAAAATTTGAGAAAATGATCGAAATTTCAACAAAAATATTGTAATTAAAAAAAAACCTAACTTCGAAAAAATCGTAATTTCGATAAAATGTCTTAATTGTCAAGAAAAAGTCAAAATTTGAGAAAATAAGCCGATTTTTGAGAAAAATTCTGAATTAAAACAAAATAATTTTTGAAATCGAAATTTCGAAAAAAAGATACTGACGATGACGGCTGAATAGTTAAACTTTATGTCAAAAATCGAAATGATGAGAAGACGACCAATTTGGAGAATTTTCGTCGAACTTTCCAAAAATTCGAATTACTGAAATTTTTAGAAAGAGACAGCATTTTGGGACTCTTATTGTAAAATTTAGGCAACAAGACCTATTTAAAAAAAATTGAAAACAAAAATCCTCAAATTGTGGCAAAAAAAATATGTCAAATTTTGAAAATGAAATCAACAATTTAAAAAAACATGAATTTTGAAAAATTTTAAGGAAAATGTAGGAATTTAAAAAAAAAGAATTTTCGCAAAAAAATTCAAAATTTTAGGAACAACTGTATTTCGAAAACAAAGTCGAAATTTCGAAATGACACATTTTCGAAAACAAATTAGCAATTTCGAGCCAAGTATGAACATTTCGTATCGAGAAAAAGAAAATTCGCTGAGCTTTTCACTCAACGGCATACACCAGGGCAACTGCCACCTAACCCACCGTGGCTGAAAACGAATTTTGTAATCAAATCGAAATGTTGGGGGAGACAAATTTTGGGTTTAAGAAGTCAAATTAAAAAGTAGGAATTTTCAGGAAAATCCGAGTTTTTGGAAAATGTTACAAATTTAAAAATTAATCTATTTGATGGTTAGGAATGTTGCCACTAAAACGTTTACAATTAAATACGATAGTTTAGGTTAAAATGCAGCTGAAACTAAAAAGACTTCAACGTTACGTCAGGCGAGTAGTTTTTTTGGGTTTTATATACAAGAGTACACAAGAGTATTCAAAAGTGTAGATTTGCTAAGTGTTAGGTTTGCTGGTAAGGAATATTGCCTTGAAAACGTTTAACTTTAAATATGACAGCCCAGCTGAAACCGAAAAAGAGGCTTCACGGTTACCTGATACAAATTTTATCCCATAAAAGAGGGTAGATTTGCTAGAAGTTAGCTTAAGTGGCCAAAAAAGTTGCGACCAAAACCCTCAAAGTAAAACGCCACAGCACTGACTAAAATGCGGCTGAAACTGAAGGGAGACTTCAACGTTACGTCAGACAAGTGTAATTCTCTTTCGTGTCATTTCATTCAGAACCGAAGATTTGTTATTTGTTAGACTTGCTGGTACATAATGTTGCGACCAAAACGTTTAAATCTGAATATGATAGCTCGGACTAAACGGCAACTGCAACTGAAAATAAACTTCAACGTTATCTAAGTACCAAGTAAATTTAAGTTTTATTCCATGCACGGATGCAGATTTGCTAGTTTTCTAGCTAGAAATGTTATCACCAAAAGATTTTAATGCAAATATTATTGCTCAGTCTAAAATTCAGCTAAAACTGAAAGGAGACTTCAACGTTACGTTAGACAAGTAAATCTGTTATTTCATACAGAACTACATATTAGCTGCTTGTTAGTATGTGGACAAAGAATGTTGCGATAGAAACGCTTAAATCTCAATATGACAGCTTGGACTAAGCTGCAGTTGTAACTGGAATAGACTTCAATGTTACTTAAATATGAAGGAAGTTTGCGTTTTATCCCAGGCAAGAGTGCGGATTTGCTAGTTTTTCTAGCTGGGAATGTTATTACTGAGAGATTTAAACTTAAATAGGATTGCTCAGCTTAAAATTCAGCTGCAACTGAAAGGAGACTTCAACGTTACGTCAGACAAGTAATCCTGTTATTTCATACAGACTACATATTAGCTCCTTGTTAGCATTGATCAAGGAATGTTGCGATAGAAACGTCCAAGTCTAAGTTTTACAGCTCGGACTAAAGTAGACCTGCAACTGAAAAGAGACTTCAACATTACGTAAGAACTAAGTAAGTTTACGATTTATCCGATGCAAGGGTCCGGATTTCCTAGATTTTCTAGCTAGGAAGGTTATCACCAATAGATTTTAATTAAAATGTGAACGCTTAGTCTAAAATTCAGCTAAAACTGAAAGGAGACTTCAACGTTACGTTAAACGAATAAATCTGTTATTTCATACAGAACTATATATAAGCTGCTTGTTTAGGTGCGGGCAAAGAATGTTGCCATAGAAACGTTTAAATATAAATATGACAGATTGGACTAAACTAGCTACAGCAGAAAATAGACCTCAACGTTACCTGGGTACCAAGTAAGTTTACGTTTTATTCCATGCAAGGGTGCGAATTTGCTAGCTTTTCTAGCTGAGAATATTATCATCAAAAGATTTAAACTCAAATAGGATTGCTCAGCTTAAAATTCAGCTGAAACTGAAAGGAGACTTCAACGTTAAGTCAGACACGTAACTCTGTTATTTCATACCGAAGCACATATTAGCTACTTACTAACGTGTGGACAAGGATGTAGCTACTAAAATGTTTCAATCTGAATATGGAAACTAAACGGCAGCTGCAACTGAAAGTAAACTTCAACGTTATCCAAGAACTAAGTAAATTCACGTATTATTCCATGCACGGGCGTAGATTTGTTAGTTTTTTCAGCTAGAAATGTTATCACCAAGAGATTTCAATTTAAATATGATTGCTTAGTCTAAAATTCAGCTGCAACTGAAAGGAGACTTGAACGTTACGTCAGACAAGTAAATTTGCTGGTTTTTATAGGATTGTAGATTTACTTCTCGTTAACTTGAGGGCCAAAAATGTTGCGATAAAAACGTTTAAATTTGAATATGACAGTTCAGACTAAACTGCAGATGCAACTGAAAATAGACTTGAAAGTTATTTAATTATGAAGTAAGTTCACGTTTTATCCTAGAGTGCTGATTTTCTAGCTTTTCTAGCTAAGAATATTGTCACCGAAAGATTTCAATTTAAATATTACTGCTCAGTCTAAAAATCAGCTAAAACTGAAAGGAGACTTCAACGTTACGTTAGACAAGTAAATCTGTTATTTCATACAGAACTACATATTAGCTGCTTGTTAGCGTGCGGGCAAAGAATGTCGCGACCAAAACGTTTAAATCTGAATAGGATAGCTCGGACCAAACGGCAGCACCTGAAATAAGACTTCAACGTTACCAAGTAAGTTTACGATCTACCCCTTGCAAGGGTGCGGATTTGCTAGCTTTTCTAGCTACTAATGTTACCATCAAAAGATTTAAATTTAAATATGACTGCTTAGTCTAAAATTTAGCTAAAACTGAAATGAGACTTCAACGTTACGTCAGACAAGTAAATCTGCTATTTGATACGGAACTGCATATTAGCTACTTGTTAGTGTGCAACCAAAGAACGTTGCTATCGAAACGTTTAAATTTAAACATGATAGCTCATACTAAATTGTGGCTGCAACTGAAAATAGACTTTAATTTTACCTAAGTACCAAGTAAGTTCACGTTTTATAACATGCGAGGGTGCTGATTTTCTAGCTTTTCTAGTTAGGAATATGATCAGCGAGAGATTTCAATTTAAATATGATTACTCAGTGTAAAATTTAGCTAAAACTGAAAGGAGACTTCAACGTGACGTTAGACAAGTAAATCTGTTATTTCATACAGAACTACATATTAGCTGCTTGTTAGCGTGCGGGCAAAGAATGTTGCGACCAAAACGTTTAATTTTGAATATGATAGCTCGGACTAAACGGTAGCACCTGAAATAAGACTTCAACGTTACCCAAGCACCAAGTAAGTTTACGTTCTATCCCATGCAAGGGTGCGGATTTGCTAGCTTTTCTAGCTAGGAATGTTATCATCAAAAGATTTAAATTTAAATATGATTCCTTACTCTAAAATTCAGCTGAAATTGAAAGGAGACTTCAACGTTACGTCAGACAAGTAAATCTGCTATTTGATACGGAACTGCATATTAGCTACTTGTTAGTGTGCATCCAAAGAATGTTGCCATCGAAACGTTTAAATTTAAACATGATAGCTCATACTAAATTGCGGCTGCAACTGAAAATAGACTTTAATTTTACCTAAGTACCAAGTAAGTTCACGTTTTATAACATGCGAGGGTGCTGATTTTCTAGCTAGGAATATGATCACCGAGAGATTTCAATTTAAATATGATTACTCAGTGTAAAATTCAGCTAAAACTGAAAGGAGACTTCAACGTGACGTTAGACAAGTAAATCTGTTATTTCATACAGAACTACATATTAGCTGCTTGTTAGCGTGCGGGCAAAGAATGTCGCGACCAAAACGTTTAAATCTGAATAGGATAGCTCGGACCAAACGGCAGCACCTGAAATAAGACTTCAACGTTACCAAGTAAGTTTACGATCTACCCCTTGCAAGGGTGCGGATTTGCTAGCTTTTCTAGCTAGTAATGTTATCATCAAAAGATTTAAATTTAAATATGACTGCTTAGTCTAAAATTTAGCTAAAACTGAAAGGAGACTTCAACGTTACGTCAGACAAGTAAATCTGTTATTTGATACGGAACTGTATATTAGCTACTTGATAGTGGGCAGCCAAAGAATGTTGCGATCGAAACGTTTAAACTTAAACATGATAGCTCATACTAAATTGCAGCTGCAACCGAAAATAGACTTTAATTTTACCTAAGTTCCAAGTAGGTTCACGTTTTATGACATGCAAGGGTGCTGATTTTCTAGCTTTTTTAGCTCCGAATATTGTCACCGAGAGATTTCAATTTAAATATGATTGGTCAGTCTAAAATTCAGCAAAAACTGAAAGGAGACTTCAACGTTACGTTAGACAAGTAAATCTTTTATTTCATACAGAACTACATATTAGCTGCTTGTTAGCGTGCGGGCAAAGAACGTTGCGACCAAAACCTTTAAATCTGAATGTGATAGCTCGGACTAAACGGCAGCACCTGAAATAAGACTTCAACGGTACCCAAGCACCAAGTAAGTTTACGTTCTATCCCATGCAAGGGTGCGGATTTGCTAGCTTTCCTAGCTAGGAATGTTATCATCAAAAGATTTAAATTTAAATATGACTGCTTAGTCTAAAATTCAGCTAAAACTGAAAGGAGACTTCAACGTTAGGTCAGACAAGTACATCTGTTATTTGATACGGAACTGCATATTAGCTACTTGTTAGGGCGCAGCCAAAGAATGTTGCGATTGAAACCTTTAAATTTAAACATTACAGCTTATACTAAATTGCAGCTGTAACCGAAAATATACTTTAATTTTACCTAAGTACCAAGTAAGTTCACGTTTTATGACATGCGAGGGTGCTGATTTTCTAGCTTTTCTAGCTAGGAATATTATCACCGAGAGATTTTAACTTAAACATGACTGCTCAGTCTAAAATTCAGCAAAAACTGAAAGGAGACTTCAACGTTACGTTAGACGAGTAAATCTGTTATTTCATATAGAGCTACATATTAGCTGCTTGTTAGCGTGCGGGCAAAGAATGTTGCGACCAAAACGTTTAAATCTGAATAGGATAGCTCGGACTAAACGGCAGCACTTGAAAAAAGACTTCGACGTTACCCAAGCACCAAGTAAGTTTACGTTCTATCCCATGCAAGGGTTGCGGATTTGCTAGCTTTCCTAGCTAGGAATGTTATCATCAAAAGATTTAAATTTAAATATGATTGCTTAGTCTAAAATTCAGCTGAAATTGAAAGGAGACTTCAACGTTACGTCAGACAAGTAAATCTGCTATTTGATACGGAACTGCATATTAGCTACTTGTTAGTGTGCAGCCAAAGAATGTTGCGATCGAAACGTTTAAATTTAAACATGATAGCTCATACTAAATTGCAGCTGCAACTGAAAATAGACTTTAATTTTACCTAAGTACCAAGTAAGTTCACGTTTTATAACATGCGAGGGTGCGGATTTTTTAGCTTTTCTAGTTAGGAATATGATCACCGAGAGATTTCAGTTTAAATATGATTACTCAGTGTAAAATTCAGCTAAAATGAAAGGAGACTTCAACGTGACGTTAGACAAGTAAATCTGTTATTTCATACAGAACTACATATTAGCTGCTTGTTAGAGTGTGGGCAAAGAACGTTGCGACCAAAACGTTTAAATCTGAATGTGATAGCTTGGACTAAACGGCAGCACCTGAAATAAGACTTCAACGTTACCAAGTAAGTTTACGATCTACCCCTTGCAAGGGTGCGGATTTGCTAGCTTTTCTAGCTAGTAATGTTATCATCAAAAGATTTAAATTTAAATATGATTACTCAGTGTAAAATTCAGCTAAAATGAAAGGAGACTTCAACGTGACGTTAGACAAGTAAATCTGTTATTTCATACAGAGCTGCATATTTGCTACTTGTTAGCGCGCGGGCAAGAATGTTGCGTTTAAAATGTTTAAATTTGAATGTGATAGCTCGGACTAAATAGATTTCAACATTATGTTAACTCAAAGTTAAGTTTTAAGTACCTAATTAGTTCACGTTTTATCCCATAAAAGAGTGCGGATTTGCTAGAAATTAGCTTTGCTGGTTGAGAATGATATCACCAAGAGATTTCAATTAAAATGTGAGAGCTTATGTTAAAATGCAGCTGAAACTGAAAGGAGACTTCAACGTTACGTCAGACAAGTCTTGGGGCTTTTATAACTAAAACACATTTTAAACAAACTAAATGAAGCGAGATCGGTTTGTGATTGAAAACAAAGATGGTAATTACACATTTGTGCTTTCATATTGCCAAAGACGACTCCCTAGAATTGCGCGCACTAGTTTACCGTCGTCCATAGCTATTTCTGCAATGAACATGATGCAACGCTTAAGAATCTTCAGCATCATCTTCACACGAGGATATTTAATAAATTATTCCTATAATATAGGTTATAAAAAAGCCAGAATGGACTTAATGAACACGTATCTGAATTAGTTTTGATATTTAACGATTTAGATAGTGAAATATTAACCTGAGTGAAACCAAACTATGTGTGATATTTTTTACAAGCGCATGAATTGGTTAATTGTGGAATGTTTCAAATAAAACTCGAACAGCGTTAACTTACGTTTAAATGCCATATCTGCTCCTCTCTTGGTGCTTTTCTCTGGCATCTTTGTTTGGCGCACTATGGTACCAAATCGTACTGTTGTTTTTTTAGTTTGTGAATGAATTTTAGTTAATTGCTTGAATTGATTGATTCAGTTAATTGATTGTTTAGCAAAATACTTTTTTAACAATTAGGTGGAACTTAGGAACGATACTTTGAACTTCTGATAACATGGCCCAATAAATCTTTTGATTTCACATTCTCAGATTCGTTTACTCTTTTGGGGTAATTGTACTTTAAAAAAGTGTTTTTTATTAAACAAGCAAATGCTGTTCAATGAAAAACCACAGTGAAACCACAGTGAAAAACCACAGTGAAATAAGAAGAACTAATGTAGCAACGATTTGTTGCATCGCTATTCATGAGCTGGGAAAATATAGGAAAATAAAGTTGTGAAAGAAAAACCAAAAACCAAACAAAGTGTGTGAAGAAGGAACTGAGAAAAAATCAAAATTGTTTTATGGAAGCGATATGAGAAAATTAGAGCCATAATCTTCATTTTTATTTGTAACATTTAGTTTTATTTTTAATGGGATACTAGAAGGGAGAATATGGAATAAAATAACATTAACTATAGAGTTCAAAATTGTTTCATGTTCGAAAGCATATCGATAAATAAATAAAATAACGATAGCTAAATTATTTTTATGCTTATTTACCAGATTATTAAAATAGCTTTACTATTAAAGTATTATTCAATTAATTATTAAGCAACTAATAATTAAAGACCATTTTTTAATTAAACAACAAAGTAAAAATTGTATGAATCATAATTTTAAGTACTCGAATCAGCACATCTTACAAAGAAATGAAATCTATTAAGTTACACTCCTTGAAACTGATGAAAAGAAAATCCTTCTTTCGTATGTTGATATTCCACACCTACTCGTGGCAAATCTTTGTTTTAGAATCTTCGTATCAGCATGTAACGTCCTTAAATTGGGTAATGGAAGAGGTCGTGAACCAGATTCGTTTGGCCATCAAACGACAAAAAGTCAGCGATTCATCATGAACACTTTCGTAACGATCTCGGGAGAAAATTCGTTTAAAAATATTACGTTTGAACCTGTAATTTCGCGCTTTGAGGAAGCTGGGCGTGCATTTAACGTCAGATTAAAAGAAGATAGTTATTTAACCAGCTCGACGGCCGTAATTATTAGCTAACCAATTACCACTTACAGAACTGGGTTGTAATTAACATCTGATTTGAGGGTGCTGATGACCCTTTTGATATGAATCCTAAGACTTTTTTTTGGACAGAAATTTGATCGATAAAAGATATTTGTTTCGTAAGTTTCGCTGAACTATTTTTTATTCAATTATGTCCAACTCTGCCCAACGCAGTTCAGCTAAAAATTGGAGTTTCTGAATTTCTCCCTAGCTTTTTGTGTCCGACAATTTATAATCGTAACAGGTTGTCAAAGGAAGACAGGGTAATTACGATTTGTCTTAAAAAAAGCAAATGTCTGGTGTGCTGAGAATGATTCGAAACGTTTTATATTTTTAGCTACAAGTTATTTTTTAAAAGCACGTAATATTTGTTGCTTCGTGCTAATAACCCAAAATAAAAATCATTTGTACATTCTGCGCGCAACATGCAGATAATAACAAGAATAAAATGGGAAAGTATCAGTTCGACATATATGGAATAACACTTGATATTTTAAGAAAACTTGAAGCGTCTTCTACACAATTCCTCAATTAAATAAGCGATGTTACCCTGGCAAAGTAAATGAACTGAAAATGAATACAACTGATCCTAATTGCATCGTTTTCTGTGATTTTGCAATATCTCATTAGCTACCGCAACCTCTTCTATATTATACATATAATATGATCTATAAAATATTGCATTTCGCAAAATACACGTAGCCAGTTGGATTTTACATTCTCATATCAATAAGTTGGATCTTTGCACTAGCAAGTCAGAGCCTACGTTCACAAATCACACTTGTAAATGTTTTAGTTCATTGCAAAAGTTTCACCTTGACGATGATCTGGAAAATTAATAATTGGAACTCCTTTTTTACATACCTTCACTTTTATTTTTGATACTTATGTGATTTCGCAAGCGAACTACGATGATCTTCAAGCTGTTTCGTAGGCTAGCTTGCCAGTGGCGAAAATATGTTTTTATTTCAAACAATTTCGGCAGCGTAATATTTTAGGTGATTGATTTACAAATAGGTGCATCGATTATGTACGAGTTGATTTACTGCTTTGTCGAATTCGCTTCATTCTGTAATATATGATAAGTTTTATTGCATTTTATGCTTTTATTGGGGACTCAATTTATCATTTTATATCTATAATGAATTCTCGGCCAGGCGGATTTGAATTTCAAATATAAATGCAAAATTGTGGTGCTTTTATACAAATTTTTATTCGCTCCCCAATTTTTTACTATGGTATAACCTTGTCTAACAAAATTGTTTTTGCATTCGACCGAAGAAACAAATTTCTAGTAAATGTGGACTTTAAGCATTTTAATTGGGCTATCCTGTATAAAAAAATGTTTACAAGTTTCTACTCTATTAAAACATATAGCTTTCGCTAAATTCCTCGCTTTTGGAATTTTGTTGCGACTTATCTTGTCAGAATCCCTTTAGGGACACCCTACGTAAAATTGATGTGGCTAACAAACCATTGAAATAAAAATGTCTGCTTTAGGAACTCTATCATCAGTCATAGTGTCCTTAATATCTATTAAATAGAAGATGGAGAAAAATGAATATGACACGAAAACGCGATAAATTTTTTACGTTGAAAAAAAATCCTAATTTAAAACCTTTTCAGGCTGCCTCTGACTTCAAGCTACTTCGACATCGTTAAAGAATGCTCCACAATTTTCAGTCGGAAATCGACATTTTTTAAGTAGAATCCGCTCAGAAATTTAAGGATTTCTAATTATATTGTCCGAAGGAGGCGGCTTTAAAACAGAAAATTTGGGTTTAAAGGCGAAATTCCAGCAAAAAACATCAAACTGAAATTTTTGAGTTGTCAAAAAAATTATCCTCAAAGAGAGTTTTATTTCAAAATTTTACCATTAACCCTAGACACCTAACCATCGAATCTAATATTTAAACCTAACGATACGTCAGTTCGACGAGCAATTTTTGGGGCGTACAATTATTTATTAATAAGTTTTCATTACAATTAATACCAAGACACGTTAACAAAATATAATTTTAGTAAATAAAACAATATATTTTTATTTTAATACTGTTACGTACTCGTCGATTTGATGGTTAGGTGTCTAGGGTTAAAACCCTCGAAACTAAAAAATTAAAACGTAGGAATTGAAGACACAAAACTTCAGAATCTGTATACAAATGTCTGAAGAGGAATTTGAAAACTAAGTGGAAATATAAAAAAAAATGGAAAATTAAGTCGAAATATCCAGAAAAAAATGTTAAATTTCATCTTAAACGTCGCAATTTTAAGCAATTTTTAATTTAAAGCTAGATTTTTGAGTTTGCATGGGTAGATAAGGCATACGTATCTATGTGAAAAAAAATGTTAGCTTTAACTTATTGTACAAAGTTGGGAGTTCGTTTTCAAAAACTAAAAAACTTGGAAAAAGTATTGTCCGACCTAAAAATTTTAACCGAACGTTATAGTGTCGATAAATACCTCAAATTCTTCGCAAATCTAGCCAGTTGATACATAATCATTAAAATAGGCTCTGCAGCTATCAATCTTATCAGGTAAAATATGAAAATGATTACAAATATGGGTTACTAGCTTTTACAACTGAAGATAATCAATTTGGTAATTATAGAAGTGTCTAAGAGTACAAGAAAGCATGATGACTTCAAAGGTGTAAAAGTGTAGCCAAGAGATACATGCTTATGCTAAAAAATTCTCAAGTAACAACCTTATCAGGAAATAACATGAAATGATTACAGATATAAGCCACTTGTTTTCAAACTATAAAAGACAGAATGATTTAAAAAATTCCAACCAGCTTAAGTACTTTTGGATAATTTAAATTACCCATAGATATAGCCAATGCATGTGGAATTAAAAGAAAAAATTCAGTAACGTTAATCTCATCACAGAAAATAATAAAGTAATTCCAAAAATGTGCTTAGGACGTTCAAGGTTTAAGAGCTGATTATAAAATTTTTATTGAGTTGAATACTGCGGTGACTTTAAATTGAAATGAAACAATGAAGCAATGAAACAACAAGTATTTTAAAAAAAATCCAAGCTGTTAATTTTTATTGCAAAAAAACCGAACTTATTCCAATTATGAGGCAAAGATATTAAAATCTGGAAAAAACGTAGGATAACTTGGAAATTTCTATAGAGAGCGCTGGGATCCCTAGGTCCTTTAAATTATTTGGGGGTACTGCCAAAGGATTTATATTAATGTAAAAGTATCCACAGGTGACAAACTCGCCACATAAAATAGAGAAATGATTTCAAAATTAGCTATTGTTTTAAATGCTCGTAAAACCATAAGTTTATTGAAAAATTTTTATTGACGCCAATAGCAATTTTAATTATTTTAAATAGGACGCAGATATAGCCAATGCATTTAAAACTATAAGGAAAAATTTACTGACGCCAATCTTATCACAGAAAATAGTAAGGTGATTCCAAAAATGTGCTTAGGACGTTCAAGCTTTAAAAGCTGATTCTAAAATTTTTATTGAGCCTAGTAATGACTATGGTGATTTAAAATTGGTCACAGATGTAACCAATGGATCTATAAGTATCTGAAAAAATCCACAGCTGTTCATCTTATTTCATAAAATACTGAACTTGTTCCAATTATGAGACAACGATATTAAAATCTGAAAAAAACGTAGGATGATTTGGAAATTTCTATAGAGGGCGCTGGTACCCTTAGCCTTTTCAAATTATGTTTGGGTACTGCTAAAGAATTTACAAAAATGTCAAAGTATCCACAGGGACAAATTCGCCACATAAAATGGAGAAATGATTTCAAAATGAGCGATTATTTTAAATGGTGGCAAAAACATAAGTTTAGTGAAAATTTTTTATTGACGCCAATAGCAATTTTATTTATCTTTGGTTAAATGTAAATGTAGCCAATGCATTTAAAATTACAGAAAAAAATTTACTGCCGTCAACCTTATCACAGAAAATAGTAAGGTGAATCCAAAAATGTTCTTAGGACGTTCAAGGTTTAAAAGCTGATTCTAAAATGGTTATTGAGTCTAGTAGTAACTATGGTGATTTAAAATTGGTCACAGATGTAACCCATAGATATATAAAAATCCACAGCTGTCAATCTTATTGCAAAAAATCCTGAACTTGTTCCAATTATGAGACAAAGATATTAAAATGTGAAAAAAGCGTAGGATAACTTGGAAATGTCTACAGAGGGCGCTGGGGTCCCTAGGTCCTTCAAATTATTTGTGGGTACTGCCTAAGAATCTATATTAATTTAAAAGTATCCACAGGTGACAAACTCGCCACATGAAATAGAGAAATGATTTCAAAATCGATGGTTTCAAATGCTCGTAAAACCATAAGTTTATTGAAAATTTTCTATTAACGCCAATAGCAATTTTAGTTATCTTAAGTTGGACGCAGATGTAGCCAATGCATTAGAAATTATAAGGAAAAATTTGCTGACGTCAATCTTATCACAGAGAATAGTAAGGAAATTCCAAAAATGTGCTTAGGACGTTCAAGCTTTAAAAGCTGATTCTGAAATTTTTATTAAGTCTAGTACTGACTATGGTGATTTAAAATTGGTCACAGATGTAACGAATAGATCTATGAGTATTTAAAAAAATCCACAGCTGTCAATCTTATTGCAAAAAAACTGAACTTGTTCCAATTATGAGGCAAAGATATTAAAAACTGGAAAAAACGTAGGATAACTTGGAAATTTCTATAGAGGGCGCTGGGGTCCCTAGGTCCTTTAAATTATTTGTGGCTACTGCCAAAGGATCTATATTAATCTAAAAATATCCACAGGTGACAAACTCGCCACATAAAATAGAGAAATGCTTTCAAAATAAGCTATTGTTTTAAATGCTCGTAAAACCATAACTTTATTGAAAATTTTCCATTGACGCCAAAAGCAATTTTAATTATCTTAAGTTGGATGCAGATGTAGCCAATTCATTTAAAATTATCAGGAAAACTTTACTAGCATTGACCTTATTGCATAAAATAATAAGGTGATTCCAAAAATGTGCTTAGGACGTTCAAGGTTTAAAAGCTGATTCTAAAATTTTTATCGAGTCTAGTTGTGACTATGGTAATTTAAAATTGGTCAGAGATGCAACCAATAGATAAATAAGTATTTTAAAAAAATCCACAGCTGTCAATCTTATTGCAAAAAAAACTGAACTTGTTCTAATTATGAGGCAAAGATATTAAAATCTGGAAAAACGTAGGATGACTTGGAAATTTCTATAGAGGGTGCTAGGGCCCCTAGGTCCTTTAAATTATTTGTAAATACTGCTAAAAAATTTACCTTAATGTAAAAATATCGACAGCTGCCAAACTCGCCGCATAAAATAGAGAAATGATTTCAAAATAAGCGATTGTTTTAAATGCTCGTAAAACCATAAGTTTATTGAAAATTTTCTATTGACGCCAATAACAATTTTACTTATCTTAAGTTAGACGCAAGTGTAGCCAATGCATTTAAAATTACAAGGAAAAATTTACTGACGTCAATCTTATCACAGAAAACAATAAGGTGATTCCAAAAATGTGCTTAGGACGTTCAAGGTTTAAAAACTGATTCTAAAATTTTTATTGAGCCTAGTAGTGACTATGGTGATTCAAAATTAGTCACAGATGTAAGCAATGGATCTATTAGTATACAAAAAAAGTCCACAGCTGTCAATCTTATTCCAGAAAATACTGAACTTGTTCCAATTATGAGACAAAGATATTAAAATCCGGAAAAAACGTAGGATGATTTGGAAATTTCTGCAGAAGGCGCTAGGGCTTCTAGGTCCTTCAAATTATTTGTGGTTACTGCCAAAGGATCTATATTAATGTAAAAGTATCCTCAGGTGACAAACTTGCCACATAAATTAGAGAAATGCTTTCAAAATGAGCGATTGTTTTAAATGTTCGTAAAACCATAAGTTTGTTGAAAATTTTTTATTGACGCCAATAGCAATTTTACTTACCTTAAGTTAGACACAAATGTAGCCAATGCATTTAAAATTATTAAAAAAAATTGACTGACGTCAATCTTATCACAGAGAATAGTAAGGTGATTCCAAAAATGTGCTTAGGACGTTCAAGGTTTAAAAGTTGATTCTAAAATTTTTATTGAGCCTAGTAGTGACTATGGTGATTTAAAATTAGTCACAGATGTAACCAATGGATCTATTAGTATATGAAAAAAATCCACAGCTGTCAATCTTATTCCAGAAAATACTGAACTTGTTCCAATTATGAGACAAAGATATTAAAATCCAAAAAAAACGGAGGATGATTTGGAAATTTCTACAGAAGGCGCTAGGGCTTCTAGGTCCTTCAAATTATTTGTGGTTACTGCCAAAGGATCTATATTAATGTAAAAGTATCCTCAGGTGACAAACCTGCCACATAAATTAGAGAAATGCTTTCAAAATGAGCGATTGTTTTAAATGCTCGTAAAACCATAAGTTTGTTGAAAATTTTTTATTGACGCCAATAGCAATTTTACTTATCTTAAGTTGGACACAGATGTAGCCAATGCATTTAAAATTACAAGGAAACATTTATTGACGTCAACCTTATCACAGAAAATAGTAAGGTGATTCCAAAAATGTGCTTAGGACGTTCAAGGTTTAAAAGCTGATTCTAAGATTTTTATTGAGCCTAGTAGTGACTATGGCGATTTGAAATTAGTCACAGATGTAACAATGGATCTATTAGTATACGAAAAAAATCTACAACTATCAATCTTATTCCAGAAAATACTGAAATTGTTCCAATTATGAGACAAATATAATAAAATCCAAAAAAAACAGAGGATGATTTGGAAATTTCTACAGAAGGCGCTAGGGCTTCTAGGTCCTTCAAATTATTTGTGGTTACTGCCAAAGGATCTATATTAACGTAAAAGTATCCTCAGGTGACAAACCCGCCATATAAAATAGAAAATGCTTTCAAATTAAGCTATTGTTTTAAATGCTCGTAAAACCGTAAGTTTATTTAAAAATTTCCATTGACGCCAATAGCAATTTCAATTATCTTAAATTGGACGCAGATGTAGCCAATACATTTAAAATTAGCAAGAAAAATTTACTAGCGTCAACCTTATCACAGAAAATAGTAAGGTGATTCCAAAAATGTGCTTAGGGCGTTCAAGGTTTAAGAGCTGATCCTAACATTTTTATTAAGTCTAGTAATGATTATGGTGATTTAAAATTAATCACAGATGTAACCAATGGATCTATAAGTATTTAAAAAAAAATCACAGCTGTCAATCTTATTGAAAAAAATACTGAACTTATTCCAATTACACCGGTCAACTCAATTTTTGTCTTTATGTTCTGGATATATTTTTCTTACACTTCTCACATTACTAATTAAGGAAAAAATAGTTTTGCCTGGAAAAGTTTGCTTTTGTAGCTGCTAAAAAAAATTAATGATTTTAAGAAAATTTACCATTTTCATCACTTTACTCGATATCAAAATAAAAGTAGGCTTTTTCAGTTAATTTCAATTCTTTTATTTATTATAAAACAAATTCAAATAAATAAGTATAGCAACAGAATGTATAAAAACAGGTTGAAAATATTTTTTTCTTATTTTTTTGTGATTATTATTATTATTGTGATTATGTATGGACTTCTTCTTCAAATATGGTCTCTCATCATTTCCTTATTATATTGATCCCGATGACGAGGTTCATTTTGTTCTTTTGAATAGATAGCTTTATTGTGTTTAAATTAATCCAAATAATCATGTATCATAAGCACTTTAAGGAATTTCGATAACTCATCAGCTTAAAGTACTGAAGCTGTAATCTAAACTTGGTAACTTTAGGGTCTGTTTTTTTCCAGATAACCATAAACCATTCTAAATTTTCATAAATGCTGAAGAGATGTTAGTAATAGTTATTTTTTTTTTATTTGTGGTCCAATTTTAAGTTAAATGGAAATATTTATCGCTATGTGTTTACGTTCCACGACTGTATTCCTAAGATTATATTTTCTTACCTCAATTTTGATCCACATGACCATACGTTATGATGATAAGGCTAAGCAATTAAAAATAAGTTGGCTAAGGTTCACAAAATTTGAAGTTTGTCACCAAAGCCTTATGTTTTGGTTTGACAAATTAGCCGCGAACATATTAGAATGAGACTATATCGAATTTACAACTTCTAGACGCCATTTTTGTTCCTACCCATTGTTTCCTTGCAATGCGCATTCACTCGTTAACTAATGAATCACAATCATACCATTTCAATTATTATTTTTCTGTATTTCTGGTTTTTTCTCAATAAAACACATTTTCCGTTATACGCTCATACAAAAACACAAAATCATTGTAAAAGTTACAACAGCAAAAACTTGCTGGAAAATAAACTACTGTTTTTGATACTATTCGATGTAAACTATTAAAAAATTAATCATTAAAATATAGGCTCAAGTGTGTTTTCTTTTTTTACTTGGGTTACGTAGTATTTATAGAAAAATTCAAAAATCTATTTTATTAATATTATTACTATAAAAGCACGCTTTGAAGGGTATGTGGATAATTTTTCTTTATTTTGGAACATCATAAATGAAAAAATTATAAAAGCAACTTATTTTTTTGTTGTGTTGTGTTATGAGACAAAGATATTAAAAGCCGGAGAAAACGTAGGATGATTTGGAAATTTCTACAGAAGGCGCTGTTGCCCCTAGCTCCTTTAAATTATATGTGGTTACTGCCAAAGAATCTTTATTAACGTAAAAATATCCACAGTTGACAAACTTGCCACATAAAATACAGAAATGATTTCAAAATGAGCGATTGTTTTAAATGCTCGTAAAACAATAGTTTTAATGAAAAATTTCTATTGACGCCAATAGCAATTTTAATTATCTTAAGTAGGACACAGATGTAGCCAATGCATTTAAAATTATAAGGAAAAATTTACTAGCGTCAATCTTATCACAGAAAGTAGTGAGGTGATTCCAAAAATGTGCTTAGGACGTTTAAGGTTTAAAAGCTGATTCTAAAATTTTTCTTGAGTCTAATAATGACTATGGTGATTTTTAAACTAGTCACAGATGTCACCAATGAATTTATAAGTATTTTCAAAAAATCCACAGCTGTCAATGTTATCGCCAAAAAAATTGAACTTGTTCCAATTATGAGGCAAAGATATTAAAAACTGGAAGAAACGTAGGATAACTTGGAAATTTCTATAGAGGGCGCTGGAGTCCCTAGCTCCTTTTAATTATTTGTGGGTACTGCCAAAGGATCTATCTTAATGTAAAAATATCCACAGGTGACAAACTCGCCACATAAAATAGAGAAATGATTTCAAAATAAGCTATTATTTTAAATGCTCGTAAAACCATAAGTTTATTGAACATTTTCTATTCACGCCAATAGCAATTTTAGTTATCTCAAGTTGGACGCAGATGTAGCCAATGCATTAAAAATTATAAGGAAAAATATACTGACGTCAATCTTATCACAGAAAACAATAAGGTGATTCTAAAAATGTGCTTAGGACGCTCAAGGTTTAAAAGTTGATTCAAAAATTTTTATTGAGCCTAGTAGTGACTATGGTGATTTAAAATTAGTCACAGATGTAACCAATGGATCTATTAGTATATGAAAAAAATCCACAGCTGTCAATCTTATTCCAGAAAATACTGAACTTGTTCCAATTATGAGACAAAGATATTAAAATCCGGAAAAAACGTAGGATGATTTGGAAATTTCTACAGAAGGCGCTAGGGCTTCTAGGTCCTTCAAATTATTTGTGGTTACTGCCAAAGGATCTATATTAATGTAAAAGTATCCTCAGGTGACAAACCTGCCACATAAATTAGAGAAATGCTTTCAAAATGAGCGATTGTTTTAAATGCTCGTAAAACCATAAGTTTGTTGAAAATTTTTTATTGACGCCAATAGCAATTTTAATTACCTTAAGTTAGACGCAGACGTAGCCAATGCATTTAAAATTATAGGGAAAAATTGACTGACGTCAATCTTATCACAGAAAATAGTAAGGTGATTCCAAAAATGTGCTTAGGACGTTCAAGGTTTAAGAGCTGATTCTAAAATTTTTATTGAGCCTAGTAGTGACTATGGTGATTTAAAATTGGTCACAGATGTAACCAATGGATCTATTAGTATATGAAAAAAATCCACAGCTGTCAATCTTATTCCAGAAAATACTGAACTTGTTCCAATTATGAGACAAAGATATTAAAATCCAAAAAAAAACGGAGGATGATTTGGAAATTTCTACAGAAGGCGCTAGGGCTTCTAGGTCCTTCAAATTATTTGTGGTTACTGCCAAAGGATCTATATTAATGTAAAAGTATCCTTAGGTGACAAACCTGTCACATAAATTAGAGAAATGCTTTCAAAATGAGCGATTGTTTTAAATGCTCGTAAAACCATAAGTTTGTTGAAAATTTTTTATTGACGCCAATAGCAATTTTAATTATCTTAAGTTAGACGCAAACGTAGCCAATGCATTTAAAATTATAAGGAAAAATTGTCTGACGTCAATCTTATCACAGAAAATAGTAAGGTGATTCCAAAAATGTGCTTAGGACGTTCAAGGTTTAAAAGTTGATTCTAAAATATCTATTGAGTCTAGTAGTGACTATGGTGATCTTAAATTGGTCACAGATGTAACCAATGGATTTATAAGCATTTCAAAATAATTTGCAACTGTCAGTCTTATTGCAAAAAAACTGAACTTGTTCCAATTATGAGGCAAATATATTAAAATCTGGAAAAAACGTAGGATAACTTGAAAATTTTTTTAGAAGCCGCTAGGGCCCCTAGGTCCTTCAAATTGTTTGTGGGTACTTCCAAAGGATCTGTATTAATGTAAAAGTATCCTTAGGTGACAAACCCGCCACATAAAATAGAGAAATGCTTTCAAATTAAGCTATTGTTTTAAATGCTCGTAAAACCATAACTTTATTGAAAATTTTCTATTGACGCCAATAACAATTTTACTTATCTTAAGTTAGACGCAGATGTAGCCAATGCATTTAAAATTACAAAGAAAAATTTACTGACGTCAATCTTATCACAGACAATTGTAAGGTGATTCCAAAAATGTGCTTAGGACGTTCAAGGTTTAAAAGCTGATTCTAAAATTTTTATTGAGCCTAGTAGTGACTATGGTGATTTAAAATTAGTCACAGATGTAACCAATGGATCTATTAGTATATGAAAAAAGTCCACAGCTGTCAATCTTATTCCAGAAAATACTGAACTTGTTCCAATTATGAGACAAAGATATTAAAATCCGGAAAAAACGTAGGATGATTTGGAAATTTCTGCAGAAGGCGCTAGGGCTTCTAGGTCCTTCAAATTATTTGTGGTTACTGCCAAAGGATCTATATTAATGTAAAAGTATCCTCAGGTGACAAACCTGTCACATAAATTAGAAAAATGCTTTCAAAATGAGCGATTGTTTTAAATGCTCGTAAAACCATAAGTTTGTTGAAAATTTTTTATTGACGCCAATAGCAATTTTACTTATCTTAAGTTGGACACAGATGTAGCCAATGCATTTAAAATTACAAGGAAACATTTATTGACGTCAACCTTATCACAGAAAATAGTAAGGTGATTCCAAAAATGTGCTTAGAACGTTCAAGGTTTAAAAGCTGATTCTAAGATTTTTATTGAGGTTTATAGCGACTGTCATAATTTTAAATTGATTTTAAATGGTGACTGTTGACCAATGAAGTCGTAAATCAAATGAGTTTGTTGCAAATCAGGAGCCCAATGTTAGGGGGAGTTTATGGACGGATTTGTTTCTTTATTAAGAGGTAGAATAACGTTTATTTTGATATTCAGTTTCTAGTTTTTCGAATACGTTTTTAAACTTGAAATTATCATCGAGACACCCTCCACTATTATTAATTTTAAGTATAAAATGAGGACGTTTAATAATATTTCTATAGAGCGAATTCTATCACACCAAAAGTGAATTTCATTATGTAATAGCTTTCTTGGGAGCAGTCGTTACATGTCATGTATTCAATATATTTTGTTAACTGTTTGTACTGTTTGATGCATATAATGAAGTAGCCCTCATTAAATATTGCAACAAACTAGTTCACTGTCAAATGTTACGCTTCTGCAGTCTCAGACAGACGATATAATTAGGCAATGATTTATCTAGTTTGGTAACGATGTCTGAAAAAAATCGCTCCTCTAGAATCAGATGATATAATCCTCATTATTATATTTCCCAATAAATTAACTCTTCCGCTATCAAAACTTAAAATCAACTTGAACGACGGTTGAAGTGTTGCGTTTTATCACCCACAACGCAAAAAAATTCACTTCTGGCTCCCGATGATCGTAAAATCAATCTAATTTGTGATTTTTTCACACTCGATATTAACACCGATTTGTAATTTATCTCGATTCCAATTAATGCATTAGAATTAATTAAAGGAAGTTGATTTCGTAAGTCGTTTACGAAATTATACGTTTCAAAATAATTCAGGCTCGCGGTTGAAATGTCATCGAAATTAGCAAACGACATTCTTGGATTATCGTTTTTTTTACTTCTCCGTCAACTGTCATATCCGATAACGATTAATTAAGAAAATAGCGTAGGGATAATTTTAAGTTGATCGCTTGGACAACAGGATACAAACCACTTTTTTAATTTTTTTGTCGGGTAAGTTTGCACCGAATTAGTTTTAGATTAGGTTTTGAATAGAGGGGAGCTTTTTCTGGACGATGATAACATTTGTTATATTTTTACGGTGCGCTTACACTAGACACTTTATTTCGTACATTTTTCTCTGACATAAATATATTTTCTCTCTGACATAAGTGTCAATTATTATTATATTATATTATATTATATTATATTATATTATATTATATTATATTATATTATATTATATTATATTATATTATATTATATTATATTATATTATATTATATTGGAATTATTTTCTCAAAATGTTGACATTTTAAAATAAATTTAAGTTAACATTTGAATTCCTGCTCGAAATATTGATTTCTTTGTCAAAACTTTTACAAAAACTAGTTTTTGAAAATGTGATTTTGATCAAAATTAAAAATAAAATAGGTTTTTAAATGTCGTAACCTTGTGAAAGAAACCTAAATTTTCTAAAAAAAGAAATCAGAGAAAATTAAAAATTTCTACAAAAAATTGTGTAATGAAAAGTGTTCAGAAAATTTTGATACTTCGACTTGTTCTCAAAATTCTCCCTTTTTTTAAACTTCCAAAAAATTTCGAGTTTTTATTAATTTCGACTTTTTTCTTGAAATTTCAATCAATTAGTTGAAAGCTTTTCTCGAAATTTCGAGTTATTCTTAAAATTTTAAGTTTTAAATTTTGTCGAATGTTCGAAAAAAGGAAGAGTTTTGAGAACAAGCAGAAGTATCAAGAAAAAACTCGAAGTGAATATTGAAAAAATAATTCAAAATTCGCGCTCGTTTTTAGAAATTTTGATTTGTTTTTGATATTTCGAATTTTTCTCATAATTTGCCGTTGTCCCAAAATTCCAAGCTTTTCTGAAAATTTCGATCATTTTCCCAAAATTTTGATCTTTTTTTGAAATTTCGATCTTTTGTCGAAATATGATCCTTTATGTTTTTAATAATCTAAGCTTAGTCCCTAAAATTTCAAAATTTCGATTTCGTAAATGCCTATTCTTCAAAATTTTCCTGTTTTATCAAAGTTCGACTTCCTGTGTGAAGTTCTGAAAGTTGGTTTTCGTCGAAATTCGTCTTTTTCTTGAAAATTCAACTCTTTTTTTCGAAAATTGTTTTTTTTAATTTCGATTTTATTCGCTAAATTCCACTTATGTTTCAAAATTTGACTTCTTGAAAACTGTTTGCTCGAAATTTCGCCTTCTTTTCGAAATTACGTTATTTTTCCTAACATTGAGTTTTTTTTTGAAAACTTCCTACTTTTAGAATCTAACTTTTCAGAAATTTCGACTAGTTTATTAAAATCTGCCTTTTGCTCGAAATTGTGATCTTTATCTCAACATTTTGATCATTATCTCGATATTTAGAATTTTTTTTTCAAAAATTCGTTTTTTCTTGAAATTTTGACTTTTTCCTGAAAACACATCTTAAAAGTTCGCCATTTTTGATACAATGCAGGTTTTTTTCGAAATTTCGACTTTATCTCATCAAATACTTTATGGTTCTGGAATTCTCATCAAGTGTTTCCTTAAAATTCGTATTTTTTCGAAGTTTCGATATTTTTCTCAAAATTCGACCTTTTAAGAAATTTTGAGTTAATCTCAAAATCCAATCTTTTCTATTCCTGGAAATCTGACTTTTTTTTCCTTGAAATTCGCCTTTTTTTTCAAAATTTCGATTTCTTTTTCAGGATTCGTCTTTTGATAAACGACTTTTTTCAAGAATTGACTTTCTGTGTGAAATTCTCATTAACTTTTTCCTTAAAATTCGTATTTTTTTCGAAGTTTCGTAATTTTTTTTAAAATTCAACTTTTTAAGAAATTTCGGATTAATCTCAAAGTTCAATCTTTTATATTCCTGGAGACCTGATGAAGTTTTTTAGAAAAATTATTAGAAAAGTTCAAAATCACATTTTCAAAAACTAGTTTTTGAAAATGTGATTTTGATCAAAATTAAAAATAAAATAGGTTTTTAAATGTCGTAACCTTGTGAAAGAAACCTAAATTTTCTAAAAAAAGAAATCAGAGAAAATTAAAAATTTCTACAAAAAATTGTGTAATGAAAAGTGTTCAGAAAATTTTGAGAAAAAAACTCGTAAGCGAAACTGGGGGTGCTGCAGTTCCACAGTGCCTATACGCCAGCCGCCACTGAGTCTGTCCCTAAAAACGGAAAAAAGAATCTGGCTAACAACTATTGCCCTATATCTTTGTTACCCATTATATCTAAGATGATGGAAAAGATCCTCAACATCGAAATTCTCAAATATCTGGAGGAAAATAGAATCATCTCCAACAGGAAATACGGTCTTAGACAACAAGGTTGTACTGGCGATCTACTGGCATATGTTACTCATATCTGTGACTCAGCTGTGAAAAAATATGGTGAGTCTAGGATTGTGGCATTGGATATCTCAAAGGCTTTCGACAGAGTCTGGCACCGATCTCTTCTCGCCAAATTAACATCTTGTGGTCTTCCTCCTGGACTCTGTCATTTGATATCCAATTTTCTTGCTCACAGATCTCTTCAGGTCGTCGTCGATGGCACCTCATACGAGACATTTGCTATTAACGCAGGGGTGCCTCAGGGGTCTGTTCTGTCTCTTACTCTATTTCTGTTACACATAAACGATCTCTTAGCTTCAACGTCCAATCCTATATACAGCTGCGCAGAAGATAGTAACCTTGTGTCACCTTTTTTCTCCGACAAACCTTATCCATTGCTGCTTCAGGTCGACTAAGGGGAACAGCAGATACAGACAATTAATCGGGATCTCGAGATTACTCTGGAATGGGGTAAAAACAATTTGGTTGACTTCAATGCTTCAAAAACTCAGGCCGCGGTTTTCTCTAAGAAAACATCAAGGGATAATGCAACAAACATACTAATGGACGGTAAAATCCTTCCGATGGCATCTAATCTATCTATCTTAGGAGTGAATGCGAGCACTAACATCTCTTGGGACGATTATGTGCGCGCCATTGCCAAATCCGCCTCTCAGAAGCTAAGCTTTCTTTATAGAGCTAAAAATTACTTTACATCTCATCAGCTATTAACATTATGCAAAGCTCAAGTTAGGGCAACACTAGCCAATACTGTTCTCATGTTTGGAGTTCAGCCCCAAAACACACTTTAGATCTCTTGGATTCAATTCAAAGAAGAGCTATTCGCCTAATTGATGACGAGAGTCTGACCGATTCTCTCGAAACACTAGAGCACAGGCGTATGGTTGGTGACTTGTCTCTTTTCTACAAATACTATCATGGAAGATGCTCGCAGGAACTAATAGGATTGATCCCTCCAAGGGCAAGATTCTTGAGGCGTACTAGACAGTCGGAGACAGCAAATTCCTGTGCGATCCAGCTTGACACAGTGAGGACTTCTGTCTACGGAGACTCTTTTTTCTATAGAACTTCCAAGTTATGGAACTTGTTACCGAAAGGAATTTTTCCCAAAAATTACAACCTATCCTTGTTTAAGAAGGTGGTTCATCGCCATCTATCCTTGTTTCCGCATCCTACTCACAGTGTTTTGAAAGCGTATACCCTTTGCGAGTAGATTAAACTTAAAAAAAAAGAACCCCCAAAATTCTTCATTGAAAAACGACTGTCAGTCTGTGTGTATATCTATTATCACGCTACAAGTCGCAATTCTTTGGCAATTCTCTAGAACACCAGCAATTCTCTTTTCTGTCGATTAGAAATTTCTCAGAATAAAACCCTACTGATTTTAGGAATTTTAATGAAGTTTTAAAATTTATTGATAAGAAAATTTTAACACTACCTTAAAGAGAGATTGCAATCATTTTTTATTGCAAGCAAAGTTGATTAAGGTGATGTTAAAAAAAAAGTTAATTTTTTGAATAATAAATTTTAAAACACCAATTTAACGTTTATATAATAGTTTGAAAAACCACCCTTTTCATGATTCAGTACGTAATTGGAGACTTCAGGAAATCAACATCTTAATGCCGTTTCAATTATAAAAAAAGATCAAATGCATTAAAACGCTATTTTGCAATTAAATGGATATATTATCTCTTAGGAAGCGAAATATGTTAATGTTAATTCAAGAATTTCTCCAATGAACCATTGTTCTGATGTTATAACGTAATTGATATTTCTGTAATAATATAATAATTTTGCTCAAAATTACGAAATTTTCAAAATTTTGATTTTATTATTAGATTAAGAGTTTGCTCTAAAATTGCCTTCGGAGATTTCGCGTTATTTTATGTTCTTAATTTTGGTCAAAATTTCGAAATTTTCTCCATATTCGTCTCTTTTTTATGTCAGAATTTGGCCATGTTTCAATTTTGACCTTTTAAAAATCGTTCATTTCTCGAAGGTTCAGTTTATTTTCAGATTTCGTCTTTTCTTCAAAATTTCGAGTTCATTCCCAATTTAGAAATATTCTCCAAATTTGATTTTTGTTCCAAAATTTTACGTTTGGGCAAATTTTCAAGATGTTTTCAAAAATTAGTCGTAAAGCTAGAAGTGTGAATTTTGGGAAAATATTTAAAATAAAAAATAAGAATCAAAAGGAATCGAGTTTAAATACGGAATTTCATAAAATAAAGTCAGAATTTTGTAAGGTTGAAATAAAAAAAAATCCAACTCTAGAACCTAAAACATTGTTAGAATTTTAAGTTTATAGTCATAATTAGAAAAAAAGAACAAAATCTGGTGGTCACAATTTTGAAAAAATAATGAAGGTTGCAAAACGCAATATTTATGATTAAAAATATTCGAAAATTGGGGAAAAAGGCGAAATTTAGAAATTTACAATTTTAAAAAAAACTGAAGTTATATTTTGCAAGTAACAACTTCAATTTTCACTGCGTTATAACCTTTCAATTATTTCCTTAATTTTTTTCATTAATTATGAATTCTCTTCGAAATTTCCCCTTTTTTTCATAATGTCGAATATAACCTGATTTTTAAAATGAATTTTGAGAGTTTTTTGAAACTTCTTCTTTAATTTCTCGGAATGGAAATACGTAGGCCGTTTAGTTAAAAAAAAAACGAGAAATTTTTTTTCAAATCAAAGTTTACAATAAAATAAAAATATTGAGAAAAAGCCAAAAAAAGTGAAAGGTTTAAATTGAAAAATGTGAACATTTTAACATCATTGAAAATAACATTAGTTCGCAAAGAAGATACGGAGAAAATCATTTTAATTTCCAGACTAGATAAAATTCTGAGAAAAAGCCCAAATTTTGAAAATGGTAGAAATTTTCAAAAAAAAAAGTCGATATCTTAAAAGTGGAAACTCAACACATCGGAATTAAAAATAAATTGAATTTTTTAAAGCAGCGCAAATTTTCAAAAAGTGTCGAAACGTCAATAGTCAAAATTCTCAAATGAAAGTCAAAATATTTGAGTGATCGAAATTTTCAAAAAAATGGCAACAAATTGAGAAAAATTCGAAATTATGTAAGAGTCAAAATTTAATAACATCGAAATTATTGCGCTTCTTAAAGCGAGATTGATCTAAGGAAGAGAAAAAATTAACTTTGAAACTAAACTATTATCTGAAACGTCAATTTTCTTGCATGTATCCAAGGCAAAGTAAAAACCTATATCGATGTTGTAGAAGAAAGCAATTGATAAGAATTGATGTAATTTTCATGTGAAGAACCCTTCAAATAAAAATCTTGTTTTCTGAAACCAAAAAAGATTAAAAAACACAACAAAGGTAGCTCTAACGCGTTTCGATAGCCAAGCTATTATCTTCAGAGAGATACTAATACTGAAGATGATAGCTTAGCCATTGAAACGCATTAGAGTAACCTTTGTTGTGTTTTTTAATATTTCTTGATTTCAGGGTTCAGGGTTTCATCTTCAGTATCAGTATCTCTCTGAAGATGATAGCTAGGCTATCGAAACGCGTTAGAGCAGTTTTTGTTGTGTTTTTTAATCTTTTTTGCTTTCAGGGGACAAGATTTGTATTTCAGTTTTTGAAAATAACCAAGGACCAGTTCCACCAAAATAAAGAACCCTTGTAACGGTTGAAATTTTTTTTTTAAAGAGCAGGTAGTTTAATTTACTTGATTGCCCAAAATTTAGAAGAAACTCATCTGCGAATTATAATTCTTAAGGAAACTAATGATGATGATGATGATGATGATTATGATGATGATGATGATGACGATGATGATGATGATAATAAGATGAAGAGTTCGGAATTTTTAAGTAAGTTCGTTGAAAAAAAAATTTCAGACATCGAAGTTCGTTGACGTCTCACACTTTTTTTTCACACTCTTTCTCTCTCCCCTTCTTTGGCCAACACCAGAGACTTCTTGAAAACTAACATAAAGAATTATTACCTTATAATGCCGCAAAAAATAAACAAAAAATCAAGCTAAAGCTAAACAAAGCACTGTGGTCAGTTACCTGCATGATCACTGATCGAAGGAACACTCGTTTTAAATTTTTAACTAGATTGAGGCCAAACGTTTCAAAAAGGATTACTAATAGCGTACACATCATAATCTAACGTATTCTCAAAACGAAATTGTCGATAATTCGCCAAATCAATTAGAAATTACAAATCTAATGAATGTAACATTTCACGATGTAGGACACATCGCATTCGAATTCTCTTAAGCAAAATTGGTAAATTACCAGAAAAAAAAAGTATTTTACAAATTACTCTAAATTACACGTTCGTAGCGTGCCTCTGAGCAGATGCGCTAATGTGTATTTATAAAATGTAAATAGACACGTAAGTAATGCCCTTTAATATGTCCATGTTTGGTCAGATTTAATGCAGGAGAGAACAACCTAGTTACGTTCAATTACACAAACTTTAATGCAGCCGGACAAGGCATCACTTCTGCGAATTATGATCTCGCTAACGTTGTCATCCGTATAGTTGCATTAGCTTGATTCTTGGAAGAGACTAATCTCCATAAATCAAAAAGTAAAATTATGTGAATGCTATGCCTATGAAATAATCGAATTAAGCTCAGTACGTGGTTATGTATTCAAATCATCTTAAAAATCTGTCTTCTTTTAATCAAATTTTTCCCCACAACTGAAGAGAGCACTTTGAGTTTCATTTATTGCTTTTTTATTGGACTACATTTGGTTATAGCACCCAGGTCTAAATATTTTATAAGTTTCTTGTTTGAAATTAAAGTTATGTTACTGGCTCTTCTAGGGCGAGCATTTTCATTTATAAAGTTGTATTTAAGGATACAACGAAGGCAATCGTTTATTTGTACCAAAAACAGACAGATAACGTACGACAGACGACAGACGACAGACCAAACGGACGAGGCAGACGACACAGACGAGACAGATGAGACATACGAGACAGAACAGAGCCCTGGGGTACGTACCACTGCCTCAGATCAGACGCCATCAACAACGACATGAAAAAATCTGTCGGTTATCAAGTCGAATATCAGATGCCAGGTACTCGAGGGAAGACCAGATATTGATATGGCTAGGAGCAGACTTGAAAGCATATTGTGTGATGTATGATGTCGTATGCTGTCGTATGATGTTGTATGATGTCGTATGATATCGAAACAATGAACAGAGAACGTTTAGTGGTAAAGTAAAAGCATAATTAAATTAGGGAGAACAATATAACCTGAAGTCTAATTGACTTGAGGTTCTTGCCCTTTCCAAAGTTTTTCTTAGTTTGTTAAAGCGGTGCATTGGGTGGCACTGCAATTATGAAGCAACTTGACTGTTATAAATTAAGGCAATAAATTTAGCATCAGATGCAAATCTGCCATTGCACAATTGCTTTGCAGATGAGTGCGACCTACATCTAATTTTTCAACGAAATACAGTTAGAGGCGTCTTTTTACAGCCTTGATATTTAACAGGACGAAATATTCCTCGTTACATGTAGATTAGCGAAAGATGTATCACGCGGATGTGATCTATAGAATTTTTCGTTACATTTACTTATAAGTAAATGTAACGAAAAATGCACAATGAAAAAAATGCTTTGAAGATTAAAGGGAACGAAGAGTTATCGGCGCGACTTTGATGTGTCAGCAACCTCCGAAGATAGAACGACGAGGATACCCCCCAGTAATTAGCCCAGCCTCTCTCTGCCAAATAGATTGTGCAGTCGCCTCTCTAATATTTTTTTTTAAGCTGAGGAGTTATGTGACCTTTGCTTTATTGCAAGTGATTACATGGTTCTCAATGTACATAAGTGGTTTATGTATTAATTAACGCTAAGAAGACGCGGAAATATAACTTACGTTTGCATTTTCAGTAGCTCTCAACTATAAATTAAACGTGACTTATAGCTTTCAATACCTTTAATGAAACGTAACTGAGATTTTTTTCTAAAAGGTGACATACTTTTTTAGGTTTCTCCATCTTAAGAAATGGGAAATAAAAACAGTATTTCGCGCCCAGATTGGCCAAAATGTTGTTTACTCGATTCTCTTTTGGAACCCCAATCTGGACCTTGGTCCATGGACATCCAGTTATCCAAATTCGTCTTAATAATCTCTTTCTTTTGAGAAAGGAGTTGGCGATTTGTCTTCTATATCATGGCTTAACTATCATAGTAATTACTCAAAGAATTGAAGCAAAAAATCGGCAGCAAAAATGTTCCAGTTGGATCTCAAAATTTCAGTTTTTCGAAAAAAAGGTTGACTTCATTGGAAAAGTAAGAACTGAAATTTGTTTTCCTAAAAGGTGACATAATTTTTTAAGTTTGTCCAGCTTAAGAAATGGGAAATGGGAACAGTATTTCGCGCCCAGATTGGCCAAAATGTTGTTTACTCGATTCTCTTTTAGAACCCCAATCTGGACCTTGGTCCATGGACATCCAGTTATCCAGATTCGTCTTAACAATCTCTTTCTGTTGAGAAAAGAGTTGGCGATTTGTCTTCTATATCATGACTTAACTATCATAGTAATTACTCAAAGAATTGAAGCAAAAATTCGGCAGCAAAAATGTTCCAGTTGGATCTCAAAATTTCAGTTTTTCGAAAAAAAGGTTGACTCCAGTTTAAAAGTAAGAACTAAGATTTTTTTTCCCTAAAAGGTGACATAATTTTTTAAGTTTGTCCAGCTTAAGAAATGGGAAATGGGAACAGTATTTCGCGCCCAGATTGACCAAAATGTTGTTTACTCAATTCTATTTTAGAACCCCAATCTGGACCTTGGTCCATGGACATCCAGTTATCCAGATTCGTCTTAATAATCTCTTTCTTTTGAGAAAAGAGTTGGCGATTTGTCTTCTATAACATGACAACTATCATAGTAATTACTTAAAGAATTGAAGCAAAAAATCGGCAGCAAAAATGTTCCACTTTGGCCTCAAAATTTCAGTTGTTCTAAAAAAAAGGTTTGACTCCATTTTAAAAGTAAGAATTTTGTGCACAAAATAAAAATGGTGTGAAATTTTTTCAATGAATTTCTAGTTTTTACAAGCGTTGGCTATTTTATCAAAATTTAATCCTTGTACTTTTATCTTATTTGACAAAATTAGTACCTCTTTGAAACTTGGTTATCGAAACGCGTTAGAGCAACCTTTGTTGTGTTTTTTAATCCTTCTTGGTTTCAGGAAACTAGATTTCTATTTCAATTTTTGAAGATAATCAAAGACCAGTCCGTTCCACCAAAAGTCTTGGATTTTTTTCGTGAAAAAATCCATTAAAATTTAAGAGAAAATTTTGCTAAAACAAACCTTTAAATTCAGAGTTAAAATCTACATCAAATTTACCAGTTTTTTGTCAGTGAGTTTACAAATATTTCGAAATTTGTTTCGCTTTCTAAAAAATTTATCAAACTCTAAGAAACTTCGTATATTTCCATCGGAAACTACGTCTCTTCGATAACAACATCAAATGAAATACTCTACGCTTTCTAAAAAATTTATCAAACTCTAAGAAACTTCGTATATTTCCATCGGAAACTACGTCTCTTCGATAACAACATCAAATGAAATGCTCGAGAATATTTAAGAATTTCTTTAAAGAATTGAATAACCACATTAATCTTCTATTGCACTATACACCTTAAATATTATCGAGGATTTCATCAAAACACTAGGTGATCGAATTTTGCAACATTTTGTAACAGCAATACGTTGGTAATGAACTAGAACCATTTGTTCATTACAAACGCAAGAGGAAGAAAATTGATTAATCTTTAGCGAGGATGGGGCCTCCGATAGAACCTTTCGTTACTTTCTCGGGTTCGTCAAGGTTTCGAATTTAAAAAAAAAACAACCAATGTGCTCCTCTTTCATTACAATTACCAAATAAATCACGATTAGTCAATAGATAATAAAAAAATACCTCTCAAGACTTAAACTGCCACTTCAGTTCTATAACATCCTCAGTTTATTTACTTAATATCTCAACACAATAATAAGCGATTTTTGTGAATTTATTATTAATAAATTCAAATAGATTTTTAATATTTGTAAGTTCAGCTTAGTGACTCGATCATTTAATAAGATCAGTCGATATGAAATTATCAATTAGTCTCACAACTCATCCATTCAATTACGTGAAAGGTTCAATAGTGACATAAAGATGTAACATTTAATCTATCCGGCAACTTACCCATTGGTGTACCATAAGAGGAGCTAACGGGTTGTTATATAACACCGTTAAAACATTTCGGCTACAGTTGTCCTTTTTACTACAAAAAATGACGAGTCTATGGATTTATCGCGATGTAACAAATGCCTGACGTATATGCACGCAAATATTCCACCGAAGATGAACTTTACAATAAATGGGAGGATCCCTCTTGCATCATTTCGTCTTCTCTTTCGTTTTTTATAGACGAAAATCTCACAGAATTGAAGGAGAAATGATCTTTTGTACACGTTGAAAGTCCAAGTCAACAAAAACTTTTTTTCTACAAGAAATGAGAGGATCCCTTTCCAACATTTCATCTTCCATTTTAGTTGTTACAACTGAAAATCTCACAGAATTCAAGGAAGAATGATTTTTTGTGCACGTTGAAAGACCCAAGTCAAAAAATATTTTTTACAAAAAATGAGAGGATCTCCTGCACCATTACATCCTTTATTTTAGTTTTTATAACCGAAAATTTCCCAGAATTGATCTGTTGTGCACGTTGAAAGTCCAAAACAAAAAAACTTTTTTTTTGTAAAAATAGTAAGATAATCTCTCTGCAGGATTTCGTCTTCTCTTTTAATTGTTACAACCTAAAATCTCACAAAATTTAAAGAAAAATGATGATCTTGTGTGCACGTTGAAAGTCCAAGTCAAAAAAACTTTTTTTTTGTAAAAAAAAATAAGAGGATCTCTTTGCATGACTTCGTCTTCTCTTTTAGTTGTTACAACCAAAAATTTCACAGAATTGGAGGAAAAATGATGATCTTTTGTGCACGTTGAAAGTCCAAGTCAGAAAAACCTTTTTTACAAAAAATGAGAGGATCCCCTGCACCACTACATTTTTTCTTTTAGTTTTTATAACCGAAAATTTCACAGAATTGAAGAAAAATTCATGATCTGTTGTGCACCTTGAAAGTCCAAGTCAAAAAAGCTTTTTTTTGTAAATAAAAATGAAAGGATCTCTTTGCATGACTTCGTCTTCTCTTTTAGTTGTTACAACTGAAAATCTCACAGAATTAAAGAAAAAATGATAATCTTTTGTGCACGTTGAAAGTCCAAGTCAAAAAAACTTTTTTACAAGAAATGAGAGGATTCCCTTGCATCATTACATCTTTTCTTTTAGTATTTACAACCGAAAATTTCACGGAATTAAAGAAAAAATCATGAACTGTTGTGCACGTTAAAAGTCCAAGTTAAAAAAGCTTTTTTTTGTAAAAAAAAATGAGAGGATCTCTTTGCATGACTTCGTCTTCTCTTTTAGTTGTTACAACCAAAAATCCCACAGAATTGAAGGAAAAATGATGATCTTTTGTGCACGTTGAAAGTCCAAGTCAGAAAAACCTTTTTTACAAAAAATGAGAGGATCCCCTGCACCACTACATTTTTTCTTTAAGTTTTTATAACCGAAAATTTCACAGAATTGAAGAAAAATTCATGATCTGTTGTGCACGTTGAAAGTCCAAGTCAAAAAAGCTTTTTTTGTAAATAAAAATGAAAGGATCTCTTTGCATGACTTCGTCTTCTCTTTTAGTTGTTACAACTGAAAATCTTACAGAATTGAAGAAAAAATGATAATCTTTTGTGCACGTTGAAAGTCCAAATCAAAAAAAACTTTTTTTGCAAAAAATGAGAGGATTCCCTTGCATCATCGCATCTTTTTTTTTAGTATTTACAACCGAAAATATTTCACAGAATTAAAGAAAAAAATCATGAACTGTTGTGCACGTTGAAAGTCCAAGTCAAAACAGCTTTTTTTTGTAAAAAAAAATCAGAGGATCTCTTTGCATGACTTCGTCTTCTCCTTTAGTTGTTACAACTGAAAATCTCACAGAATTGGAGAAAAAATGATGATATTTTGTGCACGTTGGAAGTCCAAGTCAGAAAAACCTTTTTTACAAAAAATGAGAGGATCCCCTGCACCATTACATCCTTTCTTTTAGTATTTACAACCAAAAATTTCACACAATTAAAGAAAAAATCATGAACTGTTGTGCACGTTGAAAGTCCAAGTCAAAAAAGCTTTTTTTTTGTAAAAAAAAATGAGAGGATCTCTTTGCATGACTTCGTCTTCTCTTTTAGTTGTTACAACCGAAAATCTTACAGAATTGAAGGAAAAATGATGATCTTTTGTGCACAATGAAAGTCCAAGTTGAAAAAACTTTTTTTGCAAAAAATGAGAGGATTCTCTTGCATCATTGCATCTTTTCTTTTAGTATTTACAACCAAAAATTTCACACAATTAAAGAAAAAATCATGAACTGTTGTGCACGTTGAAAGTCCAAGTCAAAACAGCTTTTTTTTGTAAAAAAAATCAGAGGATCTCTTTGCATGACTTCGTCTTCTCCTTTAGTTGTCACAACTGAAAATCTCACAGAATTGGAGGAAAAATGATGATCTTTTATGCACGTTGGAAGTCCAAGTCAGAAAAACCTTTTTTACAAAAAATGAGAGGATCCCCTGCACCATTACGTCCTTTCTTTTAGTATTTACAACCAAAAATTTCACAGAATTGAAGAAAAAATCATGAACTGTTGTGCACGTTGAAATTCCAAGTCAAGAAAAGCTTTTTTTGTAAAAAAAAATGAGAGGATCTCTTTGCATGACTTCGTCTTCTCTTTTAGTTGTTACAACCGAAAATCTCACTGAATTGAAGGAAAAATGATGATCTTTTGTGCTCAATGAAAGTCCAAGTTGAAAAAACTTTTTTTGCAAAAAAATGAGCATCATTACATCTTTTCTTTTAGTGTTTACAATCGAAAATTTCACAGAATTAAAGAAAAAATCATGAACTGTTGTGCACGTCGAAAGTCCAAATCAAAACAGCTTTTTTTGTAAAAAAAATGAGAGGACCTCTTTGCATGACTTCGCCTTCTCTTTTAGTTGTTACAACCGAAAATCTCACAGAATTAGAGAAAAAATGCTAATCTTTTGTGCACGTTGAAAGTCCAAGTCAAAAAAACTGTTTTTACAAAAAATGAGAGAATTCCCTTGCATCATTACATTCAAAAATCTCACAGAATTAAAGGAAAAATTATGACCCTTTGTGCACGTTAAAATTCTAAATCAAAAAAACTGTTTTTTGTAAAAAAAATGAGAAAATCTCATTGACTTCTCTTTTAGCTGAAAGTTTAAGTCAAAAAAACTTTTTTTTACAAAAAACGAGAGGATCTACTCGCATCATTTCATCTTGAATTAAAGGAAAAATGATGATCTTTTGTGCACAATGAAAGTCCAAGTTGAAAAAACTTTTTTTGCAAAAAAATGAGAGGCTCCCCTTGCATCATTTCATCTTGCCTTTAAGTTTTTACAACCGAAAATCTCACAGAATTTAAGAAACAATTATGATTTTTCTGCACCTTCTAAGTTAAAATAAAAAACGTTTTTTTATAAAAATATGTTTAATTCAAGTTCGAGATGTCGGGTCCTCTACTTTTCCATAGAACAACACCAACTCGTTAGAAACTGAGTGAATCAATACTATAAATGGATGATTTGCCTTAAATCGGAGGATGTCGAAGTCTGCTCTTGCGTTTGTCAAAGTTTCCCCTAAAACAGAAACAAATTAAACAAAAAATCCGTCAACATGGAAGCACCTTACCTGTATCAGTGGAAGTTTTGACTCCAGTCTCATCGACATCGATAAAAGTTTGATGAATAATTTCATCAACTCCAAGACCTCCTGGGGTGAATTCAACAAAGTCTAGATCAGCCCCATCATTAAATATTTCCCTAAGGCCCATCTAAACAAAAAAATAGAGAAGTAGTTTATTTTTAGAGAGAAAAGTTTCTAATTTTTTCGCAAATTTTGATTTTTTTTGCGGAATTTTAAATTAAAATTTTGAAAATTGAAATACAAATCTTGTTGCTCTTTAAAAAAAATTGACAGCCCTTACAAGGGTTCTTCATTTTGGTGGAGCGGTCTAGTCCTTGGTTATTTTTAAAAACTGAAATAACAATCTTGTCCCCTGAAACCAAGAAAGATTAAAAAACACAACAGAGCAACCTCTGTTGTGTTTTTTAATCTTTTTTGGTTTTAGGGAACAAGATTTGTATTTCAATTTTTGAAGATAACCAAGAACCAGTCCGTTTCACCAAAAAAATTGAAGATTTTACGTTTCGATGGATGTTTACGTTAGAGTAGAAAAGTGTTCGAATTTGCACTCGAAATTTTAGAAAAGACCAAAACAAGTTTAAGTTACAAATTTCGGAAAAAAGTTGACATTTTGAAGGTTGTCGAATCTATTAAAGAAATTTTTAAGAATTTCTAGATGAAGGTTTGCCATTTTGAACGAAATTTAAGGAAAAAATTTCGCGCTATTTGTCAACAAGTTTAATTTGATGGAACGGATTGGTCCTTGGTTATCTTCAAAAATTGAAACACAGAATTTGTCTCCTGAAACCAAGAAAGATTAAAAAACACAACAAAGTTTCTCTCTGAAGATGACAGCTTGGCTGTCGAAACGCGTTAAAGCAACCTTTGTTGTGTTTTTTAATCTTTCTTGGTTTCAGGGGACAAGTTCTGTGTTTCAATTTTTAACAAGTTTAATGTGTTCTTAATATTCCCAACTGAAACTTGGAATTTTATTTTTTTCTAAAAAACAAGGACTAGATTTGAAGGAACAATTTTTTAAAAAGGACACCTTTCGATGTTTCAGGGAAATTTTGAATTTCTTTTAAGTGAAGCGTTCGATATTTTATTAATATTACACCTTTCAACTCATAATTATTTAAAAGAAAAATAAAAAAAACTCGAGTCTTTCTAGAAATTACGTTCTTTTTCTCAACTTTTTCAATTTTTAAAAACAAACCAAAAAAAAAACAAACCTATACGTGACCACCCTGACTGAGAGCAATAAAAAATCTAACGTAACTAAGGATTAATAATACTTGAAAACGAATTTCTGCTATTACAATTACTAAAACTATTTAACTATTTACCTTAATAAGATGGTCTTTCATTTTTCTTACAGTGACATCAAATCTAAATTTTGGTAAAGACACTTCAACGTATTCCAAGGAGCCCCCTTTCAAAATATTCGAAATATCATAATTTGTAAGCTTTGCTTCCAAATCCTTGATACCATTCGGATCATCGGGTAAAACGACGCTCATCTTAATGTCATTTTCGGAAAATTCCAGGGTCAAAACCTCCGCTTTCAAATTTGTATCATGTCTATGTAAAAAATAGTCAGTGCTATGCATCATTTCACATTTAACACTTCTCCCATTACTCGGATAAAAATTCTCCTCAAAAGTGATAATACTCCGAAACGGTTTACTCCAGCTACTCCTCAAATAAATCACGTTGACCAACACCAAAGCAGTCATATCATCAAAATTCGACGGGTCAGTTAAATAGGCAACTTTTTTGATTTTTTCCCGAACCCATTTATTTATAGCATCGGAGGCTTCCCCATCCTTGTGAAAATCAACCCTTTGGATATCCGCATGAAAACTCTTCTCAAGTTTAGTTTGAAATCCGGACTTGACCGCAAACCTCTTATCAACAAAAATCCTATTAGCCACCGTCAGATTCGAGCCAGTTGAAGAAGCCAGTTGCTCCAGAATTCGCTTGTAACCTTCCCCAGTTGTGGCAGCTTCTGGCAGTTCGAGAACTCTCGATAGAGCTCTGGAGCTCGAACCTGTTGCTTGCTGGTGGAGCATCGAGAGGATCGAGTGGAGGCCGAACGGCGAGAAGAAGACGTTGCCTGCTTTTTTGGACAGTTCGTTGTAAAATTTGCTGGTGAATCGATTGTTGGATTTGGCCACGAGTAAATGCGGGGAATTGGGCTGTGGTGCCGACGTGACCAAAGCTAGGGAAGCCACCAGGAAGCATCCAATTGCTGCTGGAGAACATGAATATTGTGTGTATTGTTTTTATTTTTTTAGGAAGGTGTGTTCGTTCCATTCATATTGATTGATGTTTTATTCGCTAGTTACTTCCTCCACAAATCTCTGGATTGGTGGAAGAAAAGTAACTAAAAACAGATTCCTTCGCAAATCTCTGGATTCGTGGAGGGGTTTGTTTTTAGTTACTTTTGTTTTGTTAATAGTTTGTTTAGCACCAGCAATTTTTTAAAGACTTGCTCAACTAGGAATTGGCAAATTAAGATCTAGCACAATGGGTTGAAGAAATTGCCAGTCCTTAACAAACCAATGGTAACAAAATCTGGATTTGTGGAGGAAGCAGCTGGTGAAATAAATGCCAGTTAATATGAATGGAATAAATTGAGTGTTTTATAGAAATTTGAACAAATTGAGACTCTTTTTTCTTATGGAACTGTTGAATTAGTTGTCAAGCAGATTTTTTCTTGAAAATAACAAGTTAAAAACGTCTGCTTGTAGTAAATAATAAGATTACCATCTGCGAGTGATTGTAAGATCTAACACAATCGCTTGAAGAAATTGCCAGTCCTTAGCAAAGAAATGGTAACAAAATCTGGATTTTTGGAGGAAGCAACTGGTCAATTAAATGCCAGTCAATATGAATGGAATGAACTGAGCGTTTTGCAGAAATTTGAACAAATTGGGACACTATTTTCTTATGGAACTATAGAATTAGTTGTCAAGTAGATTTTTTCTTGAAAATTACAAGTTAAAACGTCTGCCTGTAGTAAATAATAAGATTACCATCTGCGAGTGATTGTAAGATCAAGTCTGAGGGACTTCGACCTTTTTTGAATTTCAACATTTTTTTCTAAGCCTCCAGTTTATTCATATAACTTCTGTTTCGAAATTTTGCAAATTTTCAAAAAATTCAAAACTGTCTACAAATTTCAGGTTTTTTAATTTGTTTTGGGTTCAATCTATTGTTGAAATTCGACGTTTTTTTTTCTAAAATTTTGCCTTTCTTGAGAACTTTCGATAAATTCATTTTCTTCGAAATTTCTCACTTTTTTCCAATTAGGCAAATCATCTTTTTTATCTCTTCATTTTTCCCAATTTTTTTTTTGATTTCTTTTCCTTTTTCTCAAAATTCGGCTTTTTTTGGGACATTTTGACCTATTTCTAAAGTTCAGCATTTCTCGAAATTTCGAAAGTATTTTACCAATTTTCTCATAATTCGAATATATTTGAAAATTTGGAGATTTTATTTGAATCCTTTTGTTTTCGAAATTGCAAATTTATTCTGAGAATTTAACTTTCTCTAACAAATGGCAATTTTTTATCTAAATTTTGAGCTGTTCTAAACTTTTTCCATGAAATTCTTCCTAAAATTAGACTTTTATCTTCTTCACTGAAAAACTTCAACTTTTTTAAAGATCGACAATTTTTTTAAGGTTCCAGTTAATTTTTACAATTTTTCCTTTCGAAATTTTGCTATATTTCAAAAAATTCAAATTTGTCTAAAAATTTCAGGTTTTTAATTTGTCATGAGTTTCAATCTATTGTTGAACTTCTACGTTTTTTTTCTTCTAAGATTTTACCTTTTATTGAGAAAAAATTCAAATTTGTCTAAAAATTTCAGGTTTTTAATTTGTCCTGAGTTTCAATCTATTGTCGAACTTCTACGTTTTTTTTCTTCTAAGATTTGACTTTTTATTGAGAAATTCATATTTTTTGAAATCTCTTCCTTTTTCTTAATTTTTTCGAGATCTCTTCTTCCTTATTCTCAATTTTTTCGAAATCTCTTTTTCTCAAAATTCTACTTTTTCTGAAAATTTCAGCATTTATTACGAACTTTAATATTTGCTGTTCCTATAAATTTAGATTTTTGTCTCACAAAAGTAATTTAACTTTTTTTTACGAAATTTCAAAGCTGTAGAAAATTTACAAATAAAAATTTAAAAATCACGTGAAAAATATTTTTTAGAATTTTCGACTCCCCAAATTGGTTTTTTTCTAGAAATTTCAAATTTCATGTGATTTTTCTAAATGTTAATACAAATTAATCAAAAACGTAGGAAAAATACTTCATGAAATTACAACTTTTTTGTCAAAATTCATGCAAAACGTAAAAATTTCTGGAAAAGTATTTTTGAAAATTTCGATTTCTGTTGGTCATTTGCTTAATAGGTACTTCTTTTCTGCGTGTCTGTCCACTCTAGCTTTTATTTAGTTATTATTTTAGGGGGATTTAAAGAGCCGCAAGTGTCTTTTAAATGAGCAGCATGCGGCTCGCGAGCCGCGGTTTTACCGACCTCTGTGCTAGGGGCTGCTTCATAGCAGGACATAAGTTAGACATAAATTAGAAAAAAATAAGATGCAACTTACCTTTCATTATTGTTAATAATATCACACAATCAGACAAATTTGGTTAAAACAATTATTTGCTAATTGGACGACTATACAACTAATTTTATTCTTTAGTAATGTGTATTATTTATAAATGTGCGGCAGTTATCAAGTTAATGTTCCGAAACAGTCAACAAGTTTATCAAATTTAGTATTTTCTCGCAAAAAAAAGCAAACACACGCTATTTTTTTCGCATTCCAAGAAATCAAATCGAAGAAATACAACATACATCTGGTGATTTTGCTTGCAAGGGAAATCCATTTTTTTATACAAACAATATTTTTGCTAAGTTCATAAACCCCAGTTGCTATTAAATGTAAAAGATTTTATGTATTTTTTAAGGCTATTTTTAAACCTAAACCGGTAATTCTAGGATCATAAAATTTTACACAAATGTTTGATATAATATAAAATGAGAGTTAAGAAAAAGGTGGTCAAAATTTTCAAAAATACGGTTAAAACTGCAAAAAATGTTAAAATTTTCAACAAATTTCGAGATAGTTAAATTATTCGAAAAAATCTGAATTATTGAAAAGGATTTTTGTCAAAAAAATGTTACTAAAATAGGAAATGTTTAATAAAGACGGAAATAATAAAAAAAAATGTTCAAAAATAGAAAATTTTTGATAAGGACGAAAATTATCAAACAAGGTTCCAAAAGACAAAATTATTTAAAAAGATACACAGTTTTAGTAACAAAATGAGAGTTTTGGAAAAGGTGGTCAAAATTTTCTAAAATAAGGTTAAAACTGAAAAAAAATTAAAATTTTCCAACAAATTTCGAGTTAGTTGAATTATTTAAAAAAATTTGAAATATTGAAAAAGAAAGTCTTTTAAAAAGTTGTTACCGAAAGAGAAAACTTTTAACAAAGACGAAAATTAGCAAAAAATATTTTCCAAAAAAGGAAGATTTTCAATAACGAAAAAAATTATCAAGAGAAAGTTTCCAAAAAGATCTAAATATGTTTTTTGTTGTTTGGAAACTTTTTGATAATTTTTGTCGTTAATAAAATTTTTCTTTTTTTGAAAACTTTTTTTTTGTATGTACCTAAAAGTCAGAATTTTAAAGAAGTTAGACTTTTAAGAAACGTCAAAACTTCAAAAATGGTCCAATTTTTCAAAAATAAAGTCAAAATTTCGATAAAGAGTTGAAATGTTGGCACTCGAACGAGAAAGCATGGAAAATGTGGATATTTTAAAATGTCGAAATTTTCAAAATAATTGCAAATTTTTAATAAGGTCGAATTCTATCAACAAAAAAATCGAAATTTTGGCAAAATGATCCAAGAATCCTGTACAGGATATACTTTTTCCTGGATTGGACCGTGTCAAAGAACTACTAAAAGTGTTCGACGTTTCGCCTACCATCGTAGGGGGCTTCTTCAGGAGTAAAGAAAAGAAGCAATAGATGAAAAGAGGCTTATGAGGGAATATGCAAAAATGAAAGAATGAAAAGGCCAATTTCAAAACATCAGAGCACAGTAACTCAGTATGTCAACCATAACAGAGGCGAACCTCATCTGAATCCTTTTGCTTCTTTCGCGCAGACGAAGGTGCTGGTAATAGCCAGTAATAGTAATCTATTTAGAACTTAATTTAATTTTAATAAAACTTTAACACTGACTGACAGACAGCACACAGTCTAAACGGTTGGCTCTACAAGTATGAAATTTTGCACACGAAGGTTACGTGTAACGTAGGTGAGCACTAAGAAAGGATTTTTCAAAATTCAACTTCTAAGGGCCTCAAAATGGACATTGAAACCCTAAAAAATGGTAGGCAATACATAATTCACACCACTGGATTTAAAGTTGCTTGTACGCGTTAACATACATGCGTTAAGCATATACTGAAAGAATATGGCGTTAACCACAGACGGAGCATTAACCACAGACGAAGGCGTTAACCACAGACGAAGGCGTTAGCCACAGACGAAGGCGTTAACCACAGACGAAGGCGTTAACCACAGACAAAGCCTTTAACCACAGACGAAAGCATTAACTCATTACTTTGACTGAATAACCTATTCTCGCCACGGCGCGGTGATGTTTACTTTGCTTATCGCATTTTTTATTTGTGTGGCCACCCGGCGATAAAACTGGGCAATTGACAGTCTTTATTTTGCTGCAGAACTCACAAAGTTGATAATACATCTAAAGGTCGTCGTTTTAACCACGTTTTGACAGATTCAAGGGTTTTCATTTATCAAAATAGAAACGTCAGCTGAAGAAGAAAAAAATTTGAAACACACAAGGTGAAAAGAAGGGTATGCGCAAAGCACGTTACCCAAAAACTAACTCCCTAAATTTTGAGAAAAATCTAATGGTTTCTGAAATGTCATCGGGCACACGGCTAGTGGTTTGGTTTAATAAATTTTTAAAAGCAACATCGTCGTATGGGAACCAGGTTTAGGAACAAGAAGCTCCTAAATGCCATAACTGATACGAAATCATCAAAAGTGATTTTTTTTTATCTGAAAAAGTTGGAATAAGTATCGATTAATATTATAAGTCTAATTTATTGATCGCTATCGATGGTGCAAAATTTATGGTAAGCAATGCAAATGAAATTTCAATTATATTTCTCAAGCACTCCTTATTGACATTTAAGCATTCGTTCTAATCATTCTAGTTATGCCCAATAAATAACATTATGGTCGCCTTAATCTTTCAAGATAGGACGAGAGCATAAAAGTCAGTGGCGTCATAACGTACATGAATTATTATCGCATACGAGCCATTAAATACTATAATGCATGAGGTGTTGTTGATTTAGAGAAGTTTCGCTAATTGCAAGTGAGATATTAGTCAAAGAATCTTGCTCTCAGATTGGATCAAAAGTCAAAAGTATTCATAAAAGTTAACTTTATTATGAATAAGTTCACAGCATTAGAGTAATACGTAATAAATAATAATATAATAAATTCGTTCCTTATTTATACACATTTAACTATGAGAAAATAATGGTTTAATATCGGTAACCTCCTTGTGGACTATATGGCTGTCGTGGTGGTGCGAATCCTCCTCCGGGAGAAGTAGGACGATACTGGCCATCATCTCCACCGCCTCTGAATCCTCCGCCACCACCACCTCGAGCTTCTTCGGCCAGATTTTGTTCAATTGACCTAAATAAGGCAATTTTGAGATCAGTTTACTTTCAAATGCCAACGGAATATTTTGCTTAATTACGGATAATAATTTTACTTCATTTAGTTTCATAAAGACGTAAATGTAATAAAAAATGTTGATAAATTTAAAATAATTGTTGGAATTACAATAAACCGAGTTTCAATTCAATATCTTTCACTGCAGTGTGCATTTTTTTTGCAAGTTGCAAGAATGATATCGAACAGAGATTTATGTTTGAATGCTTTCAGTTAAAAAGTTTGATTTTATCTTGTCAGTTTTAGGAGGCTTATTTGTCCGGAAGTTTTTAATTGCAGGTAAACATCTTAACCCTTCTGTCCCAAGCTCTGAATTTGATAAATCTTCAAACTTCTTGGTCTGTGCATTAAAGTAGTCCTTGGGCTTTCCTAGAGTGACCGTTTCTGCTAAACATCAGTCGTCAGCTGTTGGTAGTTCAGCAACTAATGAGCCAGTCAGATATTTACAGAGTTATTGCACTTTAGATCGTATTTTATTTGTAGAATATAACTGAATCAGCTTAAACATATTATTATTTAATTATAACTTTATTTTATTGTTTTTAATCCATTAAATTTACCCCGAAAGATTTAAATGATAAAAATGAGATTTTTCGTACATTTCTTCTTCTATATGACTCATTGCTTACTGATTTCTTTTCTGAGACACACTGTCAAAGTAAAATGTAACAAAAACAAATACTCTAACCTAAGGATAGCTTCCGGTATTAGTGGTGGAGTTGGTAAATGCGCCCCTACTGATCGAAAACCATTTTCATCAGCGATATACTGTACCGAAATTCTCTGACCGTCAGGCGAAGTATAACTAAAAGAACCCTCAGCGACTTCCACCTCAGGATTCTTCAAATGCCCCCGTTCCTCAGCCTGAATACCATTACCAGTTTCATAAGCATAACTATACGTGCCATCCCCTTGATTTAGATTGTTATCGTATCTCACGATTGGGATCTGGGGGCCACCACCGAATCCTCCACCACCTCCACCAAATCCGCCTCCTCCTCCACCATGGAAGGCACCACCACCTTCTCCTCCTCCTCCAGGGAAGGCACCACCTCCTCCAGCTCCAACGCCGGCGCCAGCATCGGCGCCAAATCCACCGCTACCCGGCCTCGTACCGAAGCCGCCTCCGAAGGCACCCCCGCCGAATGCACCACCACCAGCCCCACCTGGTCTAGGAGGTAGGTAGTCCAGTCTGGCGCAGCAGGATATCCCCACTAACGCACTTAAAATAATCTGAAAAGTTACAATTCAAAGTTTAATATTTGAATCCAAAAATTTTTATTATTTCCAAGTTTTGACTTTTTTTTGAAATTTCGTGTTAAAATCCAAATTTATTTTTGTGAATTTTAAACGAGAGGAGATTTAAAATCAGAAGTTTAAGTATGAACTATTTTAATTCGTTAATTCTAGAGTTTTTTAGAACAATCTCTTTGAAGAAAATTTCAAAATTTCGAAAATGTTGTCTTTAAATTCGAAAATTCAAAACAAGTTCAAACCTTAAATTCGAAATTTTTGCAGGAATTTCGAAACCTGGCTCTTGCCTATCATTAAACTCGACATTTCAAACAAAAAAACGTCCATTTATTAATTCTCAAAATTTGATTTTAATTTCGAGGCTACCGGGTCAAAATTTGAAGGCTTAATTTTTAAAACATTTCGAAGTTTTTTCCAATTTCGATATAATTTCCAAATTTTGACTTTGGACACAAAATTTTTGACTTTGGACTCAAAATTTAGAGAAACACTTTTTTAAAAATTCTAAATTCTTGCGACCTCATCTTCACATTTTAAATTTTAAGCTTAAAATTTTAACTTCTTAAATAACATTTCAAGTTTAATCTCCAAACTTGTAGATCAATTTTTGGGAGATTCCAAACTTTCCCTCAACTTGTTTCCTAGAATTCGACTTCGATAACAAATTTTCGTGTTTAAGTAGCAATTTTTAAATAATATTTTAAACAAATTACAAATAACGAAATTTTGTCTTTTTTTTCGGGAAATTTTGACTTCAAAAGTAACAGTTTTAAAAAAAATGAAACCATTCTAATTTAAAATAGCTGCACATATTCTATCGACATTTTGGTTTTTAAATCAAACTATCAAGTAATTTCGAGTTAAACTTGACTTTTTAACAAAGTTTCGACTTTTTTTGTCAGCGGTTCCGCTTTTTTTTATTGAAGTGGTAATTTTATATCGAAGTTAAAACTTTTATTTAAACTTTCGAATTCATAACGAAAACATTTCGATTTTATACTCGAAACTACTTTTTATCTCAAAATTTTGAGTTCAATCTTATAATGTTAAATTTCTTTTTGAAATTTCTACTTTTGAAATCCAAATTTCGACTTTTGAGTCCAAATTTCGAATTTTGAAGTCCAAATTTCGAGATTTCTTTCGTTCTAAAGTACACATTTGGATTTTAAATTCAAGATATTACGATTTTTTTTGACTTTTTCCAACATTTTATATTATGAGTTCGAAATTTTAACTTTTACAATACAATTCCAAATTTAACTTCCAAATCTGTGGATGAACTTATTGGGAAGATCCGAAGCTTTTTCTTCGACTTTTTTTCCTGGAACTCGACTTCAACACCAATTTATCCATTTTAAAGTGGTAAAAGGATTAGAGATGCTAATTTTAAATTTGAAATTTTGAGAAGAGCCGAGATCTCTAAATAAATTAAAAAGAGTAAAATTTTGTCCTTTCTTTTGCTAGAAATTTTGCATTACAGAAGTCACAGTTTTAAGAAAAATATAAGAAAATAGAAACTAAAAGTTGCTGCATCTTTTTCTCGACATTTTGGTTCTCAAATCAAACAATCAAGGAATTTGGAGTTAAACTTGAAATTTCGATTTTTTGGCAAAATTTCGATTTTTTTGTCAAAATTTCGACATTTTTGCTAACGATTTCGCCTTTTTTTATTAAAGTGCTGATTTTTATATCAAAGCATAGACTTTCATTCGATCTTTCGAATTTATAAACAAGAAATTTTAGATTTTAATCTCGAAATTACTTTTTATCTCAAAATTTCGAGTTTAATTTTATAATGTTGAATTCCTTTTTGAAATTTTGACTTTTGAAGTCGAAACTTCGATATGTCTGTCATTCTAATGTATACATTTCGATTTTAAATTCAAAATATTGGTTTTAAATTAGAAATCACGATTTTTGGGTCTAAATATTATAAATTCAAATTACTAGAAAAAAAAACGAAAAATATTTTAAAAAATGTTGAATTTATTTGAAATGTTAACATTTTCTTCTCAAGATTTCGAATTTAATCCATAATTTTAGATTTCAAGTTTAAAATGTTCACCTTTCCCTCGCAATGTCGAGTTTTAGAATTTACTCTCAAAATTTTGAAATCGTTTTTTGAAATTTTGGTTTAATAGGATAATTTCAAATCGAAATTTAAAAAAAAAAGTGTAGACTTGACATTGCGAAAACAAAAGAGATTTTAAATTTTAAGCTTAAACTTTTAAAGATGTCTAAAATGTCTTAAATTTTTTTTTGAAATATCGACTTTTCCTTCTCAAGGACTTTCGAGTTAAACTTGAAATTTCGACTTTTTTTGTTCAAGTTTTGACTTTTTTATCAACGTTTCCGCTTTTCTTTATAAAGTGGTGATTTTTGTGTCAAAGTTTAGACTTTCTTTCGAACTTTCGAGTTCATAACCAAGAAACTTAGATTTTAAACTCGAAATTAATTTTATCTCAAAATTTTGAGCTTAGAATTAAAATGTTGAATTTGATTTTTAAAATTTCCGCTTTTGAAGTCGACCTTACAAGATTTCTTTGGTTCTAATGTACACATTTGGATTTTAAATTCGAAATATTGGTTTTAAATTAGAAATTACGATTGTTGGTCTAAATATTACATGTTCGAATTTTTGGGAAAAAAAATGTTGGATTTGTTTTGAAATGTTGACATATTCTTCCCAAGATTTCGAGTTTAATTCATAATTTTAGATTCCAAGCTTAAAATTTTCATCTTTCCCTGGCAATGTACGAATTTTAGAATTTACTCTCAAAATTTTGAAATTGTTTTTGAAATTTTGATTTAATAAGGTAATTTCAAATTGACGCTAAAAAAAGTGTAAACCTGACATTGGGAAAACAAAAGAGATTTTAGATTTTAAACTTGAACTTTTGAAAATGTCTAAAAAGACTTGAAATTTTTTTTTGAAATGTTCACTTTTCATTCTCAAGGACTTTTGAGTTAAACTTGAAAGTTCAACTTTTTTTCTCAAAATTTCGACTTCTTTATCAAAGTTTCAGCTTCTTTTAGCAAAAGTGGTAATTTTTTTGTCGAAGTTTCAAATTGTATTCGAACCTTTTCACTTTATGACCAAGAAATTTGGATTTTAAACTTGAAATGAATGTTATCCCAAAATTTTGAGTTTAGTCTTAAAATGTTGAATTTGATTTTTAAAATTTCCACTTTTGAAGTCGAAGTTACGAGATTTCTTTGGTTCTAATGTACACATTTGGATTTTAAATCCGAAATATTGGTTTAAATTATAAATTACGATTTTTGAGTCTAAATATTACATGTTCGAATTGTTGGGAAAAAAATGAAAAATGTTGGCTTTTTTTTGAAGTGTTCACATATTCCTCTCAAGTATTGAAGTTTAATTCATAATTTTAGATTCCAGGCTTAAAATATTTCCATCTTTCCCTGACAATGTACGAATTTTAGAATTTACTTTCAAAATGTTGAAATTGTTTTTGATATTTTGATTTAATAAGCTAATTTCAAATTGAGGCTAAAAAAAGTGTAAACCTGACATTGGGAAAACAAAAGAGATTTTAGATTTTAAACTTGAACTTTTGAAAATGTCTAAAAAGTCTTGGAATTTTTTTTTGAAATGTTCACTTTTCATTCTCAAGGACTTTTGAGTTAATCTTGAAAGTTTGACTTTTTTTCTCAAAATTTCGACTTCTTTATCAAGGTCTCTGATTCTTTTAGTAAAAGCGGTAATTTTTTGTCGAATTTTCAAATTTTATTCGAACCTTTTCACTTCATGACCAAGAAATTTGGATTTTAAACTTGAAATGAATGTTATCCCAAAATTTTGAGTTTAGTCTTAAAATGTTGAATTTGATTTTTAAAATTTCCACTTTTGAAGTCGAAGTTACGAGATTTCTTTGGTTCTAATGTACACATTTGGATTTTAAATCCGAAATATTGGTTTTAAATTAGAAATTACGATTTTTGAGTCTAAATATTACATGTTCGAATTGTTGGGAAAAAAAATGAAAGATGTTGGATTTTTTTTGAAATGTTGACATATTCTTCTTAAGTGTTCAAGTTTAATTCATAGTTTTAGATTCCAAGCTTAAAATTTTCACCTTCCCCTGGCAATGTTCGCATTTTAGAATTTACTACAAAAATTTTGAAATTATTTTTGAAATTTTGATTTAACAAGGTAATTTCAAATTGAAGCCAAAAAAGTGTAAACCTGACATTGGGAAAACAATAGAGATTTTAGATTTTAAACTTGAACTTTTGAAAGTGTCTAAAAAGTCTTGGAATTTTGTTGTTGAAATGTTCCTTTTCCTTCTCAAGGACTTTTGAGTTAAACTTGAATGTTCGACTTTTTTTCTCAAAATTTCGACTTCTTTATCAACGTTTCTGCTTCTTTTAGCAAAAGTGATAATTTTTTTGTCGAAGTCTCAAATTTCATTCGAACCTTTTGACTTCATGACCAAGAAATTTAGATTTTAAACTCAAAATTAATTTTATCTCAAGCTTTGAGTTTAGTCTTAAAATGTTGAATTTGATTTTTAAAATTTCCACTTTTGAAGTCAAAGTTACGAGATTTCTTTCGTTCTAATGTACACATTTGGATTTTAAATCCGAAACATTGGTTTTAAATTAGAAATTACGATTTTTGAGTCTAAATATTACATGTTCGAATTATTGGAAATAAAAAATTAAAAATGTTGGCTTTTTTTTGAAATGTTGACATATTCTTTTCAAGATTTCGAGTTTAATTCATAATCTTAGATTCCAAGCTTAAAATTTTCATCTTTCCCTGGCAATGTACGAATTTTAGAATTTACTCCCAAAATTTTTGAAATTGTTTTTGAAATTCTGATTTAATAAAGTAATTTTAAATTGAAGCTAAAAAAAGTATAAACCTGACATTGGGAAAACAAAACAGATTTTAGATTTTAAACTTGAACTTTTGAAAATGTCTAAAAGGTCTTGGAATTTTTTTTTGAAATGTTCACCTTTCCTTCTCGAGAACTTTTGAGTTAAACTTGAAAATTCGACTTTTTTTCTCAAAATTTCGACTTCTTTAACAAAGTTTCTGCTTCTTTTAGTAAAAGTGGTAATTTTTTTGTCGAAGTTTCAAATTTTATTCGAATCTTTTGATTGCATGACCAATAAATTTAGATTTTTAACTCGAAACTATTTTAATCTCAAAAATTTCGAGTTTAATCTTAAATGTTAAATTAGCTTTTTGGAATTTCGACTTTGAAGTCGAAATGTCGAGCATTCTTTCGATCTGGGATGCGCATTTTGATTTTAAATTCGAAATATTGCTTTTAAATGAAAAATTTCGGTTTTTGAGGCGAAATTTCAAATTATGAGTTCGAAATTTTAACTTTTACAATAAAATTTCAAATTTAACCTTCAAATCTTGATGAATTTATTGGAAAGATCGTTAACTTTTTTTTCGACTTTTTATCCTAGAACTCGAAATTTCGAGTTCAATATTAAATCTTAATTTTACTTTTTGGAATTTCGACTGGAAGTCGAAATTTTGAGATATCTTTCAATCTAGTCTAAACTAGTATATTATCTAGCCTAAACGTTTCCTAAAAGCCGTTACGTAAATTATTTATTGCTTATTGTTACTAATGGGACTAAGGTAACACATCAGTTCCCAAAAAAACGAAAACCACGTAAATCTTCCTAGTCATTATTAAACGAATTAAATCACGACACCCATAAACACAAATTGGTACATAACGCGAGCATTATACAAGAATCTTGGGCGTGCGAAAAATGTCGTAAGTACTTCATTATTTATTGTTACACGACCGACGATGATCATCACCATCACCACTACGGGGGCCCTCTAGGTACGTCCCGAAGGTGGGAGATGAAGTATTCGCATATCTTTGGCACGCCACCGTTGCCATCCCCATGATCTGGATCATGAATTCGGTCTAATTGTTCTATTAAATGCCGAGGATGTTCTGGAGGGGCATCTGGTAATCGCCACAATCTGCATATAAATAATAGCACTAAAGATGCACCTGCATTAGTTGTAAGTACAACATGAAAATTGTAAGTACATTTACTAAGTGCGCCGGTTCAATTACCGTTTCGGGTTTGAAAATTTTGTGTTGTTCGGTGGCATGATTTGCTCCTCAGATGCTTAACAAATTTTTTGCATGCTCGACAAATTCAAACAGTTTCTATTTTTTTTTTGACGTTATTTTTTGAAGCTCAATTAAGATAACTAAATTATTAAAGAGAATGAAAAATTTTAGTGGTCCTTTGTTATCTTCAAAAACTGAAATACAAATCTTGTCCCCTGAAACCAAGAAAGATTAAAAAACTCAACAAAGCTAAGCTATCATCTTCAGAAAGATTCTCTACTTGTGTTTTCTAATCTTTTTTTGGTTTCAAGGGACAAGATTTATATTTTAATTTTAGAAAGATAAACTCCAGCAGTATTCCGAATTAGTTTCTACCAATTTTTTGTAAATTCGCTTTATTTCTAGTTCTTATTGCTTTATCTAAAGCGTAATATTTTTAGAAATGTCATTGCAAGTTTTCAAGTTGGTATCAACAATATCAAACGTCTAATATTTTCAGAAAAATCAACTGAAAATTTAGAAATTGATGCCTCATTGACAAAAATATTAACACAGTTTCTTAAATCTGTTTGATATTCCGCTAAATATCCACAGACTTTTTTTCAAATATTCTTCCTTTTCTTCGACTATTTATAACAAATATTTTAGAAATTGACGTAACAAACCTAACTTATTTTATGCGAAATATCCACAGACTTTTTTTTAAATTTTCTTCCTTTCTATATACGAAATAATCATTCTCAAAAAACCTTTTTATTGGTGGAAAGATTTTTTATTTCTACAGTATTTTTTTTTACTTTCTAACATCCTAAGTATATAATATATCATTGCTTATTGTTATTATAATTAAGTTCCAAAATTATTTCCGCGAAGAATTATACATATAATGACAGTTTAAAACAGCGAATACCAGCCACGTGTCGTACTTTTCATAAATTTGGAAGTTATTCGAGATACCTTAGATATTTTCAAATTTTCTAAGCTGTGAAAAAATTTAAAACTTTCCAAAATATTTCGAGATAGTTAAATTAATTAAAAAAAATTGAACTATTGAAAAGCCAATTTATCTAAAAGTTTCAACAAAGAAAATGTTAATTAAAGACAAACTTAATCAAAATGATTATTAAAAAACAAGTTTCCAAATAAAAATCATGATATATACGAAAAAAGCAGAATTTTAAAGAAGTTGGACTTTTGAGCAGTTAAAACTTCGAAATAGTTTTCAAAATTAGGTTCGAGAAAATGTTGAACCGTTTGAAGTCGAACGAAAAAATGTGGTAAAAATGGATACACTAAAATAATTTAAAATGTAACTTCAAAATTTCGACTTTTTTGAGAACTCCAAGTTAAACTCGACATTTCTATTTTTAATTTAATATTTTTCATTTAATTCTAATTGAAATTTTTGTCTCAAACAAAGTTAGTTGTTGGCAATTGTAGTATGAGGTGACGATTTAAGATGTAAAATGACATCGTGGTGTTAAATCAAATTTTTCAAAAAATTGTCTACAGTATCCGTTTTTTAAATAAAATAAATATGCTCCGAACTTGTAAAGGGTTAAATACAACCAATACATTAACATTTCCAATGAAGAATCCAAAAAAAAGAAAGAAAATCGAAATTATAGTCGAAATTTTGAGAAAAATATGTGGACTTGAGTTTTGCACCAATTAAATGTTGAAATTAAAGCCGAAGATTCCAACAAAAACGTAAAAATCCCAAGAAGAGCAAAACTGAACTTCTAAAAAAATTCAATTTGTAAATATTTAAAAATTTGGATCTTTTTTTGAGAAGGAAACAAGTTACTAAAGCACTGAACTAAACACTGTGGCTTGTGATTAAGTCCAAAGTTTTTGGACTTAAGGAAACAAGTTAAAAAGAAAAAATTATTTTGAGACATTTTTTAAAAGTTCAAGTTTCAAATCTAAAATCTCCCTTCTTTTCACAATAGCATACTTAAACTAAGGATTAATAATTTTGTTTTCAATTTTAATGTTGAAATTTTCTGATTGAAATCGAAATTTTCGAAACAATTTCAAAATTTTGCGACTAAATTCGAAAATTCGACATTGCGAGGAAAACATGAACATTTTGACCTTAAAATGTAAAACTTGAAACCTTGCTAAAATAAAGATCAATATTTTAAAAAAATTTAACTTATTTTTTAGACATTTTTCGAATTTCCTTTTCAGGAATTTGAATGTTTAATATTTCGCCTCAAAACTCAAATTGTTTTATTTAAAAGCAATATTTCGAATTTAAAATCAAAATACGCATTCCAGATTGAAAGAAATCTTGACATTTTGACTTCAAAGTCGAAATTCCAAAAAGCTAATTTAACATTTAAAATTAAACTCGAAATTTTTGAGATTAAAGTAGTTTCGAGTTAAAAATCTAAATTTTTTGGTCATGCAATCAAAAGATTGAAATAAAATTTGAAACTTCGACAAAAAAATTACCACTTTTGCTAAAAGAAGCAGAAACTTTGTTAAAGAAGTCGAAATGTTGAGAAAAAAAGTCGAACTTTCAAGTTTAACTCAAAATTCCTTGAGAAGGAAAAGTGAACATTTTAAAAAGACTTTTTAGACATTTTCAAAAGTTCAAGTTTAAAATCTAAAATCTCTTTTGTTTTCCCAATGTCAGGTTTACACTTTTTATAGCTTCAATTTGAAATTACCTTATTAAATCAAAATTTCAAAAACAATTTCAAAATTTTGAGAGTAAATTCTAAAATTCGTACATTGCCAGCGAAAGGTGAACATTTTAAGCTTGAAATCTAAAATTATGAATTAAACTCGAAATCTTGAGAAGAATATGTCAACATTTCAAAAAAAAGCCAACATTTTTCATTTTTTTTTCCCAACAATTCGAACATGTAATATTTAGACTCAAAAATCGTAATTTCTAATTTAAAACCAATATTTCGGACTTAAAATCCAAATGTGTACATTAGAACCAAAGAAATCTCGTAACTTTGACTTCAGAAGTGGAAATTTTAAAAATCAAATTCAACATTTTAAGACTAAACTCAAAATTATGAGATAAAATTAATTTCGAGTTTAAAATCAAAATTTCTTGGTCATGAAGTCAAAAGGTTCAAATAAAATTTGAAACTTCGACAAAAAACTACCACTTTTACTAAAAGAATCAGAAACTTTGTTAAAGAAGTCGAAATTTTGAGAAAAAAAAGTCAAACTGTCAAGATTAACTCAAAAGTCCTTGAGAATGAAATGTGAACATTTCAAAAAAAAATTCCAAGACTTTTTAGACATTTTCAAAAGTTCAAGTTTAAAATCTAAAATCTCTTTTGTTTTCCCAATGTCAGGTTTACACTTTTTTTAGCTTCAATTTAAAATTACCTTATTAAATCAAAATTTCAAAAACAATTTCAAAATTTTGAGAGTAAATTCTGAAATTCGTACATTGCCAGCGAAAGGTGAACATTTTAAGCTTGAAATCTAAAATTATGAATTAAACTCGAAATCTTGAGAAGAATATGTCAACATTTCAAAAAAAAGCCAACATTTTTCATTTTTTTTCCAACAATTCGAACATGTAATATTTAGACTCAAAAATCGTAATTTCTAATTTAAAACCAATATTTCGGACTTAAAATCCAAATGTGTACATTAGAACCAAAGAAATCTCGTAACTTCGACTTCAAAAGTGGAAATTTTAAAAATCAAATTCAACATTTTAAGACTAAACTCAAAATTTTGAGATAAAATTAATTTCGAGTTTAAAATCAAAATTTCTTGGTCATGAAGTCAAAAGGTTCGAATAAAATTTGAAAATTCGACAAAAAACTACCGCTTTTACTAAAAGAATCAGAGACCTTGATAAAGAAGTCGAAATTTTGAGAAAAAAAAGTCAAACTTTCAAGATTAACTCAAAAGTCCTTGAGAATGAAAAGTGAACATTTCAAAAAAAAATTCCAAGACTTTTTAGACATTTTCAAAAGTTCAAGTTTAAAATCTAAAATCTCTTTTGTTTTCCCAATGTCAGGTTTACACTTTTTTTAGCTTCAATTTGAAATTACCTTATTAAATCAAAATTTCAAAAACAATTTCAAAATTTTGAGAGTAAATTCTAAAATTCGTACATTGCCAGGGAAAGATGAAAATTTTAGGCTTGGAATCTAAAATTATGAATTAAACTCGAAATCTTGAGAAGAATATGTCAACATTTCAAAAAAAATCCAACATTTTTCATTTTTTTTTCCCAACAATTCGAACATGTAATATTTAGACTCAAAAATCGTAATTTCTAATTTAAAACCAATATTTCGGATTTAAAATCCAAATGTGTACATTAGAACCAAAGAAATCTCGTAACCTCGACTTCAAAAGTGGAAATTTTAAAAATCAAATTCAACATTTTAAGACTAAACTCAAAATGTTGAGATAAAATTAATTTCGAGTTTAAAATCTAAATTTCTTGGTTATGAACGCGAAAGTTCGAAACAAAGTTTAAACTTTGACACAAAAATCACCACTTTATAAAGAAAAGCGGAAACGTTGATAAAAAAGTCAAAACTTGAACAAAAAAAGTCGAAATTTTAAGTTTAACTCAAAAGTCCTTGAGAAGGAAAAGTCGATATTTCAAAAAAAATTTCAAGACATTTTAGACATCTTCAAAAGTTTAAGCTTAAAATTTAAAATCTCTTTTGTTTTCGCAATGTCAAGTCTACACTTTTTTTTTAAATTTCGATTTGAAATTATCCTATTAAACCAAAATTTCAAAAACGATTTCAAAATTTTGAGAGTAAATTCTAAAGCTCGACATCGCGAGGGAAAGTGAACCTTTTAAACTTGAAATCTAAAATTATGAATTAAACTCAAAATCTTGAGAAGAAAATGTCAACATTTCAAACAAATTCAACATTTTTAAAAATATTTTTCGTTTTTTTTTTCTAGTAATTTGAATTTATAATATTTAGACCCAAAAATCGTGATTTCTAATTTAAAACCAATATTTTGAATTTAAAATCGAAATGTATACATTAGAATGACAGACATATCGAAGTTTCGACTTCAAAAGTCAAAATTTCAAAAAGGAATTCAACATTATAAAATTAAACTCGAAATTTTGAGATAAAAAGAAATTTCGATATTAAAATCTAAAATTTCTTGTTTATAAATTCGAAAGTTTGAATGAAAGTCTAAGCTTTGATATAAAAATCAGCACTTTAATAAAAAAAAAGGCGAAATCGTTAGCAAAAATGTCGAAATTTTGACAAAAAAATCGAAATTTTGCCAAAAAATCGAAATTTCAAGTTTAACTCCAAATTCTTTGATTGTTTGATTTGAGAACCAAAATGTCGAGAAAAGGATGCAGCAATTTTTAGTTTTTATTCTCTTATATTTTTCTTAAAACTGTGACTTCTGTAATACAACATTTCTAGCAAAAGAAAGGACAAAATTCTACTCTTTTTAATTTATTTAGAGATCTCGGCTCTTCTCAAAATTTCAAATTTAAAATTAGCATCTCTAATCCTTTTACTACTTTAAAATTGAAAATTTGGCGTTGAAGTCGAGTTCCAGGAAAAAAAGTCGAAGAAAAAGCTTCGGATCTTCCCAATAAGTTCATCCACAGATTTGGAAGTTAAATTTGAAATTGTATTGTAAAAGTTAAAATTTCAAACTCATAATATAAAATGTTGGAATAAGTCAAAAAAAATCGTAATATCTTGAATTTAAAATCCAAATGTGTACGTTGGAACGAAAGAAATCTCGAAATTTAGACTTTAAAAGTCGAAATTTGGACTCAAAAGTCGAAATTTGGATTTCAAAAGTAGAAATTTCAAAAAGAAATTTAACATTATAAGATTGAACTCAAAATTTTGAGATAAAAAGTAGTTTCGAGTATAGAATCGAAATTTTTTCGTTATGAATTCGAAAGTTCAAATAAAAGTTTTAACTTCGATATAAAATTACCACTTTAATAAAAAAAAAGCGGAACCGCTGACAAAAAAAGTCGAAACTTTGTTAAAAAGTCAAGTTTAACTCGAAATTACTTGATAGTTTGATTTAAAAACCAAAATGTGGACAGAAAAGGTGCAACTATTTTAAATTTGAATAGTTTCATTTTTTTCTGAAAACTGTCACTTTTGAAGTCAAAATTTCCCGAAAAAAAAGACAAAATTTCGTTATTTGTAATTTGTTTTTAATTATTATCAGAATATCAAATTTAAACCTAGAATTTTAAAATATTATTTAAAAATTGATACTTTAAACACGAAAATTTGTTATCGACGTCGAATTGTAGGAAAAAAAGTTGAGGAAAAGTTTGGAATCTCCCAAAAAACTGATCTACAAGTTTGGAGATTAAACTTGAAATGTTATTTTAGAAGTTAAAATTTTAAGCTAAAAATTTAAAATGTGAAGATGAGGTCGCAAGAATTTAGGATTTTTAAGAAAATGTTTCTCTAAATTTTGAGTTCAAAGTCAAAAATTTTGGGTCCAAATTCAAAATTTGGAAATTATATCGAAATTGGAAAAAACTTCGAAATGTTTTAATAAATATGTCTTCTAATTTTGACGTGGTAACCTCGAAATTAAAATCAAAATTTCAGAATTAATAAATAGACGTTTTTTTTTGAAATGCCGAGTTTAATGAAAGGCGAGAGCCAGGTTTCGAAATTCCTGCAAAAATTTCGAATTTAAGGTTTGAACTTGTTTTGAATTTTCGAATTTAAAGACAACATTTTCGAAATTTGAAATTTTGTTCAAAGAAATTGTTCTAAAAAAACTGTAATTTACGAATTAAAATATTTCATACATAAACTTCTGATTTTAAATCTTCTCTCGTTAAAATTCATAAAAATAAATTTGGATTTTAACAAGAAATTTCAAAAAAAAGTCAAAACTTGGAAATGATAAAAATTTTTGGATTCAATTATTAAACTTTGAATTGTAACTTTTCAGATTATTTTAAGTGCGTTAGTGGGGATATCCTGCTGCGCCAGACTGGACTACCTACCTCCTAGACCAGGTGGGGCTGGCGGTGGTGCATTCGGCGGGGGTGCCTTCGGAGGCGGCTTCGGTACGAGGCCGGGTAGCGGTGGATTTGGTGCCGGTGCTGGCGCCGGCGTTGGAGCTGGAGGTGGTGGTGCCTTCCCTGGAGGAGGCGGAGGAGGTGGTGGTGCCTTTCATGGTGGAGGAGGAGGAGGCGGATTTGGTGGAGGTGGTGGAGGATTCGGGGGTGGCCCCCAGATCCCAATCGTGAGATACGATAACAATCCAAATCAAGGGGATGGCACGTATAGTTATGCTTATGAAACTGGTAATGGTATTCAGGCTGAGGAACGGGGGCATTTGAAGAATCCTGAGGCGGAAGTCGCTGAGGGTTCTTTTAGTTATACGTCGCCTGATGGTCAGAGAATTTCGGTACAGTATATCGCTGATGAAAATGGTTTTCGACCAGTAGGGGCGCATTTACCAACTCCACCACCAATACCGGAAGCTATTCTTAGGTAAAAGTATTTGTTTTTATTATTTTACTTTGACATTGTGTCTCAGAAAAGAAATCAGTAAGTAATAAGTTATATAGAAAAAGAAATGTACAAAAAAAAATCCCATTTTTATCATTTAAATCTTTCGAGGATAAATTTAATAGATTAAAAGACAATAAAATAAAGTTAGAATTAAATAATAATATGTTTAAGCTGATTCAGTTCTATTCATACAAATAGAATACGATCTAAAGTGCAATAACTCTCTAAATGTCTGACTGGATCATTAGTTGCTGAACTACCAACATCTGATCACTGATGTTTAGCAGAAACGATCACTTTAGGAAAGCCCAAGGACTATTTTAATACACGGACCAAAAAGTTTGAAGATTTATCAAATTCGGAGCTTGGGACAGAAGGTTTAAGATGTTTACCCACAATTAAAAACTTCCGGACAAATAAACCTCTTAAAACTGACAAGATTAATTCAAACTTTTTAACTGAAAGCATTTAAAAGTAAATCTCTGTTCGATATCATCCTTGTAACTTAAAAAAATGTTCACTGCAGTGAAAGATATTGAATTGAAACTCGGTTTATCGTAATTCCAACAATTATTTTAAATTTATCAACATTTTTTATTACATTTACGTCTTTATGAAACTAAATGAAATAAAATTATTATCTGTAATTAAACAAAATATTCCGTTGACACTTGAAAGTGAACTGATCTCGAAAATATCTTATTTAGGTCAATTGAACAAAATCTGGCCGAAGAAGCTCGAGGTGGTGGTGGCGGAGGATTCGGAGGCGGCGGAGATGACGGCCAGTATCGTCCTACTTCTCCAGGAGGAGGATTCGCACCACCACGACAGCCATATAGTCCACAAGGAGGTTACCGATATTAAACCATTATTTTCTCATAGTTAAATGTGTATAAATAAGAAACGAATTTATTATATTATTATTTATTACGTATTACTCTAATGCTGTGAACTTATTCATAATAAAGTTAACTTTTATGAATACTTTTGACTTTCAATCCAATCTGAGTTTGTTTCCTGGTATATTTTCGGAGTTCGAAGTCCAATTTTTCATAAATGTCGAAAGTTTTCTTAAAATTCCAACTTTAAAAACCGCTTTAGATTTCAAATTTTGAAACTTTCGCTTTTCGCAGTTATCGATTTGGGTTAAATTCTGAATTTTTGTTCAGAATTTCATCCAAGTCGACAACTGTTTACAACAAATTAGGATCATTTTCCAAAACTATCAATTTTTCTCAAAATTGGCAATTTATACTTTTTTTTTTTACTTTTTAACAAGCTTTCTTTGAGAAAATTCGAATTATTCCTCAAAATTTTCTTTTCTCTAAAAATTTTTTAAAACAAATTTTCAAGTGTTCTGCAAATACTTTTTTTTTTTAAGAAACTTTCTGTTAAGGCTAGATTCTAAACTCAGTTTCGTGTTTCTGTTAATTTGAAATTTTTTAACTTACTATTTTTTTCAAATTTTGTATTAACGCTCAATGTGTTCGTTTAAATTACTTTGTTTAAAAATGGAATGTCTAACGTGACCATTTGTCTCGTTTTGAATGGTTCGTTCCTTTTCTTCGTCCTGATGTCCTCAAAAAAAACTTGGGAACATGAATTTGTCCCGTTATTATTGATAATTTATTTAAATAAATTTAATGTGGGCAACTACATATACACTACTCTGTATTATTAGTTGCCAACACGCCAGCTTTAAATGTCATTTTTGACAGTAATATTCTATGGTTTATTCTAACCAAACTTACATCAGTCAAAAATACAATGTTGTCATTACAAACCAGCAACTTTTGTTAATATCGCCAAATATCCCGCATTTTCAAAGTTGCAAACAAAACAGGACAAAACCGTCCTCTAAACATTCTCCAGGTTAAATACCAGCGATCACGGGCGCCAATAAGCCCAATTACACTTTAGGTAAACATTTCTAGGTTATGTGACAAGTATGCAATATTGGGATGTGTCAAATTCCAGTATTTTCGTCGCATTAGATGAAATGAATCAACATTAAAATTTTGCCAAAATGTTTTAGAATGTTTGTGAGAGGTAGAGGGAGGGGTCGCAACTTCGTAAGAAAAGAATCAAGCAATGATTCTAAAGGTGTGAAAGCTCTGAACACACCACCGAGGTACACATCGGGCAGTTCAAATAGAAACATATCAAGACACGACAATAAGTGTTGCGACGGAATTGGTTTTTCCCTAAGTTTAAACGACGAAGGTTTGGAATTTTTCGAAAAATTAAAAAACCTCTGGAACATGCGTAAGTTGAATCATATTGTGAGAATACTGAGGTATTCAGTTTGTTTTTAGTAAAAAAGAGTCCCCCGGTTGTAAGTCTTTTATATAACCACTATAATACGTGTGAGAACCCTTACGAGCAGAGCCTGAGGTTGCTTTACAACTGTCAAGAGTTTCATAGTGCAAAGAGTAAAAGTTTGCCATTTTTTATAATGGAAGAGTTTAAAAACTGGAGCGTATCAAACAGGGATAGAATTGTCCACTTGTTGACTCCAGAATTAAAAATAGACGCATTTAAACTAATTGGTAAACAAAACTCTTTACAGTTAACAAGGTTAGTGGTGGAAGCCTTCGAAATGATAAGGGATTCTGAGATTTTTATCGATATTGTAAGGTGCATGATTGACAGAAAATTATACAAGGAGGTAAGCCACTGATTTTTATCTGGACTGTGAACGAACAAATAATTTTTTAGGCTTGTCAAAGTGCCGTGTTGTTTTCTCTTCAGGATAAATTCACTTTAGACGAAATAGTTCTCCCTTTGATTCTTCAGGATAAATTGGTAAATATGGATGAGTATTTACTGGCTGTGCCGCAGCTTCAGATCGAATTGGTCACGTTTCTGGATAGAATGTTAGGCCAACCGTCCATACGGGAGGCAATTGTGAATTACACGGCGTAATTTTTACCATTTTATTGGTTGATTCCCTACTCATTTCATTACTTATAGAAATATGAATATTCCTAATATAAAATGGGAGAAAATTTATCCAAAGCCATGGAAGAAGCTAATTGCGAGGATGCTAAAAATGTATAAATTATCTCAAGATTTGACGCCGAACTTAAATCGTAGGAGAAACGAGGGGGCCCTTCAGTTTTTATTGCACAAGAGATTCATTGAGAATAGCTTTAGTGAGTGTGATTGAATTTGGGTCATATCGGACTTCAGTGGTGCTTTCTAGGTGATGAAAGTTGGAAAGAGATGGTGCAAGAAGCGGTTGGAGACGACCCAGAATTGCATAAGGAATTGGTGACGCAAGTATCGTGGCATGGGGATTTTGCAGAAGCTTTGCGATGGGCCCACTTTTATAATGTAAATCGGGAATTTTGGCCTAACAATGTAAAAATGCTGGAAGACGACAGGTTGCATTTCAAGCTTTGATTTTTGGAGAATAAGCAATTTTTTGTAGGGTACCACATGACTCTACCTCAGTATCAAGCCCGGAAGTGGCTTCCACTTGGGACGATGAACCTGTCCCTGCCCCACTTGTTGAATATCATAAGTATCCCTTGAATTATTCGACAATTCATCTGGTTGATAATGAAAGTGCGTTTGAGAAATTTTTGGATACAGGGCTTCAGGTAAATTGCTTGTAAATATCCAGTTAAATTGTGACTGGTTATCTATTTAGAATGTGGACCTTGTTGGGATCGATTGTGAATGGAAACCGAGTTTTGGTGGGCAAAAAAATGAACTGGCTCTTATGCAGTTGGCTACAAGAAAAAATGTGTTCATTCTCGACATTGTTAACTTGGGTACAATCGTCCCACATTTATGGCAAGAGTTGGGAAAATTTCTCTTCAACAATTGTGATATTTTAAAGTTAGGTTAGTTCGCTTTTACAAATCGCTGGGACTAACTTTTTCATGTCATTGGTTGACAAACGTGAACGAGTTGATTTTTTAACCATTTTATCTGATTTAAGTTGTTATTTTAGGGTTTGCTTTAACTAGTGATATTTCTATGATTAAGAACGCATTACCTGAACTTAATTTTAGTCATAAACTTGGCTTCTTGGACTTATTGACCGTTTGGAAACATATTGATAAATTTCCTAATATGGCTCTGCCTTTTGAAGGTTTGTCGTTATCACACGTTCTACTGAGGTAATAAAACTATTATTTTTAGTACAAACAGGGGGTCCCAGTTTAAGTACTTTGGTACAACACTGTTTGGGCCACCCACTGGACAAATCCGATCAGTTTTCTAATTGGGAAAAGCGCCCTTTGAGGCACACACAACTTTTATATGCCGCTTTAGATGCTTATTGTTTGATACAGGTTTATGATGTCATAAGAAATTGCTGTGAAAAGAACAATATACCTTTCGATGAAATCTGCTACAATATTATGACCAATGAGAAGATGGCCAAAAAGAAAGTTAAAAAACCCATAAGAAAGGTATTTCTCTTTCATGATGCACGCTAGGAAATTAATCTTGATGCTGTTGTAGAACGAAAGTACAAAAGTGGAACAAAACATTCCACAACCTGAAAGTTTTATAAAAGAGCCAATTCCTGCAAGTGATGTCAGATTTGTCTGTGATACTATGTTACAAGGTTTGGGGAAAAACCTTAGAAGATGCGGGATCGATACAGTTCTTTTGGAAAACCACCACGAGCATATGGAGTGTGCGAGATTTGCTGAGGATGAAAACAGATTCATTTTGACCCGAGGCACCATATTCAACAAGGTATATGAAAATTTAGCCACATCCTGATATTAGACATGAGGAATAATCAGTCTCTTTGCTCCATAAATAAGTTTGTTTGACTTTAGTAATCTAGTAAACTATAGTAAATACTTCAAAAGTCAAAAAGAAATCAGCTCTATTGCACTTTAACACTTAAATTTAAATTGTAAGTTGATTACATTGAGAGCTTCAGTGGAATTTTTAGATTTAATTTCCCAATTAGTTAATTTCGTCTGTGTTTTTATTTGGTCAAAGATGTAGCAGTTAGTAATACTTGTCCGTAACAAATATTCAGTTAAAAGGTTCCGCGCAAATATACTCAAAAGCTGGAAGAAAATATTTTTTGTTTTATATTAACTTACATTTAAAAGTAATAAATTAATTACAGCTATATGGAACTGTTCCTCAAGGTTGTTGTTACAAGGTTGTAGACGATGATGTGGATCAACAGCTGAAGGAAGTTTTAGATTATTACAAGATAATCGTAAAAAAGGATAATGTGTTCAGCAGATGTCAGGTAAATATTTCTTGTATTCTAAGGTCTCTTTTTTCTTCAGCGAACCAAATGCCAAATAATTCTTATGAGTCAATTATATTTTATTCCAAAGGCTTGCAACGGAAATAGTTTCGTAAAAATATCCAAGTCAACAATGAGTATTCTTCTGGATGCATCCAATCGGCCCTATCGGCCGCCTCCTCCCTGTTATGTGGAAGAAGCGACGGGTTTTTCCAGCGAGGAAGAATTATTCGAAGACGAGCCTGGGCCCCCTATCAATTCGAAGTGGGATCAACCTGGGCAGCCGACAAATTCCAGAAAATGGGAACTATGTAAATATTCAACTAAATGTTCTGTAATTAAACAGCCGAAAGCTGAAAATATTCACAACCACAACCGTTATTGTAAATATTTTCAACTTTTGGCACGTTTGACCGTTTAATTACAGAAAATTTTATTGGTCATTTGTCGAACTAGGTGAATGTAAAGTTACACAGAGGACGCTTGTATCAGTGGATGTTGCGATGCAACCCGTGATACAAACTGTTGCCTCATTTGGTCTTTGTAATTAAAATCTGATTTCATTAAGTGAAATTAGATTTTAATTGCATCGTAATTAAGTTGTATGTCTCAGTATGTAAATATTGTATCAACAAAATTCGATATCTTTTTCACTATTTCGTTTTTAGATTCGGATGAGAAAATCGACGTTGGGTTGTGCCAGACTCGGCTGGGGGCTACCATACAAGTTAAGCTTGTTCCTCCTGGTATAGTGGAGAAGAATGATATGTTCTACATATGCGAAGAATGTGGGAAAGTTTACTGGGATGGCAGTCACTTCAGTCGAGTGATTTCGGGACGGCTGCAAGACGTTGTGCAATAGAGTACATTATTATTTTTAATTGATCAGTATCCTAAGGTTTTTTAATTTTTAATAGGAGGTCTAATAATATTGATTACATAAACAATAAATATCTACTAATGATGTGCTTTTCTTCCTAATTATTAAACTTGATAAATACAACAAGCAATATTAAAAATTCTACAAATTTGCTATGACTGGACCTGATTTGAGTTTTCAGCATTGCCGGCGGTTATACTAGCCTCTTTTTTACCAAAAGGAAACCCTTGAAAGATGATTTTATGATTTCATTCATGTGTTATTGGCTTCTTCTTTGCCAATTGCTTCTTCCAGAAATCCAGATTTTCAGTTACATGCTATTAAAGATTGGCAATCTGAATTACTTGAGGCAATCTTATAGATTGCTTCAAGTAATTAACAATACTTCGCAAATAAAATACAGAGAATAAATTATTTTGATGCCGAATGCAGTTTTAGTTTTTAACTGGAGTTAAAATAGAATGTTTTATAACTTTAAAATACACCCAATGTCAAAATTTTGAATTTAAAATCAAGTCTAGAAAAGATTGAAATGTTGAGTTTTAATTTGTAGACATTAGTTAAAGATTAGATGCCCAAACTTGAATTTTTTACAAATTCAAATATAAAACTTGTCCCCTAAAACAAGAAAGATTAATAGGTTGCTTTAACGCGTTTCGACAGCCAAGCTATCATTTTCTCAGAGAGACTGAATTTTTTAGTAAAAGGAAGAGAATCTGATTTAATTCCAAAATTTAGAGAATAAGTCTAGATTTGAAGACGATGTTAAAAAATCAAGTTAAAATGTTGAAATTTTAAAGAGAAACAATATGTTGAAACTGAAGGCGAATTTTCCAGATTAAAATTGAAATTCTGAAAGAATATTCGAAATGAAAAAGGACTTCCAGTTGTTCGAAAAAAATTTAATCAAACTAATCATTTCAAATGCAGTCTAAATATTGAGAAAAAGTTGAAATATCTTAAAAAGTGGAATTTTCATTTTTAGAAAGGAATTAAAAAGTAAACGTTCAAACTTGGAATTTTGGTAAAATGTAAAAAACGTAGCTTTAATCTTGAAATGTGAGGAAAAAAAGCTAATTTTGAGATAAGTTAAGTTCAAATGTCGACATTTTAAAGAGAAGTTCAACATTTTGAAAATAAAAAGAACAAATAGTTAGAATTTTAAAAAAATATTCAAGATATATTAAAAAGAACTCCCAATTGTTCGAGTTTAAACTAAAAAATGAGTAAAGGCGTTGATTGAATGGTAAAAGCTATAATTTTCGGTTTAAAATCTAAATTTTGAGAAAAAGACGAAATATGTGGAAACGTTGAAATATGGATTATGTTTTTTAATTTTATTTAACATTTCTTCGGCTCAGTTTGAAATATGGAGTAGCAATTTTAAGGAAGGTATTAAAAATTAAGTTCTAAAAACTCCAATTGCGCGAAAAATTAAAAAAATCGGTGTAATGTTCCGATTACGTGAACGGCTCTTTAAAAAATCGTTTGTGTGTGGCCTCCTTTATTATTTTTGTTTGACAACTACTGCTTTTAAGACCGCTATGAATTTATCCCCGCATAAGTCAATCTGTCAAAATCATAAATTGTCTATGACTCGAATTCAATTAGTTTATAACCTCAAAGTTTGACGTTTGGTGATATCGTCGAATTTGAAAAAGACATAAATAGATTTAATATAAAAATAGTGTGAAATGGTGCAAAGCACGAAATCGGCGAACAAAAGGACATTATATAAATGAAAATGCGATCAATTTTAAATGTGAAATGCGTCTATTGAGTGATATTTGAATTGTAGCGCAGAACGACGAAAATGGTTGTTGCTACTAGAACTCGCCAAATAATCAGATCCAGTAAGAATTTTTCGATAGCTAGGGGTTTTGGGTTTTTTTGTAAAACGCCACCGTTGGAAATAAGGAACTACAATAGTGGAAATCTTCTGTTTGGGAGGAATGACAGTAGTTTGAGGTTATGCGGTTGTAGAAGTTTTCACTCTAGAGAAACTAGATCACCTTTGGCAAAGTTATCGCCACAAGAAGTGAGTACATTTCCACTGGAATAATTTATTTATAATTGGCCTGCGAGTTATGTAATGTTATCAATTGAACCGTGCATTAATAAGCATTATGTCAATTGATGGGATCTATTGATTTCTTGTTTGTTGATTAATTTTATTTATTTGGTTTATTATTTAATTAATTCAGCGGCAGTTTTATTCATTTTGTATTATATGGGCTAATTAATGAAGCCTATTATTGAGTTAATTATTCTAGTTGTTTATTAAAACCTGTTGATATAGCAAAGTTATTGTTATGTACTAGAATTGAACATGCTTTCATTTAACAGTTTGATAAGGATATAAAAGAAGTTTAAAAATGTTTTAATAGTATTGAATATCTTTAGATAACGTTTCTATTTCACGTTGCAATCAGTAGTTTTGCTCATGTTTGTAGTATTTTTTAATGTAATCAAATTATGAAAGCTTGGAATTTCAACTCAAAAACCGCACCAGCTCCAATTTCGTAATAATTACGAAGCTACCACTTTAAAATCGTAAAAAATAAAAATTTGGTGAAAATATGCTCAAGCTTGTATTTGACAGCTATGACAAAACTGGGAATTTTTGTGTAAGTTCAGAATTTGGGTTTTAGATTCGAAATTTGTGAAGGTTTGAAAAATAAACTGGAGAATTGAATGCTGAAATTCTGGAAGTAGGCACAAAAGAATTGGCATGGGTCCAGTGGCAGTGTTTTTTATAATGGAGGAAACTGGAATAAAAAGAGTAGATGCGATGTTTTTGTTGAAGTAATATCTTATTAATGAATAATTAAAATTTTTCTTCGGCTGTAATGCATTAAAAAATACTGTTTCATGTTTTACAATATTACAAAATAAACAACGACCATCTCAGTGAATAATTCATTTTAATTTGCAATTTCGATTTCGAGCATTTCAAGATTAAAGTCGAAATTTCTAGAAAAGAGCCTAAGTGTCAATGTTAGTCAACATTTAGAGAAAAAAATGGAACACTTGAGGTTTATACTGAAAAGTTGAGGACAGAAGCTTAAAATTTAAGAATTACTTGTGCAATCTTACCAAAGTTTAAATATTTTACAAATTGGACTCTGTAATCTAAAATAAAAAAATGTTGTGCAATTCAAGGCAAGTCAATAAGGATCCAAAAAAAAACTACAAAAGTTTGTTATTCCTAGTACAGTACAATTATTACTCTGAATACATTTTGCGTTATTTTTAGATAGTTTGTTAAATTAGCTTTTGAACCTTGCAGTTCACAAACAAGACGTTGGAACTGTTGACACATTGCAAATGTATGAGGTAAATTCTGGGTTATCTCATCAGAGGTATTTAATTTGTAAGTCATTTTAACAAAAGAGATTAAGTGACAAATTAAACCATCCTTATCTGCATATAAATATTAGAAGAAGCATGGAGAACCCATATTAAAAAACTATAAATGCGTGACGTAAACAATTTTCACTTCAACAAGCAATAAATTTAATAAAAAGCCAAGCGTAAGTAGAAATGATTCTATTTACATTTAAATACTATTGAATACACGTACTACATGGTAATAAATTATTAATTAAAGCCTTAAGTAAATTATGTAGCGGGGTTAACACATTGTTCCCTACTAGTGGCCTTAAAATCGCCATCAAAAGCCCAATGGGTACCATCAGTACATTATGAAGGAGTGCCACAACTAGTTTCAGAATCGTTGTCAATGGGATTAAAATTACATCCAAAATTCCAGGCCTAGAAACCACACTCGTTGAATCTTCTGATTTCAGATCTCTGACCACACGAACTTTCAGACTACTTTCCCCTTCAATCGAGTTTATAACCCCATCCAAGTATTTGGTAACGTTGTATCGAAGATCTTCCACGTATTTGACCGCGTTTGGAATTAATTTATTCACGACTCTCGCCAACAATTTACCTATGATGTCATCAGGTTCAGAATCGATGTAATATTTGGCAATGACATTGCTACCAGACGAGAGAACATCATCGATTCTCCCCTGGACTACCCTAAGTAGATTAGCTAGAACTGTCCTCAGGTTTTTAAATATTTTGCCAAAAAATTTTTCCAAGAGGGATTCTCTGGGTGCAACCGATCTTCGATAGAGGCGTTGCGCAAGAGCTTCTCTAACTTCCTCCACTGTGACGGTGCTCTTATCCAAAACCGCCTTAACAATCGGTAGAATTTCCTCCAGTGCTACTTCCAGGTTGTTTTGGACGTCTTTTGCCAAATTGGAATTCCCGAATTTATTCAGGAAATACTCCGATGTTGTTAAAATTCCGGCAACTAGTCCATCGGCGTTGATTCTAACTTCATCGTTTACTATTTCGAACAAATTCGTCTTGAGTTCACCGTTGATTGCGTCGATGGCTTCTTCGACATTACCCCTTGATAGGAAGAGCTTGAGTTGGATTTTTGGCAACGATGTGCCCTTGGAGTGGAGGACGGCGTCCAGTAGAATTTTCCCTAGTTGTCCATTGGATTCGTTGTTGGGTGTATGCAAAATATTGGAGGCTGCCGGTACCAGATCAAGAATACTGAAGCTTGTTGCTGAGGAGCAAACCTAGTGGAACAAATTTTATCTTCAGTTGTTGGTTCTGGTGATTATTATTCCGCTTGCGGCCGAATTTTGAGTGAAAAAATACCGAAAATTTCTACAGTTAAGAGCTTGACACCAAAAATCTTTTATCGATTAATTTCACGAAATAAGTGAGTGTCTTTACTACGTTTCTCAATCAAAATTGGCGACTGTATATATTTAAGAAAAAGTTTGATTGAACTCAATTGGAAACAAGTTGGTCTTCTACCACGTTTCGACAGCCAAGCTACCATCTTCAGAGAGATGCGATAAACCCTCAATTAACCCAAGTTTGAGAATTTTCTTTTTTGGGTTGAACCCCACCAAGTTAAGCTTTTGTCGACGTTTCGTCACGCGTTCCTAACACTGACTATTCACGTTTATTAATGAACTGACTGTTCAGTGCCAATTCTAAAGATGTGCTCAGAATCCAGAGATGAAAGGTCAGCAAGTCATCTTAACTTGACGAGAGTACATCTCGTACAATTGTGGTCGTTTGTTAGAATAACTAATTGAAGTTTTTTTTGGTGAAACGGACTGCTCCTTGGTTATCTTCAAAAATTTAAATACAAAACTTGTCCCCTGAAACCAAGAAAAATTTAAAAACACAACAAAGGTTGCTCTAACGCAACTTTTGTTGTGTTTTTTTCATCTTTCTTGGTTTTAGGGGACAAGTTTTGTATTTCAATTTTTAATTGAAATTTATCAATTGTATGTTGACTGATCCAGACAATGAAATGTATCTTAATTGTGATACAGTTATGAAATATTTCAAGTTTTATTACTAAAAATTTAAATATTTCCAAACTGGGTGGCAGAAATGTTAAATAAAATTAATAATTATAATGTTGTCAACGAATAAGAGTCTAAAAAGAAGAATATACTTCAAGTAGTCTCTTGACAGAATCCAATCTTGGAAAATGGAAAATTTATCCTGATTCTGCTGCTGGAAGACTTCGTGATCAAATAAATATGAATTTAATACAGTTTTCGACTGTATGACGGTAGCATTTATTCAGTTATAAAAAGTTGCTTGAATCATGATTAATATTGTAAAGAATAGATTGGGATTTTTTTTTAATAAAAGGGAACTAACTACTTCCTACCTGCGCGTTTACTTACCGCGAAAACACCAAAAATAAATAAGAACTGCCTAACACACATCTTGCCCCGATTGCAGTTTTCAACTGGCGAATTTTTATTTCAAAATTGTTTATATATTGCAGGGAAACCTTTAGGGGAAAGGTGAATTTGTAATGATTTATAACATCTTCAAGTTGTATTTAATTTGGGGATTTTATACTGAAAACAAAGCTTAACAAATAAATCACATCTTCCATCTATTCTAAGAAACATTCTCCTTGTTGAACAATTGATAAGAAAGATAATTGCATAGTTGATTTCGTACATTTTTTTCCAAAAAGAAGCCTCGATGAAATAGCTACAAATTTAAATAAGAGAACAAGAGAAACTTGGTCCACAGTCTTTGGAGGTTGAGCCCCAAATATTGGGATTCTTTTTTTAGAAATTTCTAGATTTCTAGCTGATACTCGCGCCTTCGTCTGCGTGAAAGAAGAGGAAGGATTCTTGGGTCACATTTTTAAAAATTCGAATTTTTTTTAAAGAATTTCATGTTTATTAAAAATTTTGAATCATTTTGGAAGTTTCGACTTAAAAATCTCGATTATTTTTTTAAAATGTCGACATTTTCTCGTTCTACTGGCAAAATTCAATATATTCTCGAAATTTTGACTTTATTTTGAAAATGTCGACTTTTTTCGAAGTTTTGACTTTCTTTAAAAATTCTAACTTTAAAATTCTGACTTTGTATATATTTTGAATCTTTTGGAAAACTTTTTTGATGATTTGTATATATTTTGAATCTTTTGGAAACCTTTTTTGATGATTTCTTCCTTTATTAAAAATGATTTTGAAAATTTCAACCTTTTTCCAAAATTTCCTTTTTAGTGTTTCAAATTTTCTTTTTAATATTTCATTTTTTTTACAAATAATTTGACTACTCAATGTTTTGATTTTTTTGGAAAATTTTTACTCCTTTCGCATTTTTGAGCTTATTTTTGGAAATTGTGACCTTTTTTTAAAATTGCCATCTAGTTATTGAAAATGTTTATAGTTTGTCTGAAATTTAGAATCGAAAATTCAACTTTTTTGCAAATCAGATTGTTTTTAAATCCAGTTTTTTGAACATTTCAATTCTCTTTGAAAATTTGAATTTTTTGAGAATTTAGACTTGAAAACTGACTCACTTGAAATGTTTGTTTTATTAATTTGATTTTTTTCAAAATTCTGGCTTTTCGTTAATATTTTGACTTCTTGAAAATGATAATTTTTTGTTGAAAATGACGATTTTATTTAAAAAAATCCAATTCTTTGATTTTTATTGAATAGATTGACTTTTTTGAACATTTCAAGTTATATTTTGTAAATTTTAACCGATCCACAATTTCTCTTTTTAACATTTTAATTTATTTTCTAATTTTTTCAAAATTGTGCTACAAAATTTTGGTCTATGTTTCGAAATTTTATTATTATAAATAAATCTCATTGTTTTTTCAAGATGTCCACGTTTTTCTTTGAGAATTTGCACCTTTTTTCAAAGTGTTGACTAAATTTCGAGGTTTTGACTTTTTTCTTTGAAAATTTCCATGTATTTTTAAAAATTTCGATGTATTTTCAAAAATTTCGATTTTTGTTTCAAACATTTCGATTTTTTTTCAAAAACTGACTTTTTTTAAAAAATTTCGACCTTGTCTCGAATTTCGACCTTGTCTCGAATTTCGACCTTTTGTAGGAAATTGGGCATTTTATTTGAAAAACTCCACTTTTTTTAAATTTTCACTTTTGAAAAATCGGATTTTTTTTCAAAATTTCGACCCAAAATGTTCGAACTTTTTAAGAATTTTCACTTCTTTGAAAATTTCTTGTTTTTTCGAAGTTTTGACTTTCTTTGAAATTTCCAACTTTACTGGCTTTTTGTATATATTTTGAATCTTTTGGAAACTTTTTGTTTGATAATTTCTCTCTTTATCAAAAAGTTTGTTATTTAGAAATTGCAACTCTTTTTGAAAATGTTCCTTTTTAGCATTTCAACTTTTTAATAATTTGACTACTCGATGTTTCGATTTTTTTTTTGGAAAATTTTTACCATTTCGTATTATTGAGCTTATTTTTGGAAGTTGTTACCTTTTTTCAAAATTCCCATCTTGTTATTGAAACTGTAGCTTTTTTAAAATTGGACTCAAAAATTCAACTTTTTTGCCAATCTGATCCGAAATTTAACAAAATTTGAATTTTTTCGAGAAATTCGGCTTTTGAAAACATTGACCCACTTGAAATGTCTGTTTTATTAATATGACTTTTTTCAGAATTCTGGCTTTTCGTCAATATTTTGACTTCTTGAAAATGACAATTTTTTTTTAAAATGACGATTTTTTTTTGAAAAATCCAACTTTGATTTTTATTGAAAATATTGACTTTCTCGAACATTTTAACTTTTATTTTGTAAATTTCAATCGTCTCACAATTTCTCTCTTTAATATTTTGATTTATTTTCTAATTCTTTGAAAATTGTGCTGCAAAATTTGGATCTATGTTTCGAAATTTTATTATTATAAATAAATCTCATTGTTTTTTCAAGATGTCCACGTTTTTCTTTGAGAATTTGCACCTTTTTTCAAAGTGTTGACTAATTTTCGAGGTTTTGACTTTTTTCTTTGAAAATTTCGACGTATTTTCAAAAATTTCGATATTTTTTCAAAAATTTCGATTTTTTTTTCAAACATTTCGATTTTTTTCAAACACCTTAACTTTTTTCTTCATAAAAATTTCGACTTTGTCTCGAATTTCGACCATTGAGTAGGAAATTGGGCTTTTATTTGAAATACTTCCCTTTTTTTAAATTCTCACATTTGAAAAATCGGATATTTTTCAAAATTTTGACCCAAAGTATTCGAACTTTTTAGGAATTTTCACTTCTTTGAAAATTTCTTGTTTTTTCGAAGTTTTGACTTTCTTTGAAATTTCCAACTTTACTGGCTTTTTGTATATATTTTGAATCTTTTGGAAACTTTTTGTTTGATAATTTCTCTCTTTATCAAAAAGTTTGTTTTTTGGAAATTGCAACTCTTTTTGAAAATGTCCTTTTTAGCATTTCAACTTTTTAATAATTTGACTACTCGATGTTTCGATTTTTTTTTTGGAAAATTTTTACCATTTCGTATTATTGAGCTTATTTTTGGAAGTTGTTACCTTTTTTCAAAATTCCCATCTTGTTATTGAAACTGTAGCTTTTTTAAAATTGGACTCAAAAATTCAACTTTTTTGCCAATCTGATCCGAAATTTAACAAAATTTGAATTTTTTCGAGAAATTCGGCTTTTGAAAACATTGACCCACTTGAAATGTCTGTTTTATTAATATGACTTTTTTCAGAATTCTGGCTTTTCGTCAATATTTTGACTTCTTGAAAATGACAATTTTTTTTTAAAATGACGATTTTTTTTTGAAAAATCCAACTTTGATTTTTATTGAAAATATTGACTTTCTCGAACATTTTAACTTTTATTTTGTAAATTTCAATCGTCTCACAATTTCTCTCTTTAATATTTTGATTTATTTTCTAATTCTTTGAAAATTGTGCTGCAAAATTTGGATCTATGTTTCAAAATTTTAATGTTTTAAATAAATCTGATTGCTTTTTCAAAATGTCCAAATTTTTCTTCGAGAATTTGCACCTTTGTTCAAAGTTTTGACTAATTTTCGAGGTTTTGACTTTTTTTTTCAAAATTTCGACGTATTTTCAAAAATTTCGATATTTTTTCAAAAATTTCGATTTTTTTTTCAAACATTTCGATTTTTTCAAACAACTTGACTTTTTTCTTCAAAAATTTCTTCTTTGTCTCGAATGTCGACCATTGTGTAGGAAATTGGGCTTTTATTTGAAAAACTCCACTTTTTTTAAATTCCCACTTTTGAAAAATCGAATATTTTTCAAAATTTCGACCCAAAATATTCGAACTTTTTAAGAATTTTCACTTCTTTGAAAATTTCTTGTTTTTTCGAAGTTTTGACTTTCTTTGAAATTTCCAACTTTACTGGCTTTTTGTATATATTTTGAATCTTTTGGAAACTTTTTGTTTGATAATTTCTCTCTTTATCAAAAAGTTTGTTTTTTAGAAATTGCAACTCTTTTTGAAAATGTCCTTTTTAGCATTTCGACTTTTTAAATAATTTGACTACTCGATGTTTCGATTTTTTTTTTTGGAAAATTTTTACCATTTCGCATTTTTGAGCTTATTTTTGAAAATTGTTACCTTTTTTCAAAATTCCCATCTTGTTATTGAAACTGTAGCTTTTTTAAAATTGGGCTCAAAAATTCAACTTTTTTGCTAATCTGATCCTGAAATTTAACAAAATTTGAATTTTTTCGAGAAATTCGGCTTTTGAAAACATTGACCCACTTGAAATGTTTGTTTATTAATTAATTTGACTTTTTTCAAAATTTTGGGACAATCAATTTGAAGCCGAAAATTTTGGTACAAGTAATAACTAGGCGTTGCTTCACAAGTTTCACACATGGGGGCTGCTTAGGGTCCCCGCGCTTTTGTACCTTAAAGCGTTTTCAGTATCCCAGTTCTAGTGGTGCTGTGGTCAAGATAGAAATTATCTTTAGTTGTGCGCTAAGCTAGTCATATAAAGCACGAAGATTGAGTCCGTTTAATCGAAATTGTTTGTTCTTTCAGGTAGACAATATTCTACGAGCCAACGAATATAGTCACGAATTATCCGAAGGTTCAATTAAATCGTACGATTCAAATCAGCTAGCATCGAATAATCCCATCGAAGACACCAGATCAGAGGCTTCATGTCTGATAACTACAGGTTTGTATTAGTCTAGGTTTTAGTTCAGAAGCATGCGCCAAGTAAGATTCTGTTGGTCTAGAGCAGAGATTCTCAACCACTGTTCCGCGGCATTTTACTGTCCCGCGAGATTCTTGAAGTGTGACCCCAAATTCTACGGATGCATTCAGTAAAATAGCGGAGAAGACTGTTTTTAAATTGATATAATTGTTAGTGTGTCGCCAAGTTTTTAAATTATTAAAAATGTGCCGTGACGAAAAAAAGGTTGATAATCACTGGTCTAGAGTCTAGACTAACAGAAATCTAAAAGTCTAGACTCTAGACTAAGAGAAATCTAAAAGTCTAGACTCTAGACTAACAGAAGCCTAAAAGTCTAGACTCTAGACTAACAGAAATCTAAAAGTCTAGACTCTAGACAAACAGAAGCCTAAAAGTCTAGACTCTAAACTAACAGAAGTCTATACTTTTGAGCCAAACGCTAAAATATATAGGAATTTATAAAGCTCGCTAGGTTTACTATCAGAAACTTTCAAACTTTTCCTTTTTCTAGGCTTATTAGTTGGGGTATTTGATGGCCACGGTGGGGGAGCTTGCGCACAAGTAATTGCCAAACGGCTTTATCACTATATAACAGCATGTCTTCTTCCACACGATCAGCTCGTTCAGTACCTGAATTCTTTCGAAAGCGCCGATAGAGCTGAACTTATAGAAACTTATAACAATAAGGTGCAGTTCGTTGAAGATGTTAGGGAATTATATAGGACTAGTTTTCACAATTTTCTAATAGATTTAGTAAAGGTAAGATTTAGAGGGACTTTGATCTGTTAATGTATCAGTTACACTATTTTTACAAAGAAATGTATTGCATACATTTAGTAGAGGTAAGATTTATAGGGAGTTTGAACTGTTAACGTATTAGTTACACTATTTTTACAAAAATATTTGATGAAAATGTTACGAAAAAAGCTTAATATTTTGAAACAAAACTCCAATTCGTGTAATGAAAATATTATTAAAATTTTGAGTTTATTTTCAAATTTTCGACTTCTATCTTTACAGTTCAATATGAAATTGAATCTTCTAACTTTTTCTCGAAGTTATCATATTTAAATCAAAATTTTACAAGAAATTGGTTTCCAATTACTAATAAGACTTATTTTTCTAATAGTTTACTAAAAAACTGAAAATTGTATATGTTGTCAGTTACAAGAAGAGCTTTTCTAGGTAGGTTATAAACAAGGTTTCGAAATGAGCAAAGCGCTGGAAAAGGCTTTTATGGCTTTAGATGAAGATTTATCCAAAGAAGCTTTACCAGAAGACAACGGGACTGTAAATATGAAGACTTTATCGGTGGCTATGTCTGGGGCTGTTGCCTGTGTTGCCCACATTGATGGACCTCACTTGCATATTGCTAACGTGGGTGATTGTGGAGCCGTTTTAGGTAACTTAATCTGCCCATTAAAAGTTATTAATTTTGTCATATTTTTGTCCTATCAACAAAGATAACGTTAATGAAGGTACAACTGTACTTTAAAATTATTTAAATTTCGTATTTAGTAATTATTTAAATTACAAAAAGCTTCTTTAGTAGCTTTAAAGTCTCTCATGCCCACAAAACAAATGCACACGTCTATTCCTTACTTAAAACAATTTAATATAAATCATTTGAAGACCAATTATTTACTTAGAATTTATAATTAACAAGAAAAAGATCAAAAATTTAACTGATTATGTAAAAATTGTTTAAATAGTTCTTATTTCATTATTTTTTAAGATGACGTCATGCTTTATGATTAATTAATTTATTCAACGCTCGGCGCATGTAACCAGAGAGAGTCGAATAAAAGCCTTTGACCGGTGAACATCAATCTCTTTAAAAAATAATCTATAACCGTTTTGAAAGAAGCTGCTGGCCACGGCAGCCCGACCAAAATTATCAGGAGAAATTAAGGTGCAAGGCCCCATTCTCCAACAGCCCCAAACAGTGATTGACAAACAAAAATCCAACGCAGTCGCTGCTTGGGGCAATTTGTAAGAGATTGCCAGAGATTGAAAGTCTAATTAGAAAAAGTAACTGCTGAAGAGAGTCAATAAAAAATGAGAAAGTAACACTACTTCGCAACAATACAGCGAAAATCTAATGTTGACACTTTTTCAGGTTCCCTGTCAGAAACGAATTCGTGGGTAGCTAAAAAATTAACCATCGAGCATAACATTTTCAACCACTCGGAGGTACAACGAATTATAAGCGAGCATCCATATAATGAGAGCAGCACTGTGATACGAATGGAAAGACTACTGGGCCAATTAGCCCCCTTCCGAGCCCTAGGCGACTTCCGATACAAATGGAGCAAAGAAATAATGCACAACGTGGTGGCGAGACACTTCGGCCGCCAAGCAATACCCCATCATTACCACACCCCGCCGTATTTGACGGCGAAACCCGACGTGGTTCACCACAGGTTGACTCCGAGGGATAAATTTTTGGTTCTCGCCACGGATGGTCTCTGGGATATTATCTCACCGTTGCAGGTGGTGAGGTTAATCGGGGAGCATATGAAGGGGAAAGTTACTCTTAGCCCTTTAAAGTTACCAAAGAAGAGTATGAGTTTGGCTGAGATCAATGAGATGTTGCTGCATCGGAAGGAAGGGTTGAAAACGAAGCCGAAAGATTCTAATGCGGCGACGCATTTAATTCGGCACGCTTTGGGGGGGACCGAATTCGGTATAGATCATGGGAAGTTGTCCCAATTACTTAGTTTACCTGATGATGTAGTGAGAATATTCAGAGATGATATAACTGTAACTGTTGTTTATTTCGACTCTGAATTCCTAAGGCACTGTCCGCTGTAACTATCCGTGGAAATAAGTTTGAAACATTTCTCTCTCCATAGTCAATATTGCCCACGTATTTTCAATTCAGCTGCGTTCTTGCGCCAATTTCTTAATCACGTTGTTCGGGTATTGTGTCAAGACAATCTTAACTAAACTGTACCTTTCAAACATCATTTTGAGGGAAGTTACAAATAATTAAAGATTAAAGTATGAAGCTTCTCCTTTATTATTTTAGTTTTTATTAGACTTGATTCCTTTCGAAATACCGTGATTGAAATTAAAATTTTTGTTCTCTTTCGACCTTTTCCTCAAAATTTCAACTTTTCTCTCAATTTAGACTTTTTTTCTCAAAATTTCGACTTTTTTCTTAAAATTTCACTTTTTTCTAAAAATTTTTAAAATATATTAAACTATAAACTTTAGGGTGTCCAAAAAATCAAAATAAATGTTGATATAAAATAGGATCTAAGATTTTAAACCCGAAATCAAGACCTTCTGAACAATTATGCTTTTTTTCAAAAATTTCGAATTTAATCGCAACTAAATATTTTTAATTTATAAAACGCGAGTTGTTTCCTAGAATTTCAAATTTGTTCAATAATTTCCAGTTTAAGACTTGAAATTTCTTATCTTTTTCCAAAAGTTTCACTTTAAAAAAAATATCGGTCTTCTCTCGAAAAGAGATTCTTAGCGAAATTTCGCTTTTCTGCAGAATGCGTAAGTGCATAAATAAAGACTTTTTTGAGACTTTAACTTCTCTCTGAATTACAAAATTTCAACTTTTGCAATTATCTGAGCATTTTAATTTAAAGTATAAAATTAAAAATATACTTTTCAAATTTTAAAGTCTTTTCTAGTTTCAATTTTCTTTAGGGTAAATTAAATTGTTGATACTGATTGAAAGCAGAGTTTTTTTAAAATGTAAAAATTTAAATTGAAAAATTTCCCTTTTGTTTGAAATGTCGATTTTTGTATCAAAAATTCAGATTTTATTTTAACTTAATATTTTCTCGAAATTTTTTTTAAACTTCAAAAGTTTTGTAACTTCCCAAAGTTTCCATTAACTTCTAAATCGAAACAGTGATTTTTATTTAAAATTTCAAGTTCGGTTAATGTAATTTCATAGATATTTCGAATTTGTTGTTGAAATTTGGTAAACAAAATAGAAATATCGTATTTAATTGGGTATAGGGTACAATTTTAGACTTAATATTTTTAAAAACCCATTTTTCTTACGATAAATGATAATTGAATAGTTATGAAGGACTCTGACACAAGTCACCCTCCATAAACCCAGTTTTGTTACTAATTTGAATGTACTCAACTTTTTAATTACTCAGAATTGCTGCTGTGAAGCGCAAAGTTAATAAACGTCATGATATTACCAAAAACTTGTTTGAAAGAAATAAGTTTGATTTGTACCTGTGACTTGACTGACAATAACAAATGCTTTATTAACTTTGTTACCTTAAAAGCTGCTTTAATATTACTCCTACAATGGGTTCCTAAATGTCTAAACCTGATGCTAATTCGTCCATTTTATTTTTAGTTATTTATGAAGCAAATTGTATTGGTTACCTCTAACTTTAAGCATATTAATTACCATTTGTTTTAAAATGTTTCCTACTTGTTTTTATTAGTTTCTAAGACAGTAAAGTGGAAATTCTGAAATAAAAACATACAATATAAGTGGTAGACCCTTATTGACCGGAAATATTTTGTATTTTTCAATTTATTTAACATTTCTTCGGCCCAGTTTGGCAGTATTTAAATTTTTATGGTTTGTTGACAATTTTCTAAAACATTTCAAAAACTGTTCAGAAAATTATCAACAAACCATAAAAATTTAAATATTGCCAAACTGGGCCGAAGAAATGTTAAATAAATTGAAAAAAACATACAATATAAGCTCATAGTTTTCCTATTCTCTATAAATGACGAATTTTAGAAAGTTTAAATATTTTATTTTTCTTCAAAATACAAATATATATACTTAATGGATAATCAAGGCCATAATTACTAAAACAACTTAATTATGTAGAACATTTAAGTTTATTAAAAAAATAAAGCAACACTTATCGTATAATGGTTTTCTTTCTAAAGTAATTTGCTTGCATTTAAACAAATTCTGCGTTTAAGGTGTTTGAAATTTACGATTATTATTTAATTGCCTTCTTGGTACTTTAGCCTTCTTGTCCAAAATCTTCAGTGAACTTCTGAAGCTTCGCCAAATCTTCATCGTTGACGGTAGGTTTCGAGGTTGCAAGAGATCTCAGCATATCATTCTAAAAGATAAACGATACCATAATTCATCAAAAAATTTAACATTTCGACTCTTGAAATTTTAAGTTTCAACTTGAAGCTTGCAACTATTGAAATTTTAACATAACATTTTAAAATGTCTTGGAAACATTAGCTGTTTTGATGCTAAATAATATAATAAATAGCTCACGTACCATAGTTACTGGTGGCTCAGCTAATTTGTCACTGGGGACATCCATCCATGTCATTTCGACAGCATCTGGATCGCCCGGGGAGCATGGAGTTAGAAGATCGTCTACAATGACATTTGGATCCTTGGGACTAGGACCGCGAATTTTCTTAAAATGAGTGGCAGTTTGGACTTTTCGTACAGGCTGCATCAAGGCATCTCTTACTACAATACTTATATCAGCCCCAGAGTACCTAAAAACAGCAATTCCGTAAACTTGGCTTCCTCAGAACTTTGAATAAAATTCAATTAAACATCGAACGTACCCTTCGGTTCTCTTAGCTAGTTCTTTCACATCTTCATCTGACAGCTGAGTGTGGGTATTTCCTAAATGCAATTTAAACATAGTCATCCTGGCGGGTTCTTCAGGTAGTGGGATGTAGATCCTTTTTTCGAATCGTCGACGGATGGCAGCATCCAAAACCCAAGGAATGTTTGTCGCTCCCAAAACCAAAATCCCCTCGGTGTCATGTCCAACCCCTACCCAATAAATTAATTATTTTATATCTCAAAACTATAGTCACCTCACCTTGCATTTGAACTAAAAATTCGGTTTTGATACGGCGAGCCGATTCAGATTCATTGTCGGAACGAGAGGAGCAAAGGGAATCGACTTCATCAATAAATATGATGCTTGGTTTGTGTTGTCTGGCAAGCTCGAACAGATTTTTAACCAACTTTTCAGATTCTCCCAACCATTTGGACACCAAATCGGAGGATGACACAGAAAAGAAGGTCGAGTTGTTGGCCTCTGTGGCCACAGCTTTGGCCAAATATGATTTACCCGTACCTGGGGGCTATTAAAAAATAACTTTAGGTTTCACTGATAGAACAAATATTCAAATTAAAGTCGAAACATTAAAATATTTAAAATTTTCAATATCTGTTGTTGTTTTAATCATTTATACAGTTTAATACAACTTAAAAAAACATTATCTGGATTACAACCAGAAGTACAAACTAAATGGTTACTTTTAGTACGTTCACACTATTTCATACAAAATACTTCAATCGATATCTAGATTAGTCAAAATTTTAACCTAAACATTTAGTGTCATCTTACCCCAAAGAGCAAAATTCCCTTCCAGGGGACTCTCTTCCCACTGAACAAATGGGGGAATTTTATGGGCAAAATCACAGCTTCTTTCAGGGCTTCTTTAGCTGCCTCAAGTCCAGCCACATCCGACCATTTAACATGAGGCTTTTCTACTACAATCGCACCTTCAAGCTTGCTTTGAAGCTTCTTCTTTTCGGGGTCATCCCCATCACTGTCACTATCACTCTTTTTTTCGTCCCTAAAATACCCTCAATTAAACCAAAATCCGATTGAGATTGACCCCAACTCACTTATCGTTATTCTCGCCTTCTTTGATTGGTTTTTTGTTGCCCTTCTTAAGTGATGCTTTCAGTTTTTCGGCCCTTTCCAAGTATTGACAGCATTTGGCTCTGATGCTTTCCTTGGCTTTTTCACCTTGGGCTTCGTCTGTGAGATTAGGAGTGAATTAATTGGACAGGAAGTTATGTATCCTTGACAAGACTTACATTTAATTGCATGCAAAAAATACTCGACTCCGTGCTCGTACAACCTCAGCGCTTCCTCGTAGTTCTTATTTCTGTCTTCTTCAGTTGCTTTCGTGACGAGCTCGATGGCTTTTTGTAGGGTAGTACCAGCTGCCATCTCAGCTTTTTAAATCACGATTAACGCCGCACTTCGCTGTCACGATCACTGTAAAATTGCACAATTTAGGCTACAAGTGTTTTTAATTACTTTCGTGGTTTACGATAAATTTCAAAGACATAATTCGCGAAAGGTGATGATTAATGGTCGTATTACAAAATATGAAATCACACCTAAAATAACTAATTAGGGTATTTCGTATTTATTTGACGTAGCTTTGACAGTTAAGGACAATCGCAAAAAAATATATGGCGAGATCGATAATGCAGACGCCTGCAAAAATACGTCAAATTGAAGTTTACTTCACAAAATTCTTACCGACAGATTAGTAATTTTAACTCGTTATCGCGTTATAATAAGTATATTAAATAAATAAACTATATTTGTAGATTAACCATACTATCTAGTTAATGGTGTTACTGTAAAATTTAAGATATTAAACACAACAGTAGCCAAAATTATGTTTTGTATGTGCTGCGCTCTATTTATTGGTAGCTAAACTATAAAAAAAAGATACCTATATTTTTTTGACTATTTTAGCCATTTCTTTATTTTAATATGTAATAAATATTAAAATAAAATTTTATGTATTTTTACCATTAAACTAAATATGCTTTTTTAGACTTTAAATGTTATAAACGTTTTTTTAAATCGGGATTAGCCTAAACATTTTTAGTACCTTTGTCTTCGTGTTCATAGATGGCAAATGCTATCACAATTTATTTATGTTTATTTATGCATCAAAAACTAGTTAGACATTAAAAAAAAATGTATCAAATACTCCTGTTTACATTAGATTTTTAAACTAAAAATTAAAAATAAGTTAACATTTATTAAGAAGACCTCCACTATCATACAGTTTCTTAGAGGAGCTCATAGATGGCAGAAGCTGTCAAAATTAGCATATGAAGAGTTTCACGTATTTTAAAAACTAACAACTAATTGTACAAGAGTAGAAATGCATAAAAACAGTGCCTGGTGTGTTTTAAAAATAAAAAATTACGCAGGCGTTTATCCATGTTAAAAATAGCTCTTGGCGATTATAATTAGTTTCGTAAATTAGCTCATAGATGGCAGGGACTGAACGTAGCAAAAAAAACATTGTATAGGGCTCGGAAACTGATCAAATGAAAAAGAATTATATTATCTAGAAGAATTTTAAGATTACTGAAAATCCTTTAATGGTAAAAATTTTCCACCTCAAGTAGAAACTTGGGACTTAATTTTTTTTACCATCATTTTTTTTTGTGAAAATCATCTAAAATTTTGTGATTTTTTTTATTTCCCTTAGTTTTATGCCATCACCATAAAGATAACAAGAATAACGCATTATTTGTGGAAGAGCTATGCATTTTATTCAAGAAATTATTAACGTTCTGAGCAGCTCGTATCCATTTTATTGATTTTCTTAATACACCGTTTCAGTTTTTTAATTCTAACGCCCATCTTGTCTAAATCCGTCCTTATCCTATTATGTCTGTTCTTAAGTTTGGTATTCAAGCCACATTCCGTCATTCTGTGCTTGAAATTTTCCTTTCTGTAGTAAATATCTTCATAATCGTGTTCAACCTTTTGTCTGATGTCAATAAAGAGTTCGGTGAGTTCTTTCATACATTCAATATCCGCGTCGGTTATAACGTCTGGATTGAGACATTCTGTACATTCGCATTCTGTCGTTCTAGTTGTAGTTCCTAGAGATTCTTGTTCTATGGTGCCTGTGGTTGTAATGGCATCGCACGAACACATGTCGCTGATATCTATACAACGGCAGCTTTCTTCTACTATTATTTCTTCTTCCTCTTCTTCTTCTGCTGTTACTGTTGCTGCTTCTCCTTCTTCTTCTGCTTCTTCTTCTAAGTTTTCCTCTTCTATTACCTCTGCTTCTGGAGGCTGAAAAATTGGGCAAGATCAAGCAAAATCAACACAACTTCTTTTAAATGATGAGGAATTGTTAAGGTGCTACTAAAAAGTAGCGCGAATGCTTAGGAGCTACTATAGCATCCTGTTCAGTGGATATTCGGAAATAAACTTGAAATATGTCATTAGATTTTTAGGTTTGATCCACAACTTAGTGCTTGGTTCTTGGATGACTGTTATACAAGTGTTTAATTGCTTTACGATTAAAGGTGCAATATATTAAAGATACTTAGATATCGGAAGCCATCCTCTATGTCCACTACTAGAAGACGCTCAAATTTTTGGTAGAGCCAGAAAGCTCTGAAGAACTCCAATTCCGTGTTATAGACAGATTGGTAGAAGGTCTGGCTTTATATTGTGATTTGTTTACTTACTCTTTTAGGGCAACTTCCTCTATGCATTGGGGATGTCTCAGGATGTAAACATTTTATATTCGAAGAGAGACGTCCACTGGAAGACGCTCAAATTTTTGGTAGAGCCATAAAGCTCTGAAGTACTCCAACTTCGTGCCATAGACAGATTGGTAGAAGTTCTGGCTTTATATTGTGATGTGGTTACTTACTCTTTTAGGGCAACTTTCCCGACGGCATTGGAAGCAATCGCACGGTGGTTCGACCTTATCGCAACTTTCGGAATGTCTACAGATGGCGCAGTCACAGTTCATGGGTAGATGCGGATTAGGCCTCTTCGGTGTCCTATCCGTTCTACACTCCGTTCTCTCATCATATTCGCAAATGGTGCAATCGCACTCAGACAACCTCGGTTTGGTACACATATCTCCCCTCAAGCACTCTTCGCATTGGCATGGTTTCGGTTCTATTTTGGTACAGCTTTCGGGATGTTGGCACAGGGGGCAAAAGCATTCTCTGATCAAATTCGGGTTTCGGTAGCCGCACACAGGTCCAGCATTTTCGCAGAATTGCGTGCAACCGCATTTGTCGTAGATTTTGCTTTCGCCTATTACTTCGTTGGTGCATGGGCCGCAAGTGCACGTTTTCGGTTTGAAATGGAGGGTGTAATGTCTGCAGGTGTCGTAAACGTATGGGGTGCACTCGCACGGTTCCTTTTTCCTGGGGAAGAACCACCTCATTTTGTCGAACATTTTTCAGAACTTTTTGCTGCAAATGAGTACAAGAGAAGAAATGGGGAAATGAATAATGATATATTTGGTTAATTTTGATGATAAATTTGACTGAAGGATTTGATTTAATTGTCATTTATAAATTAACTACTATTTGTAATGCGAAATACAGAGTTGCATATTTTAAAGAAGCAATAATTCTAATTTAGTCAATAAGGACTTTAAAACTGTCTATGATATTCTTCCTCCTATTTTTCACTTTTTTATAGTTTCATGCGAATGATTTTTACTTAATTTCGACTTAAATCTCACCAACACGACGTTTACCTAAATATTTCGAAAAAGATAGTAGAAAGTTGGATCTAAATTCGAAATTTATTTTTCTTTCGCAAGGAACTGTTAACTCATATGTAAATGAAAGTTGTGAGTACAGTAAAGAGTACAGAATTAAAAAAAAATCAATTTAGATTTTAATATGATGCTGTCGACTTCAAAGTGTCGAATTTTCGCAAAGCACTTCAAATTTATAAAAAAATTAACGTTATTAATTCAAAATTTTCACAATTCAATTTAAATCTGGCATTTCGAAAATTTAATATTAAAGTAGCACCAGCAGATTCAGATTTAGCGTCTGAATATTCAGATTATTGTCGAATTTACGAGAAGAATTGAGAGCTTCAGTTTCAAAGTTGGAGGTTCAGAAAAAATGAATAATAAATTTTAAATTTAAACTACAAATTTAAAAAAGTCAAATTTATAAAAAAACCGTTCAAAATTTTAAGAGAAACATTCAACATTTAGAGATTAAACTGAAAATTTCTTTGAATCCAACATTTTTAAAAAACTCGAAATTTCGGGTGTCTGGCAGAAATTTTATAATAAAGAAAGATGGACATTGAAAGCGTAAACTGAGAATTTTTAGAAGAAAGTCAGAGAACGTCTCGTGGCGAGCCAAGGGTAGCTGAATTACGAACAGTTCATCCATTGATGTCTAGCAGAAAACAGTTCCTGTGACAAAGTCCAGAGACTTTATTTTAATGCACAGACCAACAAGTTTCAATATTTTTCAAACTCAGAGTTTGGGAAACAAAGAGTTGGGGGTCTAGAGAACTTACAACATTTGACAAGATCGAAATTAGTTAATGGTTCTCGGACTTATAATCTGATAAATATTCAAACCGATTGGTCTATGCCTTAGAATATTCCTAATAATGATTAACATTTCGTTCGATAATGCAAAAGATGATTTAAAATAAAATATACAATTTTGATCAAAATTTGTAATATAAAAAATTATTCTAGAAGAATTAATGTTCGATTTCGTGTATCATCACTAATAGCTGTGAGAATTCTTTGCATTTCTGAATGATTATTAATACTGTAACGCAATGTAAATAGATGGAATAGAATTTAGAATAGAATTGTAGAATTTAGTAAATAAAAAAAGTTTCTAGAAGGATCTTATAAGGGGAAAGCGGCCGCGATAACGAAACAAACGGCAGATAAGCGTTCCAGAAATTTCGGCAAACGATAAGTCTTATCTGCCGAAAAGTTCTAGAAGCCGGGAGCCAAAACTATAAAAGGAGGTCAGCTTTCCCTGAAGGTAGTCAGTTAGAGTCAATTTAATTAGTGAGTTAGTAGAAGTTAATAATAAGTGAGTTAATTGTTCAATTGTGGTGTTTGGTAATAAAGTGGTGTAATTCACACGTGGTAATCAATTCGAACCGATAAGCCCGCAACAATACATTTTGAAAATTGTTTATTGCATGTAAGCGAAACCAGTCTTTAAATTAAGTCAATTGTGATTAATTTTTAGCTATGCAACGCTATTTTAACAAACACAAAAATTCTTAAAATGAAAATGTTTATTTAAAAACAAAGATGACAATAGATCAGTCTCTAAGTACATACGATCACTTAACAACAACTTGACACATTATTGACATTAAACAAAACGAAAAATCAAAAATAAATTCCAGTGAAAATAATCCGATAATGAACTAATTCCGGTAATATCAGCTTTGAGAAAATTAATATTTAATAAACTATTCCACCATGGGAAAATGTACCGGACCCAAAAAACCTAAAAAGGAAAATTTCTGGGAGACCTTGCGGCAAGGCTTCGATAAGAAAAACGAGGAGATGAACAAATTAGACAAGGAAATCGAGGAAAACATCGAGAGTCTTATGGTCTTGCTTAAAGATTTTTCCAGGGGTAATTGCAATTGCGCCACTTTGAATAAAAACAACTGGGGACCTCTTGAGGACGACTGCACGGAGTGCCCGATATGCAATTACAGTTACGATAACGCAATTGTCACCAATGAGACACAGACGCCGATATGTAAAATTGTACCACAAAAGAGGAAAACTGCCTTAATAAGTACCGGTTGCTATGCTTGCGAAGCAGAACGATTGAATAAGTTCGCTATGACGCCAATGACTTCTGGTTTGGTTAATAAAAGCGCTGGGGAACCTGTAATAACCAGAGAGTGCGCTTGTGCTACGTGTGTTGACGCTGAAGATACAGCTGTGGCTACTGAACTAAGAGGAGCAAGGGGAACAATGCACCAAGTAGTTTCGTTTGAAAAAAAGAAATCAGACTATGCGGCAGCTCAGATAATCTGTAACTGTTTAGCAGACCTTACAGTGGATAGATCGCTTGATAAGCTGCTAGATGAAGGAATTGCGCACGAGGAAGTACGCCACATCAGTGGAACTGGAGATAGGCCGCAATCGATGGCAAGAAGTTTGGTGTCCCAGGAGCGCCCATCTCAAGGTATATCGGCCAGTCAGCACCTATCGTTTGCCCAGAAAATATCAACAGCCGAAAGTGTGTGCCGTAGTATGCAACAGGAAAGTATGCATCCAGAGGGAAGTATCCGTCCTAGTTCGAGACTGTCAAGTATGCATCCAACGGAAAGTATTCAGCCAACCGCAAGTGTGTGCGGCAGCGTTCGACAGTCGAGTATGCCCCCAGAGGGAAGTATCCGTCCATCGTCGAGTGTGTGTCCCAGCGCGCGACAGCCAAGTATGCCCCCAGAGGGAAGTATCCATCCATCGGCCAGCGTAGGCCACTCGAGTATGCTTCCGGCGGGAAGCATCTATCCAACCTCAAGTGTGTGCCCCAGCTCGCGACTGCAAAGTATACATCCGGGGGGAAGTATCCACCCAGTTGGCAGTGTATGTCCTAGCGCGCGACTATCAAGTGTACATCCAGCGGAAGCGGGTAGTGTGTGCGCAAGCGCTCGAGTGTCAAGTATGCATCCGGCGGGAAGTATTCACCCTAGCGTACGACCAGCAAGCATGCAACAAGTGGAAAGTATCCACCCAGCAGAAAGTACGCACCCAAGCGTACGACCAGCAAGTATGCAGCAGATGGAAAGTATCCATCCTAGCGTACGACCGGCAAGTATGCAGAAAGTGGAAAGTATCCATCCAGGGGGAAGTGTGCCGTCGTGCCCTAGCGCCGGAAAGCCGGGCAGTATATGCACCCGGGGAAGCGCGCGCACTGCCGAAGGTAGCGTCCACCTCGAGGTGCGTCCGGCTGAAAGCGTGCGTCCTGCAGAAATCGTGCATCCGGCGGAAATCGTGCGACCGGCGGAAGTGGTGCGTCCGGCGGAGGTCGTGCCACCGGCGGAAATCGTGCGTCCGGCGGAAGTGGTGCGTCCGGCGGAAGTGGTGCGTCCGGCGGAAGTCGTGCCACCGGCGGAAATCGTGCGTCCGGCGGAAATTGTGCGACCAGCGGAAGTTGTGCGACCAGCGGAATTTGTGCGACCAGCGGAAAGCGAGCCTCCGGCGGAAATCGTGCGTCCGGCGGAAATCGTGCGACCGGCGGAAATCGTACCTCCAGCGGAAAGCGTGCCTAAGGCGGAAAGCGTGCGTCCGGCGGCAAGTCCATTACCTGTGGAAAGCGTGCCTCCTGCGGACACTATAAAGCAACCGGAAAGTCAAACGCCGCGGGAGAGTGTGCAAACTGGAAAGAGCATGGAACCGAGTGGAAGCACTCCCCAATCAGATCTTAAACCGATGGATGCGTTGCCTCCATCGACCGATGGCGCACGCGAAGAACCGAAGCCAGAAAGTTATCCGACCTCTTTGAAATCTTCAGCGGCCAAAAAGTGCGAGTGCTCCCCCTGCCCTAAAAAGATGAAGGGCGCGAAGAGAGATGTCGGGTGCGATTGCAAACCGTGTCCGAAACATATGTCAAAAAATACCTTCAGCGTGCAAAACACCCAAATGATCTACATGGTGACGGATATTGAAACACCTTTTAACAGAAGAGGTCAGTGTGGGGAAGCATCATTGATGCCGAATAGTAGCGAATTATTTGGGCTTAAGAAAAATCCGGCAACACTTTCGAAAGACACTGGTGAAGAAACTGGTAAAATGTTCACCAAAGGAGCTGACTACCTCGACTGGCTATTTAGCTTTAAAGAAGGTGATAATGGACATTTACAGAATCAATGGTCGCAACCTAAGAATGCAAATAAAAAGAGACAATTCTACAACGCGTTTAACTTTCAAGATAAAGGTTTCAACGATGAAATATTTGGCTTTACCGGTGTAATGAACCCAAATTTGGACAATCAAAATATTTGTGAATATCCTTGTAGAGATTTAACTTCCAAATTCGAGGAAAATGCAATAAATCCTTATCCTGAGTACAGTCTTAACTTATGCACTGTAAAGACTGAGAAATCTTCAAGCGAATACAAATTCTCTTACAATCCATTAATAAGAACTTCCTCCAGTGACGTAAGCGTGACAGCTCTTACCAGACTAACCAAAATACAATCAGTCAAGTCGATATCTTCAGATACCACTTTTCATTCTGTAAGTAGTTTTTCGGAGGTTTACACAACGGCAAACTCAGGTATTGTCGATGATGATGAAGCTTCTCTGACTGAAATGTTAAATAACATACCAACTGTGAGTAACAACGATAGAAAAACCAAAACGCCTCCACGACGCTCCAGATCCAAAACCAGAACACTTCGTCGCAAAGATGTGGGATGTATAGCCAAAGAAAAACCAGTCCACAAAGTTAGTGTCCACACATCACGGGATGAACGAGATAGTTTGGTTGAAAAATTAGGACAAAAACTAAAGGAGTCAGGTTTAAACCTTTTTCAATCTATAGGCTCCAGAGTTCTGGGTTTAAAAGGCAGTTCATCCAGTGTTGAACTCAACGCAAGAAGAACCCGCGAAAGAGGATGTTCGACGAAAACATTCACAGGCGCAAAATCCTGGAAACCAAGAAGCCATCACCACAAGAATTCGATAGACGACGTGTTCTCCACGAAACACAGGGAGGGTTTCTCGGAGATAATCCAAGCTCAGAGAGCACCCTTCCTATCGTCACCTTACCAGTCGGCCGCCCTACAGGGCCTTCCAGTCAACATGGTTAAATACATGTGTCAATCCTACATTTGTACCACATCTTCAACAACTCCTAAACGTACTTCTTGTTCTTGCGCAGTTCAAGTTGATCTCGAAATTGAACCTTCCACCATGGAGGAACCAAGAAAAAAATCTGCTGCTGTAAAGACTCGCGGCACCTTAACAACTCCGATACAAAGACACCAGAGAGAAACGGATTTTTCCATATTCACTTCGGCCGATCAGCTTGATGTGGAAGACGATCTTTCGCCACATCCGAGTAGGTAAATGTCTCTATTTTGGAAAAATACTGACGAAGTTTTGCTATTTCTAGCTAATTCTTGTCCTTGTCTTATTTCGATGGAAGGGCAAATGAGCTGCAGCTTGTTAGAGTGTGCAACCACCAAGGGTGCAGCTTGCCAGACCACTCAGTGCGATTCCGATTTCAAATCACCGCCTCCATCGCCTAAAGATCGGCCGCCGACACAATTATTTTATGCCGCAGACCCAAGTAAGAGTTCGTTAAGGATAGTTGATCGTTTACATTTTTTACATTTTAGGGAAAATGATGCCACCGCACCTAGAATCTGCTGAGCGAAAACCTATCATAATAATCACTCCTGAAGGTAAGATTCTCCACCAGCTTTCTCTCTGTCTGTCTGTCTCTCTGTTTGTCTGTCTGTGGTCTGTCTGCCTGCCTGTCTGCTTGTCTCTCTCTCTATCTCTCTCTCTCTCTCTCTCTCTCTCTCTCTCTCTCTCTCTCTCTTTCTCCCTCCCCCCCTCTCTCTCTCTCTCTCTGCCTACCTCTCTCTCGCTCTTTTTCCTTTTCCTCTAGTTACTTTGTTAGTTACTTTGTTGCGATTTTTTATAAACATTCTGACTTTAATCGCCAGATTTTTCTCCACCGAACCAATTTTGATTTATTATTAAAACTTGGAATTTTAATCTCTATAATCCATTCTGAAGTGACACTAATTTATAATTAAAAATTTGCTAAAAAAAATAAACATTTTTGAAACAACTCAAAATTTTCCAAGTATTAAAATTTCTAGTTTCAACGTAATATCTCTGATATTTTCAATTTCCTTAAATTATTTTGAATATTCCGCATATTTAAATTTTTTCCAATAATCTTAAACTTTATATTTTTTTCGAAATCTCCAAGATTTTTACTGCACAAAAATTCAAAATTGATCTTCAAATTTCGATAATTAAAAATTTACAAATGTTCAAATAAAATGTTCAAACGTTGAGTATTTTCTCGCAATTCGTGAAAAATGTTGCTTGTAAAATAAAAATTTAACCATAAACTAAAATTTTGAAATTCGAAATTCAGATTTCGCCACAAAGATATACCAGGAAAATGACACGAAATTATTACTATAACAATGTTCTTTAATTGGGGTGTTTTCTCAAAATATAAACTTTTTTCTCGAAATTTCTAATCTATATTTAAACTTAATATAAAAAATTTTGATTTTTATTAAACGTTTCAATTTTTTATATAAATTTTGAGTGAGATTTCGTTTTGAAAACCCATATCTCCAAGAATAAGAAAAAGCAAGACTCTTGCTGGCAGGCAGACACGTAGCCAGGGGAGGTCCAAGGGGTCCGGACCCTCCCCGAAATGAATATTCCCCAAAAAATTTACGATGATACGGATTGAAATATCAGTAGAAAAACGGCTGATTGTATATTTAAGCATGTAAATAATTTTCGAAATTGCCAACTATTGAGCTTATGATAAGCAAAATAGCCATATAGATCTTTTAATAAGAATTGGCAATGAGCTCAAGGCTTCCCAATACATGCACCAACCCTTTTACAATTTAATATTGACACTTAGCAGTAGGCTACGTCCAGTAATTTCAAATTTTTACTACCCCAAAATTTGGCTTTCTTGACATATGTATGCATGGAGTAGAATTTTCGAGAAAAAAGTCGAAATTTTGTGTTCAAAGTCGACATTTTACAAAAGCATAGAAAGGCATTGATTAAAAAAAAATATATTTAGAAATTTCGACATTTTACAAAAGCGTAAAAACTACACCGATTATAAAAAAAAAATGTTAAGGAATTTCGACTTTTTTGTCAAAAATTCGAAATTTCGACTTTTTTCTCAAAAATTCGACTTTTTTCTTGACATTTCTATTTTCTTCTTAAAATTCCGAGACTAATGTCGAAATTTCGACTTTAATATCGAAATTTTTTTTCGAATAAGTCAAATGACAGTTGCGTCCCACCACTCCTCTTTCCCAACAATCTTGACAGTTTGTAGTAGGGTGCGTTCAATTATTGCTATTTTTAGTTAGCAAATTTTGATCTTTTTTTTAGAAATTTCGAGATGAAAGTTGAAAATTCGAATAAAAAATCGAAACTTCGTGATTAAGATCAAAATTTCGAGTAAAAAGTCGGAATGTGAAAAAACGTAAGTCGAAATTCGGAGAAAAAAGTCGAAATTTAAAAAAAAAGTCGAAATTTCTAGAAAAATAGTCGACATTTTGAGTTTAAAGCCTTAATTTTGAGAAAAATGTCGAAATTTCGATGTTAAGGTTAAAATTTCGAGAAAAAAGTTGAGAAAAAAGTCTAAAATTGAGAAAGAAAAAACAAAATTTTGAGAACAAATTCGAACTTTTTAGATTAAGGCCTAAATTTCGAGACAAAAGTCAACATTTGAAAATAACGTCCAAATTTTGAGAAAAAAGTCGAAAATTGAGAAAAAAAAACGAAATTTAGAGAAAAAAGTCGAACTTTTCAGATTAAGGTCGAAATTTCAAGAAAAAGTCGAATTTTCTAGAAAAAAAGTCAAAGTTTAAGAAAAACGTAAGTCGAAATTCCGAGAAAAAAGTCGAAATTTGAGAAAAAAGACTAAATTTCGAGAAAAATGTCGAAATTTCTATATTAAGGTTAAAATTTCGAGAAAAAAGTCGATATTTGAGAAAAAGGTCTAAAATTGAGAAAAAAAAAAACGAAATTTCGAGAAAAAAGTCGAACTTTTCAGATTAAGGCCGAAATTTTGAGAAAAAAGTCGAAATTTAAAAATAACGTCGCAATTTCGAGAAAAAGTCGAAATTTCGAAATATTTCGAGCAAAAATTCGAAATTTGAGAATAACGTCGAAATTTCGAGAAAAAAGTAGAAATTTCGAAATATTTCGAGCAAAAAGACGAAATTTTGAGAAAAAAAGTCGATATTTTGATATTAAGGTTAAAATTTCGAGAAAAAAGTCGATATTTGAGAAAAAAGTCCAAAATTGAGAAGAAAAAAACGAAATTTCGAGAAAAAAGTCGAACTTTTTAGATTAAGACCGAAATTTCAAGAAAAATGTCGAAATTTGAAAATAACGTCGAAATTTCGAGAAAAAAAGTGGAAATTTGCGAAAAAAGTCGAAATTTCGATAAAAAAGGTCGAAAATTTTAGTATAAAGTCTAAATTTTGAGAGAATGTCGAAATTTCGATATTAAGGCCAAAATTTCGAGAAAGAAGTTACAATTTGAGAAAAAAAACGAAATTTCGGGAAAAAAATCAAATTTTGAGAAAAAAATCAAAATTTTGAGAAAAAAGTCGAAATTTTGAGAAATAAAGTCGAAATTTAAGAAAAAAAATCTAAATTTCCAGAAAAAAGTCGAGATTTCGAGCTTAAAATCGAAATTTGAGAAAAAAAGTTGAAATTTCTTAAAATGACATTTTTTTAATCGACGTCTTTTTTACGCCTTAGTAACATTTCGAAAAGGTGGAAATTTCCAGAAAAAAGTCAAAATTTCCAAAAAGAGTCGAAATTTTGAGAAAAAAGTCTAAATTTGAGAAATAAGTCGAAGTTTGAGAAAAAAGTCGAAATTTCTAAACACAACATTTTTTTGTTAATCGATGTCCTTTCTACGCCTTTGTAAGATTTTCGTTTTTAAAAATTGAAATTTCAACTTTTTTTTAGAAGTTTCGACTTTAAACACCAAATTTCGACGTTTTTTTTCGAAATTTTCACATTAAAGTCGAAATTTTGACTTTAATCTCGGGATTTAAAGAAGAAAAAGTCAACATTCCGTGATAAATTTTTTTCAAATTGATGTTCTTTCTACGCTCTTGTAATTTTCACTTTAAAAAAAAAGTCGATTCTTGATCGGTGATAAGTTAAATACGTAAACTCAAAATAGATATCAGGAAATTTTTCTTTGGTAAGTTTCACGTTTTTATTTGTCAAATTTATATAATGTTAGGGTCACTAGATTTTATTCTTCACTTTTACTAATTAACAAAATGAAAAAAAAAAAAAATAAAAGAAACAAATACGTAAAAGTAATTGATGTATGTTTTTATATTTTCTGAAGAGTATTTTCTAGAAATTTTAATTATTTTTTCAAAATTCCGAGTTGAAATTGAAAATTCCAAGTTATTTTCTTCTATTCTACGTCTCTATAAACATATAGTCGATACGTATAAACGTATAAACAATTTTTTGCCGAATTCTGCTGTTTTTTCTAAGAAATGTTTTATTTCCGAGTGATTTTGTGTATAAATATCGATCTTTTTGCAAAAGTTTAGCTCTCTTTTAGAGATTTTGATTGTAATTTGTGATTATATTTTTTTTTAAACTTCGAGCTTCCAGAAATATCTTTCACAAATGGTTTACTTAAAACTTAAATTATTTTCTAAAATTTGCAATTATTAATATTATTATTTTCGCGATTTATTTAGGAGGGAAAAACTTAAACTAAATATTGGCTGCAAATATAAAGGAAATTACACTATTTTTTAGGTGCAGTTTCATAAATTTTCTATACATTCCAATGTTTTTCGAAATTTCGATTATTTTTAGAAATTTTCGAAATATCAACTTCTTTTGTAAAATTCTTTTCACTTTCTTTTAAATTTTAATTCAAATTCAACATTTCGACTTTTTTGATGAACATATTTATACGTATTTTGACCTTATTTTCAAAACGTTCATTTAAGTTTAGTTTAGTTTCAAGTTTGGACTTTTAATTTTCCTTTTATTAAAACAAAATTTTCAGTTGATATTCTAACGTTTGATATTTTTGAGACTTAATTTTTATTTAACATTTTGAAATAATTTAGAAATATCTACATTTTTATTTTGTCATTTCGACTCTAAGATCGAAATTTCTAAAAAATGATTTTATAAAACTCGATTTCCTAAAATTTTTTTTTCAATTTAGGTCGAAATATTTTTTATAATTTTAGCGTTTTTTTTTTGTTTAAAATTTTAATTTTTTCTATAGATCTTTATTTTACAATTTCAGTTTTTTATTTTTTTTCTAAATTTTTTGCTTTCTACTAAAAATTGTGTTTTTTTTAAATTTTAATCCCAGTCACGAAATTACTACTTTTTTAAACAAATTTCGAGTTAAACCCAAAAGTTTTGCTTCATCAGATAACTTTCGGTTTTTTCTCAATATTTAAATTTTTTCTGAATATTTTGGTAAACTCAACATTTTGAGTTTTAAAAAAAGGTACCTTAAACTTCGACACTTCTGGATTTTTAATGATAAAGTTCTTTTCTTTTTCATCCTTTTAATTTTTCGTCCAAATTTCCGCTTTTCCTGAAGATTTTTAAAATAAATTCAAAGTTTCGACAAAAATCGAAATACAAATTAAAATGGAAGCTTCTATTGAATTTTTTTTATTTCATCTTTAATATCTAATATTCCTAATTTCATCTTTGATCTCAAATTTTATGTTGCTCTGAAAAGTTCGAAAATCAGTTATTTTGAGAAAATTACTGGGTAATTCTAAAAAATTTTTAAAATTTAAATTTGAAAGATTTAAATATCGAGACTGAAGTCGAACTTTCGAGCTTCGAATTATAGTCCAAATTTCAAAGTTAAGATTAGAAATTTTATGCAAAAATAAAAAATGAGCACTAAGTAATAGACCAAGACGTTTATTGATTTAACAACTCAGCTTTGTCTTCAAATTTTGCAATATTGCTTTTTTCGAAGAAGTTTCTGTGTCTCTAACATAAAAAAAGGGAGGGGGGAGTTGGACCCCCTCCGAACGAAAATCCTGGCTATGTGCCTGCTGGCAGGCAAGAATCAAACCATCAAGAAATTGGCAAGACAAGAAGTAAACCAAGAAGTTCGATAGCAAAACAAGAAATCTTACTTTGTGCATCAATACTTTTTCTTAAACTAGTAGATTTTTGAACATAGGAATAAATTCAAATTGCAAATTTGTAAAACCACGAATTTTAATAATATTTCCTCTAACTACTATTTATCACTTAATCAGTAATTTATATGCAAGAAGAATGCAACCTAGACTACAAATTCATGCAGCCCTCCAGGCGTGTGTAGTGAATCATAGATAGCTGAACTACCATCAGTTGAAACACTGCCACCTAGCGAAGCGGTTGCTCTCTAGGAGAGTTCCCAGAAGACAAGGATTCTATAATGCACAGACCAATAGGTTTGAACATTTATTAGATTCGAAGTTTGGAAACCAAATACCGGTTTCGATCTGGAGGGCTGCATGAATTTGTAGTCTAGGTTGCATTCTTCTTGCATACGACATTGTTGGCGATGGCCATAGTTTCTCTATGGACCAATAGGTGGTAGTACTAAAGAGTCACTCGCTTGACGCCTGTGAATGTTTTAGTACTTACTTGTCGGAACATTTATTAGCATCAGGGTTGCCGTTTTGCCAATAAATACTGGCATTTGCCAGGAATATAAGGTCCTGCCAGTAAACTTGCCAGTATTGACTTATAACCAGGAATTTCAAGGAATAGCCTCGAATTTTGATTCGCGCTTTTTACATACATATTTTGCAATTTTGTTACATGCTGGCTCCCTTGACAGCGATTCTCTTGTAAAATTGGATCATAAACCTGTGTTGAACACAGAAAACAAAAGCGCATTTAGGATGCAATTCCATCTCTTTGTTGTGTAGGGTAAGGTTTCTAAATTTTCAGGGTCAAGTATTTTATAACCTTTACTTTTTTTGTCCCTATTGTTATAATTCTCGTAACTCAACGTGGAGAGGGTCATTTTGGTTTGCTAGCGGATATTTTCTTTACCGATGTAAAGATCTAACACTTTTGAAATGTATAAGTTTTATAACTTTTGCTTTTCTATCCTATTGTCATAATTCTGGTAACTTAGGGTTGTAAAAATTAAACATTAGAATATTACTGTGTTTGCTGTTACCTTCTCAGCTAAAAACGTTTTAATATGACAAAAATATTTTATATAATATGATTTAAATAAATTTCTATTAAAATTGATTTGTTAAAAGCCCATTAAAGCAAATACATAATTAATACAATTTAATTTTGAGTTTGCCAGGAATTGCAAGGAATATAATATATAAATTTTGCCAGGAAAAGCCAGGAATGTAATCAAGGTTTGCCAGTAATTTCGTATACAAGTGGCAACTCTGATTAGCATTCGAGTTGGATATACCAAACTGACGAGATCTAACAAGATCGAAACCGGTATTTGGTTTCCAAACTTCGAATCTAATAAATGTTCAAACCTATTTGGTCTGTGTATTATAGAGTAATTTATAGTCAGGTTTCCAGTTTTAAATATAATTTAGAGACTGATTGAAACTAGGTTTTTGGCCGAAATCATTTAAATAAATTTAAATAAAATATAAAAAGAAACGGCCACTGGATATCTGTTTTTTTTTAATTGTCTCGGTAGTTTCTGAAAAAAACCGAAAAAATAAAATTGGTTAAATTTTGCAATGCTATAGGGAAATTTATTTCTATTTTTTGCGAAATTTCGATTAAAACTTTACAAGTTCATGAGGTTAAACTTCAAATCTCGAGAAATTAAATTCTAAATTTTTGAAAGATTTAAAATCAACATCATCATCAACGAAAATAAGTAACACTTTCTGAATTTTCAAATTAAAAATACAATATTCCGAAATTATGATTTGTTTAAAATGTTTACCTTTGGAGAAACATAAATAAAATGACCATGTTGGGATTAAAGTGGACATTTTGAGAACTATTATTTTACATAAATTTTAAAAATTTTTAAAAACTTAAAATTTAATTTTAGAACTAAAAGTTGATGTTTACTTTTATAATTTTGCATTTCTTTCCAATTTGTAAACTTTGTTCTCCAAATACGTAATTGAAGCTAGAAATTTTTAAAATCCAAAATTAGACTCTTTATTAAGTCCAAAGAAGGTTTTACCCCTTTACCACATCGGCAATTAAATAAATGATTTGAATCTCAATGCAGATGACGTCGATGCATTTTTTGCTAATCTTTTTAGATTAGTGCGCTTGAAAATGCCAGTTCTACTGGCGAAATACGTATCGCGTAATTATTTATTTAATTGCCGAGGTGGCAAAGGGGTGAAACCTTCTTTGGACTTAATCACAAGCCACAGTGTTTAGTTCAGTGCTTTAGAGACTCTTTATTAAATTCAAAATTTGACAAGGAAAAATCTTAATTACGTAAACAGTTCAATCTATTAAATATTTTTCAAAATTTTAGTTTTATTCACGAAATATTAAGATATTTTCACAAACGTTTGACTTTCTATTTAAAATTTTAAGTTATTTTTTGTCAATTTCAGTTTCATAGTAAATTGAAATACAAAACTTGTGCCCTAAAACCTAGAAAGATTTAAAAACACAACAAAGGTTAGAGCAACCTTTTGTTGTGTTTTTTTAAATCTTTTTTGGTTTCAGGGGACAAGTTTTGTATTTCAATTTTTGAAGATAACCAAGGACCATTCCGTTCCACCAAAAAAATTGAAGATTTTTTGGATGGACGTTTACGTTAGAATAGAAAAGTGTTCGAATTTGCACTCGAAATTTTTGAAAAGACCAAAACAAGTTTAAGTTACAAATTTCGGAAAAAAGTTGACATTTTGAAGGTTGTCGAATCTAAAAAAAAGTTTCATAGCAATCACCAAGTTTTTTTATTGCTGCGGTTAACATTTTTGAATCCACAAAATCTGAATTTTTAATTATTTGAAGAGTGGACGTCAACCATGCCATTGATGGTTTCCAATTTAGTCTCTTTCTTTAAAATTTCAGGTGAACAGTTGCTAAGGCGACCCCGCAGTAGTAAGCACAGCACAGGCAGTGGCAGCAGCGCACCAGAAGGTAGTAATAAGAGTAGATTCGTACAATATGAATAAATAGATACACTTACAGCAAAAAGGGTATCATTTTATGTAAATACAGAGGACTATCAGGCTTCGATCAGAAAAAGGTCCAATAGGTCGAGTCGCAGTTCAAAAAGTTCAGCTGGTAAGTCATTTCGAATTAAACGTTCAACTTAGCTCTGATTTCAATTTTTGATTAGCACACACTGATAGCGAAGATAAAGAAACTTCCTCGAACGAGGTACAACCAAATACGACTGATAACGCTACAGAAAGTCAAAAGGATGTTAAAGGTACGTTGATTAGGTTAGTTAATCTGGTTTATTTACAATATCCCAATTTTTAAACTTTCTAAAATATGTAGGATAGATTTTTAATTTTTAGAAACAAATATGCAAATAAAAATAGTCAATAAATTACAAACATATTTACAGAAAGGATTAACTCTTTCTAGAGCATCTGATACTTCTTCGGCAACACGCCATTGGAAACGTGTCATCACCTGCGCACAGAATCGTTTTTGCTTATCTACATCCTTTTGGTATCTTCTTTGAAACGTTTCTAAAATTAGGTTAGCATTGGGATTTTTGGAATAATATTGGTTCTTAATTAGGTTTCATAAATATTTTGATCTGCCTGTTGGGTTAAAGTACTTTAAAAAATACCACTCTTTTGACTTGCATTTCTTAAAGTACTTTAAAAAATACCATTCTTTTGACTGGCATTTTCTTCGCTAGTTGCTTCTTTCACAAGTCGAGATTTTGGGTTACCTTTTTTGTTAAGGATTGGTAATCCCTTCGAGATTGTCCCAAACACTCCTTCAATTCTTAACGAAAAAGGTAATGTGGTGAGTCGAGTTCTACTAAACTGTTCTATTTCCCCGTTTGTTTTATTTAATTGAATTTTATTCAATATTTTCTTGGAAATATTAAATCTACAAATACTGTATTATAAAAATTCTTTGTAACATAACGTTTTGCGTGAGAAACAGATTTCTTAGCGTTCACAAATTAGTTAAAGGTTATTTGTTAGGCCTGGTTTGTTTCAAGTTTAATTACCTAAACTGAGTAAAATAACATGTTAATTTTGAAGGACCGCTGAAAAGTAAAGTAATAAATAAGGGTAAGTGTCAATAAGGGAGACCGTAGCAAATCTCTCGGCAAGACCATGTGGTGGTAGACTGGAGGAATTTGATGTTCAAAAACTCCCTTATAAACACGTACAATTGTAAGTTATTTAAATTTCAATTATCGAATTAAAACTTGCAAGATAAAGGGACGACATTATTCAAAAGGGGTTTGTAGTTTGATTTGCACTCTAAAAATCCTTTTGAAAATTTATTTAAGGGTTAATTTGGATTAGAAATATTTAAATTAGTAGAAATTCTGCATCCTCATGCCCTCTAGCGAGATGCAGAGGATATCTTTCGGTCCCCAGCAGTTAAGGGTAGGGGAATAAAAAGATAAAACACCAAAGACCAACTTTAAAGGAGTCAAATACTGAACTTCGATGAAATTAGTTTAGAAATTATGGTCAACTTCCGGACTTATAAAAACGAGTACGAAATACGGGAGTTTAAAAAAAACTGCTTCTATTTGTGCTAATTAACGAGAATGAACACAAAAAAAAAACAATTTCTGTTCAACGTGAAGTTCTAGTGCCATTTATGTGATGTTTGCTACGGGATAAATGGGCAAGTAAATTTTAAATTGTCCGATGATTTTGTTTGATGGTTTTTCGCTCTTATATGATTTAATTAACTTTTCCAAAATTTGAGAAAATACTTGTTCCTAATTTTGATTAACATAAGGTTGGGGGGCGTACACAAAAAAAATGAGCAAGGAATTTAAAATTCCGCAGCAACAAAATGAATGAGAAAGTCGTTGTTAGAAAATTATTATAGGGCCAAGAACCCTACCACTGACTGGTGCAACTAGCGGTCTCAGTTTCAAAAAAGGAAAAAAAATAAAACAAAATAAAAAATACAAAGACAAGAAAACAAAAAGGAAATAAAGCGCATTCGCTTCATACAAACATTGTCATTTTCTTAAGCTCGATGTTAGTGTTCTGCTGTTGGAAGCTGAGTTTCCAGGGGTTCCAAAATAATGTATACCCATCACCACAAAGGTCCGGTAACTGGCAGCGGACACATATATTTGGGGTTTTATTGATGATGTTCTGCAAGTTTTAGAAACGTGGGCATTGTACACTTTAACATCCTAGAAGCATAAACCACAATGAGCTCTTACCTAGTTCTTGTTTTGGTGTATTCACCTAGTGCTACCTCATTCGCAGATTCTCCTTCGTAGGTTGCTTGAATCCCAAAAATATACTACAAGACAACCTGGCCCAAAGAGAGCCTTATACATCTGTTGAAAAATGGGGAGGACTAACGTAGGTGAACGAGCAGCATCAGCATCAGCTCTCGTTGGGGTAATATCTTGATGAAAGAAATGAGAACTTCTTGCCAGTATCTAACTTTAATTTCAATGTTTTGTGCTAAGTCAAGCTTAGCCACTTTCTAAGCCAGAAACGCCCTTTCTATTAGACTAGTAGCCGTAGAAGTAGATGTAGTGTTGGAAGGGAAATTCTGCTCAGAAAGTTCTACGAAATCTGAACAATATTTTTAGTCTATTTTATGACACTGGTTTAAGTTCGAGTGATTGAGTTTGGTATGAGAAAAACAGAAAAACAAACAAAGGAACAAGTTAACAAAGGAAAGAAAGAGTGAGAGAACGAGAGATCTGTAAGATTGAATCAACATTTATAAATTTGATTTATTACGATAAATCACAACTTCATTTCCAAGCTTGAGCTCCATTTTCTCGTAGCATTATCCTTTGGATATTGTTAGCTCAAAGCTTTAATAGAAACTGTATGCTATGTGAAGTATGCTTGAATATAGAAGCGACAAAAACACCAAAGAATTGGGGAATAAAAAAAAACAAACACCTGAAAATAGTTTGAGAACCTCTGTGTACAAACTAACCAGCGATTGCCCACCGATAATTAGGTACAAAGTTAGCTGCATTTGGTTTGAAAACCTTCGAGTACAAACTAAATGGCTCAGCTGAGGGAAAATATTGCGATTATTAGGGTTAAAATAAACTTTGGGAAATTAATACCTGACCTACTATATATGAGCTAAACAGTTAAACAAAGAATGTCAGATTACTTGTGCTTAATGAATTCTCTTAATTTCTAAAGGAATATTTCTCTCAGATCTGTGTCCAGCAAATATAATAATAAAATATAATAAACAAGTTGAAACAAACAGGTTTACTTTTATTTTGTTGTATTATGTTTAAGCACACCTGAAAATCACAAACTTGAAATTTTGTTGATTTATTTGGTGACCTATTGTAATAAAACGTTGAGGTCAATTGTTGTTTGAATTTGATAAGACTTCCCTGTCGACTCTACGAGCTGGGGTTACAATTTATTGGAATAAAATAATTTTAAACACAACGTAGACAAATTGGTTCCATAAATCGAAAGTAAATTATTCTTCGAAAATTTTTAAAGATGAGCAAAATTCGACAATTTTGAAAAACTATATACAATCACTGGTTATGGTCACAAACGGCTGCTCATCACAGTACTTTGAAAAGTAGCATTCTTGTTGACTGGCATTTTCTTCGTTAGTTGCTTCTTTGACAAGTCGAGGTTTTGGGTTACCTTTTTCGTTAAAATTTGGTAATCTCTTCGAGATTGCCCCAAACAGATCTCCAATTCTTAATGAAAAAGGTAACTTAAATGTGGACTTGGGGAAAAAAGCAACTGGCATAGAATATGGCAATCGATATGAATATACTTAATGCAACCAATGGACTTAATCCAACCAATGGACTTAATCCAACCAATGGACTTAATCCAACCAATGGATTCATCCAAAGAAGATAAGAGAAAACCAAGAACCAAGAATACGAGATTTCTTCACAAAACCCTGGGTTATAAATTTTCAAATTTATTTACAGATGTCGCCATTTTATGTAAGAAGGGAAGACGTTCATCCAAAGACTCCAGCTGCGATTGCAAAAAGACCAGAAGATCCAAAGGTTTGCTGATTCGATTTTTTAAATATTTACTTGACCATTTATGATTATTTTAACCTTTTTCGTCATGAAAGTCTTTTCGTTGCAAATTCCACTGCATCTCCTTAGTTTTTATTAAGTTGTAAGTTAATCAATATTATGAGATTCTCTTTCAGATGAAGTATCAAAAATACCAATTCCAGTTAACGTTTGCGAATGCGTTCCTGCCCCTCTGGGAATCAAACTTACTGAAGCTGACGTCATAACTTGTCCTTGCGGCGTTTGTCCTCCAGAAGGTAACATGTTACGTTTTAGTGTAAATTTTAAAGTTTAGATCATCAAGGTTTCAAAATTAAAAAAAATCACAAATTTTTAGATGATTTTCACAAAAAAAAATGATGGTAAAAAAAATTAAGTCCCAAGTTTCTACTTGAGGTGGAAAATTTTTACCATTAAAGGATTTTCAGTAATCTTAAAATTCTTCTAGATAATATAATTCTTTTTCATTTAATCAGTTTCCGAGCCCTATACGTTTTTTTCGCTACATTCAGTCCCTGCCATCTATGAGCTAATTTACGAAGCTAATTATAATCGCCAAGAGCTGCCAAGAGCTATTTTTAACATGGATAAACGTCTGCGTAATTTTTAATTTTTAAAACACACCAGGCACTGTTTTTATACATTTCTACTCTTGTACAATTAGTTGTTAGTTTTTAAAATACGTGAAACTCTTCATATGCTAATTTTGACAGCTTCTGCCATCTATGAGCTCCTCTAAGAAACTGTATGATAGTGGAGGTCTTCTTAATAAATGTTAACTTATTTTTAATTTTTAGTTTGAAAATCTAATGCAAACACATTTGGGCCACATTTATTATAAAAATACTACAGAAAAGTTGATTTATTATAATTATTATCCATTCCTGAAGAATCTTGAAATTTTTGTCATTTTTCTTGACGGTTCTTGATTGTAGATTTAATGGAGGATCCTTCCGCTGATCCAAAGTATTTCGTATTTATTTGACGTAACTTTGACAATTACGGACAATTGCAAAAAAATATATGGCGAGATCGATAATGCAGACGCCTGTAAAAATACGTCAAATTGAAGTTTACTTCACAAAATTCTTACCGACAGATTAGTAATTTTAACTCGTTATCGCGTTATAATGAGTATATTAAATAAAAAAACTATATTTGTACATTAACTATACTATCTAGTTAATGATGTTACTGTAAAATTTAAGATATTAAACACAACAGTAGCCAAAATTATGTTTTGTATGTGCTGCGCTCTATTTATTGGTAGCTAAACTATAAGAAAAAGATACCTATATTTTTGTGACTATTTTAGCCATTTCTTTATTTTAATATGTAATAAATATTAAAATAAAACCTTACCTATTTTCACCATTAAACTAAATATGCTTTTTTAAACTTAAAACTGTTATAAACGTTTTTTTAAATTGGGATTAGCCTAAACATTTTTATCACCTTTGTCTTCGTGTTCATAGATGGCAAATGCTATCACAATTTATTTATGTTTATTTATGCATCAAAAACTAGTAAGACATTAAAAAAAATGTATCAAATACTCCTGTTTGCATTAGATTTTCAAACTAAAAATTAAAAATAAGTTAACATTTACTAAGAAGACCTCCCCTATCATACAGTTTCTTAGAGGGGCTCATAGATGGCAGAAGCTGTCAAAATTAGCATATGAAGAGTTTCACGTATTTTAAAAACTAATAACTAATTGTACAAGAGTAGAAATGCATAAAAATAGTGCCTGGTGTGTTTTAAAAATTAAAAATTAGGCAGGCGTTTATCCATGTTAAAAATAGTTCTTGGCGATTATAATTAGTTTCGTAAATTAGCTCATAGATGGCAGGGACTGAACGTAGCGAAAAAAACATTGTATAGGGCTCGGAAACTGATCAAATGAAAAAGAATTATATTATCTAGAAGAATTTTAACATTACTGAAAATCCTTTAATAGTAAAAAGTTTCTACCTCAAGTAGAAACTTGGGACTTAATTTTTTTTACTATCATTTTTTTTGTTTGTGAAAATCATCTAAAAATTTGTGATTTTTTTTATTTCCTTTAGTTTTATGCCATCACCATAAAGATAACAAGAATAACGCATTATTTGTGGAAGAGCTATGGATTTTATTCAAGAAATTATTAACGTTCTGAGCAGTTCGTATCCATTTTATTGATTTTCTTAATATACCGTTTCAGTTTTTTAATTCTAACACCCATCTTGTCTAAATCCGTCCTTATCCTATTATGTCTATTCTTAAGTTTGGTATGCAAGCCACATTCCGTCATTCTGTGCTCGAAATTTTCCTTTCTGTAGTAAATATCTTCATAATCGTGTTCAACCTTTTGTCTGATGTCAATAAAGAGTTCGGTGAGTTCTTTCATACATTCAGTATCCGCGTCGGTTATAACGTCTGGATTGAGACATTCTGTACATTCGCATTCTGTCGTTCTAGTTGTAGTTCCTAGAGATTCTTGTTCTATGGTACCTGTGGTTGTAATGGCATCGCACGAACACATGTCGCTGATATCTATACAACGGCAGCTTTCTTCCACTATTATTTCTTCTTCCTCTTCTTCTTCTGCTGTTACTGTTGCTGCCTCTCCTTCTTCTTCTGCTTCTTCTTCTAAGTTTTCCTCTTCTATTACTTCTGCTTCTGGAGGCTGGAAAATTGGGCAAGATCAAGCAAAATCAACACAACTTCTTTTAAATGATGAGGAATTGTTAAGGTGCTACTGAAAAGCAGCGTGAATGCTTAGGAGCTACTATAGCATCCTGTTCAGTGGATATTCGAAAATAAACTTGAAATATGTCATTAGATTTCTAGGTTTGATCCACAACAACTAAGTGCTTGGTTCTTGGATGACCATTAGACAACTGTTTAATTGCTTTACGATTAAAGGTGCAATATATTAAAGATACTTAGACATCGGAAGCCGTCCTCTATACATTGGGGTTGTCTCAGGATGTAAAAATTTTATATTCGAAGAGATACGTCCACTGGAAGACATTCAAATTTTTGGTAGAGCCATAAAGCTCTGAAGTACTCCAACTCTGTGTTATAGACGGATTGGTAGAAGTTCTGGCTTTATAATGTGATGTGTTTACTTACTCTTTTAGGGCAACTTCCTCTATGCATTGGGGATGTCTCAGGATGTAAACATTTTATATTCGAAGAGAGACGTCCACTGGAAGACGCTCAAATTTTTGGTAGAGCCATAAAGCTCTGAAGTATTCCAACTTCGTGCCATAGACAGATTGGTAGAAGTTCTGGCTTTATTTGTGATGTGTTTACTTACTCTTTTAGGGCAACTTTCCCGACGACATTGAAAGCAATCGCACGGTGGTTCGACCTTATCGCAACTATCGGAATGTCTACAGATGGCGCAGTCACAGTTCATGGGTAGATGCGGATTAGGCCTCTTCGGTGTCCTATCCGTTCTACACTCCATTCTCTCATCATATTCGCAAATGGTGCAATCGCACTCAGACAACCTCGGTTTGGTACACATATCCCCCCTTCAAGCACTCTTCGCATTGGCATGGTTTCGGTTCTATTTTGGTACAGCTTTCGGGATGTTGGCACAGAGGGCAAAAGCATTCTCTGATCAAATTCGGGTTTCGGTAGCCGCACGCAGGTCCAGCATTTTCGCAGAATTGCGTGCAACCGCATTTGTCGTAGATTTTGCTTTCGCCTATTACTTCGTTGGTGCATGGGCCGCAAGTACACGTTTTCGGTTTGAAATGGAGGGTGTAATGTCTGCAGGTGTCGTAAACGTATGGGGTGCACTCGCACGGTTCCTTTTTCCTGGGGAAGAACCACCTCATTTTGTCGAACATTTTTCAGAACTTTTTGCTGCAAATGAGTACAAGAGAAGAAATGGGGGAATGAATAATGATATATTTGGTTAATATTGATGATAAATTTAACTGAAGGATTTGATTTAATTGTCACTTATAAATTAACTACTATTTGTAATGCGAAATACAGAGTTGCATATTTTAAAGAAGCAATAATTCTAATTTAGTCAATTAGGACTTTAAAACTGTCTATGATATTCTTCCTCCTATTTTTCACTTTTTTATAGTTTCATGCGAATGATTTTCACTTAATTTCGACTTAAATCCCACCAACACGAAGTTTACCTAAATATTTCGAAAAAGATAGTAGAAAGTTGGATCTAAATTCGAAATTTATTTTTCTTTCTCAAGGAACTGTTAACTCATATGTAAATGAAAGTTGTGAGTACAGTAAAGAGTACAGAATTAAAAAAATTTAGCAATTTAGATTTTAATATGATGCTGTCGACTTCAAAGTGTCGAATTTTCGCAAAGCACTTCAAATTTATAAAAAAATAAACGTTATTAATTCAAAATTTTCACAATTTAATTTGAATCTGGCATTTCGAAAATTTAATATTGAAGTAGCACCAGCATTAAAGTCGAATTATTTTTTAAAAGTTCAGATTTAGATTTAGCGTCTGAATATTCAGATTATTGTCGAATTTACGAGAAGAATTGAGAGCTTCAGTTTTAAAGTTGGAGGTTCAGAAAAAATGAATAATAAATTTTAAATTTAAACTACAAATTTAAAAAAGTCAAATTTATAAAAAATCGTTCAAAATTTTAAGAGAAACGTTCAACATTTAGAGATTAAACTGAAAATTTCTTTGAATCCAACGTTTTTAAAAAACTCGAAATTTCGGGTGTCTGGCAGAATTTTTATAACAAAGAAAGATGGACATTGAAAGCGTAAATTTTTAGAAGAAAGTCAAAGGACGTCTCGTAGCGAGCCAAGGGTAACTGAATTACGAACAGTTCATCCATTGATGTCTAGCAGAAAACAGTCCCTCTGACAAAGTCCAGAGACTTTATTTTAATGCACAGACCAACAAGTTCCAATATTTTTCAAACTCAGAGTTTGGGAAACAAAGAGTTGGGGGTCTAGAGAACTTACAACATTTGACAAGATCGAAACTAGTTATTGGTTCTCGGACTTATAATCTGGTAAATATTCAAACCAAATGGTCTATGCCTTAGAATATTCCTAATAATGATTAACATTTCGTTCGATAATGCAAAAGATGATTTAAAATAAAATATACAATTTTGATCAAAATTTGTAACATAAAAAATTATTCTAGAAGAATTAATGTTCCATTTCGTGTATCATCAAGGTTTCAAAATTAAAAAAGTGAGTTGTTGGGCCACATTTATTATAAAAATACTACAGAAAAGTTGATTTATTATAATTATTATCCTTTCCTGAAGAGTGTTGAAATATTTGTCATTTTTCTTGGTGGTTCTTGATTATAGATTTAATGGAGGATCCTTCCGCTGATCCAAATATTAAAAGCTTTGAAAAAACAGTTGGAAAGGAACCTTGTACTTGCAAACATAAGTCAAAAGTTGAAGGTAATTATATTTGCACCATAAATACAACCATATCTTAATAAATTATAAGTAATTCTATTTTCAATGATGCTTATTCATAACTATGCTTAAATATTGACTTCACGTCATGGTGCATACCATTTCTAGAAAAAGATCAAATTTATATTTCATGTTAATTCATTTCCTTCCGTTTTAAGTGGATCAAGACAGCAGTTCTAAAGAAATTTGTCCTTGTATCTCAAAAAGCATAGAAGATAGCGAAGAACAAAAAAAAGTTTGCCTCTGTAAAAGCACCAGTTCTGTAATCCTTTCAGGTAAGCTCCTTTAACTTACTTGCAAAATTGAGTTATTTACAAGGTTGGTTGGTTCGAACAATAAAAGTTTACCTTTGGTCTGGAAAGTGCTTCTTGTTCTGGATTCTGGATTCGTTGTGGGTTGCCTAAAATTTAGGCCAGCACTTAGGCCACCCTTTCCGGGCCCATTGTGCTATCCCCGTGATAGAGGTGTCCTTGGTCATTCATTCAGCCACCCAACCTTGTTGAGAAACTGAAGAACGTCCCTTGGATGCGCCTCTCTCAAACTGGCGAAGTCTCCCAGCGTGGATCCTCTGATTGATGCTAGTGCCGGGCAGTGACACATCACGTGCTCGACACTCTCATCTTCTTCTAAACACCCTCTGCAGCTCGGGTCGTTTATAATTCCCATTCTGTGGAGGTGTTTGTTTAATCGACAGTGACCTGTCCATATCCCTACAAGTTTCCTGAACTTTTTGTTATTTATATATTTTTTTTCAAAAACGTGCTTGGTCAGAAAAAACTGCTTAAGCTTCATTTTTTATAGTTTCATATTTTATAAATTTGGACCATTGGAATATGGAATAGTTCAAATGTTTGAAGAATGTCCCAGATTAAAGGAAATTGCTTTAGTTTCTATTTGTGTTTCAATTTACTTTAGACAAAGATTGGTCGAATAGCTTTTAAAACAGCTGCTTGCCGTTTGCAAATAATTAAGCAATGTATACTAAATGTTCTGTAATAAAACACTTGAACGTGCAACAGTTGAAAATATTTACCACCAACAACCACAAATATGTTTCGACCTTTTTTGGGTTCATTAGTGTGGAATGGTCATTGTAAACGTTTACACTTAGAGTCATTAGTTAGCCACATAAATACTCCCGAAGTCTAAATTTTACTCAGTAATTTGTAACTAACTTTCGACTCTATGTTTAGGTTTTTTTAATAATATCTAGCCATTGATATATCGCTGCCGTGCGTGTAAAAGAGGTAAAGTTAAATTTCGTGAAAATGAGTTTATATCGTTTTCGTATATAATTTTGAAGTTAATGTTGTTGTTTAAAAGAAGCTAAGTCATTTGGAACATAACTAAATGTCTATCTAATTGTGCTCGTCAGTCAAAGGTTAAAAATCTAATTCTGAGGTGAAGTGAAAACTGAGTAATGTTCTTTTCTCCAATTTTATCTATTTTTGAATTAACCTTTTTACATGCTGAGCAACGATATGTTTGAAATGTTATAAATATTCAATGCATTGTTTAAAGTTATGCTTTTAATAATAAAGGCTCCAAAATGAAACAATGTACAATGAAAATAAAAAAAATAAAAATAATATATTTTAGAAGGTCGAAAAGCCAGTAATGGTGCTTCAGAAAAATCAGGTGAAGAGGGATCACGAAAATCCAGCGATACGCCAACCAAAACATCCGCAGAAGAAGGCTCCGGTAAATCAAGCGAAGCGTCCTCCCGTAAAGCCAGCGATACCCCCTCTGATGCCCCCGGTGAAGCGGCAGGCTCCGGGAAATCTAGCGAGGCATCTTCCAGAAAAACCAGTGATACACCTTCCGGGGCATCAGGCGAAGCAGGCTCGGGAAAATCAAGCGAGGCAAGCTCTGGAAAATCGAGCGAGGCAAGCTCTGGAAAATCGAGCGAGGCGTCCTCCCGCAAAGGAAGCGATGCACCTTCAGCCGAATCACATTCCAGCAAAGCAAGCGACGAATCCTCCAAAAAACCAATTATCGAAACACCAGCGATCACCGCCGGAAAAGGATGTGGTAAACAATGTCTCGCTTACCAAGAAGCAACTGCCACTTATTCTGTACCAGGCGACGAAAGCCCCGAAAAAGCCAGCGAAGCATCTTCTCGAAAAGCCAGCGAGGAGGCTTCCGGTAAGGAAAGTGGGGCGTCTTCCCGCAAAGGCAGCGGCGAGGGCTCCGGCAAGGAAAGTGAGGCGTCTTCCCGAAAGTCCAGCGAGGCGGCTTCCAGCGTAAAAAGCGAGGGGGCTTCCAGCGAGAGAAGTGAGGCATTTTCCACCGCGAAAAGTGAGGCGTCGTCTTCTGGGAGAGTCAGCGAAGCGGCTGCCAGTGTCAAAAGCGAAGGGGCTTCCAGCGCGGGAAGTGAGAAAGTCAGCGAAGCGGCTTCCAGTGTTAAAAGCGAGGGGGCTGCTAGCGCGAAAAGTGAGGAATTTTCCAGCGTGAAGAGTGAACCGTCTTCTGGGAAAGTGAGCGAAGCGGCTTCCAGTGTCAAAAGTGAGGGCGCGAAAAGTGGGGCGTCTTCTGGAAATGTGAGTGAAGCGGCATCCAAATGCGATAAGTCATCGTGTAAGGGTTCTGGCGTAGAAAGTCAGGTGTCTTCCCGTAAGGCTAGCGAGGGATCTGCCGGAAAAGAGAGTGGGGTATCTAGCGGTAAAGAGAGTGAAGTTTCTTCTCGTAAGGATAGTGGGGAAGCTTCCGGAAAGGAAAGTGGGGCTTCGTCTCGAGTAGCCAGCGAGGTATCCGCCGACAAGGAGGCGTCTCGGTCTGCTGGAAAGGAGAGTGATGTTTCCGTCGGCAAGGAGAGTGCAGCGAGCGAGGGATCTGCCGGAACGAAGAGTGAGGCGTCAAGGAAGGGCAGTGGAGAAGGCTCCGGCAAGGAAAGCGAGGTGTCTTCGCGTAAAGAAAGTGATGTGTCTTCGCGAAAAGAAAGCGAGGAGTCTGCCGGCAAGGAAAGCGGGACGCCTTCCCGAGAGGCCAGCGCGGAGGTATCCGGTAAAGAAAGCCAGGCGTCTTCGAGAAAAAGCAGTAAGATATTTTCGCGAAAAAGCAGCGAGGGATCTGCCGATAAAAAGAGTAAGTCGTCTTCGCTAAAAACCAGCGAGTCGTCTATCGGTAAAGGAAGTGAGGCTTCTTCGCGAAAGGCTAGTGGGGAGACTTCCGGTAAAGAAAGTGAAGCGTCTTCGCAAAAACCCAGCGGCGACGCTTCTGAGACATCTTCGCGAAAGGCCAGCGATGGTTCTTCTGGCAAGGAGAGTGCTGGGTCTGAAAAAGCAGGAGAAGGGTCTGAAAAAGCAGGAGAAGGGTCTGAAAAAGCAAGTGAAGGGTCTTCTAGGAGATCGAGTGGAGCTGGGAAAGAAAGCGAGGGGTCTAAGAAAAGTAGTGTTTCGTTTTCCGACAAGGAGGGCGAAGGGTCCAGGAGATCAAGCGGTGCAGCAGCGCGTTTATTACCGGAAGGAACTTGTGATCCATCTCCGGATGGTAATAAAATGATGTAGTTTGAATGGAAATTATAATTTGATTGATTGTTGTAGCATTTGCATTAACTGAACCTGTTCGTGGATCGTGTGAGTGTGCCCCTGATCCTCACATTAACGAAATCAAAGGAGCTACTTGTAGTTGTGTGCCTTGCCCCCATTTGACCCCAATAAGTTGTAAGGTTCAGTCTGAGATATGTCGGTATCAATTAATCGTTTTACATTTCAGCTAGTGGAAAACTACCTGGTATTTTAGCAAAAAGACATGACGGTAAGTTTTATCACATAAAAAAGAAGTGTATCCAAAACTTTGATACTTCTTATAGCTAGTGAACACTTGCAACTAAATCGTGAGATTCGTGTCTAAAGGCAAAGTTCTGCGATTGTCTATAAACAAATGGAAAACAAATTGCTTGTTTTACCACTTCCTGTGAAAAAGCAGCAATTCCATAGGTCGCTGTCACATTTGACAACGTGTCTCGGAAACTAGTTTAACCGAATTGCGTTGACAAAGTTTCTTCTGGACTATTTTGAGATTTGTTTCGAACTCTCTAGAAGCAAAAATCGTGGAATTCGTGTCTAAAGACAAAGTTCTGCGATTGTCTATAAACAAATACAAATTGCTTGTTTTACAACTCCCTGTGAAAAAGCAGCAATTCCACAGGTCGCTGTCACATTTGACAACGTGTCTCGGAAACTAGTTTAACTGAATTGCGTTGACAAAGTTTCTTCTAAATTATTTTGAGATTTGTTCCGAACTCTCTAGAGGCAAAATTCTCGATTTATCTATAGGCAGTAAAGGCTAGTACACACTCGTAGACAAAATTGCGCGACTGTCCATCTACAAATCCAGGACTTTGTCTGTAGACAGTTTGTACAAATCTCAAAATGGTTTAAGGACTTTGTCAGGCGTCCTCATCTACGCAATTCAGTTAAACTAATCTCCGAGGCACCGAAAAAAGTAGGACAGTGAACTGTGACATTGCTTCTTGTTCATGGGGAGTTGTGGAACAAGTGAATTGTTTCCCATTTATTTACAAACAATCGTAGAACTTTGTACAACTTTTAACAAGTTTCGCTATTTGGTTGAAAGTGTTTCGTAGGCATTACAGTTTACAAGTGTGTACTAGTCTTTAGAATAACAAATAATATTAAAAATATTCAAAGCAACAATTATTATTGGACTTACTGATAACATGACATGAATAAGAGCGTATATGGGAGAAGGCTAGAAAATGCGTTTAGAGAAACGTCAATTCTAAACACAATATAACACACCTTTTAATTCATATTTATTAAATTTCGTTTTAAATGTCTTGAGAAGTATTATGCAGTATTTAATTTATTGCAGATGTTCACAAACCGAAGCTTTGTATTTGCGAATGTTCCCCTGGTCCATTTGATAGTGGAGATCAATCAACTTGTACTTGTCGAGAAGAATGTGAAGGCATGCCAGGTGCGTATTACACTGAATGCGTTTTTATTATGTTGTTATTTCGTTATCTTATTCCTAGAGTTAAACAAACATAAACGTGAGAACCCTTGCGGATGTGTGGAAGCTGAAGGTAAGCATTGCGGTTTTATTAAGGCTAAAAAAAATATTTACTTTTTACCCCATCAACAAACAATAAAATTGTTTTCGCTAACAGAACTGGCATTATCAAGTACTTTACCTTAATCGATTAATAAATAAAACAGTCGAACTCATCGCTTGTAAGAAAAAAATCATTATACTCTTTCTTCATACCACAGCTTCTAAGTACAGTGTATTATAAAATACAATAAACAATTTGTAACAATCTTAAAGCAATAGTTGTTTAAATGATGAATATTATGAATTATAGGTTCAGAAGGTCCACCGTGTGGAGGAGCAAGATGCGCTCAAATGGATTATTCGCAGCGTAAGTTGGAATTTTTTGAGTGTACTTATTTGCTAATGTTGGATTGTGAGGGTTGTTTCAAAACCAGAAAATCTGTAGCAGTAAACTTGGAAGAGGCTTGAAACATATCCACATTTTTATCAATAATGTTATTGGACAAACATTTTAAACCGAAGATCTTCCAATAAATAAAGTTTTGGAAGAAAACACTTAAACTATTTTAGAAGTTGGTGCATCTAAGCTGGGCTTTATAAAGTTTAGTTTTTTTGAAAATATTGGAACCTCGACTGGGAGAGTTCTTGGTGTTTTCTTCCAACTAGAAAGTTTCAAATGTTCGCTTCTAGATTTCAGATTAAGGTTGGATTGCCTAATATTAAGTCAATTCGTCGACTGGGAGAGTTCTTGGTGTTCTCTTCCAACTAGAAAGTTTCAATTGTTCGCTTCTAGATTTCAGATTAAGGTTGGATTGCCTAATATTAAGTCAATTCGTAGGCTTCCTGCAAGTTGGAAACAGGCTTAGAATCAAATAATGTTAATTTTCTTTGCTAATACTTCATTCTTTTCTAACTTGACTATGAGTTAAAATTAACCAAATTGATTATTTCAGGACCTTGCTCTTCAAAGAAAGGAAGTGAGAAAGATCAGTCAGAAGGTAATTTTAATTTGTTTAAAGAGTGTCAAGTAGAGAGATGGTTAGATATTTCTGTATTTTAACTGAAAGTGTTCTTCTAATTCTAATTCTGGGAAAATAATACAATTAAATCTTAATCTTAATCAACGTATTATTTGTTATTTCTTGGGAGTATAAATTTATTAGATTTGATTTAATATACTTCTTTGTCATGTGTTCCTTCATGGGGCATCAAGATGACAAAAGAAAAAAACAAGAAATTATGATGACAGAGAATAGATGCTTGAAAAAACTCGCCTAGGATTCAAATTGATCTATCTTAAAAATGTCGACACTTTTCATTTGTAAACCATATTTTTACAGACCTCTTGGATCCATCTTTAGGCATTATGGAAGATCACCAGGGTAAGTGTTCAACAATTTAATCACTGCATTTGCAATTCTACCTCTAATACCATTTGGTTACAATTTCCAAAACCCATCTGCTGGCTAATTTCAGACGTCTCTTCATAAGAACCAAATAAAAACAAAAATATTTTGGTTAAATAAAATCTGATCAACATCAATGAGTTGGTTTTAGAGAGATGGTTGCTCTATATGAAACTGCTTTTTTTCCAATTGGAAGGCCCCATTGTTCAATTCTCTATCCAGTTTTATTATTTCTAGCCAGAACTCTATCAGCTATCATCACTAGCGGCCTTATTTGTGAGTGCGCTTTTTCTCCAGTACCAAATAGGGCAAGCAACTGCACCTGCATCTCCTGCCTTGCCGCCGCATTGCTCGAATGTAAGTTCCAAGATTTTGGTACTATGCAATTTCGTAAAAATTGGAAATTTGGGTTAAGCAATTGAAAAGCATTTTGCATGTATCAAAAATCGAGTTTCTAATCATCGCATCTGAATTATCTCATGAACATGTATCCTTAAGGAAACGAATTTAAAAATGAGGATATAGAGTCTATCTGGTTGAAAAAAGTTGAAAAGAATCATTAAATTGCCATGTTTTAATTAGTATAAATGATTTATTCAACATAAACTGTATTTTATTCTAATTTGACTTTGATGTTTCTAGGTGCAGGTTCGGGCGGTCCAGGTACAGGGATACCAGGCACTTCCGGCTTTAATGATGGCCACGATGGTATTGGGTACGATCCTAACGATATGGAGGGTAATGAAGGCTTACCAGGATTATCGAGTAAGTTTATTTGGGTTTCTGGGGTAACTCCACTTTGGTCCATTTCTGTATGAAGTATGCTCCAACGAGTTTTTATGCTTCTTAACGTTCTAACACTGATTCAGTTTCTTCATTTTACATCTTAGGTTGTATATCATACCTAAAGTGTCAAAAAAATCACTTAGTTGGTTCCCAGTTTACGTCTGGTGTTGGGGGAATCCCAGTAGCGGCTCGTAGCTAAAATCAATGGGGTGCTGCAACAATGTTAAGCGTTTGAAAATTTTTAAGATTTGGTAATTTTCAAAACGTTACTTTTCGAAAATTTTAGATTTCTTTGAAAACTTGACAATGAAAACTTTTGATAAAGTCGAGTTTTTTGAAAGGTTGGATTGTTTTTCCAAATTTCGACTATATTGCAAAATTTAGATTTTTTCTTGTAATCTCGACCTTATTTTATTTTGAAGTATTGAATTTTTTAAAAAACTGTGATAACTCTGAAAAATTTCCATATTTTCCTAAATATTTGGATTTTTCGATATTCTGCCTTTCTTCTTGTAGTTTTTTTAATTAATTACAGACTAAACCGGATATAACGACATCATTTACAGCGACGCATCGGTTATTACGACTAAATGGCAAGGTCCCAGCGATTATTTTAAAAGCTAACTGAACTGTTATACAGTTATATTGCTTATAACAACTACCGGTTACAGCGTCCGTAGTTTGTGGTCCCTTCAATGGCGTTATATCCGGTTTCAACTGTATTACATTTTTTTAAAATTTTTGCCATTTGAAAATTCCTACTTCTTATGAAAATGTAAATTTTTTCAAAACTGAACTTTTGACTTTTTAAATATTTGACTTTCTCCTAATTTTATCTTTGTTAATATTTTTTTTTTCAAAACTTATAATTTTTTTTATTGAAAATTTCAATTTTTAATAATTTCGACTGGTTTTTATTTAAAGGTCAACTATTTTTCAAAATTTCGACCTTTTTGCAAAGTTGCGATTATTTTTTGATTTTTTTGCTAAAAATTTCGTTACTTCTTAATTTACAAAATTCTTTCAAAATTTCGATTTTTTAAAAATATTGAAATGTTATGAAATATTTGACATTTGTTTAAAATTTTAATGTTTTTGACCTAAAATAACCTTTTAAAAAATGTTCCACTTTGGTTCAAAATTATAACACCAAAAATTTATACTTTTTCCAAAATTTTAATTCATCAATATTTCGATTTTTGAAAGCCTCGATCTACCTGATATTTTTCACTTGTTTTCAATATTCCGGTTTCGAAAAATTTGGTTTTTATTGAAAATTTGAATGCAAATTCCACAACTATTCAAAATTTAAACCTTTTTAAAATTTCGAATTATTTCGTAAATTTCATAAAAATTCCTAAATCTTTTGGAAATTTTGATATTTTTTTAATTACGACTATAAATTTCGACAATTTTCTTTTAAAAAGTTCTTCTTTTGCAAAATTCTGACTTCTTTTGGAAATTTGAAAGATTTTGAAAATGTTTGCCTTGTCAACAAATTCCGACTTTCTTTATTAAAAATTTTAACCTTTTCTTAAATCTGAACTTTTTGGAAATTTTCAACCTCTTATTTTAATTCCCACTTTGTTGCAAATTCCTGTCTTTATTAAATGTTTAAATTTTTTAAAATTTTAGTCATTTTCCAAAATTTAAAATGTTTGACAAACTCAAAAATTTTGAGTATTTTTTTCCACTATTTTCAAAAGTTTGACATTTTTTGTACACTGTCGATCCTTTATTTGAAAATTGTGATTTTTTTTAAGTCAGACATTTCTTAACATCTTTTATTGGTATTTTCGACTAATATTTCGTAAAATTTCGGATTCCATTTCAGAACTTCGACATTTTTTTCAAAATTTCGACTTTTTAAAACTTGACTTTTTTTAAAAAAGTTATATATTTTTTTATTTTGTTACGTTTTTTAAAAAATGTTTATACTTTTTCTTAAACATTTCCAATTAAATCTTTTACTTAAAAGAAAAGATTGTTTTCAAACTTGAACTATTGAAATTTTCGACTTTTTTGGAAACTTTACCTTTTCCTTTATTTGAAAATTGTGATTTTATTCAAGTCACACATTTTTTAAAATCATTTATTAACATTTTCGACTAATATTTCGTAAAATTTCCATTTCAAAATTTCCATTTTTTTTTAAATTTCGACTCTTCGAAAACTTTTAAAAGTTCTATTTTTTTACATTTTGTTTATACATTTTCTTAAACATTTCCAATTAAATCTTTTACTTAAAAGAAAAGATTGTTTTTAAACTTGAACTATTGAAATTTTCAACTTTTTTTCAAAACATTTCCTTTTTAAAATTTCAAGTTTTTCGATAATTACGAATTTTTTGATAATTTTTATTTTTCTCCAATATTCAATTTAGCTTCTTTAAAAATTTAATTAACAACTTTGCAATTTATTTTAAATGTCCATATTTTTCCAAAAATTCGTCTTTTATTCACATTCCCGAAATTATTCAAAATGTCGACCATTTTAAAAATTAAAATTTTTTTTTCCAAATCCTTGGTTTCTTTTAAAAATTTGATTTTCTATGAAAATTTCAAAATATTTGCGTTTTTGTTTTTAAATTCGTATTTTCTGATAACTTTTGTTTCATTTTTTAAAAGTAGTAATACTTTTCTTTTTAAATTTACATTTATCAAGAAAAACTTCGAAATAACACTTGAATTTGAAAAAAATTAATAACAAAATTTTGTATTTTTAAAATTGTGCAAAGTTTTGAAACAAATTTCCAAATAAAGTTGTATTTTATATACAAATAAATTGGCAAAATTTGAATTTTAATCACAAAAAATTGGCTTCTAGCTGGAATATTTGATTTTTGAAATTTCTCTGAAACAAAATTACTAGAAAAAAATTAAATTAGAACAGTAAATTGTTAATGAATTTTTTCAACATTTTGATTAATTTTAATTTCCAAATTTTGTGAGTCTTTTAGAAATGTTGACTCATTTTCTCAAAAATGTCAGTAGTTCCCTCTTTAAAAGTCAAAATTATAAAAATGTTTTTGACAATTAATTTATTGCAAACGAATTTTTCTATTTAATTTTTAAAATGTTTTTTTTTTGAAAAGTATTGTTCACAGATAACAACTTTTTCCAGAAATGTGATATGCGTTTTCTTGAAAATTTGAGTTAAGTTTTTAAATTTCGTTTTTTTATCGAAATTTAAATTCTTAATTCGAACTTGGGAATTTCAAGAATGAAATTAATATTTTTAGGAAAATTGGAAATTTCAATTCAAAATTCTCTTTGTTCCTAGAGCAGTAGCAATTTTTTAGAGAAATATCAAATTATAAAAAAGGTTGAAATGTACAAGCTTTATTTTTTCTTGAAATATTAATATTTTTTTCAAAGTTTTCTTATTTTTATGCAAATTTGAAGTTTATTTTCCCTAAATTTATACCTAATAATGTTCAGTTTTTTATCAAAATTACAAAATAAAATTAATTTTAAAATACCAAAATTTTGTTAAAATTTTTTTTAATTTCCAAAACAAATTAGAGGGAAATCAAAATTTCCATCCAAAAAAAATATTTAAAAAAAATCTCCAGGGAAAGTTGAAATTTAAAAAAAAATTCTTTGTATAAAAAGTTTAGAGAAAAACACAAATTTCATAGAAAAAAAAGCAATATTTCTTAGAGAAAAAACCGAAATTTTAAAAGAAATTTGAAATATCCTTGCAAAAAGGTCAAAATTTTTGTTTTTTACAAAATGTTAAAATGAGGTTTTTTCCAAGCATTTGTTGTCAAAACTACAAAATGAAATGAACTTTAAATTGTTAGTGTCGTAAAAAAACTTGACATTTTTGAAGCAAATTAGAGGAACAGAAAGAAAAATCGGGAGAAGTTTTAATTTCTAGAAAAAATTTTAAGAACGACACTTTTAGGAAAAATGGAAATTTGGAGAAAATTTCTTTTTATAAAATTTTTAGGAAAAATGAAAACTTTGCAGAAAAAATCAAAATTTCCTAAGAAAATCGAAATATCTGAAAACAACTCAACATTTTTATACGAAATGAGATTTGAGGTAAAAATTTGAAGATATTGCATTAACCTATTTTTTAGAGAAAGAATAAAATGCGAGATGAGTTGGATTTAGATGTTTTCTTAAAATTGTAATTATTTTCCTAAAATGCTGAGATCTTCAAAGAAATTTGAGTTTTTTCTTAACATTTTTAATTCCTGCTCGAAATATTGATTTTTTTTCTCAAAACTGTTACAAAAATTAGTTTATGAAAATGTGATTTTGATCAAAATTAAAAATAAAATAGGTTTTTAAATGTCGTAATTTCGTCAAAGAAACCTAAAATTTCTTTAAAAACATAACAGAGAAAATTAATGATTTCTACAACAAATTGTGAAATAAAAAGGGTTCAGAAAATCTGGAGAAAAAACTCGTAAGCGAAATTAGGGGTGCTGCAGTTCCACAGTGCCTATACGCCAGCCGCCACTGGGGAATCCCTTATAGATAATATACTTAACATACAACTACATTTTCATATTTTTTAGGAAGACAATTAAGTGATGAGTACAAATATCCATGCCCTCCATGTCCTAGGTTAGCTGCTTTAAAAAAAAGTAAGTCCGTTGAAGCTAGTTTTCAATGAAGCAGTTCATTATGTGTCCTCATAGCGATTAAAATATTGAATAATGAATTTAAAATTTCGATTCATTGTCGAAAATTTTCTAAACAGTAGTACCTTCTACTTTTATCGCTACATTTTGATTTAAGACTGGACGATTGTTGGAAAAATTTGAAGATTTTCAAATTCAATACTTGCATATTGACCCTAAATTCGAAATTTCCATTTTGATTTTGACAATTTGAATACGATATCGAAGGCTTCCATGGCCAGAATCAGTACAGGATATACCTCTTCCGGGATTGGACCGTGTCAAAAAACTACTAAAAGTGTTCGACGTTTCGCCCACCATCGTAGGGGGCTTCTTCAGGAACAAAGAAAAGAAAAATGAAAAGAGGAATATGAGGGAATATGCAAAAAATTAAAGAATGAAAAGGCTAATTTCAAAATATCAGAGCACGGTAACTCAGTATGTACACCATACCAGAGGCGAAACTCTTCTGAATTGAAAATTGGTACAAAAGAAAAGAAAGCTTAAGTTTTAGTTTTCATTTTTTGTATATTCCCTCATATTCCTCTTTTCATTTTTCTTTTCTTTGTTCCTGAAGAAGCCCCCTACGATGGTGGGCGAAAAGTCGAACACTTTTAGTAGTTTTTTGACACGGTCCAATCCCGGAAGAAGTATATCCTGTATTCGACAATTTTAGTTTAAACGCAAACCGAATCTCAAGAAACATTTTTTGGGAGAATGTTACTTCTCTAAATGTTAATCTTAAACGGAAGCGAAGGCTCTCGATTTTGAAGTTAAATTTTGGCAAGGACGTTGTTTAGACACATTGAACTTATTTTTTAAAATTTTAGCCTTTTTTATGAAAATTTTGTGTTTCTTCTCAATATATGGTCATTTTTCTTGAATTTTCAGTTTAACTTAATTTTTGCTAGTAAATGAATAAACTTTATTGATATCCAAATTTTGCCTTAACACATTCCATGCTAAGAACACGCCTAGCGTGTCCATAGGAACAATGGCTTCATGTTCAAAACACGCGCAGCGTGTCTAGGCCTCAAAAATTGGGCTTAATGTAAATAATGTTACAAAATGGCTCATATTAACATCAGCGCTTGTTTTTTTTTCACTTTTTTTCATATTCACGTTGCATCGCATTGTAAAGTTAAATTTACACGTGCAATAACAACCTATATTTTTTAAAGTTTTGTTCAATTTGTTATCATATAATTTATAGCATGTTCTGTCAAATTTCACAATTTTACAATATTTGCCTAGCCTTATGCCCAGGAGGATGCAAAAAATACCGATTATTGAGAATTCAAGGCATGATATCTTTTTTTAGTCGACGATTTTTTTGGGGAATAACTGTTTTTTAATCGTAAAAAAATTATTGGCAAATACTAAAGTTATGCCCGTTTTTCATTTTTGGTCGTTAAAAATTATTTTGGGGCATTTTTTATTGTTATCGGCACAGCCCCTCATCTCCCTCCCTTTGATCAATATCCCGTTTTGCTATTAGAAACCTAGGAACCCTAATTCTTATGCTATTTATTACTTTTAGAATATTTCTAGTGCAATTTTTTAAAAGGATTAGGCTAAGGGGGAGCATTTATTGCCAGATATACTTTGTTTATCTTTGCTTTGTTATTTTTATGTTCGAAAAGATAACAAACTGGATTGTGAATAAAGTGAAACGCATTTTGAAAAATATATTATAGTCACTATAGCGCAGGAAAGATAAAATAGCCACAAATTTAAATTTTTTTGGAATCTTGCAATCGTCCAGAATAGAGAGCCTCAAGGGGGAGAGTAGCAAACTGGATTTGCTGTGATTGGCTCGCCTAACTGATATGTATTTCTTTCTCTTCATTTTATAAATGTAATTTTTCTCAAAGTGTCATTTTGTTCCAAAAATCTCAATAGGTCTATTTTTCTTACGCTAAAGATTTCTTATCTTTATCCTGTCCTCAACGAGTAAGATGTCCCTAAAAGATGGTGACATCGAAATTTTACTAAAATAGCACTTATCACCCAAAAATCTTCTAGTTATCAAGTTTCATTAAAGTTTGAGTTTGAATTTTTCCTGAAGGAGAAAACCATCCCTAAAAATAGTGATCCTCTCTCCGGAAATCGACAGAACCGTTTCAGAGAGAAGAAATCGTTTCTCAAGGAGGAAGATGCTCCTAATAAGTAAAGATCCGAATTTTTACTAAATTCGATATCTAGATCATTTTTATGACCTAAGAATGTCCTAGTTACCTATTTCATCGACATTGATAGAGTCGTTTCTGACATAAAAATTATTCCTGTAGGAGGAAGATGCCCCTAAAAAATGGTGACCCTGAATTTATATAGATCGTTTTCTTGAACCCAAAAACCCTTAGTTACAAGAGTTTCATGGAAATCGATAGAAACTTTTTGGAGGTAAAAGTTTGTTTCTCAATCAGGAAGATGTCCCTAATAATGGTGACCCCGAATTTTTACTAAAATTGCTAAATTGCATCTACCTAGATCATCTCCTTGACCCAAATATTTCCTGGTCACCAAGTTTCATCGAAACTGATAAGAGTCGTTGCGGAGACAAAAATTGTTCCTGAAGGAAGAAAAGTCCCTAAAAAATTGTCATCTTAAATTTTTACAAATAATTTTTCCAATTCAAAAAAATTTTGGTTAGCGATGCAAATAGAATGCAACCTAGACTACAGTATGCAGCCCCCTAAGAGTGTATAGTAGATCATAAATAAATGAACTATCAACAGTTGAGCCACAAACACTTAGCAAAGCGGTTGCTCTATAGGGAAGCCCCAGAAGACTATCATATAAATGCACGGACCAATAGGCTTGAACAGATATTGGTCTGTGCATTAGGACTTGGTTACCGACTTTGGTCAAAAGTGATAGAACATAAGTAGAATCGTTTCAGATATAAATATTTGTTCCCAAAAAAAAAAAAAAATCCTAAAAAATGGCGATAGCTAAATTTTACTAAAATTGAATTCGTCTAGATCAAGGATCAGCAAGACGTGGCCCGCGGGCCACATGCAGCTCGCTTAACATTTTTCTGCAGCCACCTAAGCTTTACTGTTTTACGTAAACATTTTAGAAAAGAAAATGTCAAACAATTTGATGAAAAAAAAAAAGAAAATAAATTTCCACGATTCATGAAATATCTTGGACATAAGCTTAGGCAAGATTTTCTTAAAGGGGGGGGGGGGAGCAATAACAATCATACTAAAAAACTCATGGGTAAAAAAAAACCTTCTGTGTATCTTTACTTAAAAACTACAGAATTGGGAACATCGCATTTTCAAATTAAATTCAAAATTTTGAAAAAAGTCCAATCTTAAGAAAAAACCTTTTGGAGAACTTTAAGAAATGTCGAAATTTTGAAAAAGTGGAAATGTAAAAGAGACGAAATTGTAATTTACAGAACAAGTCGAATTCAGGTAAAAAAATGCAACTTTTAAAAACAATGATTTCAGAATTTTTATTTTATTACAATTTTGTCATATTTTTGAAATTTTTCAAGGAATCTTTTTTTCAAGATTTCCTAAAAATATTCTTCTCAGATTGTTTAGATTTCTATTAAAATTTCGATCCAATTTAAAAAAAAAATAAACGAATTTTGTGAAAAAGTCTAAATCTTTGGAAAAAATTTCATTTTAAATGGAAATGTCCAGAAACAGATAAAATTGAATTTTGAGTTAAAAGTCAAGTTGAAATTATCGGAAATAAAATTTTAAAAAAATCAGGAACAACTTCGAAAAAAACTCAGGATTTTTAAAAATTACGTTACAAATCGAAAAAAATTTTGAATTTTCTAGGAAACATTTCAAATTTGCAAAATAAGGTCCAATTTTAAGAGGAAAATTTAAAAAGTTGAAATTTTCAATAAATCATATTGAAAATAAAAACCTAACTTTCTCAAAAACTCGAGAAATGTGCAAAATTGAAAAAAAATCAAAATTTTCAAAGATCTGATTTTGTGAAAAGACGCAATTTTCAAAAAAAAGTCCAATCCTGAGAAAGAAAAATCGCAAAATTCAAAAACATTGTTCTCAAAATTTAAAATTCAGTAAAGATGTGGATTTACAAAAAAATCTTTTTCTCGAAATCCCCAAATGAATATTTTGCAACAACAGAAAAGTGAACATTTTCAGAACATTTTTTTGAAAAAGTCCAAAAGGTAGAATTTTGAAAACAAAATCAAAATTTCGAAAAAGACAAATTTTGAGGAACAGGCGAATTTTAGGTAAAAGACTATCTTAGAAAAATTCGAAATTTTGAGAAAAAAAGACGAATTTACCAAAAAGAAAAGAAAACATTTCTTGAAATATTAAATATCGGATATTGAGATAAAAATCAAGATTTCCTGAAAAAGACAAATTTCAGGAAACCAGTCAGAATTTCTAAAAAAGTCAAAATCTTAAAGATCGAAATTTTTAGTAAATGTTCAGAAAAATATCGGAATTTGAAAAAAAATTCGAGAAAACTTTGAAATGGACAAAAAATTGTCTAAAGAAAGTCAAATTAAAATAAAGTAAAAAAAATAGTCAAAACCCCGAGAAAAAAGACGATATTGTAAGAGAAATTTTGCAAAAAAGATCTAAATTTTGAGAAAAAGCATTTAATCTTAGTGACACTTCGAAATTCAGAAAAAGAGTAAATTTTAAAAGAAAAATCGAATATTTATTTTCTCTGGACTCTCTGGACGAGTCAGAGGAAGACAGGCTTCCTACCTTGCCTCAACAGCCGTGTCAGAAAATGACAAATATTGTGATAACACATCGAAATTTTGACAAACAAGTTGAAACTACCAGAAATTGGGATTAAAAAGGGTTGAAGTTTACAAAGACATTTTTGTTTTTTCACAAAAATTTTAAATTTCTAAAAAATATACCTTTCTGTCTAAAAGATCGACCAGATTTCGAAAAAAGGCAAATTTTAATAAACAAGCGGAAATTTTCAGAATCAGAAAAAGGCGAAATTGTCGGGAAAAGTCGAATTTCGAGAAATGACGAAATTTCAGAAAAAAACGAGGAACTTTTAAATTCAAAATTTTGACAGTCATGTTTGATAAAAGAAGGCAAATTTATGAATAAATGCAAAATTTTAAAAGAAAAAGTTAAATTTTGTAAAAAAATATACAAAATTTGAGAAAAAGGTAGAAATTTCGAAAAAATGTTTCAAGGATAGGATGAATTCTGAAGAATTGGAAAGTCCTCCAATTGAATACATACAAATTTTCAGTTTGCTGCATGAACCAGGGAGTGCAAGCGCATTCATATTTTTCTCAGTCTGTAAAAAAAGGTTGCTCATTCCTGGTCTAGATCATTTTGTTGACACAAAAATCCTCCATTTACTAAATTTTGTCGCAATCGATAATACCCTCTCGGAAATAAAAATTGTTCCTGAAGGGGCCAATGATGTCCCTGACAAAATGCGATCCCAAATTTTTATACTTATCGTTTTCTTAATCCAAAAAACCCTTATTTACCGAATTGCATCGAAATCGATACAACCGTTTCTGAGATACAAATTTCTTTCTCAAGGAGCAATATATCCCTAAAAATGATAATATCAAATTTTTTTTAATCAAAAAAAACCTTAATTACCAATTCTTCATGGTAGAGCCTTATTGACCGGAAATATTATGTTTTTTTCAATTTATTTAACATTGTCAACAAACCATAAAAAATTTTAATATTTCCAAAGTGGGCCGAAGAAATGTTTAATAAATTGAAAAAAACTTAATTACCAAGTTTCATCAAAAACAATAGAGCTGTTTAGGAGATAAAAAATTTATTCCTTAAGAATTAAAATCTTCTCAAGAACTGTTGATTACAAATTTTTACCAAGACACCTATCTGGATCATTTTTTCGGCTCAAAAAATCCCTAGTTAACGATTTTAACAAAACCGTTAGTCGTTTTACCGAAAAATGTATATAGTATATCGGGTGTTTTTTTTAGTTGGGAGGTTACCTTTATATGGAGTATCACTCATTATAAAGGTAAACTGATTTTGTCGATATAACTAATCGGAACTAAACTACCTTTCAAAAATATTTTTAACTTCTTCCCACTTCCGGTTATACCGGAAGTAGACATCAACTTTCTTATTTTAAATAGCAACCCCCAAATTATATATTTTATTTGAATTCTACGTAGAAAAAAAAGATGAGTTTATGTATACATGTTTATTGCTATCTTTGGTAGTTTTTAAGATATTTCAATTTTTTGGAAAAAAACTGACAGAAAAGAGGGTTATTTTGACTCTTTGTATCTTTTTTGTTATTTGCAATAAAAACATGAAATTTGGGTGGAAGTCGTGAAATATTGTGGAGACTATAATAATGTAATCAAGCTTTTCATTTATTACACAGGGTGATGGAAATTTTGTGATCTTTATTGTTTTTGTTTTATTCAAAAAACCCTGTTTTTTTAAATGGGAACTATGTGTTTTTTAAACATTTTTGAATTCCTCACGTAAAAAGAAGAAAAAAGTTATATGACTAATTTTTTAAAATTCTGCACCGTTACAGAGATATAATGCAAAATGAAAAAGAAAAATATATCTTTTTTTTCTCTAGTAGCAACTTGGTAGTAGTCAACAAAATTTTCAAAAAAAAACACAACCACAAGGCTTAAAAATTTTAGGCTAAATAACATTTAAAAGATAACCGCACAAGACGACTAAGTTTTTGGCTAATTGTTAGAATACTTACTGAAAAATGTTTAGGTAGCCACGAATGTAAGTTTCGTAAAAATGGTTTGTTAAACAGACTTCTCATTTTTGGAGTAATCAAAATCAACAACAAATGTTCAAGGAAATTCGTCCTTTAACTGTTATGCTGTTAGATTAGAACTCAGGATTTTTAAGTGTTAAATTGTACAATGAAAATCAAAATGGAAATTTTTTAGTAATTTTTTTTACGACTACTGCATGACAAGCATATTGCTAGGAACAATCGGATGTGCTTAAAAACGTTACTCAATTCGAAATCTTAAAATATGTCTTTAAATGTATTGAAAGAGAAGATCGCCCTTGTTGTTCTTGATGTAAATTTTTTGTCAATTATTTTTGTTTCCTATTACTTATTATGATCAATTCTTTAAGCTTTTATTGCCCACAGTTAATTTCCTACTTGAACAAACAAGAAATGTTTGATTTTTTTTATTTTGAGATTTATGTAACATACCTCTGTAACGGCACAAAATTTTAAAAAATAGGTAATATAACTTTTTTCTTCTTTTTATGTGAAGAATTCAAAAATGATTAAAAAACATATAGTACCCATTTAAAAAAACAGAGTTTTTTTGAATAAAACAAAAACAGCAAAGATTATAAATTTTCCATCACTCTGTATAATAAATGTAAAATCTGTTTACGTTATTATAGTCTTTATAATATTTCCTGACTTCAACCCAAATTTCATGTTTTTACTGCAAATAATAAAAAAGATACAAAGAGTCAAAATAACCCTCTTTTCTGTCATTTTTTTTCGAAAAATTAAAATATCTTTAAAACAATCAAAGGTAGCTATAAACACCTTATTTTTTTACGTAAAATCCAATTAAAACATAAAATTTGTGGGTTGCTATTTAAAATAAGAAAGTTGATGTCTACTTCCGGTATAATCGGTAGTGGGGGGAAGTTGGAAATATTTTTAGAATATAGTTTAACCCCGATTAGTCCCATCGACAATATCAGTTTGCCTATATAATAAGTAGTATTCCATATAAAGGTAACCTCCCAACTAAAAAAAACACCCGGTATACATGCAAATAAATTTAACTCATTTAATAGCAGATATATTGAGCACCTGTAGTTTTCATACATTTTTGAATCAGTAGTGAATGGGTTAAATACTCGAAATTTTGTGGAACTTTTTTTAGAAACCTTGACATTTTTTCTCAAAATTTTGGTTTTAAACGTTAAATCACGATTTAACATTTAGATTAAAATAAAATTTTTGCTAAGAAATAAGTTTTTAATAAATTTAACTTCTTTTTCTCAAAATTTTGACTTTCCTCAAATCTCAAATAGAAGAAGAAGTTAAGTTTAAAATTGGTAAGTTTATCTAGAAGTTTTTAATCTCGAAGAATTAAACAAAATGGATAAAATTTAAACCTAGTTTAAGTTCAGGAATGTTATTGGTCCTGAAATTTCGCTTTTAAACTCAAAATGTCGATAATAAACTTAGTCTACGGAGACTCTAAGGAGGACTTCTGTGTACGGAGGCTCTTTTTTCTATAAAAGTTCCAAGTTATGGAACTTGTTACCGAAAGGAATTTTCCCCAAAAATTACAACCTATCCTTGTTTAAGAAGGCGGTTCAACGCCATTTATCCTTGTTTCCGCATCCTGCTCGCAGTGCTTTGAAAGCATAATGGGGTTACCCTTTGCGAGTGGATTAAACTTAAAAAAAAAAGTTGTCTTTAAATCTAGATTAAATTTAGTGTGTCAGCTAAATGTGTATAAATATGATACAAAGATATCACTTTAGGAAGTTCATCAAATAAAAAAAAACAGAACTAAATCCTTTTATTAGATAAAGTAATTTGTATTAGTTTTTTTTAAATTATGAACTAATTACTTAAACAAAATATCTTTCAGTTTATTATTGCATTGCGTAGCTATGATTTTTACACTTGGATTTATCCCAAACGTGGTAATCAACCCCTAGAACGGTTTAATGTTGATGGCTATCTATTTTTAGGTTCTATCAGAAGCAGTTGTAAGGATGAGAGCTCACAATGTTCTCCAGGTCTGTATCTAACCCTTCAGTCAAGCTATTTATTATTTATTAAGTAAATTATGAAGTAAAATTTGTAATATTATCACAGTAGTGTTTTGTGCTTTTTACAAATAGGAAAACCGTTGTAAGATTATTTAGAAAAATTTATAAATAAAATAAGTTTCAACACATTTCGAGTTAAACTTCGAAATGTCAAAAGTAATGGATAAAAAAATGTATTGTTACGCGTGGTTCGAATGATTAACAGGTGAGCTGTAAAACACTTTACTTCCAAACTAAACTCTGAACACTACAATTAGTCCGGAGTAGATAATTTTTGAAACAAAAAAAAATTATAGTACGATGAAACCTATTAGAAAAGGAAGATAATGCAACAAAAATGAAAGAAAAAATAAATTACGGGCGATCTGAGGTCGGAAAGGGGTCCCAGAAAACAAATTATTTAAAATAAAAAATCACTGTGGAAAGTAGGTATGTGTTCCTACCTACCCATACGAATCATAACCTAAAGTCTAACTCTCAAATTTTTCGCCTAAAATTAAAACTGTTTCACTTTTTTTCCCAAAATTGCGACTTTAAAATCGGAAATTCGTTTTAAATTTCAAAATTCTGCCACTTAGCCGTTTACAGTTTCGAAATCAAGTTTCAAAAAAAGAAACGTAATACATCAAGGAAAAATCGTCTTAGATTTAAAATTAGTTTCTGGGTTTTATTCTCAGAATTTTAACTTTCGTTCTAATTGTAATGTTTCACTTATAGTCCACGGTAGATAATTTTTGAAACCAAAAAAAATTATAGTATGATGAAACCTATTAAAAAAGGAAGATAATGCAACAAAAATAAAAGAAAAAATAAATTACGGGCGATCAGAGGTCGGGAAGGGGTAGGGGGTGAGATTTTAAGGGTAAAAAACGGTTTATCTCGATTTCTGGCAAAACTACAAATCCTATGGAAAAAAGTTGAATGGCAAAGTTGTGGGTAATAAGAAGGTCTACAACTTTTGTATTTACACTTTTTTAGCATAACCTCAAAATTCCATGAAAAATTCAAATAACCAGGTTTATGGTTTCTTATTTTTATCTTTTACAAAAAAAAAATTTTTTTTACGAAATTTGGTGAAAACTTACATTTTTATATCCCATGGACACTGTAATTTTTTTGATTTACAATATTTATTTTTTCACCTTATTTTGACTCAATATCGAAAAAGCACCCTAATTTTCAATCGAAAAATCTCACGTTAAAATTTTAGCTTTTTCAAAAGACTCGATGGGTTTTTTGTTCGTTAAAATATCTACTTTCTGATGGTGCAAAAAAAATACATTACCATGGTAAATCTTCTAAGAAAATTCAAATAAACGAAAAGTACTCTAATTGGAAAATTTTTTTTTTATCTTTATGTACAATTTTGAGCTATTTGTTAAAATTTATACTTTAATTACTCGAAAAACGTAAGATTCCATTTTTCCATTGATAAACAAAAAAGTACAAATCCAAAAAACATAAAGATAGCAAAAAACATAGTTGTTTTAAGATTGGATTTTAAGGGGAAGATTGAAGATTGGATTTTAAGGGGATTTAATCTAAAAAATATGACTGTAGCTATTGTTTTCAGTTTATTTCTTAAATTCTCATTACATTTATCTTATAGAAAATTAATCTTTTTATTTATCAAAATATTGTCTTCAATTTTAAACACTTATCCATCAGTTTTTGTCTCTTTGATGATATTTCTTCATCGTTAGATTCAGCACACCTTTCCGATTCTACTAGATCTTCAAAGTCTTCAAGACCATCATCGTCTTCGTCTCCAACATCATTTCTAGTTTGCACTGGTTCTTCATCCACAATTTTATCTAGATCATTAACTTCCTCGTAGGTTTCTTCTACCACATTGGCGCATTTTTCAGAACCATGACAATTTGAACATAAATTTGTGCATTTTAAACCATATTTTCGGCAGCCACATTTTAGACTATTGCATCCAGTTTCACAGCTGCAGCAAATAGTTTTCAGCTGTCTGGAATTAATTCTTTTTCTGTAAATTTGGACATAATGCCCCGCAGATGTTGCTTCCAGCCCCAATTTATTGCTGTTGTTGCTGCTGTTCGTTACCCAGCCAAGTTTGAAGCTGATAATATGCCCTGTAACAATGTTGTTCTGCTGCACCTTCTGTGGGTGGGAGATTTGACGATTTAATTTTTGCTAATTGATATTTTTGAAATCTTAGTTGATTTAGTGTAATATTATCATTTTTACATTTATAAATAGATTTGATTAATTGTAATCCATTTTTTTATATCTTCTTTGTTTGCATCTTTTTTAAAAAAAAATATTAGCCAAATTTGATAAATTTTTATCGCCTATTAATGAATCACGATACTTTTCTTTCCTTTTCCGGCAAATCCAGATGTTGTATCGCAACCAGAAAAACTTCTCTCTAAAATTCCTTTTGATGGGCTAAAATTTTTCGTAAACCACTCAGGTATATAAGTATAATCTTAAAATAGCAACAAATAGGCATTTACGCATATAATTTAAAGACGATTCTACAACTTCCTCGAAATATTGTAGATGTCTTATTAAATATTAACTTTATTAATTTATGTGGTTGTTAATTATAGTAGTATATTTCAATTTACAATTTTTTGTTTATCAATGTAAAATGGAATCTTACGTTTTTCGAGTAATTAAAGTATAAATTTTAACAAATAGCTCAAAATTGTACATAAAGATAAAAAAAATTTTCAAATTGGAGTACTTTTCGTTTTTTTGAATTTTCTTAGAAGATTTACCATAGTAATGTATATTTTTTTTACACCATAAGAAAGTAGACATTTTAACGAACAAAAAGCTTATCAAGGTTTTTGAAAAAGCTAAAATTTTAGCGTAAGATTTTTCGATTGAAAATTAGGTTACTTTTTCGATATTGAGTCAAAATAAGGTGAAAAAATGAATATTGTATATCAAAAAAATTACAGTGTCTTTGGAATATAAAAAGGTAAGTTTTCACCAAATTTCGTAAAAAAAAAATTTTTTTGTAAAAGAAAAATAAAAAACCATAAACCTGGTTTTTTGAATTTTTCACGTGAATTTAGACGTTATGTTAAAAAAGTGTAAATACAAAAGCTGTAGATCTTCTTATTACCTACAACTTTGCTTTTTAACTTTTTTCCATAGGATTTCTAGTTTTGCCAGAAATCGAGATAAACCGTTTTTTACCCTTAAAAACTCACCCCGTACCCCTTCCCGACCTCAGATCGCCCGTAATTTATTTTTCCTTTCATTTTTGTTGCATTATCTTCCTTTTCTAATAGGTTTCATCCTACTATAATTTTTTTTCACTTTTCATCGTTTTTGAAGGCTTCTACCCTGGTCTAACTTGCAATTCACCAACTTATTCATTGACTTCTAACTACTAACTCTGACTGACTGACTGCTTAACTACACTGACTCTGACTGACTGACTGACTGACTGACTCGAGTCAGTTCAGTTTTCCCTCGAGGGAAAGGAGACCGGCTTATATAGTTTTGGCTCCCAGGTTCTAGAAAAATCCCGCTGATAAGGCTTATCATTTGCCGAAATTTCTGGAACGCTTATCTGCCGTTTGCTTCGTTATCGCGGCCGCTTTCCCCCTAGCAGATCTTTCTAGAAAATTTTCTTACGTTCTAAATTCCACCATTTACATTTCGTTACAGTATCATTCAATAACAAACCCAAATTATTTTCATCGACAGAATATGTTGGTGAGTTTGTCCAAAGTTAACGTTACATCCTGCATTTCAAAATCCCTCCTTCTACTTCCAGTTACTCTATGATTTTATGGCATAATGTTAATTCTTTACAAGTGGATTGTGTTTATGTTCAAGGTGGTAACTTTTCAACTTTATTAATAATAAATACAACAAAAATTGAAATACAAATTTTGTCCCCTGAAACCAAGAAAGATTAAAAAACAGTATCGGTCTGAAGATGATAGCTTGGCTATCGAAACGCGTTAGAGCAACCTCTGTTGCAGTGGCGGCTCGTGGATAAAACTAATGGGGGTGCTGCGACAAAGTTTAGCGTTTTAAAATTTTTAAGATTTCAACTTAAAATTTCGACATTTTCAAAACGTTACTTTTTGAAAATTTTAATTTTCTTTGAAAACTTGACAATGAAAACTTTTGATAGTGTCGCATTTTTTGAAAGGTTGTTTTTTTCCAAATTTCGACCGTACTTCAAAATTTAGATTTTTTTTGTAATCTCGACTTTATTTTTTTTTTAAGTATTGACTTTTCTTAAAAAACTATAAATACTCTTTTAAAAATTTCCGTATTTTCATAAATATTTAGACTTATCGGTGTTCTTGTTTTTTTTTTGAATTTTTTTTGAAAATTAATTATTTTTGACTTTAAAAATATCTGTATACTTTATTTAAAATTTCAAATTTTTCTTAAGATTTTGAACATTTTCAATTTTTGCAATATTTGGACTCTTCTTCTTCGACTTTTTCTCGAATTTTTAACGTTTTGTGACAAGTTCGAGTTTTTTAAAAACTCCTCTAAATTTTAACTGTTTAATTAATTTTGAAAAACTCAATTTTTTTATGAAAATTTGGACTTTTTTTACAGATTTCTCATTTTTCTTGAAATGTTTGACTTTTTATGAAAATTATTTCGAATTTTTTTCTGAAAATTCTACATCAAATTCTATAAAATTTTGACCATTTGAAAACTATGATTTTTTATAAAAATTTCCATTTTTATTTCTAAAAATTCTGACCTTTTTGTAAATTTCGACTTTTTAAAAAAAATATCCACCTTTAAAAATTTCCACTTTTATTCTAATTCTTATTTTTAGAGAAATTTCAACATTTCTCCTAAAACTTTTGGTGTTTTAAATGTCAAATTCTACTCCAAAATCAGATAATGTTGTAGATTGAGTTTTTTTCAAAATTGCGACTTGTTCTCGAAATATTAGATTTTTCGTCAATTTTGATCTAATGTGAAAGACTTCGAATTCTTTTATTTTTTAAATTTCTGACTTTTCAAAAATTCTCAGTCTTTTTAAAATTTCGATAATTTCTCAAAATTTTGTTTTGTATTGGCGGGTTCGAACTTTTTTTAAAATTTTATTTATACATTTTTTTAAACATTTCCAATTAAATCTTCGACTTAAAAGATTCTTTTTAAACTTGAAATATTGAAAATTTCGACTTTTTTGAAAATTTTATCTTGTCAAAATTTCAACTTTTTTGATTATTACGAATTTTTCGATAATTTTGAGTTTTCTTCAATATTTTAAAAATTCAGCTTCTTTGTAAATTTAATTAAGAACTCTGCAATTTATTTTAAATGTTGATATTTTCCAAAAATTCGTCTTTTATTTACATTTCCAAAATTATTGAAAATGTCGACCATTTTAAAAATTGAAAATTTTTTCGAAATCCTCATTTTCTTTTAAAAATTTGTCTTTCTATGAAAATTTCAAAATTTTTTAGTTTGACTTTTTTTTAATATTCGTTTTTTCCGATAACTTTAGATTTATTTTTTAAAGTGGTAATGTTTTTCATTTTAAATTTACATTTTTTAAAAACATTTCCAAATAACACTCGAATTAAAAAAAAATTAATAACAAAATTTTCTATTTTTAAACTTGTGCAAAATTTTGAAACAAATTTCCAAAAAAAAACATTTTATGTACAAATAAATTGCCAAAATTTGAATTTAAATCACAAAAAATTGGCTTCAAGCTGGAATATTTGATTTTTGAAATTGCTCTGGAACTTCAAAATTACTAGAAAAAAATTAAATTAGAACAGTAAATTGTTAATGAATTTTTTTCAACATTTAGATTAATTTTAATTTCGAAATTTTGAGACTCTTCTAGAAATGTTGACTCTTTTTCTCAAAAATTTCAATAATTTCCACTTTAAAAGTCGAAATTATAAAAATATTTTTGACAATTAATTTATTTCAAAAAATTTTTTTTTTCTCTAATTACGAAAATGTTATTTTTTTTAATGTTATTTATAAATGAGAAATTTCAACTTTTTCTAGAAAAATGATCTGCTTTCTCTTGAAATTTTGAGTTTAATTTTTAAAATTTGAATTTTAAATTCGAACTTGTGAATTTCAAGAATAAATTTAAGATTTCTAAAAAAATTGGAAATTCTGATTCAGAATTTTCTTTGGTCATACACTAGTAGTAATTTTTTAGAGAAATATCAAATCGTTTCATTTTTCCTTGAAATTTCAATATTTTTCTCAGAGTTTCGTTATTTTTAGGCAGATTTGAAGTTTATTTTCCCTAAATTTATATTTAATAATTTTCAGTTTCTTATCAAAGTTACAAAATAAAATAAACTTTAAAATGTCAAAATTTTGTTAAAAAGCTTTTAAATTTCCAAAACAAATTAGAGAGAAATCAAAATTTCTATAAGAAAAAATATTTTAAAGACAAAATCTCCTGGAAAAATCGAAATTTCAAAAAAAATTCTTTGTATAAAATGTTTAGAGAAAAACACAAATTTTATAAGAAAAAAAAGCAAAATTTTGTAGCGAACAAAATCGAGATTCGGAAAAAAATTGAAATATCTTTACAAAAAAGTCGAAATTTTTTGCTTTTCCTAAAATGTTCAAATTTTTATAGAGCTTTCAGGTTTTTTTCCAAACATTTTTTGCCAAAGCTACAAAATAAAATGAACTTTAAATTGTCAAAGTGTCGTGAAAAAACTTGACATTTTTAAAGCAAATTAGAAAAAAAAATCTGGAGAAATAAGAATAAGAATAACATTTTCAGGAAAAATGGAAATTTCGAGAAAGTTTATTTTTATAAAATATTTGGGAAAAATGGAAACTTTCCAAAAAAAAATCGAAATATTTGAAAAAAGCTCACAATTTTTATACAAAATGAGATTTTATGTAAAAATTCGAAAATACCGTATTAACTTATTTTTTAGAGAAATAGTAAAATGCGAGATGAGTTGAATTTAGATTTTTCATGAAATTGTAATTATTTGCTCAAAATGTTGACATTTTCAAAGAAATTTAAGTTTTTTTCTTAACATTTTAATTCTTGCTCGAAATATTCGTTTTTCCCCAAAACTTTTACAAAAATTAGTTTTGGAAAATGTGATTTTGATCAAAATTAAAAATAAAATAGGTTTTTAAATGTCGTAACTTTGTGAAAGAAAAATTGAAATACAGAACTTGCCCCCTGAAACCAAGAAAGATTAACCTTTCTTGGTTTTAGGAGACAAGTTCTGTATTTCAATTTTTAAAGATAACCAAGGACCAGTCCGTTCCACCAAAAATTCGTGAAAGAAACCTAAAATTTCTATAAAAAGTAATCAGAGAAAATTTAAAATTTCTACAAAAAATTGTGTAATGAAAAGTGTTCAGAAAATTTTGAGAAAAAAAACTCGTAAGCGAATTTGGGGGTGCTGCAGTTCCACAGTGCCTATACGCCAGCCGCCACTGCTCTGTTGTGTTTTTTAATCTTTTTTGGTTTCAGGGGACAAGATTTGTATTTCAATTTTAGAAGACAACCAAGGACCCGACCGTTTCAACAAAAAAAAATTCTAACAAGAAATAATAAAAGTTCCACGTGGAATTTTTAATATTTTTTGTTGTATTTATTGTTAATAAAGTTGAATTATTATAAATATTGAAGAATTCCACATGGTAAGGTTTAAATTAAATGTTCAAATGGCAATAAGTTAACCATATCAATTTGAGAGTTAATTGTGTCGACTTAATTTGATTAATTTGAATATCTCACATAATGATTTAACTTTTCTATTTCAAAATTCCCTTTCAACGTTTCAGGAGGAGCAGTCCTACCATTTAAGTCATGTGAGTGCTCCCCGTGCAACGCAGGAACCCAATGTTTAGAGTGTAAGTGTTGCAAAAATACCATTCATGTTAAAAAAAATGCAACAAATGTAGTAAATTTTTATTTACTGTTGTGATTATGTGAGGATGACAGAAACATTTCCTTCTTTCTAGAGTCTTCATTTTCTTCTTCTTTACGACAAATTGTTTGTGCATCAAAATGATACATTCAAAATCTAATTGAATTAGATACTTGTTGTAGATTTTGGTCGTTGGTTAGCGTTAAAAATTGTTATGTTTTTTTTTTCTCAATTTATTTAACATTTCTTCGGCCGAGTTTGGAAATATTTAAATTTTTATGGTTTGTTGACAATTTTCTAAATAGTTTTTGAAATGCGATTACGTGATGTTTAAATTTATTGAAAACGTCACTTCATGACAGTTCACAAATTAAGAGATTAGTTTATTTTACATAGAATAGGAATAATGAAAAATAGGAGACCAAAAATTAGATATGGAAAAAATTTGTTTTTTTGATAATTAGGAAAATATAAAAAAAAAACATAAGAAAGATTGTAGCACTGGACATCGATGTTTCGCTCTCATTTGAGCTCGTCAGCAGTGCATAATATGGAAAGGGAACAGTGAAGAAGAAATACTTCAAAATTAAAAAAAATTAAAATATAAAAAAGAAAAATAAAGAAATTTTAACATGAATAGACGTTTCATCATCAAATATTTCTACAATTTTCATTTACTTCTTCTTCACAAGGACATAATTTGAATTGTCTGTGTATTGAAGTATTTTGTATGTATAGTTTTATTTCTGTTGTTTTCGAATTAACTAAACCCGGGCTAATTTCAGCGCCATCCTTTAAAGAACCTTCCCCAAGGGTTTCCAAGTGCCAAGATGAGAATTTCCAATGTTCCCCCGAGGAAAACGTATCCCCAGGTAAAACAAAAATGATTCTTTTGATACAAAATTGGTTGATGTTACACTGTGATCCAATCTACTTATTAACGATAATAATATCGATTTCTCAACCATGACTCTAGGCAACTGAGACTCTAGAAAGGGAGCGCTAGAAGAAACGTAGTAGTTCTTGACATTGTCCTTTTTTAGTATGAAAAATAACGAGCCCTTACAAGACGAGAAACATAATTATAATTATAATTGCTTTGCTTTTTAAACTATTTTTGGTGTGTCCATTAATTTCTTTATTGATCTTCCCGTAGCTTCAGCAAAGTCGTCTCCGAGAGGCAGCAAAGATGAAGGCTGTCAATTTCCTTGTGCTTCAGAAGAAACCAAACCAGGTAATTGGGTTAAGATTTATTTTCAAAAAATTCATTTAAATTGGAGATAATTTTATTGGTAACTGTTTTGAGATTGCTTCAACCGTCGATGACGGTTGGTTCATTTTTTTTTTTCAGCTTCAGCTAGAGGCAGTAAGGATGCAAGCGTTCAGTCTGGCGCTGATGCTGGTGAGAAAGCAGGTGAGCAAATGATTTTTGTTTATTTTCTGTAATGCACTCGCCTGTTTCAGTAATCTTGTGAATTTAACACAACTTGAAATTTTTGCAAATTTTTGGTAGTCTAGTGGTTTTGCTTTTTTTTGTCTAGTGGGTTGTTCGAAAAGTAATTTCGTTTTTTTTTAATAAAAATGGAAGACAATTTTCTTATAGTGAAATTGAAATACAAATATTGCCCTCTGAAACCAAGAACGATTAAAAACACAACAAAGGTTGCTTTAACGCGTTTCGATAGCCAATCAGAGAGATTCTATCATAACGCGTTAGAGCAGCCTTTGTTGTGTTTTTTAATCTTTCTTGGTTTCATGGGACAAGATTTTCAGTTTTTGAAGATAACCAAAGATCAGTTTGTTCCACCAAAAATATAGGAAAATAATACTTTATTAAATTAAGTATTGTCCATTCTTTTGCCATCTTTCTGGCAGTTGCATGATCCCATGCTTATAAAATTTTTGTTCTTTGCTGGCAAAAATTGATCCAAGTAATTTTTAACCTCCTCATTTGAATTAAATTTTTGTCTAAAAAATGTTGTAGAGACCAAAACAAATGATAATCGGAAGGTGCAAGGTCTGGAGAGTATGGTGACAGTATAACCCATCCAAACTCTAAAAGCTCTTTCCAAGTGATTAAACTTGTGTCTGATTTCGCCTGTTGCAACACTATATCTTTCCTATTGATCAATTCTGGCCTTTTTTCGTTAAGTGAATCATTCAATTTGTTCAACTGGTCACAGTACACTTCAACATTGATTATTGTGTTGCTGGGTAGAAGCTTAAAACAAACGATTTGTTTGAAATCCTACCAAACAAATAGCATAACCTTTTTTTGATGAATATTGACTTTGGAAATGTTTTGGTTCATCTTTTCTACTCCAGGATCTTTTGCGCTTAATATTGTTGCAGACAACCTATTTCTCATCCCCAGTGATTATACACTTCAACAATCGATCATTTTCTTGGCAAAAATTCATACACAAATCTGGTCCCCAAAACCAAAAAAAAAGGTTGCAACCTCTGATGTGCTTTTTAATCCTTTTTGGTTTCAGGGGACAAGATTTGTATTTCAATTTTTGAACATAACCAAGGACCAGTCGTTCCACCTAAATTTTCTAAGCGTTTAAGAAGCCTACCGCAAACGTCAATGCGATGACAGAATTTTTTACAGTAAGAAGATGAGGAACCCATATGATGAGCTTTGAGATTAGACCTGGCCGTGTCAAATGATCATGAATGGTTAAATTTAATAAATTTAATCTCTGAGCGATCTCACGACTTGCTAATCGCCGGTTTGCATCAATTATTCCCTTTATTGCATCTTCGACAGCTTGAATTGGCATTCCTGAATGTAATGCATCTTCGAGATTACAATTGCTGGATCGAAGTTATGTAAACCAGTTTTGGCACTGGCGCTCACTTAATACATCTTCCCCAAATACATCGAATACTTTGTTTTTGTTTGAACAGCATTTTTACATTTTTTATAGTTAAAAAAATAAAATATGTCGAAAATGCTGTTTTTTTTTACTTTCCAAAGGATATCAACCAAAAATTATGGTGCAGAATCAATCGAATTTTTTCACAAGTAGGTCTTGGTGTAAGCTAGGGATATCGATCTGAGAGCGATTAATCGAAAAATTGATCTTTATAAGTCTTAAGGTCAATTTTTTAGATCGATCTCAAATATAGGATCGATCTAATGAACGATTCAAAATCCTAAGAATCGGATCAATTTACCATAGGTGCAGGTCACTGTAAATTTAATGAGAAAACTTTTTTTTTTTTTATGTAAGTGTATTTATGTCGTTATGTTATTATCCACTTCCATCTACTAATAATAGCTGCGTTAATAAGCCAACAGATGGCAGCATTAACATTTTTTTTTATTCATTATATCGTTGACTAAATAGGAATGATAATTGTGGTGCAGTGTTGCCATATATTTGAAGGTAAAATTCCTTACATACTGTACATAAGCTGCAGAGAGTGTTTAGAAGAAGATGAGAGTGTCGAGCACGTGATGTGTCACTGCCCGACACTAGCATCAATCAGAGGATCCACGCTGGGGGACTTCTGGCCTAGTGTGGCCAGTTTGAGAGAGGCGCATCCAAGGGACGTTCTTCAGTTTCTCAACAAGGTTGGGTGGCTGAATGAATGACCAAGGACACCTCAATCACGGGGATAGCACAATGGGCCCGGAAAGGGTGGTCTAAGTGCTGTCCTAAACTTTAGGCAACCCACAGCGAATCCAGAATCCCGACTGTACATATGCAGTTAAAATTACCATATATTCACAAAAATTACTTTACGTTATTTTATTACCTGTTACCGGTCTTAAAAACTTTTACATATTAATAAATACACTACAAAATTTGAAAAAAGTTTATTTACCTTTTTTAAAGTAAAAATCACAAGAGGGTAGAAAGAACATTAATTTGAAAAAAAATTATCTCGGAATGTTGACTTTTCGTCCTCTAAATCCCGAGATTAAAGTCAAAATTTCAACTTTAATATCAAAATTTGGAAAAAAAGTCGAAATTTGGAATTTAGAGTCAAAATTTCTAGAAAAAAGTAGAAATTTCAATTTTTAAATCGAAATTTAACAAAATCTTGCTAAGGTGTAGAAAGGACATCGATTAAAACAAATGTTATTTTAAAAATTTAGACTCTTTTCTCAAACTTTTATTCGAGTTCTGATTTTTTTTTCTCAAATGTTGACCCTTTTCTCAAAATTTCGACTTTTTTCTGGACATTTCGACTTTTTTTCTGGAAATCTAAACTTTTTTGAAATGTTACAAAGGCGCAGAAAGGAAATCGATTTAAAAAAATATTATTTTTAGAGATTTCGACTTATTTTTAGAAATTTCGACTTTTTTTCTCAAATTTCGATTTTAAGCTCAAAATTTCGACTTTTATCTCGAAATTTCGACTTTTTTTTCAAATTTTGACTTTTTTCTCAAAATTTCGACTTTTTTCTCCAAATATTTATTTTTTTTTTCAAATTTAGATTTTTTCTCGAAATTTCGAAATTTTTCTCGAAACTTCGCTTTTTGTTTCTCAAATTTCGATTTTTTTCTCGAAATTTTGACCTTTACATCGAAATTTCGAAATTTTTCGCCAAATTTGACTTTGAACTCACTTTTAACCTTAATATCGAAATTTCGACTTTTTTTCTCGAAATTTCGACTTTTCTCGCAAATTTCGATTTTTTTTCTCGAAATTTCGACTTTTTTCTCGAAATCTCTATTTTTTTCTCAAATTTCGACTTTATTTTCAAAATTTTAACTTTAAATTCAACACTTAGACTTTTTTTCTCAAAATTTCGACCTCCATCTTAAATTTCGACTTTTTTCTCAAAATTAATTTTTTTCTGGAAATTATTTCGACTTTGTTCTGAAAATTTTAACTTATTCGAAATCTCACAAAGGCGTAAAAAGGACATCGATTAAAAAAAATGTTATTTTTAGAAATGTCGACTTTTTTCTTAAACTTCGATTTTAAGCACGATATTACGTCTTTTTTCTTGAAGTTTCGACTTTTTTCTCGAAGTTTCGACTTTTTTCTCAAGTTTCGACTTGTTTTCTCAAAATTTTGACTTTTTTTTTTTGAAATTTCGACCTTTGTTACGAAATTTCGTTTGTTTTTTTCAAATTTCAACCTTTGTCTCGAAATTTTAATTTTAATCACGGAATTTCGATTTAAAACTCGAAATTTTGACTTTTTTCTTAAATTTTGATTTTAATCTCGAAATTTCTAAAAAAAAGAGCAAAATTTGCTATTTAAACATAGCAATTATTGGTCGACACCCTACTACCAGCTGTCAAGATTGTTGGGAAAGAGGAGTGGTAGAACGTAACTGTCGTCTACCTAATTTAACCATAGAGTGTGCTTATTATAGAGCGACTTATTGGCAAAATTTGAAGAAAAAATTCGATATTAAAGTCGAAATTCCGAGATTGAAATCGAAATTTTGAGATAAATCTCGGAATTTTAGGAAAAAAGTAGAAATTTCAATAAAAAAAGTCGAATTTTCGAGAAAAAAGTCGAAATTTTGAGTGTAAATTCTAAATTTCGGGTGTAAAGCCTTCGAGTTTAAATCCGAAAATTCGATATTAAAGTCGAAATTCCGAGATTAAAATCGAAATTGTGAGATTAATCTCGGAATTTTAGGAAAAACGTAGAAATTTCAACAAAAAAGTCGAATTTTAGAGAAAAAAGTCCAAATTTTGAGTGTAAGGTCTAAATTTTGCTTTTAAAGCCTTCGAGTTTAAATCCGAAATTTCGAGATTAAAGTCGAAATTTCGAAAAAAATCGAAATTTCAAGAAAAAAGTCGAAATCTCTAAAAATATTTTGTTTTAAATCAATGTCCTTTTTACGCCTTTGTAAAATGTCGAAATTTCAAAATATAATTTTTTTTAATTGATGCCTTTTTAGGTTTTTGTAAAATCTGGAATTTGAACTAGGAATTTCGAATTTTTTTGAAAATTCTACTTTAACCTTGAAAAAAGTCGAAATTTTGGGTAATAAAAAATTGAATTTACTGAATGTACCCTATTGCTAAGTGTCAATATTAAATTGTAAAAGGGTTGGTACTTAGGATATAGTCTTATATTCTAAGGGTTGTTGGGGCTTAACTGTCATCTGCCTAACTTAACCAGAGAATAAGAAATGTCGACTTATCTTGAAATTTCGTGAAAAAAAGTTAAAATTTTGAGATTGAAGCCGAAATTTTGACTTTATCTATGAAATTTCCTTAAAAAAAGTCGAAATTTGGAAAATAAAGCCGAAATTTGGAAAATAAAGTCGAAATTTGGAAAATAAAGTCGAAATTGGGAAAATAAAGTCGAAATTTGGAAAATAAAGTCGAAATTTGGAAAATAAAGTAGAAATTTCCACTTTACTATCGTAATTTCCAATTTAAATTTCATATTTCTAAATATATTTTTATAAATGAATGCCCTTTCTACATCTCTTTATCGGGAATCGATACTTTTGCTCATGATTCGAATCGATTCAAAAATCGATTATTTTAAAAAGGAATCGACATCCCTACTGTCAGCTGTCAAAATACATATGATTATTCGGCTTAAGTGTGAAGGTGGTTGTGAAAAAATACAATTGAGTCCTCTGTTGGGAAAAAACGAAATTACTTTCCGAACAACACAGATATATTTATGACATTTATCTCCTTGATAATACTGATTAACTAAATTCAATGAAACTTATTAGGATAGAAACATAACTCTTTTTTCGATATTTGCTGGTCTAAGGGTGCATTTAGATTAGACGTTTTATTCCGTACATTTCTCTCTGACATATGTGTCAACTATTCTGAGAGAAGTTATCAGAGACTTATCTGCATAGCTGGGAGGAGATAGCTTCTGTCAGGATAGTTGACATTTACGTTAGAAAGAGAATATATTTTATGTCAGAGAGAAATGTACGGAATAAAGTGTCTAGTGTAAACGCACCACAAACCTAGTACAATAACAAATGTTTCAGTTGTGACAAGTAAGCATACTATTACATCGAATGCTTCCTGTCAGTGCTCGATTGACGCTTCTTCGAATCCTGCAGAACCTGCTCCTCCTATAGTCGAGAAAACCGAAGAAGGTAACAATTAAAAAAAAAGACACTTGGTGTAGATCATACAAAATACAATAGAAGAAGCAAAATACATGCTGATTGTATTTAATCTGATCCGCACTAGATTCTTGTTGTCTTCTTTGAAGCGTGTTGTTTATTGTATTTATTTTGATGATTTTTTTCGTGGTATGAAGACACCACGAAAAAAAGTCATTAAATGGATGCATCTCTCGGATTTTCTTATGTTACTACAAATTTTCCCAAAGATAAAGTTTTAAAATAGGAAGAAAGTAAATGTGGCGACTTGGAAATCCATTTAATGGTGATAGAATGTAATACACGTTATACAAGGGTTGTGTCCCATGATAATAAATCACCATGATAGTAAATCGCCATGATAATAAACTGCCATGATAATAAACTGCTGTAGAACGATATTCCTAAACGACTTGGGGTCATCCAGCTAAACCTCCAGATTCCAAGATCCTCTATGTTACCCCCAAAAAAAAAGAAACAGAAAAAAAATAGAAACACAGGCGTTCTAAAAGCGATCTAGCAGCATGAAAATAGCGAGCCGTATCCCCATGAACGAATATGAGATAAAAACACGTGGCGTAGTGTTGATGGTGTGTAGCTCCGTTGTGATGCCGGGGTACTGAACACAATCCCTGTCTATCAGGACCATCATCGCATGGAAAAGCCAAACTTGTAAACAACGCATTTCAAAGAATTGACACAGCATGACATTGGTTTTTATTTTGATGAAAAAAGTTGATATGCATAGTCCAATAAAACTGTAACTTAAACTTATTTTGTTGTTTTTTGATAGGAAAACCTTGCTATGAGACCGATTCTTGCGAATGTGTCGAAGGAGAATCAAATCCAGCTGAACCAGCACCACCTTCGAAAGGTGAAGGTAAGACATCTAAAATAAATCACTGAAATTGATAAGTAAATTCAACATAGTTTGCACTCGTCTGCTTCAGAATAATAACATTTCGAAAGCAGTGGCTGGGGAAATTTAAAATGAAGCTTGCTTTCGATTAACAACAAAATTAAAACATTTGTTGGGTCAGGATTAGTAACTAGAACATATATTTATTTTTCGGTTTCAGCTAAAATGAAATCGCCAGTTCCTAGCGCTATTAGTGCCACCAAAAGTTGTGAATGCAGCATCATTGGAGAACCTTTTATAGGTAAAATTTTTTTACTAAAGTAAATTAACGATATTTTGTAACAATGTCTTTACTTTGTTGACAAAAACTGCCCCAGTTCTCCAGAACAAACAGATGAGAATGAGTACGTGACATATCAAAGTAATATATCAATTATACTGTTGCGTGTTATCGGTTCGAAAATTAAAACTTCGTGAATTGTAAACATTTTATTTCCAACTTATTTCGGAACACTACGATTATGATCTACTTATCAGACTATCTATCTAAAATTCAAATACAAATCTTGTCCTCTAAAATCAAGAAAGATTAAGAAACATAACAAAAGTTGCTCTAACGCGTTTCGACAGCCAAGCAATCATCTTCAACCGAAGCAATTATTGATGTGAGTGGATTTTGCGTATGATTTGTAAAGTAATAATAATAATATAATAATGAAATTATAATAATAAACTTCTTTTAAAAAATGTCTTTCCTCTTCAAATGGAAAATCTCAAACAGAACAAGTAAGAATGTGGTTTGATAATAAGGCTTCCACGGCCAAAGTCAGTGCAGGATATACTTTTTCTGGGATTGGACCGTGTCAAAGAACTACTAAAAGTGTTCGCCTACCATCGTAGGGGGCTTCTTCAGGAACAAAGAAAAGAAACAATAAATAAAAAGGGAAATATAAAGGAATATGCAAAAATGAAAGCATGAAAAGCCCAATTTCAAAACATCAGAGCACGGTAACTCAGCATGTCAACCATACCAGAGGCGAAATTCTTCTGAATTGAAAATTGGTACAAAGGATAAGAAAGTTTAGACAGAAGAGCACGGTAACTCAGTATGTCCACCATACCAGAGGCGAAACTCTTTTAAGAGAAAAGAAACTTTATATACCATTCGTCTGCGCGATCACTCCCGAAGATTTTCGATGGTTGGTTTCCAGATGGAGAAAAGCATGTAACCGTCGTCTCTGTTGATGTTTTTGGGGAATTTTTGGATTTCAATGGCCTCGAGAGAGATACTGAATCTTTCTTTGTTTCAGGGGACAAGATTTGTACTTCAATTTTTGAAGATAACCAAGGACCAGTCCGTTTCACCAAAAAAATAAAAATATCTAACTATCTGACCATCTGAATAATTAACTGACTGAGGAAAAGCCGACCGCGCATTTATAGGTCCCGTTCCGGTTTCTAGAACGAATCTTCGTTATCGCTTGCGGAAACGTTTATAGCTCTTATCTGCTCTTATGGCGCCCGCTTCCCATTATCAAATATTTTTAAAGAGTTCCTTACAACTACACAATTACTAATTCAAATTTTATACCTTCATTTTGTTATAATACTGTAACGCAATGTAAATAGCATATATGTAATACTTCTATATGGCATGTTTTGTACCTTCGATTGTGTTCAAAAAACGCGATGGATATATATGTTTGTCTTTATGGAGCACAGAATTTATTAACCAATCTCGTTTCGCGTCAGTTATCTTTGTTGTCATTCATTTATTAGTGTTCCCGCCCATCTTGTCACCTGTTCCCGCTATAATTGAATGAATGCTTGTACTCCAAAGAGACAGACGTATACTTTCATCTCATCATTTGAACAAAATCATTTGCACTGGTGATCATACACAACACGCCATATAGAAGTATTACATATATGGTAAATAGATAGAATAGAATTTAGTGCGTAGGAAAAGTTTCTAGAAAGATCTGATAAGAGAAAAGCGGCCGCGATAACGAAACAAACGGCAGATAAGCGTTCCAGAAATTTCGGCAAACGATAAGCCTTTTCTGCGTAATTTTTGTAGAACCCGGAAGCCAAAACTATATAAGGCGGTCAGCTTTCCCTGGAGTAAGTCAGTTAGAGTCAGTGTAGTTAGTGAGTTAGTAGTTAGAAGTACATAAGTGAGTTATTGTTCAGTTGTAGTGATCCGAGTTAAGTTTAATAATAAAGTGGGTATTATTCAATGTGCTAATCAATTCAAACCGATAGCCTGTAACAATACTTTATTTTTATTTATACTTTATACTGACCTCATCAGGTCATGCTATCTCGTATCGTATCTGGTGTAGACTTGGCCAGTGAATTGTCCTTAAAAAAGTAAATAATTTACCATTCAAAGAGTTTACAAAATTTTGAAATAAACAGTAATCTGACGGTGCAATGTCGGGGCTATATGTGAATGTATTTTCGAGTCAAGTTTCATTAATTTTATCGTGCTATAAACGATGTGTCTGATCTAAGTCTTGATGGAATTGCTTATTGTTTTTAATTTCACAGTTTAGTTTCAATCATTTGTCCCATCCATAGCTTTGCATTCTATTTCGTATTTAAGAAAATTGTAAGTTAACAAAGCTGCTGTTCTAGATAAACCTCCCAAAATTGAGACTTCATCTAGCTCGTGCTCATGTCCTGAGGAAACGGAAATACATCCTCCATCAAAAACTGGAAGCAGTAAGTTGATCTTATTTAATATTTTAATGGCTTTTATTTTTTATTTGTCTACAATATTTCTGTAAAAAAAATGAAAATTCTACACATATAGTTTAATTAATTGGTCTTTTTTTGAAGCATGTAAAGGGTATTCGCCTCGAGCATTCATTTGTAACTAATTCTGGCTGGAGAAAGACGAGAGTGGCTTTTATACTCAAACCAGGGCAAAATTCGTACGCCCAGGCAAAGTCTTTCAGGCCAATCAGCTTGACATCATTCATGCTCAAGACAATGGAAAAGCTTGCCGATAGGTATATTAGAGACGATGCGATGAGGTGTTTCCCCTTGCATCGACATCAATACGCCTACCAAGCAGGTAAATCTTACGACCTGAGCCTGCATGAACTCACACGCAGGATCGAGGAAGCCCTCTTAAGCTTGGAAATTGCCTTGGGAGCCTTCTTAGACATTGAAGGTGCGTTTGACAATACGTCATACGCATCTATCAAAAGAGCTGTAGAAAGGCATGGAGTCAATCCGGAGGTAACTCGCTGGATAGACTTTATGCTCCAAAACAGGAGAATAACATCACTAGGCAACATGTTGATAACGGTATCTGCAGCCCGGGGCTGTCCGCGGGGTGGGGTATTGTCACCACTTCTGTGGAGTCTTGTGGTGGATGATCTGCTAAGGATACTAGAACGAAGGATTTTATGCGCAAGGATGCGCAGACGATCTAACCTTATTAATTAGAGGTAAATTTCCAGGGCACGTATCAGCATTAATGCAACGGGCACTAAATATTACAGAAAGGTGGTGTTCAGCAGAGGGACTAACAGTGAACCCTGCGAAAACCACGATAGTCGCATGCACTAAAAAAAGGAATCTTAATGACTTAAAGAGGCCTAGTTTAGGACAAGAAATTCCGCTGAGTAAGGAAGTTAAATATTTGGGACTTACCTTAGATACCAAACTTAGCTACGGTGCTAACGTGGAAAAAGTTACTGCCTATGGGCCTGTAGAGGCAGTAGAAAAACAATGGGGACTCAGACCAGCGATGGTCCATTGGATATATTCCAAGGTTGTAGTACCCATAGTTACATACGGTTCTTTAATCTGGTGGAATAAAGCCAGAAAAAAGGAAAATGTTATCAGACTAAGCAAAGTACAAAGGTTAGCTTGCTTTGGAATAATAGGGGCGATGCAAAAAACGCCCAGTGCAGCAATGGAAGCACTGCTAGGTATGCTTCCACTTCATCTGGTAGTGGAGGCGGAGGCCCTATCAGCAGCCTACAGGCTAAAAACAAACGGGTATGAAATGGAATCCTCTAGATCAACATCCCATACAGAAATAATCAAGCGGATCTGTGCAAACCATACGCTAAGTATGCCATCGGACAGAACAAAGAGCATTTCTTTCACAGACCCTACCGGGTAGTAATACCGGAAAAGGGAGTTCAGTTAGTAGAACCAAAAAGAGAGAATGGATCAATCTGGTTCACAGATGGATCCAAAACAAAGATAAGTACTGGTGCGGGAATAACCAGCAAAGAACTAGGGAATGCATTTTACATAAACCTGTGATCTTTGGCAACCGTATATCAGGCAGAAGTTACTGCAATTACAGCCTGCGCTGAAGCAATGATCAAGAGACCTTATAAAAATAAGAGAATCGTGATCTACAGCGACAGCCAAGCAACATTAAAAGCGCCGAAAGCTTATGAAATAAGCTCTAGTACGGTCAAAGATTGTGTTGATAAGCTAAAAAACTTGGTACAGCACAATACAGTTATACGATGGGTTGAGGCCCATCGAGGAATTGAGGGAAATGAAAGAGCAGACCTTCTAGCCAAAAGGGGAGCCGAGTTTCCTCTAGTAGGGCCGGAGTCTGTTTGTCCGCTTGCCTACAAAGCGGCAAGAGAGGTAATAAAGGAACTCCTAAGAAAAGAACACAGCACTCACTGGAGGGGTGTCAACGATCTGAGGTAATCGCGGTAATTCATTGACGGACCATCAGAAAAGAGAGCCAGAGAACTATTACAGTTAAGCAAAAATCAGCTCAGGTGGACAGTTGGACTATTTACGGGACATTGTGCCCTGATGAAACATCTTACAACAATTTGCGTAAAAGAAAATTCTACTTGTAGAATATGTGGAGAGGAAAAAGAGACTCCTTTACATATATTAAGCGAATGTCCGGCTCTGGTAAGGGATAGAAATTCCAAACCAAAGACAATAGTGAAGATACCCATAAAGGAGGTTCTGGAATTTTTCAAAAGAACGGGCCTATTATGAGGTGATCGTGGGGGGCACAATAAGCGATAGCTTCAGTGCTGCAGGGATGATCGACCCCATAGTAATAAAAAAAAAAATCTGGTTCGATATCAAGCATTACATTACAATGTTATTCTAGGTCTTTCTACTCTCTACCACTACTTTCTACTTACCAGTGAATGTTAGATTTTGTAACTGCTTTTCTTTCAATAGTTTGTTTGATACGTATCAGGAACAGACCGAAGAGCATTCGTCTGTAACGTGCAACGTGTATCGAATCGTCTTCGAATAAAGAGGTGCCCCAGGTGAATGCTCCTTTTTGAGCATCTACTGGGCGATGTAACGAACGTTACAGTCGAACTTTCGGATGTAACTTACAGCCGAACGTCCGTATGTAACTTTTTCACTCAGTAACTTACTTACTCAGCGTTCCCACTGCAATGTTCGAAATGGTTTTGTTACAAAGTATGTGTAATGCTAGCACATGTATTCACTGATGTAACACTCGTTTTCGAACTGTTGCAAGTGAATGCTACCGGTGACTACCCGTCCTAAAATTTGTTTAATAATTACTTAAAACCTGTGAATGGACTACCAATTTATTTTTTAGTTTCGTCTAAAACAAAATCGAAGTCTGCAACCAAGAGTATGTCGATTAAGTCTGAGGCTTGTCAGTGTGATACTGCGGAGGTAGCAGTCCAAGGTAAAAACTGCAACATTAATTTATTAAGCGATTTAATCTACTCCTTATTCATAGTTCCACATGACAAGCAACCTTCGGTTGGTAGTGCTAAACCAGGTAAGAATGAACTCAAAAGAAGACAGTTAACGAAACAAATGAAATGCAAACAAGAGGCAGTGTTTCTTGCTCTAAAACATAATTTATTCTTCAAATTATAGTTTTTTTTAATTTTATTAAATTCGAGTAGTTCCCCAGCCCTGTTCTAGTGTTTGGTTATCCAATATGGTTGGGGTACATAAACAGCTCTGTCAGATTCATTGTTATTAAACAGCACAGCAATAATTCAGCGAAATTTCATTCCTCTTTGATTATTAGAGCAGCAAAAAAACCAAATTGTTGAAAGTCAACGAACAATAAAACACATATCTCTATTTGATGATTTTTAGATGCTTTGGAAAGAGAATCTTCCAGCTCCTGTGCTTCTTCATGCAGTTGTGAATCTGGCGGAATTCCTGTTGAAGTTTTTAAGGAACGTAAGTAACAATTTGCATAAGCTGCATCCATTTTTTTATTCATCTAAAAGTGGATGAATGAATTTTTAGTTTTTGTTAGCATAAAATTCAAATATGTCCAAAACTCTCTTTCAACCAAAGCAATTATGGATATGGGTGAATTTTGCCTATGATTTTTAAAGTAATGATAATAATATAATAATGTAATTATAATAATAAACTTTTCTTAAGAAAAATTCTTTTCTCTTCAAATGGGAAATCTCAAACAGAACAAGTAAGAATGTGGTTTGATAACGAAGGCTTCCACGGCCAGAGTCAATACAGGATATACTTCTTCCGGGATTGGACTGTGTCAAAGAACTACTAAAATCCAAACCACCTCGTCTTTATGGTCTCCCCAAAATTCACAAACCCAATACAGGAATATTGGGTTTGTGAATTTTGAAGAGACCATAAAGACGAGGTGGTTTGGATTTTAGTAGTTCTTTGACCTAAAAGGATTTAGGTGCATTGTCAACACGTTAAATTCACCTACCTACAATGTCTCGAAATATTTATCTAACATCCTCAAGTCATATACTGGAAACACATCATCATACGTCCTAAAATCTAAACACTTTGTCGAATTGTTGTCTGAATTAACCCTAGACCCCAACGACATACTTGTAAGTTTAGACGTCACTTTACTATTCACTAATGTTCCAGTTTCCGACTCCATGACGATAATCTGTCAATTACTTTCAGGCAAAGAGAATGCAGATTCTCTAGCTGATTTAACTGAAATGTGCCTCACATCGACTTAGTTTTCTTTCAATGGCAGCTTCCATAAACAAGTTTCCGGCATCCCAATGGGTTGCCCATTATATTCAGTCGTAGTAAATATCTTCATGGAAACTTTTGAAAACACTTCGTTGGAAACTGCGGATTTAAAACCCAAGGTTTGGCTTCGTTATGTAGATGACATATTTATTGTATGATCACATTGGCAAGGATTCACTAAATTTATTTTTGGAACACCTAAACAGCTTACATTCTTCCATTAGTTTCACTATGGAAATCGGAAACAACGGTTCTCTTTCTTTTCTTGACGTACTGGTCATCCGTTTACCAAACGGTCGCTTATCTCATTCCGTTTATCGAAAACCCATCCATACTAATCGTTATTTGCATGCAGAGTCCCATCATCACCCTTCCCAAAAATGTTCCGTAATAAATTCACTGGTTTTACGAGCTGTAGCAATTTCACAACCAATAAATCTTTCAGACGAGTTCGTTTCAACCTCCACAACAATAGTTACAAATCGTGCCACATTGAAACTGTCTTTAAACGACACCTTCACTCTACCCCTCGTCCTTCACAAAATTCAATATTTTCTTCTAAAGCCTTTCTTCCTTGTGTTCACGGAGTAATAGATCAAATCGGAAAATTATTGAGAAAACACAACATTAAACCCATTTTTTCATCATCCTCAAAGATCCAACAGCTTCTCTCATCTTCCAAAGATCAAATTTCATGCTTTTGTTCTAATCGTGTGTACAGGGTTCATTGTTCTTGTGGTTCAGTGTACATCGGAGAAACGGGGCGATCATTTAAGATGCCAAGCATATCCAAGCACCAAAGATGTCTTAGGCCATTATGGAAAATCAACATGAGACCGGACATAAGATTCTCGTTGATAATATTTTAGTTATATCCAATATTCCCAATTATTATAATAGGACGATACGCAAGACCAGTGAAATCTAAAAATTCCCCAAAAACATCAACAGAGACGACGGTTATATGCTTTTCTCCATCTGGAAACCAACCATGGGAAATCTACGGGAGTGATCGTGCAAACGAATGGTATATATAGTTTTGCTTTCCCTCGTTCCTCTTAGAAGAGTTTCGCCGCTGGTATGGTGGACATACTGAGTTACCGTGCTCTTCTGTCTAAACTTTCTTATCCTTTGTACCAATTTTCAATTCAGAAGAGTTTCGTCTCTGGTATGGTGGACATACTGAGTTACCGTGCTCTTCTGTCTAAGCTTTCTTTTCTTTTGAACCAGTTTTCAATTCAGAAGAGTTTCGCTTCTGGTGTGGGGGACATATTGAGTTACCGTGCTCTTCTGTCTAAACTTTCTTATCTTTTGTACCAGTTTTCAATTCGGAAGAGTTTCGCCCCTGGTATGGTGGACATACTGAGTTACAGTGCTCTTTTGTCTAAACTTTCTTATCCTTTGTACCAATTTTCAATTCAGAAGAGTTTCGTCTCTGGTATGGTGGACATACTGAGTTACCGTGCTCTTCTATTAGAACTTTCTTATCCTTTGTACCAATTTTCAATTCAGAAGAGTTTCGCCTCTGGTATGGTGGACATACTCAGTTACCGTGCTCTTCTGTCTAAGCTTTCTTTTCTTTTGTACCAATTTTTAATTCAGAAGAGTTTCGGCTCTGGTATGGTGGACATACTGAGTTACCGTGCTCTTCCATTTAAACTTTCTTATCCTTTGTACCAATTTTCAATTCAGAAGAGTTTCGCCTCTGGTATGGTGGACATACTGAGTTAACGTGCTCTTCCATTTAAACTTTCTTATCCTTTGTACCAATTTTCAATTTAGAAGAGTTTCGCCTCTGGTATGGTGGACATACTGAGTTATCGTGCTCTGATGTTTTGAAACTGACCTCTTCATTTTTGCATATTTCCTTATATTCCTCTTTTTATTTATTGTTTTTTTTCTTTGTTCCTGAAGAAGCCCCCTACGATGGTGGGCGAAACGTCGAACACTTTTGGTAATTCTTTGACACGGTCCAATTCCGGAAGAAGTATATCCTGTAAGAATGTGGTTTACTTCATAAATGTTGGTGTCAACGTTGGTCTATTTTTTAATATTTTGTCATTTCAGCATCAACCAAGAAACGCTCCTTGGAAAGCGATAAGATTGGTAAAACAAAACAAATATTGTTAATGCTGAGCTGCGAATAAATTTACTCGTTTACTTTCCAGGTGTATCAAGTAAGCACACCATCAGTACAATCGTTTCCTGTAAATGTGCCCCTGACTCCGCTCAAATTTCTTCAAAACCATCATCTGCTTTGGCCATTGAAACTAGTAAGTTTATTCAAACATTTGAGAGTCAAAATGCTGAGAAAGATTTAAAAATTTAAACTTAAATTGAAGAATTTCTAAAAAGTAGAAATTATAAAAATTACTCGAAATTTATTAAAACAAATTTCGACTCTTTTTTTCAAAATTTAGATCAAAACATCGAAATTTGTAACAAGTATGTTTTACGAAATTATTGTCGAATTTTAGTTACGAAATTATTGGAAAAAGACAATAATTTCGGGCTCCCGAGTTTAACAATAAAATCAAAAATTGAAATACATGTACCCCTCAAACCAAGAAAGGTTAAAAAAACTCTGTATCTTTCTGAAGATGACAGCTTGGCTATCGAAACGCGTTAGAGCAACCTTTGTTGTGTGTTTTTTTAAATCTTTCTTGGTTTCAGGGGGCAAGATTTGTATTTCAATTTTTGAAGATCAAGGACCAGTCCGTGCCACAAAGAAAAAAAAATAAAATTGAATTTTAACACTGAATTTATATTCAACTTTATCGGCTTTTTCTTCGTCAGTCACTCCTTTTACAATCCTAAATTCAGTAACCTTCTGTTAAGGATTGACAGTCTGTTGTAGATTAAGGAAAAGCCAATAAAACTGAATATAAATATTTTTGATAGAGCGGACTGGTCCTTGGTTATCTTCAAAAATTGAAACACAGAACCTGCCCCCTGAAACCAAGAAATATTAGAAAACACAACAGAGGTTCGACAGCCAAGTTTCTCTCTGAAGATGACAGCTTGGCTGTCGAAACGCGTTAGAGCAACCTCTGTTGTGTTTTTTAATCTTTTTTGGTTTCAGGGGACAAGTTCTGTGTTTCAATTTTTGAAGATAACCAAGGACCAGTCCGCTCCATCAAAAATATTTATATTCCTTAATCTACAACAGATTGTCAATCCTTAACAGAAGGTTACTGAAATTTAGGATTGTAAAAGGAGTGACTGACGAAGAAAAAGCCAATAAAGCTGAATATAAATTCTGTGTTAAAATTCAATTTTATTTTTGTTTTTTTTTGTGGATCGGACTGGTCTTTGATTATCTTCAAAAATTGAAATACAAATCTTGCCCCCTGAAACCAAGAAAGATTAAAAAAACTCTGTATCTTTCTGAAGATGACAGCTTGACTATCGAAACGCGTTAGAGCAACCTTTGTTGTGTTTTTTAATCTTTCTTGGTTTCAGGGAGCAAGATTTGTATTTCAATTTTTGAAGATAATCAAGGACCAGTCCGTTCCACAAAAAAAAAATAAATAAAATTGAATTTTAACACAGAATTTATATTCAGCTTTATTGGCTTTTTCTTCGTCAGTCACTCCTTTAACAATCCTAAATTTCAGTAACCTTCTGTTAAGGATTGACAATTTGTTATAGATTAAGAAAAAGCCAATAAAACTGAATATAAATATGAATACTTTGCAATAAAATTACAGAGAATATTTAACATAGAAGTTCGAACAGACGATTTTTAAAATTTTTTAGGTCAGATTTAAGTGGGATATTTTGTGAGAAAAAAGTGAAATATTTTACAACAAACGAAATTTTGACAACAATAAAGATAATATATAAACATTTGACGATTTAGGGGCTAAAATTGAGATGTTGAGAAAATTTTGTACAGATTGCAAGTTTTAATGACAAATTTTGGAACAAAAATCAGAAATTTAAAATATATTTTTAAAATTCGTACCTCAATAGCATAAATCTAGCATATTCTACCTTATTTTGGAATTTTGTCGCATACACTCCAAGTGTTTAGAACAAATTTGAAATGTTGAGTTTTAAACCAATATTTCGGGAAAAAATGTCCAAAATTTTAACGTCGAAATTTTAAGAAAAACAAAATTTATTAAATACTCGAGAAATGGAATTTTAATTGGTGGTTTTCAACTTTTAAAGTAAGAAAATTTGAGGTTTTAAACTTAATATTTCTGGGAAAAATCGATACTTGGAGAATAAATTTGTTGATTTGGCAGAGAAACTTTTTTTCAATAAACATTTCCAGTTTAAGGTAGGTAGGGTCAGCAAAAGCGAAAATTTCGAAAAAAAAACGCTGTGTTTAACATTAAACTTGGGGAAATGGGACGATACTTTTAATAAAATAATAATAATAAAATAGAAATACCGATAAAAAAACTGAGATTTTGGGAGACCAATTAAAAAATTATATAAGTTTGGTAGAACGGACTGGTCCTTGGTTATCTTCAAAAATTGAAATACAAAACTTGTTCCTTGAAACCAAAAAAGATTAAAAAACACAACAAAGGTTGCAGTATTTTAAATTTGGAATGTTAAGCTTTAAACCAATATTTTGGGAAAAAATGTCCAAAATTTTAACGTCGAAATTTCAAGAAATACAAAATTTATTAAATACTCGAGAAATGAAATTTTAATTGGTGGTTTGCAATTTTTAAAGTAAGAAAAAAATAAAATTTGGGGTTTTAAACTTAATATTTCTGGGAAAAATCGATATTTGGAGAATAAATTTGTTGATTTGGGAGAGAAACTTTTTTTCAATAAACATTTCCAGTTTAAGGTAGATAGGGTCAGCAAAAGCGGAAATTTCGAAAAAAAAAACGCGATGTTTAACATTAAATTTGTGGAAATGGGACGACATTTTTACTAAAATAATAATAATAAGATAGAAATACCGATAAAAAAACTGAGATTTTGGGAGACCAATTAAAAAATTATATAAGTTTGGTAGAACGGACTGGTCCTTGGTTATCTTCAAAAATTGAAATACGAAACTTGTTCCTTGAAACCAAGAAAGATTAAAAAACACAACAAAGGTTGCAGTATTTCAAATTTGGAATGTTAAGCTTTAAACCAATATTTTGGGAAAAAATGTCCAAAATTTTAACGTCGAAATTTCAAGAAATACAAAATTTATTAAATACTCGAGAAATGAAATTTTAATTGGTGGTTTGCAATTTTTAAAGTAAGAAAAAAATAAAATTTGGGGTTTTAAACTTAATATTTCTGGGAAAAATCGATATTTGGAGAATAAATTTGTTGATTTGGGAGAGAAACTTTTTTTCAATAAACATTTCCAGTTTAAGGTAGGTAGGGTCAGCAAAAGCGGAAATTTCGAAAAAAAAACGCGATGTTTAACATTCAATTTGTGGAAATGGGACGACATTTTTACTAAAATAATAATAATAAGATAGAAATATCGATAAAAAAATTAAGATTTTGGGAGACCAATTAAAAAATTATATAAGTTTGGTAGAACGGACTGGTCCTTGGTTATCTTCAAAAATTGAAATACAAAACTTGTTCCTTGAAACCAAGAAAGATTAAAAAACACAACAAAGGTTGCAGTATTTCAAATTTGGAATGTTAAGCTTTAAACCAATATTTTGGGAAAAAATGTCCAAAATTTTAACGTCGAAATTTCAAGAAATACAAAATTTATTAAACACTCGAGAAATGGAATTTTAATTGGTGGTTTTCAACTTTTAAAGTAAGAAAAAAACAGAATTTGGGTTTTGTAACTTAATATTTTTGGAAAAAATCGATATTTGGAGAATAAATTTGTTGATTTGACAGAGAAACCTTTTTTCAGTAAACATTTCCAGTTTAAGCTAGGTAGCAAAAGCGGAAATTTTGAAAAAAAAGACGCGATGTTTAACATTAAATTTGGGGAAATGGGACGACATTTTTAATAAAATATTAATAATAAGATAGAAATAGGGATAAAAAAACTGAGATTTTGGGAGACCAATTAAAAAATTGTATAAGTTTGGTGGAACGGACTGGTCCTTGGTTATTTTCAAAAATTGAAATACAAAACTTGTTCCTTGAAACCAAAAAAGATTAAAAAACACAACAAAGGTTGCAGTATTTTAAATTTGGGATGTTAAGCTTTAAACCAATATTTTGGGAAAAAATGTCCAAAATTTTAACGTCGAAATTTCAAGAAATACAAAATTTATTAAATACTCGAGAAATGAAATTTTAATTGGTGGTTTGCAATTTTTAAAGTAAGAAAAAAATAAAATTTGGGGTTTTAAACTTAATATTTCTGGGAAAAATCGATATTTGGAGAATAAATTTGTTGATTTGACAGAGAAACCTTTTTTCAGTAAACATTTCCAGTTTAAGCTAGGTAGCAAAAGCGGAAATTTTGAAAAAAAAGACGCGATGTTTAACATTAAATTTGGGGAAATGGGACGACATTTTTAATAAAATATTAATAATAAGATAGAAATAGGGATAAAAAAACTGAGATTTTGGGAGACCAATTAAAAAATTGTATAAGTTTGGTGGAACGGACTGGTCCTTGGTTATTTTCAAAAATTGAAATACAAAACTTGTTCTTTGAAACCAAGAAAGAATAAAAAACACAACAGAGGTTGCAGTATTTCAATTTTTTTTAAATTGTAGAAAAAAGAACATTTGCATTAAGGGTATTTTTGATTAACCATGTTGAATGCAACAAACAACTTGTACTTTTTATTTTTTGTTAAGATAAGGAACTTCTTTATCTTCCAATAAGAATACGCCACTGATGGAACTTATAATTTGTTACTGTTTCTAATATTTTTCCGATTTTGCTTTAGCCTCCTCGCGAAGGTCTTCCAAGGGCAGTGAAAAAACAGGTGAGGAATTTTGTTTAACTCTTGAGGTGGCTGAGGTTATTTCATTAACAAGAAACCTCAACACTTATTTTTTATAATGCACAGATCAATAGGTTTGAACAATTATTAGATTCGAACTTATGAAATCAAAGACCGGTTTCGATCTTGTTAGATCTCGTCAGTTTGGTATATCCTACTCTACTTGCATACGACATTGTTGGCGATGGCCATATTTTCTCTATGGAACAATAGGTGGTAGTACTAAGAGTCACACGCTTAACGTCTGTGAATTCTTTAGTACTTACTTGTCGGAACATTAGTTAGCATTCGAGTTGGATATACCAAACTGACGAGATCTAACAAGATCGAAACCGGTATTTGGTTTCCAAACTTCGAATCTAATAAATGTTCAAACCTATTGGTCTGTGCATTAGAATCCTTGTCTTCTGGGAACTTTCCTAGAGAGCAACCGCTTCGCTAGGTGGCAGTGTTTCAACTGTTGGTAGTTCAGCTACCTATGGTTCACTATACACGCCTGGAGGGCTGCATGAATTTGTAGTCTAGGTTGCATTCTACTTGCATACTTATTTTTTATTTAATATTACCTTTAGTTCACTAAAGCACTGAACTAAACACTGTGGCTTGTGATTAAGTCCCCTTTACCACATCGGCATGCGGATGTGGTAAAGGGGTAAAATCTTTTTTGGACTTACCTTTAGTTGCCACGTGAAATTTTTCAGGTTTAAGTGGAGGTCTCAGTAAATATGTGTAGTATTTATAATGTAGATCCTTTTGATATCGATTTATTAAATCAAACTGCATATTCACGTTTAAATATTCCATTTTTGTTTCAACTGTTGGAGGTATTTTTGTTATATATTTAGTATAAAATAACGAGACTATTAATGCAAGTTTTTTTTTATTTTCAGGCGTATCAAGCAAGCATACTATTACCGCTGATGTGTCCTGTACATGCGTTTCTGAAGCAATTCAAACATCTGCTAAACCTGTCAGTGCCTCGGAAATGGAGAAACGTAAGTGCAGTCATATCTTCAATTAAATTTGACTGAGTTATGCTTTTTCAGAGTCTTCTAAAAAATCTTCACTTACAAGTGATAAATCAGGTAATATTTGATTTTCTTCTCGGCTTAGATGCTACTTGGTTATTGAAACATTACAAAGATTTTTTATGGAAGCTTAAATCGAACCAAAAATTTATATTTTTTTTTTGGTAAAACGGAATCGTCCTTGGTTATCTTTAAAAATTGAAATACAAATCTTGTCCCCTGAAACCAAGAAAGATTAAAAAACATAACGCGTTTTGACAGCCAAGCTATCGTCTTCAGAGAGATACTGAAATATTGATTTTGATTTTGATATATAAATCTTCTCCCCTCAAACCAAGAAAAATTAAAAAAACAACATTTCTTCTGTATCATTTTTATAATGACCTTTCTATGGCCTATTTCATGTGTGTTTTATATAATGTCCTGTTGGGCCCCTAGATAAAGAAGTAATGTGTCTCAGTTTATCCTTAATTACCTAAATTTTAACCTTGTTGTGGCAATATGTAGTCGGACTTCGCTGCCATTAATTTCTATAAAAAAAGCACTTGCTCTAGCTATTATCTTCAGACAAAAATGAATTTGTATATCAATTTTTGAAGATATATATATATATATATATATAATCAATTCCCTTATACCGTAAGGTGTCGGGATTGGTATTCTCTATTTTATTCACAAAATTTTTTCCATTCCTTTTTGTTTAGCGCTAAAATTTTTGCTTCGTTTAGGTTTAATTGTCTTTTTCGGATTAATTTATCAACAATGTCATCCCATCTTTCTTTAGGTCTGCCTCTACGTCTCCGGTCCGATGTTCTTGCTTCCCATATTTTCTTTACTTGCATGTTATCTTTCATCCTTTGTATATGTCCCCACCAACCTAATTGTTTTTCTTCGACAATTTCTAATACAGGCTTAGCATCCAGTTCTTCCCTCACTTTTTGATTTCTTATTCGATCTCTTCTACTTATTCCCTTTATCGCTCTTAAGAACTTCATCTCGACTGCTTGTATCCGGCTTTTCATTCTCTCCGTTAAAACCCAGGTTTCACTTCCAAATAGTAGTATCGGCTGGAAGATAGTCTTGTATACCAACATTTTCGTATTTTTGGATATTTCTTTCTTCTTGACTATGGTTGCACACATACTGTAATATGCTTTAAGTGCTTTCTCTATTCGTTCATTGATGTCCCTATCCTGATTTCCTTTATTATCTATTATTACTCCTAAATATTTGAATTCCTTGACCTGCTGTATATCCTTATTTTCCAATCGTATATTTATTTTTTTATTTTCATCTTCTGTTATCGCCATTACTTTTGTTTTATTGACATTTATTTTCATTTGCTTAGATTCTAGAGCATCTTTCCATATTTCTAAGTTAGTTTGTAGGTCTTCGGGTGAATTGGCCACTATTACTATATCATCTGCAAATGCACATTCTTTTATACATACTTTTTGTAGATTGTAGTATCCTACTTGTAGGCCTGTTGTTTTAGTACATGTTTGTTTGAGTATGTCATCTATCAGGATAATGAATAGTAATGGGCTAAGTACTCCTCCCTGTCGTAAACCATCTCTTGTGTAGAAAGTAGAAGACCGCATATTTCGCGTTCTGACGTAATTTGCATTTTCCTCATATATGCTTTTTATTCCAGCAATTAATTTTCGGCTGACTCCTCGTTGTTCCAAACTTATCCATATTTCTTTTCTGGGTGCTCTGTCGAAAGCCTTTTCAAGATCAATGAACGCTAGATATGCCACTCTCCGCTGTCTTAATATTTTATCCGTAAGTTGTTTCATCGTGAATATATGGTCCTGTATACTATGGCCTCTTCTAAATCCACTTTGGGATACACTTAATTGCGTTTCTATGACTAAACGGAGCCTGTTTGCTAACACCCTTTCATATATTTTTGCTACCGTGCTCAATAAAGTTATACCTCGATAATTTTGGCATTGTTTTCTATCTCCCTTTTTATATATGGGCATAATAACACCTATTCCCCAATCTTTAGATATGTTTCCTTTTATCCATGCCTTATTACAAATGTTGTACAAGAGTTTTACACCTTTCTTTCCCATGTGTTTAATCATATCTGGTGTTATTCCACCATGTCCGGGTGCTTTTCCACATTTTGTTGCCTTGATTGCTTCTTCAATTTCCTCTATCGTAAGTACTTCAATTTCTTCATCTGCTATTGTGTCAATTGTTGTTCCTTCTTTGCCTTCTTGTGTCTCTGTTTCCAGTGGATTTAATAGTTCGTAAAAGTATTCTTTCCATCTGTTCATAATTAAATTCTCATATTTTAGCAACGCGCCTTCTTTGCTTGTTATAGTCGTCAATTTCTTTTCTTTTCCTTTTCTTATTGTCTTCACTGCTTTATAAAATAGCTTGCGATCTCCTTTATTTGTCTCCTCCATTTTTTCCCAAAACATTCCCATGCCTTCTGTTTAGCTTCCAAAACCATTTTTTTTACTTTGGTTCTTCTCTCCTTATACAAAGTGTATTTTTGTGCGGTGTTATTATTTAAGTACTCTTTCCACGCTTGTTTTTTTAATTTAACTTCTTTTTTGATTTCATCGTTCCACCAGGCAGTTAACTTTTTATTGGCGTTGGTTGTAATCGTGCCACATGCTTGTTTAGCTGCTTCTATTACTAGCTCCTTAAATATTTGCCATATGTCTTCAATGTCTTTTTGTTCAATCTCCTTTTCTATATTACTTATTTTTTCCTCAAGAATTTGGTGATAACTGTTTGCTATATCTTTTTCTCTTAATCTGTATGTTTTAATATTTTTTTTTTTACTGGTGCAGTTTCGTGTCGTTCGTTGGCACTCCTACACCTCTTCTTTTTCCTAATTTTTGCTACAACCAGGTAATGATCACTAAATATTTCCGCACTTCTTATGACTCTTACATCCGTGATCGATTTCCTATTATTTCTTTGCACAAGTACGTAGTCAATTATGGATCTTTCTTTTCTGTTTTCCGCTATTCTTGTAAATTTATGTATATCCTGGTCTTCATAAAACGTATTTGTTATTATAAGATCGTTCAATATGCAATATTCTATCATTCTTAACCCATTGTTGTTTATTTTTGTTTCCCCACAGTTTCCAATCACATTTACATTTCTATTCTCTCTTTTACCCACCCTACTGTTAAAATCTCCTATTACGATAATTTTACCTTTACCTGTCTCTGTGGCCAATGTTAGTTCCTCCCAGAATTGATCTTTATTACTCGCTAAATCATCTTCATTTGGTCCATACACTATTATTATGCATATTCGTTCCCCATATATATCATTAAATTCTATTTTTAGTATTCTTTCAGAAATGCCTTCCCAATTTAGTATATTATCACTAATCCTTTCTCTATTATGCACCCAACGCCTGCCGCAGCATGTTTATTTTGTTCTACTCCACTGTATATTAAAAGGTGTCCATTTTCTAGCACTAGTTCCCCTTGTCCCTTCTTCTTCGTTTCTGTTATTGTTAATATTTGTATCCCTGTCATTTCAAATTCTTCTATTAGTTCCTCCTCTTTTCCCCTTAGTCCTCTAACATTCCATGTTCCCACTTTCCAAATTTCTTTTCCTGTTTTTTCCTTTTTATTTATTTTTTCTATTGTTGTGTTTTTATGTGTTTTCGTATCCATTTTCATTGCCTTGTTCGTCATTATACTATTTACCTCTTTAGATTTATTGCTCAGTTTTTTGAATTTGTATTTTCTAATTTTTCCTTGATTTTGTTCCATTTCCAAGTTTCTCCATCAACTATTATCTTGTTATATCCCATTTTGATATTCTTACCCATGCGTTTCTCCTCTTCTGCTTTATTTTTTAGTTGTCTCTGCTTCTCCCTTTCTTTATGCGTCAAGTCTTCATTTATGAAAATTTTTTCATTAATTTTTCTAAGCTTTGATTTGTTTTTCATAATCCGTTTCTTTTCATTTTCATTTTGCAATTTTACAAGATATATATTTCTACCAATGTTGTAAGTTTCTTCAACTTTGGTTTGTATTTCTAATTTTTCTTTAAAGAAATTTTCCATTTCTGTAATTAAAATTGCATTGTCGTTTGTATTTACTGTTAGACCGTTGACAATTATGTTATTTTTTCTTTTATCTTTTTCGATCCACTCCAAATTATTGCTTATTATTTTTATATCCTTTTTCATTTTCTCGTTTTCTTTTATAATTCTCTCGTTTTCTTCTCTTAGTTTGTTGTTTTCGATTTGGATTTTTCTAATGTCGTTATTGTATTTTTTCTGTTCATTTTTTATTTCTTGCATTTCTTCTCTTATATCCTGCATCATACTTAGTATAAGATCAAGCTTATCCTCGTTATCAATTGTTTTTGTTTTTATTGGCGTTCTCGACATTTTTTTTGTTCTCGTTAAGGTTTCTTCTCGTACCCTTTTTCTCTTGCCTCCTTCGTCTGTGGAGGACTCCTCCATGTCGGCGTCTCTCATATAATTCTTGTCCATGTTTATTTCTTTATTTCAGCGCTGATTCCTAATCTGATTACTATATGTTGTGATGCACGTCTTTTCCACGAAAGAAACCGTTCCCCGGACTATCTCCTCGAAGGTCACGGTTTCTTATCTCTTATCAGAGCTAATACAAATGCAGCGTCTTACCTTAAATTACTAATTATTGCACTAATCTGTTTGTCTCTAGTGTTGTTTTAATCACTACACTGTTCTTATTGTTTACACCTTTGGTTTACCACAATTTTCAGAAATAATCGCTCATTAATTCCCGTAGAATTTGGGTTTATTAATGGAGCATATATTTAGCAGCTGCTTATGCACGCACCATCACCACCTTTTTGAAGATAACTAGGACCAAAATTAAATCGAATCATTTATCAAATTAAGCATTTTATTTTGGACAATTCAATTACAAGTTGATGAATAGAACAGTCATTTTTGAAGTTATTTTCAATGGAAAATGCTCTTTTTTTATTTCCCATTAATTCCTGAGGCTTTCCTGTATAATATAGTCCTCGTAGATACAAAAAAATAAACCCTTGTCTTTCAAAAAATAAATACTAGCGTCTGACAGATTTTGGGTTACTAGTCGACTATCGCAGACAATGATGTCTTCTTAAGTATTAGGTTGTATTTATATGGATTTTAAAATGTTTCATTAAAATGATTAGCCCTTAAAGTGAAAACGAAGCGAAACAGAAACTGAAAATAGGGAACGGTGTCTGCGAAAAAAAAATTTAATATAAATATATTTCAACATTTCAAAATAAACAAATAATAAGTTTTATTTGCGACTTTAAACTTTCACAAGAAATATTAACAGTTTCCAAATTAACAGAAATAATGTTGTCCTCTGTTTAAATAATTTTTGAACATTTTTTCAGGCACTTCAAGCCGACATACTGCCACTGCAGATGCTCCTTGTGAATTCGCTCCTGATAATACCTGTAAACCTCCGAGCTCTTCAGAAGTTGATAAAGGTAAATGGCTACTGTACTCTTTTTTTATCAAAATGGTGTTGGGTTGGCAAGAAAGTAATTTCGTTTTTTTTTTCACATAGACAGCGCTATTTAAATTTTTTTGAATGAATTCTTTGGGTGGTGTTCTTTACGTTTTGACATTTGATATCAGACAGATCGAGGTCCATTTTGAAGCACGTTGTGAGAGAATTTATTTGTAGCTGATAGTTGAGGGTCAATTTTAACATGGAGTGCAAAAACGAAAATTTTTCGGCATATTTTACTTTTTTATTTCCGTAAAGGTCAGAAAGCTGCAGAGGCTTATAGGGAAATATGTGAAGTTTATGGTGGTGATTGCATAATGGAACGCACTTGTCAGAATTGGTTTAAGAAATTCCGTTCTAGAGATTTTTCACTCAAAGATGACCAACGTTCTGGTCGACCTACTAAAGTTGATAATAATCAAATTAATGTTATTTTTAAAGAGAATTATCATATAACTCTTTGAGAGATTTTGGCGAGGTTAAATGTATCACAAACAATCATTGAAAATCACTTTAAATGTCTTGGACTCGTTAAAAAGCTCGATATTTGGGTTCCACATAAATTGAAAAATATTCATTTGACGCAACGCATCAATATTTGCGATACGCATCTTTAGACGTAATGAAAATGATCCCTTCTTGAAAAGAATCATTACTGCTGATGAAAAATGGGTCACCTCCAGTAACATCAATCGAAAACGATCATGTCCAAGCACGATGAACCAGCACAAACCACATCACATTCGATCAAAAAAAGATCATGCTGTCGGTGGAATTGTAAAGGTGTTTGGTATTTTGAGCTGCTTCCAAGGAACCAGACAATCAATTTAGATGTAAACTGCCAACAGCTAATGAAACTGGATGAAGCAATAAAAAAAAGACCAGAATTGGCAAATCGGAAAGGAACTGTATTCCACCATGACACACATCTTTGGTAACTCGTGGGAAATTATGGGAGCTTAGTTGGGAAGTGATGTTGCATCCCCCATACAGCCCTGACCTAGCATCATCTAGTTATCATTTATTTCGTAGTTTGCAGAACCCTATGAATGGTAAAAATTTCCCAAATGATGATGACCTTAAATTGCACTTGGTTCAGTTTTTTTCTGAGAAGGATCAGAAATTCTATGAGCGCGGAATCATGAAGCTGCAAGAAAGATGGCAAAATTGAACAAAATGGAAAATATATAATTAATTAAAGTCTATTCTTTATATTAAAAAAATGTGTTTTTTTTAAATATACAGGGTGTTACAAAAGCCCGGGCCGCTACTTCAGGAGCATATTCTACACATTAAAATATGAAAAATGTTGAAATACATTTTTTTCTTTAAATTGCCTCCTAACGGAGATATGACCATTTAAAGACGGCGCCCCTAAAGTGGTTTTTTTACTACAAAAAGTTAACGGTTAGTAGCAAAGTCATGAAATTGGGCAAGCAGTTAAAGAATTGGATTAGGCATATTCTCATGTAACATATTTTTTAAATAAGCAGTAGCGTGGTGTGTAGGGGGTTGCCCGCGATTATTTTTTGCCGTAACTTTTTTGTATTGCAATATTTCGACACAAAAGTTCCATAATCGTAAAAAGCGACATTTTTTAATACAAAAAAGGTACTCCTTCTCAAAGTCGCTAAAAGTAACCGTTTCCGAGAAAAAGACGTTTAAATAATCCTATCCCGTCTTCGAAATTCTAACTAATTTGTATAAGAAAAAATAAGTTGGTCATGCAAACTGATCGTAAAGAAAACAATTGTACTTGACAATATCTGCCAGAGATTGACGTTGTGTCACTGATAAAATTTGGTCGTAAGCTGTAAACTTTAGCAGTTTTTGTTGTCAATAGTAAGTGTAGTAGTTTTTTAACTTTTCATTATTTTGATAAAATGGACTATTCAAATCAAGAAATGGCCGATATGCATTTAATGTACGGGCTTGCAAATTGCAATCGTGCTGAAGCAAGACGGCTTTATGCCGAACGTTTTCCTAATAGACACCTACCAGGAGAAAAATTGTTCCAGAAAATTCATGCTCGTTTATGTGAAACAGGAAATTTTGTTTTCAAAGGCGAACGTGTTGGAAGGCCAAACGCAGAAGTTGCTAATTTAGAGGAGCGTGCGCTTCAGCGAGTTGAAGAAGATCCATGTGTCAGCACTAGACAACTTGCTTTAGCCGAAGGAGTAAATCACGTAACTATCTGGCAAATTTTGAAATTTTACCAATTTTACCCCTATCATTTTCAAAGAGTGCAAGGGTTACTTGCTGCTGATTATCCTCCAAGAATAGAATTTTGCAACTGGCTATTGCATAAGATCGCTGAAAATGAGAACTTTCCATCGCTCATATTATTTACGGACGAAGCGGGTTTTACCAGAAACGGGATACTTAACTTTCACAACATGCATCAGTGGCAAGTTGAAAATCCCAATGCAGTTATTCAGTCGAGACATCAGCAACATTTTTCACTTAACATTTGGGGAGGAATAATAGGGGACTCTATAATTGGACCGTTTTTTTTACCTCATAGGTTAACAGGAGCATCATATAGACATTTTTTGCAAACAGAGTTACCCGTGTTACTTGAAGATGTTCCACTCATAACAAGACAGCGAATGTGGATAATGCACGATGGGGCACCTGCCCATTTTAGTGCAGTTGCTAGGGAATTTTTGAATAACAACTATCATCAACGATGGATAGGTCGAGGAGGTCCGATACCATGGCCAGCTAGGTCTCCTGACCTCAACCCACTCGATTTCTACTTATGGGGACATCTAAAGCAGATCGTCTACTCCACACCAGTTGACAATATCAACGATCTTCGTGAACGAATTGAAAATGCGTTCAACCAGATTCACAATATACCAGGCATTTGCGAAAGAGTAAGGAGTTCCCTTAGAAGACGAGCCGAGCAATGTATTGCTGCAGGGGGCAGTAATTTCGAACACTTGCTTTGATTTTTTTTTCTTAATTTTGTACTATTTTTATATCAAAGCAGTTAGTAGTGGATCAATTAGAAATTTGCAAAACGAATTCTAATAAATGCAACAATTTTGTTTAAACGCTTTTTTCTCGGAAACGGTTACTTTTAGCGACTTTGAGAAGGAGTACCTTTTTTGTATAATAAAAGTTGCTTTTTACGATTATGGCACTTTTGTGTCGAAAAATTGCAATACAAAAAAGTTACGGCAAAGAATAATCGCGGGCAACCCCCTACACACCACGCTACTGCTTATTTAAAAAATATGTTACATGAGAATATGCCTAATCCAATTCTTTAACTGCTTGCCCAATTTCATGACTTTGCTACTAGCCGTTAACTTTTTGTAGTGAAAAAACCACTTTAGGAGCGCCGTCTTTAAATGGTCATATCTCCGTTAGGAGGCAATTTAAAGAAAAAAATGTATTTCAACATTTTTCATATTTTAATGTGTAGAATATGCTCCTGAAGTAGCGGCCCGGACTTTTGTAACACCCTGTATTGAAAACAAAACCGAAATTACTTTCTTGCCAACCCAATATATTAGGTATCTAGTAGTAAAAGCAATACACGGACGATAATGTAAATTTGCTTGGGGATGAAACATGTTTAACTTATTTTTTTCTTTCTTTATAGTTTCCAGCAGAAAATCTTCCTTGACAAGTCAAAAAACAGGTAAGACTGATTGAGTACTGTTTCAAATCCCTCTTTGGTTTATAATTGGAGGATATTTATAAATTTTCGGTTTTCATCTTTTTAATCCTGCGACAGGTTTCAGTAATAGGTCAACATACATTCGTAATAAATTAATTTTGTTTTACAAAAAAAAAATAACGTGTTACAGGTTTCAGGCGACTAGTCCATTATTGAAAATGATGTTTTCTGTAGTCCTTTACATAGTGTACTCATTTCAAAATATTTCATCAACCACCTAAGTTAACTAGGTTAACTAACAATATTTAAAAAAATTGTCGATGACGTTATTTATTAAATGTGGGACATACTTGTAAAATTTTCCTACATCAAAAAGAGCGCAAATTAAAATATTAATCGACATGTCCTAGTATATTTCCGAAAAAAAAACTATCTTTGATTTACTGAATTTATTTCAAGTTATGGACTAGCACTATATAGTCATTATATCTGTGTAAAACATGACTCTATTGCTGTACGAAAAAAAAAAGATTGACGTGTTACAGGCTTCAGATGACTGGTCCATTATTAAGGATAATGTTGTCTTTTTATATGTTGGTACTTAACATGTACACAATTCAAAATATTTCATCAACTGCCAAAGATAATGTCAACTAATGATACATTTTAACTGGAACCTTTGGTTGTCCTTGGTTATCTTCAAAAATTGAAATACAAATCTTGCCCTCTGAAACCAAAAAAGATTAAAAAACACAACAGAGGTTGCTCTAACGGATCTAGATGGATCGAGAGCAACCTCTGTTGTGTTTTTTAATCTTTCTTGGTTTCAGAGGACAAGGTTTGTATTTCAATTTTTGGACCCTAAAAAGTAAAATAAAAATTGCAAATAGAAAACAGTCATAATTAATTAATAATAATTAAAAAAAAGTCGACATTTATTTAAAATAAATTAGATCTAACCAAGCAAAGCAACGTTTATCTTACACTGCATTACACTGAGTTATCTCTATTTTCAGGCACTTCAAGTAAACATACTGCTGCAGATGCTCCTTGTGAATTCTCTGCTGATAATACCTGTAAACCTGCTAGCTCTTCTGAAGTCGATAAAGGTGAGTAATTCCTTACATCTTCTATGTATCCTTTGTTTGCACAAAAACTCCCTTTTTTGGCAAGTTTCCAGATGTATCCAACAGTGGATAACTTACTGGACGTAACTGGGTGCAATGTAACAATTTTCAACTTTATTTCGAGCATATATTACAATAGGCACTAATAGCCATTTATTTTTTCTTCGATGTAATGTTTTGCAACCAAATAACTTCGGCTGTTCGAGCGTAATTAACGATATGTCGTTTTTTTTATAATTCTGTGTTAGTTTTGACTAGATTGGTTAATTATTTTTATACACTTTTAACGTTATGTTATTTTCTAGAGTTACTGCTTTCTTTTAAAAATTGAAATACAAATCTTGTCCCCTGAAACCAAGAAAGATTAAAAAACACAACAATGGCTGTGCGTTTCGACAACCAAGCTATCATATTCAGAGTGTTATCTCTCTGAAGATGAGAGCTTGGTTATCGAAACACGTTAGAGTAGCCGTTGTTGTGTTTTTTAATCTTACTTGGTTTTAGGAGACAAGATTTGTATTTCAATTTTTGAAGATAACCAAGGACCAGTCCGTTCCGTTAAAATTATGCTTTTTTTCGTTAGAACTCAGAGAAAACTAAAATCAACCCAATTTCTTATTTTCATACTTATTCCAAGATGAGAATCTGAGTTGTTACATAATATGCGAATGCTCACAGCGAGTGTCCATACTAATGTTTCATTTTAAAAATTAAAGGGTCTAGCCGTACTTTCATAGTGAAATTGCCCCCACCGGGAACCTATATCGTGATCGATCTCATAACGTATAGGGTCACATTACTAATTACTGAATGTCAATTTTCTCCCTCCATCTTCGGTTACTAAGGAGATAATTTTAAAAAACCTTCCTCAGGCATCTTTTTTTCTAAGCGACATATTCGTTAAACTATTAAAGGTAGCAAAGCAAAACTAACTGATGGTGATGGTACATTGTAGGGTCTATTCTATAAATATTTTTGGGAAAGCTAGCCCCTTGTATTAATAAAATACAAATAAAAATTTTAAGTATTAATTTTTGAAGGGTCTCTTTAAGTGACCACTCTACAAAAAATATGAAAAATGTATTCATATGTCTTCTAACAGGGTACGAAGTTTTGTTAAAATCCAAGTGGTGCAACATGTCAAAAAAATTAAATATATCTGCCCATAACCTCCGCGCCTGCTGCCTTGTATATTTAAAATAAATATAATTGTTATCCTACTTTAAAAGCGTTTCCATATTGAATAAAAAACTTTTTCAGATTGCTTAGGAAATGAAGGTTCATATTAATTTAAGTACTAATATTTTTTATTTCCAAGTTAGTTAAGCTAGCCCCCTGAAAAAAATTATAAAATGGATCCTGCAACGTAATATCACAAACAGTTTGTTTTTCTTTGCTTGCTTCAATAGTTTAGCAGATAGATCGCTTAGAAAAAAAGGTGCCTGAAGAAGCTTTTTTTTAATTATCTCCATGGCAATCAAAAATGAAGGGGGGGGGGGAAATCCACCTATATTAATTTCTAATGACATTCTCCACGTAACGACGTAGATCACGGTGTAGGTTCTGGGTGGGGGCAATTTCGCTATGGAAGTACGGCTAGACCCTTTGCTTTGGATTGACACTGACCATGTTTAATGTATTTCATTTTTTATAGTTTCCAGCAGAAAATCTTCCTTGGGAAGCCATAAAACAGGTAAGGCTGTGTACTGTTTCTATCTTTTTTGTTTCACATTTGGAGAATGTTTATAAATTTTCTTTTTTTTTTCATTTTTTTATTTCTGCGACATGTTTCAGTAATATACAGTGGCGGCTGGTGACTTTTTGACAGGGGGTGCGCAGATGCAAAAACAGGGCTTCGAACCGGAACTGAACCGAAAACCGGAAACCGAAAAAAAAACCGTTATTTTTGTAGGAACGAAAACCGGAGCAGAACCGGAAAAAAATAACGGTTTATTTCGGTTCCTTGAATTTGTATGTTCTTAAAATAATTTTTAATTTACCCTAAAGTTTGGGATTTTTTAATAAATTTCCTTTTTAAAATTTTACACAAATTTGTGCATCTCAAAATTATGAGTTTATTTTAAAGAACATTTTTTTGAAAGTTCAATTAGAAACCTACAATTTTCACTCTTTCTTAGAAAATGTTGATTTTATTCTCAAAATTTCAAGCCAAATTGAATTTTAAATTGTATAACTTAAATATTCATTTTTCAAAATTTTTGCTTCTGTTTTGAAATTTGGACCCTTTTCTCAAAATATTTCTTTTCTTTTTATAAAATTTCGAGTTTAAAATACAGATTTTATGTGCTATTGTAAATATCAAGCAGTGAAGCCATTGAAGCCCAGTTTCCTGACAATTTTATTTGCAAATTTGAATTTTTCCGAAAATTCCAACTTTTTCTTTAGAACAAACACTCAAACTTTGTTTTTTTTTCCTCAAACTTGGATTTTTCCTTTTATAATAGAATATTCTTGTTTTTTAAAGTTATTAATAAAAATTTTGAGTTGCCTTGAATTTTTTCCTTCAAATTTCACTTTAATTTAAATATGCCAATTTTTTTCTTGATATTTCAAATTCTAATGATTTTTTGCTATGCCCACTTCATCAAACTTCCCAAAATCTCAAAATTTGTGATGAAATCTTGCTATTTCTAATTTCTCCTAGAAACTGGGAATTGCAGTCAAAATTTCAAGAGAAAAATACAACATTTATATTCCACTATAAAGCCGGGATCTTGAAATTGAAGTCGAAATTTTAAGGGTAAACTTGAAACGATGACATGGTAGAAAATGTCCAACTTAAACTTCCAATTTTTATCTGGTTTTGTTTACGCCATATTTGACTTTTTAGAATTTAGATCTCCGCCTCGAAGCTGTGATTTTTGTTTAGATTGTTTTGAATTTAGGCAGCTTTAAAATCGAAATTTAGTTAAATCTTGAATTCCTTTTGTAGAATTCGTTCAAAATTTAAAAATGGTAATTTGAAAACCTAGATTCTTCACCAAAATTAAAAAATTTCTAGAACAGGCGAATTTTAAAAAAATGTTAAAGTTATCACAAAAACTCGAACTTTTGAAAAAAATGGAGATTTGGAAAAAACTTTAAATTTTGGATGAAGCTATATTTAATTTTGAAAAAAGTCCCAATTTTAATGATAAAAGGTAACACTTTTTAAAAAAGATTAAAATCCTGAAAAAAATCAAATATTTCAAAAATTCGCAATTTTGAAAAAAGTGAAAATTTTCGGGAAAAAGTCGGAATTATCAAAAAAAGAAGTTAAAATTTTGAGAAATAGTAAAAATTTTGAGCTAAAGTGAAAATTTTCAAAAAAAAGGTAATTATTTTGAAAGAATCAATCATATTATAAAAAATCCAAACTTTTGAAAAAAAGAGGAAATTTTCCCAAAAATCAAATTCTAAAAAAGTTATAACTTCGGGAAAAAGTCTAAATTTCGTTGATAAAAGGTCGAAGTTTTCAAAAAAAGTCTAAATTTTGGAAAAGGTTTGAAAATATTAAAAATGTCGGAATTTTGAGATTAAATTTAATTTTTCAAGAAACAAAAATTAAAGGAAAATCTAATATTTTAAATAAAAGTTCAGTTTACTACATAAAAGCCGAAACTTCAAGAAAAAGTTGAAATTTAAAAATAAATCTCAGTTTTCAAAAAAAGATTAAAGCTTTGAGAAATTGTCAATAGTTTGACCAAGGTCAAAAAGTAAAAAAAAAAACAGGGTAGAAGTTTTTAAAAGTCAGTTTTTTAACATCATTAAATTTACAGAAAAAATCAATATTTTGAAAAAAAAAATAACAATTTGGAGAAAAGATCGAAATTATGTATAAAGATTTTCAAAAAATTCACAATTTGGAAAAAAAATTAAAATCTTAGAGAAAGGTCAAACTGAAAAAGTCTGGCGATTAATAAAATAAATAAACATTTGAAAAAAGTGGAAGCTAAAAAAAAGAACATTTGAATTTGAAAGTTTTCAAAATATAAAAACGAAATGCTTCAAGGATATCGAAAAATCTTTAAGAATTTTCAATTAAAATCGAATTTAGATTTTTAAAAGAGTAATCATTTTTAGAAAGTCAGTATCTTGCGAAAAAGTGAAAATTGAAAAAAAGTTGAATAAAAAAACAAACATTCGAGAGAGTAGATATTTGCAAAAAGTTAAAACTTTGAAAAAATTCAAATTTTTAAAAAGAATTGAAATGTTTTGGAAAAATCGAATTTAAAATTAGTTATATTTGCAAAAAAAGATGAAATTTCGAGTCTGAAATTCCTGATATTTACAAAAATTCAAATTTTTAAAAAGAGTTGAAATGTTTTGAAAAAATCGAATTTAAAATTAGTTATATTTGCAAAAAAAGATGAAATTTCGAGTCTGAAATTTCTGATATTTATAAAAATAAGGTCAGACAACTTCGAGATCAATTCCAAATATTCAAAAAAAATTGTAATTTTCAAAAAATAAAATTTTTAACAAGAACGATGGTTATAAGAGTAAAATGTTCAAAAAAATCAAAACCAACCAAATAAGACAGAATTTTGAGGAATTTGGAATATTACAAAAAAAAGGTCGAAATTTTCGAAATCAAGTTAAAATTTTGAAAATTTGGAAGCCGAACGGGAAAAAATCGACTTTGTCAAAAAGTGGGTTTTTATTGTCGCAATTTTCAAAATAAGTTAAAATTTTCAATAAAAATTGAATCCTTCAGAAAAGTCGAATCTTTCAAAAAGTATATAACCAAAGGATCCTTTCTCTTTTTTTCACCTAGGCGAATGCACGTATATCAGTTAATTTTTTTAAATAAAGTCGGAGGTTTGAAGTTTGAACTCAAAATAAACCCAGAATCCAGAGTTTCAGCCTGAAATTTTTAAATTCGAAAAATCGAGAAATATTTCCTTCAAATTTTAAGCATTACCACAGTAGTTATATGATGTAATATTTTAAAAAGAGGGAGAACAAATCCTGAATTATGTTAGAAAATCAATTTAAATAAAAAATTAAAAAAAATTAAAAAATGAGTAAGCTGGAACTGAACCGAAAACCGGACAAAAACGCTATTTTTGTCGGAACGAAAACCGGAACGGAACCGATATGATTTTTTTCCCGGAACGAGAACCAAAACCCGGAACGAAAAAATAGAAATTCGATGCCCTGTGCGAAAATATTAATAGTTAAGAGTTTCGGTGACTCCAGTGCCATAGCAAGGTATTAAATTTAAGAGAAACAAAAATTGTGACACTTGATAGTATTTTTACGAATTAAATTTATATAACATCTTATAGCCTCCAAAATATTTTTGGGTTATCATCTTTAAAATACTTTCATCGAGTACAAAAAAAAATCATTATCGACATTTCTGAGCCCCTTAAAGTACTCTGTGCGGTTGCATCTGGTTACGGTTCTAGATTACTTAATTAAAATTGTTTGCTTTCATAGAAATAAAAGCATATCACTTTTTCATGAGAACTGCATTTGAAGATAAAATGTGTTTTATTACAAAGTTCTAATTAAACTTTACAAAAACACAAAAAAATATTTTTTTAAACAACATCCGCTCTACGACCTTTTAAAGAAATAAAGTGTTCATTACTTTCTCAGCAAAATTGTTTAAATCCAAATTTACAAATTAATAATTAGACCCTAGAATGGGTACTGCTATCTCTTTGTGAATAGCCGTACTATTGGCAGTTAGGCCTGTAAGCGGCATAATTAGCAATCGCAATCAAATCAGCCGGTACCTATGCATTTAGCATCATAAACCATAAATACACAGTTCAAACTCTGACTCGTACCATTTGGCAATATCGCATAAACGCGGAGCGGCGTACCGCGGGCTAGCTTTAGCGTGGTGTTCTGTAGTTTATTTCTCCGTATCCCGTGGAGGCCGTTGATAGGCATCGCATGGCAGCTACGCTAGGTGTATAATTCTGCGCGCACCAACGTATTTCAATTTCCTTATAGTATATAATATAATGGAATTAAAAGTTTAAGTACTTTATTCCAAGTCACTCACAAGTATTATTAGTTAATTAGTATATCATTATTTTGTGTTTAAAAATGTGATAAATCCAAGACTTTTACATTAAATAGAAGGTAATAGATCGCTTATTTCACGAGGAGCGCGCGCTCTTGCGCTCTTTAAGACCAGCCGCCACTGGTAATATAGCCTTCATGAAAGTGGAGATACTGTAATAATACAAAATGAGTAAATAAAAACCATTAAACATTTACATAAAATAAATAAAATCTAAACAAGTAGAACAAGTATTACTTGTTACTTGCTCCTGCTTGAGCTTTCTCTATTTTCAGACACTTCAACTGGACATACTTCAGCAGCAGATGCTCCATGTGAATTTTTACCTGATGACACCTGTAGGCCTCCGAGCTCTTCAGAAGTGGATAAGGGTAAGTAGTTTTCTACATCTTTATTCTTACTTCAACAAAAACTTTATTTTTCCAGTTTCCAGTTGAAATTATATGAAAGTCTAATAGCGGACACTTGTTGGGAGTATTTAGGTGCAATGTAATAACTTCCAATTTTATTTCGTGCACAAAATAATGACCAATGGCGACTTATTTTCTTTGTTGCAAAGCTCCGAAACCAAATAATTTTGACTGTTTGAGCACTGACACAATTAAAGTGAATTATATTTATTAGATTGCTGTTTTAGTTTAGGTTGCTTAATTATTTTCATACATTTTTGACGTTCCTCTATTTTATAGAATAGATGCTTTATTTTCGTGTACAATTCATTATAAAAAACTAAAATTTATCACTTTTTTTGGTGGAACGAACTGGTCCTTGGTTATCTTCAAAAACTGAAATACAAATATTGCCCCCTAAAACCAAGAAAGATTAAAAAACACAACAAAGGTTGCTCTAACGCGCTTCGACATCTGAAGATGATAGCTTGGCTGTTGAAACGCGTTAGAGCAACCTTTGTTGTGTTTTTTAATTTTTCTTGGTTTCAGAAGATAAGATTTGTATTTCAGTTATCAAATTAGTTATATTTATACTCATTTCAAGATGAGAATCTGATCTACTACATTACATACGAATGCTCACAGCGAGTGTCCACCCTAATGTTTCATTTTAAACATTAAATTTCCGTATGACATTGATATTTAATATATTTCATTTTTTACAGTTTCCAGTAAAAAATCTTCCTTGGGAAGCCATAAAATAGGTAAGACTTAAGTATTATTTCTATAATTTTTTGATTTACTCCTGAAGAATGTTCATAATTTTTTTCTTTTTTTACTCCTGCGACATGTTTCAGTGATATAGTCTTTATGAAATAAAAAGTGGGAATACAAAACAGTTATAATAAAAAATAAATAGATAAATAAGAAGCAGTGAACATTTACTTAAAAATGAATAAAATTAAACAAATAGAACAATTCCTATTTGCCTCTGATGCTGAGCTTCCTCCATTTTCAGGTACTTCAAGTGGACACACTGCAACTTCTGATGCTCCATGTGAATTCTTACCTGATGACACCTGTAGGCCCCCGAGCTCTTCAGAAGTGGATAAGGGTGAGTATTTCCTTACGTCCTATTTCTATTCTTACTTAAAAATTTTGGTGGAACGGACTGGTCCTTGGTTATCTTCAAAAATTAAAATACAAATCTTGCCCCCCAAAACCAAGAAAGATTATAAAACACAACAAAGATTACTCTAACGCGTTTCGACATTTGAAGATGATAGATTGACTGTCGGAACACGTTAGAGCGACCTTTGTTGTGTTTTTTAATTTTTCTTGGTTTCAGGGAATAAGATTTGTATTTCAGTTATCAAATTAGTTATTTTTATACTCATTTCAAGATGAGAATCTGATCTACTACATCACATACGAATGCTCACAGCGAGTGTCCACCCTAATGTTTCATTTTAAACATTAAATTTCCGTATGACATTGATATTTAATATATTTCATTTTTTACAGTTTCCAGTAAAAAATCTTCCTTGGGAAGCCATAAAACAGGTCAGCTTTAAGTATTATTTCTATAATTTTTTGATTTACTCCTGAAGAATGTTCATAATTTTTTTCTTTTTTTACTCCTGCGACATGTTTCAGTGATATAGTCTTTATGAAATAAAAAGTGGGAATACAAAACAGTTATAATAAAAAATAAATAGATAAATAAGAAGCAGTGAACATTTACTTAAAAATGAATAAAATTAAACAAATAGAACAATTCCTATTTGCCTCTGATGCTGAGCTTCCTCCATTTTCAGGTACTTCAAGTGGACACACTGCAACTTCTGATGCTCCATGTGAATTCTTACCTGATGACACCTGTAGGCCCCCGAGCTCTTCAGAAGTGGATAAGGGTGAGTATTTCCTTAAATCCTATTTCTATTCTTACTTAAAAATTTTGGTGGAACGGGCTGGTCCTTGGTTATCCTCAAAAATTAAAATACAAATCTTGCCCCCTAAAAGCAAGAAAGATTATAAAACACAACAAAGATTACTCTAACGCGTTTCGACATTTGAAGATTATAGATTGACTGTCGGAACACGTTAGAGCAACCTTTGTTGTATTTTTTAATTTTTCTTGGTTTCAGGAATAAGATTTGTATTTCAGTTATCAAATTAGTTGTTTTCATACTCATTTCAAGATGAGAATCTAATCTACGACATTACATACGAATGCTCACAGCGAGTGTCCACCCTAATGTTTCATTTTAAACATTACATTTCCGTATGACATTGATATTTAATATATTTCATTTTTTATAGTTTCCAGTAAAAAATCTTCCTTGGGAAGCCATAAAACAGGTCAGATTTAAATTATTATTTCTATAATTTTTTGATTTACACCTGAAGAATGTTCATAATTTTTTTCTTTTTTTACTCCTGCGACATGTTTCAGTGATATAGTCTTTATGAAATAAAAAGTGGGAATACAAAACAGTTATGATAAAAAATAAATAGATAAATAAAAAGCAGTGAACATTTACCTAAAAATGAATAAAACTAAACAAATAGAACAACTCCTATTTGCCTCTGAAGCTGAGCTTCCTCCATTTTCAGGTACTTCAAGTGGACACACTGCAACTTCTGATGCTCCATGTGAATTCTTACCTGATGACACCTGCAGGCCCCCGAGCTCTTCAGAAGTGGATAAGGGTGAGTATTTCTTTAAATCCTATTTCTATTCTTACTTAAAAATTTTGGTGAAACGGACAGGTCCTTGGTTATCTTCAAAAATTAAAATACAAATCTTGCCCCCTAAATCCAAGAAAGATTAAAAAACACAACAAATGTTACTCTAACGCGTTTTGACATCTGACATCTTGTTCCCTCCCGCTCAGCAATAAGCTCTCTTAAAGAGCTCTTTGAGTTATCATTTTTTAGAATCTGACATCGAGAAATATTATCAGAAAGTTAACATTATTATCAGGCCCGTAACCATGGGGGGCTGGCTTCACACTAGGTAGAACTGAACTTTCCAGATGTGTGACCTTTTTAAAAACCATTTTTATTGGATCATTTTGTTTTCGTGTTGAAATGCAAGGATGTTCTTTTTGTTCAAATTTGGCGCCATTTCTTATTATTAGAGACCGGATTTTAAGCACAATCAAGCAATGTTAAAAGGTGAACAAAATGTTAAATTAGGCAACAACGAAAATCTAAAGAAGGCGCACCAAAAAGGTAAAATACTCAAAAAATGGCAGTAACAGGCCAAAACTCACAATTAACAACAACAAAAAAACATTTTGAAATCTCAGTCGAAATTAAAAAAAAATAGATTTTAGGTTATACTCAGAATATTCAGGAGTATGACAGTTTCAAATAAAAAAGTTCTTGAAATTTCGAGTTCATTGTTGAATTTTCTCCCTAAATCTTAAAATTTTTGTCTTCAACTCATTCGTATTTTTTTCAAAATTTTGACTTTTTCTAAGAAATTTTAAACTTCTTGAAATTTCTTTTTTTCATTATTTGAGATTTCAATTTTATCTTTTAAATTCTATTAAAATAATGTTAAATTTTGCAAGTTTTTTAAGCTTAAACTCCCCATTTTGAGAAAAAAATTCAAGTTTTTAGAACTGAAAATTTATACAAGCAATTTTTCGAGATTTAACACCAAATTTTGAGAAAAACTTGGATCTTGTTGTAAAAGTTTTACAGTTTTGGAATTTAAAAATTTATATTTTAAATTCGGTGTTTGAATAAAATTTTGTATATTAGACCCTTTACTAAAAAATCAAAATATCTTATAAGCCATTATTTTGAGAAGACATTTTTTAATAAATTATTTTCATGAATTTCTTCTATAATTTTACTAGCATGGCGATTGAACTTTTAAAAAAATGTCTAAAATGTAGATTCTTTTATAAATTTTAAGTTGTACACAAAACTTGAGCATTTTTAAGTTGGACAATTCAAGATTTATTTAATAACTTTTGATCACTTTAATTCGAATTTTCCAATTTTTTTAAAAAGTTTTTACTTAATAAAAAATTTCGAAATTTTTTGTTATAAAGTTAATTTGTTTATATTTCCATTAAGATTTCAAAAATTCGACTTTATCCTCCAAAATTCTACTTCCAAGTGAAAACTTTTAAAAAATCATTAAAATTTTTATCTTAGTTATTAAATCTCAACTTTAACTAAGAAATTATTTACTTTTTATCACGACATTTTAAATAAATTCATATTTTCAGAAAATTTATAAAATTTTTGCAACTTTTTACAAAGAGTTTAAAAATGTCAAGATTAAAGTCGAAATAAAAAAAAAGATTAATGAATTTAGTTTTTCAAAATTTTTACATTAGCACTGATTCAAAATTCAGAGTTCTTTAAAATATTTTGACTTTCTTTCTAGATATTTAATTTAAAAGATCCCGTGGTTATTTTGAGAAAACATTAAAAGTTTCAGGAAATATCAAAGCTTATTTTTTGAATTTTGTTTCAAAACAAAATGTTGAGTGTGATTAGCTTTTGTTAATAGATTTTATCTTTTGGAAATTAGAGATTTTTTTTAGAGAATTTTAACTTTAAACGGTTTTTATTTAGAAATTAAAGCTTCCTTTTTCTTCGGATTCAGAGAGTAATTGTAAATGTCAACTTATTTCTAAAATTAAGGATTTAAAAAACTAAAAATTTCGAGTTCGAACAGTGTAAATTTGTTAAGAATTAACATATCCTACTATTTGTTTGGAAATTTTCAATTTCTAAAAAAGCAAATATTTAAAAAAATGTTATTTAATAAATTCTGGTTATTTTTAAGTATAAATATAGTCATAATTATGGTTTATTTATTCTAAATGTAGACTTTTCTAGACATTTCGAATTAAAATTCCAAATTCAAAAAACTCAAGATTTCAGATTTTCGATATCTGACATTTTTCACAAAAATTTTAGAAACATTTCCAAGTTTCTGGAAAGAATCAAAGTTTAAAAAAATATTTGTAGGTTTGAAGAAAATACCAAGATTTTGAACTTTGAATTTTAAGAAAAAAAATAATAAAAGTATTAACATAGTTCGCATTTAACAAAAAATCTAATTCAAATTGAAAAATGGTAGAAATTTCTAAATAAATAAAATTTTCGACAAAATTCGTTATTTCCAAAAAAAAGTCCAAATCTTCAAAATGGTCAAACTATTAAAAAATTGTGAAAGCTATTAAAAAACTTAAAAAAAGAGTCGAAATTTTCAGAAAGGCTCGAAATTTTCAAAACAAAATCTCATCATCTCGTCATAAAATTCAATCTTCAAAAAAAAGTTGAATTCTTTAAAAAAAAGTCGAAATGACAAAAAAAACATCTAAAATCAGTCTATTTTTCAAGATTTTCAGTTTAAATTATAGTTTTAACGTTTTCCCTAAAATGTGGACTTTTTCCGTAAATTTGGGGATTTTTCGTGAAATCTAGTCTTTTTTCTTCCAAATTCCTAATTTAAATCTGACGGTTCTACATTCGTTTTCCGAAAACGTCGATTTTAAAATCGAAATGTCTATCTTCTCCTGAAATGTCTATCTTCTCCTGAAATGTCTATCTTCTCCTGAAATGTCTAATTTAGTCTCGAAATTTTCACCTTCGTCACGTAATTTCGCTATTTGCTGGGTTGCCAATTATGAAGTTTTCTCCCTAAATTTAGGGACAAACTTAGGGCTCTTTTAGGGGCATCCACGTGTTGTAAAATGAATGTGCATGAGTTGAAAAGGTTTCTTTTAATTTTTTTTTTTTTTTTGATATTTTTTTATGTATTTAGTAAACCTTTGGTAGTTTAAATAGAATATCGAGTTTCTCTCTAAATTTGATATTTTTTCTCAAGATTTTTAGGTTCATACAGTTTCAACCTTTTTCCTAAAATTTGGACTTTTTCCCTAAATGTCAAGATTTTCGTGAAATTTGTTCTTTTTTTCTCCAAATTCCCAATTTGAATCTGACAGTTCTACATTCGTTTTCCGAAAGTTTCAAATTTAAAATCGAAAAGTCTCATTTTTTTTAATTTCTACGCCAATCTCGACAGTTTTATCTTTATCATGGAACTTCGCTATTTGCGGGGTTGCCAATTTTGAAGTTTGTCCCCAAATTTAGGGACAACATTGGGGATCTTTCAGGAGCATCCACGTGTTCTAAAATGAATGTGCATGAGTTGAACACGTTTGTTTTCTAGTTTTCTTAACATTCTTTTATGTATCTAAGAAACCTTGGGCGCTTAAAATAAAATATCGAATTTTTCTCTAAATTTGCTATTTTTTTTCTCAAGATTTTTAGTTCAAATCTCAGTTTCAACGTTTTTCCTAAAATTTGGACTTTTTCCGTAAATTTCGGGATTTTCGTGAAATCTGGTCTTTTTTCTTCCAAATTCCCAATTTGAATCTGACAGTTCTACATTCGTTTTCCGAAAGTTTCAAATTTAAAATCGAAATGTCTCATTTTTTTCTAAAATTTCTACTCCAATCTCGACAGTTTTATCTTTATCATGGAACTTCGCTATTTGCGGGGTTGCCAATTTTGAAGTTTGTCCCCAAATTTAGGGACAACATTGGGGATCTTTCAGGAGCATCCACGTGTTCTAAAATGAATGTGCATGAGTTGAACACGTTTGTTTTCTAGTTTTCTTAACATTCTTTTATGTATCTAAGAAACCTTGGGCGCTTAAAATAAAATATTGAATTTTTCTCTAAATTTGCTATTTTTTTCTCAAGATTTTTAGTTCAAATCCCAGTTTCAACGTTTTTCCTAAAATTTGGACTTTTTCCGTAAATTTCGGGATTTTCGTGAAATTTGTTCTTGTTTCTTTCAAATTCCCAATTTGAATCTGACGGTTCTACATTCGTTTTCCGAAAGTTTCAAATTTAAAATCGAAATGTCTCATTTTTTTCTAAAATTTCTACTCCAATCTCGACAGTTATCTTTATCATGAACTTCGCTATTTGCGGGGTTGCCAATTTTGAAGTTTGTCCCCAAATTTAGGGACAACATTGGGGCTCTTTCAGGAGCATCCACGTGTTCTAAAATGAATGTGCATGAGTTGAATACGTTTGTTTTCTAATTTTCTTAACATTCTTTTATGTATCTAAGAAACCTTGGGCGCTTAAAATAAAATATCGAATTTTTCTCTAAATTTGCTATTTTTTTTCTCAAGATTTTTAGTTCAAATTTCAGTTTCAACGTTTTTCCTAAAGTTTGGACTTTTTCCGTTAATTTCGGGATTTTCGTGAAATCTGGTCTTTTTTCTTCCAAATTCCCAATTTGAATCTGACCGTTCTACATTCGTTTTCCGAAAGATTTAAATTTAAAATCGAAATGTCTCATTTTTTTCTAACATTTCTATTCCAATCTCGACAGGTTTATCTTTATCATGGAACTTCGTTATTTGCGGGGTTGCCAATTTTGAAGTTTGTCCCCAAATTTAGGGACAACATTGGGGATCTTTCAGGAGTATCCACGTGGTCTAAAATGAATGTGCATGAGTTGAACACGTTTGTTTTCTAGTTTTCTTAACATTCTTTTATGTATCTAAGAAACCTTGGGCGCTTAAAATAAAATATCGAATTTTTCTCTAAATTTGCTATTTTTTTCTCAAGATTTTTAGTTCAAATCTCAGTTTCAACGTTTCTCGTAAAATTTGGACTTTTTCCGTAAATTTCGTTATTTTCGTGAAATCTGGTCTTTTTTCGTCCAAATTCCCAATTTGAATCTGACCGTTCTACATTCGTTTTCCGAAATTTCAAATTTAAAATCGAAATGTCTCATTTTTTTCTAGAATTTCTACGCCAATCTCAACAGTTTTATCTTTATCATGGAACTTCGCTATTTGCGGGGTTGCCAATTTTGAAGTTTGTCCCCAAATTTAGGGACAACATTGGGGATCTTTCAGGAGCATCCACGTGTTCTAAAATGAATGTGCATGAGTTGAACACGTTTGTTTTCTAGTTTTCTTAACATTCTTTCATGTATCTAAGAAACCTTTGGCGCTTAAAATAAAATATCGAATTTTTCTCTAAATTTGCTATTTTTTTCTCAAGATTTTTAGTTCAAATCTCAGTTTCAACGTTTTTCCTCAAATTTGAACTTTTTCCGTAAGTTTCGGGATTTTCGTGAAATTTGATCTGTTTTCGTCCAAATTTCCAATTTAAATCTGACGGTTCTACATTCGTTTTTCGAAAATTTTCAAAAAAAACGATATTTAACTTCATAGCAAAAATTATTTTCGAAATTCGGAAGAATCAAACGCATTTCGATATTACAAATTTAGATAACAACAATAATTCCCAAAATTGCCAAAAATAAAAACGTAGGAATTAAAGTTGTTGCCAGTTAGAAAAAGAGTTAGAAGTTAAGAGAAAACTTGAACTTAAAAAAAACTTTTTTCTTCCAAATTCCCATTTTGAATCTGACGGTTCTACATTCGTTTTCCGGAAGTTTCAAATTTAAAATCGAAATGTCTCATTTTTTTTTTAAATTTTTGCTCCAATCTTGACAGTTTTATCTTTATCATGGAACTTCGCTATTTGCGGTGTTGCCAATTTTGAAATTTGTCCCCAAATTTAGGGACAACATTGGGGATCTTTCAGGAGCATCCACGTGTTCTAAAATGAATGTGCATGAGTTGAACACGCTTGTTTTCTAGTTTTCTTAACATTCTTTTATGTATCTAAGAAACCTTGGGCTCTTAAAATAAAATATCGAATTTTTCTCTAAATTTGCTATTTTTTTCTCAAGATTTTGAGTTCAAATCTCAGTTTCAACGTTTTTCCTAAAATTTGAACTTTTTCCGTAAATTTCAGGATTTTCGTGAAATTTGGTCTTTTTTCTTCCAAATTTCCAATTTGAATCTGCCGGTCCTACATTATTTTTCCGAAAGTTTCAAATTTAAAATCAAGATGTCTCATTTTTTTTAAAATTTCTACACCAATCTCGACAGTTTTATCTTTATCATGGAACTTCGCTATTTGCGGGGTTGCCAATTTTGAAGTTTGTCCCCAAATTTAGGGACAACATTGGGAATCTTTCAGGAGCATCCACGTGTTCTAAAATGAATGAGCATGAGTTGAACACGTTTGTTTTCAAGTTTTCTTAACATTCTTTTTTGTATCTAAGTAACCTTGGGTGCTTAAAATAAAATATCGATTTTTTCTCTAAATTTGCTATTTTTTTTCCAAGAATTTTAGTTGAAATCTCAGTTTCAACGTGTTTCCTAAAATTTGGACTTTTTCCGTAAATTTCGTTATTTTCGTGAAATCTGGTCTTTTTTCGTCAAAATTTCCAATTTGAATCTGACGGTTCTACATTCGTTTTTCGAAAATTTTCAAAACAAAACGATATTTAACTTCATAGCAAAAATTATTTTCGAAATTCGGAAGAATCAAACGCATTTCGATATTACAAATTTAGATAACAACAATAATTCCCAAAATGCCAAAAATAAAAACGTAGGAATTAAAGTTGTTGCCAGTTAGAAAAAGAGTTGGACGCTAAGAGGAAACTTGAACTTAAAAAAAACTATAAAAAATTATGAACGAAATCGAAATTTGAAAAAAATTAAAAAAAAGAGATTTTTCTGCAGCTACTTTGTTAGAATGTTAGAAGAGTTAGACTATAGAAATGTTTTTAATGTATTTTTTTATACTTTAGTGTACTTGTATACAATAGTAATATTAATAGTAAAGTAGTATTGGAACGTGGCTTCTTAGTTCTAACCTAAACTCAAACAAAGAGTAGGTAGTTTTAGCAGAAGGATGGCAGCCCCCCTCGAAAAAATATCCTGGTTACCGGCCTGATTATTATGTTAACATAAAGACTTTATAAAGCATTAGAAGGAAAGGGTATTCCTTCAATCTTTTTATAAAGTTTGTAATAAACAGGGTACCAAATAGGGGCACGCTCTGGTTTCTTAATTTCTCAATCGATTCTCTGTTACTCAATATTATCTTACAGCTGTTTTTAAAAATCTCTGTTCCCTCTGGAATTCCTCTTCAAATCTCCAGATGCCTTAAGCCTGTTCTTTAGGAGAAAAGTTAGCTAGATTTCAATTTCTTGAGAAGAAGGTGAAAAATAAATTGACCTCTACGTCCAGTTTTCTTTCTACCTTTTATTGGATCTGTGATTTTTCTGTTTTATTTGAACTGTGATTCATTTCTTCTTGTCTTCTTTTTGCTGCCAAATTTAAAATCCTGTTGATATGTTCTCCCATAAGTTCAAATATCTTTTTGAGGTGCAACTACTATTACAAATCTTTCATCTGCTACTTCTTATTTAGGAACAGATATTGTCCAATAACTATGAGGAGGTTTTGCTCTAGATAATGCTCTTTTAATACGATTTTTTACCCGCTCAGCAATACGCTCTCTTAAAGAGCTCCTAGAGTCATCATTTTTTAAAGTCTGTCATCGGGAAATATTGTCAGAAAGTTAACATTATGTTAACATAAAGATTTCTCATCCTAAAGACATCTATCAAAATCATGTTATAGATATCTGTTAGATGTCAGTAATCTGACGACTAAAAAAAGTTATCTAAATGTTAACATTTCTATGTCTCTTAAAGATATCGCTAAAATGATATCTTTAAGACATCTTTCTGATTTAAGTGCTGTATGGGCACCATTTATTGTATCAGTAATAATTCCACAACACTTTCAAAGGAAACGTAGTGATCGTCCTTATGACAAATCAAAAAAAAACTAACCAATTTCTTATTGACATTTTTTGTGAGATTGATTGGACGATTGATCCTGTAAATCTTCAATTGCTGGCGATGAATGTGTTACTGAAGGTTCAACTAAAGCTGCCAGCTCTGAACTAATGGAAGGATGTAAAAGAAGTTTCGTTTGATTTTTGAAAATTTAGTCATTTTTTTATATTTAGTTTACAAGAAAAAACATTCTATCGCTAGTGAGAGTACTGGTGAGAATATATTCAACTTTTTTTTAGTTTTAAGATGATTTCTTTTAAAGGCTTTGATAGAGGCCAATTAAATACACTTTAAATTGGTTTGGCCCAGTTTTTTTCGATATATTTAGTAGCGTCACCATTTTTTAAAGTCTGACATCGGGAAATATTGTCAGCATGTTAACATAAAGATTTCCCGTCCTAAAGACATCTATCAAAATCATTTTATAGATATCTGTTAGATGTCAGTAATCTGACGACAAAAAAAAGTTATCTAAATGTTAACATTTCTGCGTCTCTTAAAGATATCGCTAAAATGATATCTTTAAGATATCTTTCTGATTTAGGCGCTGGGCTGAAACCAAGGAAGATTAAACGCACAACAAGGCGTTTCGATAGCCACGTTTGCTAGCTTGGCTATCGAAATGCGTTAGACCAACCTTTGTCGGGTTTTTAATCTTTCTTGTTTTCAGGGGACAAGATTTGTATTTCAACTTTTGATGATGATACTTCAGAGAGATACTGAGTACCTCTCCAAACCAAGAAAGATTAAAAACACAAGAAAGGTTGCCCTAACGCGTTTCGATAGCCAAGCTATCATCTTCAAATAGATGCTGAGTATTTAATCCTTCTTGGTTTCAGAGGACAAGATTTGTATTTAAATTTTGGTACTTAAAAAAAATGTTCGTACTTAAAAAAATTGTCGTACTTAAAAAAATTGTCGTACTTAAGAAAATTCAATTCTTTCCAGTTTTCAACTGGAAATGTATGCAAGTGGATATTTCACGGGAGTATTTGGGTGCAATGTAACAGTTTCCAATTTTATTTCGTGCATACGTTGCAGTGGTGATCAACGGCGACTTCTTTTTTTCTTTGATGTAACGCTTCGAAACCAAATAATTTCGACTGTTCGAGCATTAATAAAACTATTTTTTTTTATTTGTACTTGGATTCCCTCTTCAGTTTCCGTCAGATCAGTTATTTTGGCAAACATTTTACGTTAGTTGATTTTTTGAAATTCCTGTTTTACTCTTGTTAGGCCAATTCCAAAAAGAAAAACCAAAATCCAATTATTTTCATAGTTATTTCAAGATATGGTGCTTTAATTTGATCTGTTACGTCACGTGTAAATGTTCCCGGTGATTTTCCACCTTAATGTTTGATTTTAAAAACATTGTATTTGCTTGGGGGTGAAACTAACTGCGTTTGGTGTATTTTTTTCATTGCAGTTTCCAGCAGAAAATCATCCTTGGCAAGCAGTCACAAAACAGGTATTTTTTTGCCATTCTTTTGTTTACATTTAGAGGATTTTGTTAAATTCTAATCGAATTAGAATTCTAATGGCATTAGCATTTAATAAATCCTCATTCAAGATTTAAATTAGTCAAGTACATGTTCTGTAATGAAACGTTCCAACGAATATTTCTAACCAGAGAAGCTCCATGCTTAGAACCAGCAACTATGGACCAGTTTTGGCTTACTTTGGCCTTATCAGTATGGTACATTCGCTGTAAACATTGACAACTTAGTCAACCACAAGTACTTAACGGATGTGAATTCCATTGAGTAACTTGTAACCGACTTTCGAGTGCATATGACAAGGAATATTTTTGTTAAAGGATATAGTTCTTATCACGAAAATTGACGTCGTTACGTCATTACGTCTACGTCATTACATGCATTTTTTGAGTCAATCAAGGTCACCTTGGAGTGTAATCCGTTGGCGTTTTATAAATAAGGGTTTTTCCAATTAGCAAAGCCAGTAAATATGGAACCAAAGACACTAAATATGAAACCAAAGCCAAACAAAGAAGAAGAAGGATATAATTTTTCCTGAGAATGACTAGTGACCTTTGTAACCTTAGTTACACAGTACATTATCTGATTTGTAGGATTTATGATGCTCAAAAATAGACCTTGAATACGAAAGTTTGTTTACAATCTTCAAATTTCGAATTTTCGTATCGAAATTTTGACCTAAAGTTTAAAGAAATTCTTTGTATCTTCTTGAGAAGTTGTGTTTCTTTCATTTATGTTTTATTGGCTCTTTGTTTGCCTGTTGCTTCTTCCACAAGTCTTTTTTTCACTTTGTTCATTTAGTTCGTCTCTCAGAAGCTTTAAGGGCAAAAAAGTACTTTACATCTCATCAGCTACTTACGCTATACAAAGCTCAAGTTATGCCAACACTGGAATACTGTTCTCATATCGAGTTCAGCCCCAAAGCACACTTTAGCTGTTTTGGATTCAATTCAAAGAAGAGACATTCGCCTAATTGATGACAAGAGTTTGACCGATTCTCTCGAAACACTAGAGCACAGGCGGGTGGCTGGTGAGTTGTCCCTTTGTTACAAGTACTATCATGGCATATGCTCGCAGGAACTAATAGGATTGATCCCCCAAGGGCAAGACTCTTGAGGCATACAAGACAGTCGGAGACCTCAAATTTCTCTGCGGTTCAGCTTGACACACTGAGAACTTCTGTCTACGGAGATTCTTTTTTTTATAGAACTTCCAAGCTTTGGAACACGTTACCGAAAGGAATTTTCCCCAACATTTACAACCTATCCTTGTTTAAGAAGGCGTTTCATCGTCATCTATCCTTGTTTCCGCATCGTACTCGCAGTGCTTTGAAAGCATAATGGGGTTACCCTTTGCAAGTGGACTAAACTTAAAAAAAAATGTTTGGAGTTCAGCCCCAAAGTACACTTTAGCTCTTTTGGATTCAATTCAAAGAAAAGAGATTCGCCTAATTGATGACGAGAGTTTAACCGATTCTCTCGAAACACTAGAGCACAGGCAGATGGTTGGTGACTTGTCTTGACAAGTACTATCATGGAAAATGCTCGCAGGAACTAATAGGATTTATCCCCCCAAGGGCAAGATTCTTGAGGCATACAAGACAGTCGGAGACAGCAAATTCCTGTGCAGTTCAGCTTGACTCAGTAGGGACTTCTGTCTACGGAGACTCTTTTTTTCTATAAAAGTTTCAAGCTATGGAACGCGTTACCGAAAGAAATTTTCCCCGAAAATTACAACCTATCCTTGTTTAAGAAGGCGGTTCATCGCCATCTATCCTTGTTACCGCATCCTACTCGCAGTGCTCTGAAGGCATAATGGGGTCACCTTTTGCGAGTGGATTGAAGTTAAAAAAAAGCTTTTCAGTCAGTATATTTTCACCTTCTATCTATTTATGTTTTATTGATTTTTTGTTCGCCTGTCGCTTCTTCCTTAATTTTTTTTTTCAGTTACTTCAGTTAGCTATTCAATCAGTATATTTTCAGTTACCTTCTGATAATCTCTTCTAATCTAATCTCTTATAGATTGTCAGTAATTGAAACTCTCCATATATCTACCTTTTTAACCTCCTGATGAGGATTAATAACCTCTTATAGATTGCCAGTAATTAAAAATCTAGATTTGTGGAAGAAGCAACTGGCGAAGATAAAGCCAATAGAATGTGAATGAAAATTAAAGTTTAAAACTAAATTTTTTATAAATTCTGAAACATTTCAACTTCAATCTTCAAATTTCCAATTTAAATACATCGAATATTTTTGTTATAATTTCTTTCTTTAATTTTCTCGAAATGTCAAAGGACTTTATGCCACAAATTTCGAAAAAAAAGTTGGGAAGTTTCGAAAAGTTGGGAAATTTTTATAAAGTTGGGAAATTTCGAAAATTAGAACTTTAAACTTGAAGGTTACTTTTAATATTTGCATTTGAAATTAAAGCTTCGATTTTCTTCTCGAAATTTCGATTTTAGTCAACAGAAGTTGGTCCTTCAATCTCGCAATATTGATTTGTAATTTAAAATAATGTTTGCTTACAAATTTCGATTTTAGTCTTTACATTTCGAACTCGAATTTCTACTTTATAAACGAAAAAATTTTACTTTTAAATTCGATATTCGGAAAAAGTTTGTTTCTTTGGAAATTTTATATCTATAGATTGCCAGTAATTGATAATCTAGATTTGTGAAAGAAGCAACTGGCGAAGATAAAGCCAATAAAACGTGAATGAAAATTAAAGTTTAAAACTAAATTTTTTATAAATTCTGAAACATTTCAACTTCAATCTTCAAATTTCCAATTTAAATACATCGAATATTTTTGTTATAATTTCTCTCTTTAATTTTCTCGAAATGTCAAAGGACTTTATGCCACAAATTTCGAAAAAAAAGTTGGGAAGTTTCGAAAAGTTGGGAAATTTTTATAAAGTTGGGAAATTTCGAAAATTAGAACTTTAAACTTGAAGGTTACTTTTAATATTTGCATCTGAAATTAAAGCTTCGATTTTCTTCTCGAAATTTTGATTTTAGTCAACAGAAGCTGGTCCTTCAATCTCGCAATATTGATTTGTAATTTAAAATAATGTTTGCTCAAATTTCGATTTTAGTCTTTACATTTCAAACTCGAATTTCTACTTTATAAACGAAAAAATTTTACTTTTAAATTCGATATTCGGAAAAAGTTTGTTTCTTTGGAAATTTTATATCTATAGATTGCCAGGAATTGATAATCTAGATTTGTGGAAGAAGCAACTGGCGAAGATAAAGCCAATAAAATGTGAATGAAAATTAAAGTTTAAAACTAAATTTTTTATAAATTCTGAAACAGTTCAACTTCAATCTTCAAATTTCCAATTTAAATACATCGAATATTTTTGTTATAATTTCTTTCTTTAATTTTCTCGAAATGTCAAAGGACTTTATGCCACAAATTTCGAAAAAAAAGTTGGGAAGTTTCGAAAAGTTGGGAAATTTTTATAAAGTTGGGAAATTTCGAAAATTAGAACTTTAAACTTGAAGGTTACTTTTAATATTTGCATTTGAAATTAAAGCTTCGATTTTCTTCTTGAAATTTCGATTTTAGTCAACAGAAGTTGGTCCTTCAATCTCGCAATATTGATTTGTAATTTAAAATAATGTTTGCTTACAAATTTCGATTTTAGTCTTTACATTTCGAACTCGAATTTCTACTTTATAAACGAAAAAATTCTACTTTCAAATTCGATATTCGGAAAAAGGTTGTTTTTTTGGAAATTATATATCTATAGATTGCCAGTAATTGATAATCTAAATTTGTAGAAGAAGAAATTGGCGAAGAAAAAGCCAATAAAATGTGAATGAAAACTAAAGTTTAAAACTAAATTTTTTATAAATTCTGAAGCATTTCAGCTTCAGTCTTCAAATTTCCAATTTAAATACTTCGAATATTTTTGTTATAACTTCTCTCTATAATTTTCTTGAAATGTCAAACGACTTTATACTAGAAATTTCGAAAAAAAAGTTGGGAAGTTTCGAAAAGTTGGGAAATTTTAAAAAGTTAGGAAATTTCGAAAATCAGAACTTTAAACTTGAAGGTTACTTCAAATATTTGCATTTGAAATTAAAGTTTCGATTTTCTTCTCGAAATTTCGATTTTAGTCAACAGAAGTTGGTCCTTTAATCTTGCAATATTGATTTGTAATTTGAAATAATGTTTGCTTACAAATTTCGATTTTAGTCTTTACATTTCGAACTGGAATTTCTATTTTATAGACTAAAAAATTCTACTTTCAAATTCGATATTCGAAAAAAGGTTGTTTTTTTGGAAATTATATATCTATAGATTGCCAGTAATTGATAATCTAGATTTGTAGAAGAAGAAATTGGCGAAGAAAAAGCCAATAAAATGTGAATGAAAACTAAAGTTTAAAACTAAATTTTTTATAAATTCTGAAGCATTTCAACTTCAATCTTCAAATTTCCAATTTAAATACTTCGAATATTTTTGTTATAACTTCTCTCTATAATTTTCTTGAAATGTCAAACGACTTTATACTAGAAATTTCGAAAAAAAAGTTGGGAAGTTTCGAAAAGTTGGGAAATTTTTATAAAGTTGGGAAATTTTGAAAATTAGAACTTTAAACTTGAAGGTTACTTTTCATATTTGCATTTGAAATTAAAGCTTTGATTTTCTTCTCGAAATTTCGATTTTAGTCAACAGAAGTTGGTCCCTCAATCTCGCAATATTGATTTGTAATTTAAAATAATGTTTGCTTACAAATTTCGATTTTAGTCTTTACATTTCGAACTCGAATTTCTACTTTATAAACGAAAAAATTTTACTTTCAAATTCGATATTCGGAGAAAGTTTGTTTTTTTGAAAATTATGAGTCTAAAGTCAAAAATTTGACTTTAAATTGGAAGTTCCAAATTGATACATTTTTCTTCGAATTCAGGCGGCTCTAATTCAAAATCTGAACCATTTCAAATTGGACTTTAATAAATTTTAAATTGGGCAAGTCTTGACAGTTTGCATTTAAAAGCGAAATTTCTACTTATTAAAATTACGAGTTTTTTTTAAATAAATTTTGAACTTATTTTGCAAAATTTCTATTTTAATCTCCACATTTCGAACTCGAATTTCTACTTTATAAACGAAAAAATTTTACTTTCAAATTCGATATTCGGAAAAAGTTTGTTTTTTTGGAAATTATGAGTCTAAAGTCAAAAATTTGACTTCAAATTGGAAGTTCCAAAAACGTTTTTTAAGCAAACAAGTTTTTTCCAAAATTGATACATTTTTCTTCGAATTTAGGCGGCTCTAACTCAAAATCTGAACCATTTCAAATTAGACTTTAATAAATTTTAAATTGGGTAAGTCTTGACAGTTTGCATTTAAAAGCAAAATTTCGACTTATTGAAATTACGACTTTTTTAATAAATTTCGAACTTTTTTGCAAAATTTCTATTTTAATCTCCGCATTTCGAACTCAAATTTCTACTTTATAAACGAAAAAATTTTACTTTCAAATTCGATATTCGGAGAAAGTTTGTTTTTTTGAAAATTATGAGTCTAAAGTCAAAAATTTGACTTTAAATTGGAAGTTCCAAAAACGTTTTTTAAGCAAACAATTTTTTTTTAATTGATACATATTTCTTCGAATGCAGGCGGCTCTAATTCAAAATCTGAACCATTTTAAATTAGACTTTAATAAATTTTAAATTGGGTAAGTCTTGACAGTTTGTATTTGAAAAGCAAACATTTCGACTTATTGAAATTACGACTTTTTTTTAAATAAATTTCGAACTTATTTTGCAAAATTTCTATTTTATTCTCCACATTTCGAACTCGAATTTCTACTTTATAAACGAAAAAATTTTACTTTCAAATTCGATATTCGGAAAGAGTTTGTTTTTTTGGAAATTATGAGTCTAAAGTCAAAAATTTGACTTCAAATTGGAAGTTCCAAAAACGTTTTTTAAGTAAACGACTTTTTTCCAAAACTGATACATTTTTCTTGGAATTCAGGCGGCTCTAACTCAAAATCTAAACCATTTCAAATTAGACTTTAATAAATTTTAAATTGGGTAAGTCTTGACAGTTTGCATTTAAAAGCAAAATTTCGACTTATTGAAATTACGACTTTTTTAAAATTAATTTCGAACTTATTTTGCAAAATTTTGATTTGAAGGGCATTTCGTGTCAAGGCAACATTTCGAGTCAAGGCAAAACGTTTCGGAAAAATGTTTGAAAATTTCGTATTTTTGCCCGAAACTGTAAATATTTCTTGGCAACTTCGAATTTAACTGCGAAATTTTCCTTTTAATCTTGAAATTTTGAGTTTAAAAGCAACATTTTGAGTTTAAAAGCAACATTTTGAGTTTAAAAGCAAATTTTAAGATTAAAAGCAAAATTTTGAGTTTAAAAGCAGAATTTTAACTTTTTTCGATTTCCTTTGTATAAATTTTGAAGTTATTTTGCAAAATTTCGACTTTAAATGCAACATTTCGAGTCAAAGCAAAACGTTTCGGGAAAATTTTTGTAAATATCGAACTTTTTTCCAAAATTGCGAATATTCTTTCGCAACTTCGAATTTAACCTTGAAATTTTCCTTCCACTCTAAAAATTTGAATTTAACATACTTAAAACAGCTTGAATTTGTTGAAATTGTCCAAAAAAGTATACACTTTTGAAATCTAGAATCGGAACTCGAAATTTTGATCCTTTTTTTGGTATTTCGACTTCCAAGCACGAAAATTTCGAGTGTAACTTCTGAAATCTAATTAAGGATTTAAAATTATTATCAGGAGTCCTTCCTGGAAACATTTTCGTCTTTAAGCTGGCAGTTTCAATTTTGATATTAAAATTTGGACTTAAAACGTAAAATTGTTCATTTACACTCAAAATGTTACCAAAATTTGGACTTCTAAATTTTGGCTTTTTTCCGATGTTTTCATGTCTAAAGCGGAACATTTTAAAATTATAATTAGAAATCCTTCTCGGCTCTCTGGAAGAGTTTTGTGTCTATTGCTCTGCTTATATGTTGCATTTAAGCGATCATTTTTGGCCATTTAAAGAACAGAAAGTGCAACCGATTAAGTATGCTCAACTTTGGTTGGCGCCAAAGAATTTGTATGTCAAAAAATTGAATCATCACCAATTCTAGTCGCAGAATACCTTCAATTCAAGTAACAAGATACTTAGAAAGAATAGAGCAAACAAAGTAGCGGAGGAAGGACCTTCATTATGATGTTACAATCATCAAAGCGACGAATTCAATTGATTTGTTTTAATTAAAATTGAATTCATATTCTTCTTCTCCTTTTTCTTCTTCTTCTCCTTCTTCTCCGTCTTCTCCTTCTCTTTCTCCTCCTTCTCCTTCTCCTCCTAAAATTGTTCATTTACACTCAAAATGTTACCGAAATTTGGAATTTGAATTCGAAATTTTGGCTTTTTCTGATGTTTTCATTTCTAAAGCGGAAAATTTTAAAATCATAATTAGAAACCCTTCTTGGGTCTCTGGAACGGTTTGTGTCTATTGCTCTGCTTATATGTTACATTTAAGCGATTATTTTTGGCCATTTAAGGAACAGAAAGTGCAACCGATTAAGTATGCTCAACTTTGGTTGGCGCCAAAGAATTTGTATGTCAAAAAATTGAATCATCACCAATTCTAGTCGCAGAATACCTTCAATTCAAGTAACAAGATACTTAGAAAGAATGGAGCAAACAAAGTAGCGGAGGAAGGACCTTCATTATGATGTTACAATCATCAAAGCGATGAATTCAATTGATTTGTTTAAATTAAAATTGAATTCATATTTTTCTTCTTTTTTTCTTCTTCTTCTTCTTTGCCTTCTTTTCCTTCTCTTTCTCCTCCTTTTCTTTCTCTTTTTCCTTCTCCTTCTCCTTCTCGTTCTCGTTCTCGTTCGCGTTCTCGTTTTCGTTCTCCTTCTTCTTCTCCTTCTCTTTTCCTTTTCCTTTTCCTTTTCCTTCCCCTTCTCCTTTTCCTTCTTCTTCACCTTCTCCTTCTTCTTCTTCTTCTTCTCCTTCTCCTTCTTTTTCTCCTCCTCCTTTTCCTTCTCTTCCTGCTTATCCTCCTTCTTCTTTTCCTTTTTCCTTCTTCTTTTCCTTTTCCTCCTTTTCCTCCTTCTCTTCCTCCTCCTCTTTCTCCTTCTTTCCTTCTTCTTTCCTTCTTTCCCTTCTCCTTCTACTTCACTTTTTTCTTCTCCTTCTCCTTCTCCTGCTCCTTCTCCTTCTTCTTCTCCTTCTACTTTTTCTTCTCCTTCTCTTTCTCCTTCTCCTTCTCCTTCTTCTTCTTCTTCTCCTTTTTCTTCTCCTTTTCCTTCTCCTTCTTCTTCTTCTTCTCCTTCTCCTTCCCCTTCTCCTTCTACTTCTCCTTTTCCTTCTCCTTCTTCTTCTCTTTCTCTTTTTCCTTTTCCTTTTTCTTTTCCTTCCCCTTCTCCTTCTCCTTCTCCTTCTCCTTCTTCTTCTTCTTCTTCTTCTCCTTCTCCTTCTTTTTCTCCTTCTCCTTTTCCTTCTCTTCCTTCTTTCCTCCTTTCCCTTCTCCTTCTACTTCACTTTTTTCTTCTCCTTCTCCTTCTCCTTCTCCTTCTCCTTCTCCTGCTCCTTCTCCTTCTTCTTCTCCTTCTACTTTTCCTTCTCCTTCTCTTTCTCCTTCTCCTTCTCCTTCTTCTTCTTCTTTTCCTTCTCCTTTTCCTTCTCCTTCTCCGTCTTCTGCTCCTTCTCCTTCTCCTTCTCCTTCTTCTCCTTCTCCTTTTCCTTCTCCTTCTTCTTCTCCTTCTCCTTCTGCTTCTCCTTCTTTTTCTCCTTCTTTTCCTTCTCCTTCTTCTTCTGCTTCTCCTTCTTTTTCTCCTTCTCCTTCTCCTTTTCCTTTTCCTCCTCCTTCTCCTTCTTTTTCTCCTTGTTCTTTTTCTACTTCACCTTTTCCTTCTCCTTCTCCTTCTCCTTTTCCTTCTCCTTCTCCTTCTCCTTCTCCTTCTCCTTCTCCTTCTCCTTCTGCTTTTCCTTCTCCTTCTCCTTCTCCTTTCCCTTTTCCTTTTCCTTCTCCTTCTCCTTCTCCTCCTCCTTCTTCTTCTATTTCTTCGTCTTCTTCTTCTTCTTCTTCTTCTGCTTCTTCTTCTTCTTCTTCTTCTTCTTATAGAACTGAATTGAAATCAAGTAGAATATAAAACTTGTTTTTTTAGACACATCTGGTAAACGTAGTGTTGAGTTAAAGGATTCTTCTACTTGTCCTTCTGAGTGTCCTAAGCCCGATAGCTCTGCGGAAGTTGGAAAAGGTAATATCACAAGAGCATGATTCTTTAACTCACTTTTAAATTTTTTGTAGTGTCCAGTAGAAAATCTTCTCGGGGAAGTCATGAAGCAGGTAGGAAGAGTTAGATAATTTAAAGAAAAGCTAATCTTTTCTATGTTTTTTTTTTCATTCTGATAATGTCAACCTAACAATTTGTCTGGTGATAATGCCATCTTGGTAATTTATCTGGTAATATTTTACACAGCCAAGATTTGAATTGGATCAGAGAAATATGTATTCAGTGTAATTAAGTATTACGTAGACTATATCAAAAAAAATCTAAAAACGTTTTTGTGCATGTCAAGCTAGAATTGTAATTAGGTTGAGTAATGTAACAGTTCTATTTATTAACTTAACTGGGACGAAAACTAGCCAGGTACTCAGATTTAGTTATGTTCTTGGTAGAAGAGTCACATTGCACATTATCGAGCCTGAATAACTGGAAAAATTTATTTTATTTACAGGTACATCCACTACACATACCGTTGGTACGGAAGCTTCATGCACTTCTGATGTTTGCACCGAAATGCCTGAAGCTGAAAAACGTGAGTAGCTTCTCTTTTAAATTTTCGAAACTGTAACAACAAAGACTATTTTTAAAAAAAACCTAAACTTGGAAATGTCAATTATGCTCTATTTAGTAGGTCATTGTTTTCTTAGTTTAATAATTAATTTTGACTTCAGCATCCAGCAGAAAATCTTCAATTGTGAGTGAAAAAATTGGTAAGTTAACTCACTCAAGTATTTAGATTTTCTGTCATATTATTCATCGCTGCAGACGCATCAGACAAACATACCATTGGGACGGAAATTCCATGCACTTGTCCCCCGGAAGGTCCTTTAAAATCTACCTCAGAAACTGAAAAAGGTAAATACTGGGGTAAATTATAAAGGAAAAGCATACTCCAGTTGTAAATTTTCAGGTTCCAGCAGAAAATCTTCTTTGGCAAGCACCAAAACAGGTAAAAGAAGATAAATCTGATTAGCTCAATCAAGACGATCTTTCTCGCATGTGGGCTCCAATTCTAATCAGTATAAAATACTTTGTTTTTGTCTATTAGGTACACCCATCTCCAGCAAGTATATAGTTGACACAGAGAAGCCTTGTTTATGTTCTAAAGTTGCTTCTAAACTAGTTATATCTTCAGATGTTGAGAAAGGTGCGTTATTTGTTATTTTTTAGAAATCGCTCCATTTAAACTTGAAATATTAGTTCGAATTTATTCTTTTTCTAGTTTCTATCTAGTTTTTTGTAGTTTCTATCAAAAATTAAAATACAAATCTTGTCCTCTGAGACCAAGAAAGATTTAAAAATACAACAAAGGTTGCTCGAATGCGTTAGAGTTGACATTTCGAGAAAATTGAAGAGAGAAATTGTAACAAAAATATTCGATGTATTTAAATTGGAATTTTTAAAACTAATGTTGAAGTGCTTCAGAATTTATAAAAAAATTGTTTAAAAGCTTTAGCTCATTCACGTTTTATTGGCTTTTTCTTCGTCAGTTGCATCTTTCACAAATCTAGGCAACTGCTGGCAATACATTAGAGTTTGTCAATCCTTATCAGAAGGTTGAAAATGTAGATTTATGGAGAGTTTCAATTACTGGCAATCTATAAGAGATAAGAGTAGAAGAGATTATCAGAAGGTAACTGAAAATATACTGATTGAAAAGCTAACTGAAGTAACTGAAAAAAAGATTTGAGGAAAAAGCAACAGGCGAACAAAAAGCCAATAAAACATAAATAACAATAATACAACTTCTCAAAGAAGATACAGAGAATTTTTTTAAAGTTTAAGCCAAAATTTCTAGACTCAAATTCGAAATTTGAAGATTGCAAACGAACGAAGCCTATTTTTAAACATTCTAAATCCTCCAAGTCAGGTTATGTACGATGTAACCAAGGTTACAAAGGTCACTAGTCATTCTCAGGAAAAATTGTATCCTTCTTCTTTTTTGACTGGCTTTAGAGCAACTTTTGTTGTGTTTTTTAATCTTTCTTGGTTTCAGGGGGCAAGATTTGTATTTCAATTTTTGAAGACAAGCAAGGATTAATCAGTTTCACCAAAAAAATAGTTTCTAGCAAAAAAATCTTCACCTGCAATCGACAAAGACGACAGCTTAAAAAAAAAACATTTGACCTCATTGAGTATTTCAATAATAAGAGTAAAATAAATTTGGAATATTATCATTATTTGTTTTTTTTTAGCGCTGTTATAGCCTTTTTGTTTTATATTAAATTCTAATAAATTGTCCTAATGTAGATGTAGATTTATAAATTTAGAATTTACTAACTGAATTAAGCTGCGCTTTTCATTTTTAGGCGAAACCTGGTCCGGTGTTAGCGAATATTTATCGAAACATTGTGAAATTTTTAATTTCTGTTGCGTTTTTATCGTTAATAAATTTTAATAGTAATGAATTTTTAGGCGAATCAAGTAAACATTCCATCGGTACGGATAGTTCATGTGTATGTTCCTCTGGTGTTCCTCGTAAACCTCCCAGCTCTTCAGAAATGGAAAAGGGTGCGTTAAATCGTAATTTTAAACAAAATATCATATTCAATATTTGATTCAATTCCAGCTTCCACCAAAAGATCTTCCATTGCTAGCGACAAAACAGGTAAAATAATTTTAAAAATGAATAATTTCCAATCACTCAGTTGCCCCACTTTTAGAAGATTCAGGAAAACACACCGTTGGAATAGAGGTGTGTGTTTGTCCTCCAGATGAGACTTCTAAGCCCCTTGGTTTGGCACAAGTTGAAAAGCGTACGTTGCATTGATGTATTTGTTTGACGGGAATTTGGGAAATAGGATAATGCCCAAAGTGATTACTCCGAGAAGATAATTCAAAAAACAATTACTCAAAATTTGTTTTTATGGTTTTGACTTGTTGGCTTTTTGTATGGTGTTTAAAATATACTTTGCTAGTATTGATGAGATCCATGATATTCTGTTTATTTTCAGCTTCCTCCAAAATATCTTCCATTGCTAGCGACAGAGAAGGTAGAAGAAATCTTCATACGAGGCAACAAATATCAAAATGCTTTTTTTTTCAGAGAAATCAAGCAGACAAAGCTCCGATTCAGGCAGTTCTTGTACTTGTTCTTCTGCAGAATCAACCTCTAAACCTCCAAGTTCTACAGAATCAACCTCTAAACCTCCAAGTTCTACAGAAATTGAAAAATGTGAGTCGTAACTTCCAATTTACTGCAATCGTGATTACTTTTAAGGCTGGTACACACTCGTAGACGAAATCGCACGACTGTCTGTAGAAAATTGAGGAATTTGTCTACAGACAGTCGCGAAAATTGAGGAATTTGTCTACAGATAGTTCCGAATAAATCTCAAAAAGGTCTAGAGACTTTATCAGAGGTTTACACCCGCTTAATTCAGCTAAAACCAGTTTCTGAGATACCAGGACAAACGAGACAGGGACCTATGGAATTGATGCTTGTTCAGAAAGGGGGCGTTTAGATTAGACACTTTATTCCGACATAAGTAGGGTTGTTTTTTTCAATTTATTTAACATTTCTTCGGCCCAGTTTGGAAATATTTAAAACATAAAAAGTAGGGTTGCCAACATATTTTCGCCTGATTATAGTATTTATCAAAATAAGCAATAAAAAATATAGTATATTTGATGACAGGTGTTCATCTATATGGTGTTTCCCTTAAAGTATAAAAAAATCTATTCATGCCCTCCTTTAAGATTTTTTAATAAAAGTGGATAATTCGAATCAAAGCTAAAATTTTAAAAAAGTCAAAATTGCAAAACAAAGTTTTATCTTAAATTTAGTCGAAATTTTGAAACTTTCAATTCGATTCTTTGAAAAATAAGGCAAAATTGTAAATATTTAGAAAAGTCGAAATGTTTAAAAAAAGTTAGTATTTTAAATTAACTCGAAAATATTTGAAAACAGTAGAAATTTTGAAAAAAATCTAAAATTTTATAAAAAAAGTTAATGTTCCAAAAAAAAATCAAAATTTCCAAAAAAATTAAGTTTTAAATAAATTTGTAATCTACTTTTTAAAAAGTCAAAATGTTAAATTTTAAAATAAATTAAGATTAAAAAAAACCAAATTTTCCTAGAAATTCAAAATCTTAGAAAACAGCACAATGTTTAAAAACCTTAAAATGGAAAAAATAAAATTTCTAAAATGATTTAAAATATTCGAAAAATCTTCAACATTTTGAAAAATGGGTGAATTTTCCAAAAACTGTAAATATCATTAAAAAACGAAATTTTCAAAGTAAGACAAAAATTTGAAAAAATAAATTGAAATTTTGAAATAAAATTTTGATAAATACCGAAATTTTCTTAAAAGTGCAAAATTTACAAAAGAGAATCAGAATTTTTAAAAAAATTGAACGTTTTAAATAAATCCGTGTTATTTCAAAACGTTGAAATAGTGAAAAATGCTCAAAGGCCCCAAAAAAGGGGACATTTAAAAAAGTCAAAACCTTCAAATAAAAATTGAAAATTTAGTAATAAATGGGACAATTTTTGTAAAAAATCGAAGCTTAAACAAAAGTTTTGAAATAACTGTCCATATTTTAATTCGAAAATGTTGAAACAACCCAAAATTTTGATTCTTCATGGTAGACCCTTATTGAACGGAAATAATATGTTTTTTTTTCAATTTATTTAATATTTCTTCGGCCCAGTTTGGAAATATTTAAATTTTTTATGGTTTGTTATTTAGAAAATTGTCAACAAACCATAAACAATTTAAATATTTCCAAACTGGGCCGAAGAAATGTTAAATAAATTGAACAAAATTTAACCTTGTTGTGGCAATATGTAGTCGGACTCCGCTGCCATTAAATTGAAAAAAAACAGAATTTTGAATTGTTGAAAAAATCAGAATTTAAAAAAAATGGATTTTAAAAAGTTTGCAATTTTAAAAAATTCGAAATATTGAAAAATAATCAACGAGTTCAAAAAGTAGGGCGAAATAATAAAAACAATATCAAAATTTTCCTTAAAATTCAAAAACAGCGCAATTTAAAAAAAAATCCAAATTTCTTAATAAAACCAAATTTTTAAAATAATTCAAATAATTTTAAAAAATGGACGCATCTCAAAAAATGTCAAGATTTTTAAAAGCGATATTTTCAAAAAAGAGCAAAAGTTTAAAAAAAGTAGTAAGTATAATTTTGAGAAATGTCAAAAATTTCATAAAAGAGTTTTTGGAAAAGATGAAATTTTAAAACACTTTTTATAATTTCAGAAAGTCTAAACATTGAATAATGATCAAAGAATTTAAAAAAAAGAAAATTTCAAATTTGAAGTATTCTGAAAAGTTTCAAATTTTCGAAAAAGCCAAGATTTTGAAAAAGAGATGAATTGTGGAAAAAGATCAAAATTTTTAAAAGCCAAAATTCAAACAAAATTTTAAATTAAAAAAAAAAGTTCATATTTTGGAAAACTGATGCAAAATTTAAAAATTTTAAAGTCAAAGTTTTGAAAAATGTTGACATAATAACCATTTAAAATTTTCAAAAAAAGTGAAGCTTTTCGAAAAGGAGTAGAAATTTTGATAGACAGTCGAACATTTTAAAAAGGGCTACATTATTAAGAAATGTCAAGCTTTGAAAAAATCGATATTTGCAAAAAAAGTCGATATTTTATAAAAGTTTTATGTCAAAAAAATCAAAATTTGAACAAGATTTTCAAAGAATATTCGACATTTTGAAAAAATATCGAAATTTAATAAAAGTCAAAATTTCAAAGTCAAAATTTTTATTTAAAAGTCTGAAAAGTCCAGAATTTAAAAGACTATCTAAATTTAAAAAAATATTCAAATTGACAGTGTTGAGAAATTTAAAAAAAGTCTGAATGTTAATTTTTTAATTCTTTTTAATTTTTTAATAGAATCGCATTATCAAAATTATTCAGAAAACTGAAAACAATTTAAAAAATGGATGCATTCTCAAAAAATGTAATATTTTTAAAAGCGATGTTTTTAAAAAAGAGAAAAAGTTAAAAAAAAGTAGAAAATTTAAAATGAAATTTTAAGAAATGTCAGAAGAAAAAAGTAAAGAGTTTTTGGGAGAGACATAATTTTAAAAAACTTGTTATAATTTCATAAAGTCCAAAAATTGAATAATGATCAAAGAATTCAAAAAAAAAAGAAAATTTCAAACTTGAAGTATTCTGAAAAGTTTCAAATTTTCGAAAAAGCCAAGATTTTGAAAAATAGATGAATTTTGGAAAAAGATCAAAATTTTTAAAAGCCAAAATTCAAACAAAATTTTAAATAAAAAAAAAGTTCATATTTTGGAAAACTGATGCAAAATTTAAAAATTTTAAAGTCAAAGTTTTGAAAAATGTTGAAATAATAACCATTTAAAATTTTCAAAAAAAGTGAAGCTTTTCGAAAAGGAGTAGAAATTTTGATAAACAGTCGAAAATTTTAAAAAGGGCTACATTATTAAGAAATGTCAAGCTTTGAAAAAATCGATATTTGCAAAAAAAGTCGATATTTTATAAAAGTTTTATGTTAAAAAAAATCAAAATTTGAACAAGATTTTTAAAGAATATTCGACATTTTGAAAAAATATCGAAATTTAATAAAAGTCAAAATTTCAAAGTCAAAATTTTTATTTAAAAGTCTGAAAAGTCCAGAATTTAAAAGACTATCTAAATTTAAAAAAAATATCCAAATTGACAGTGTTGAGAAATTTAAAAAAAGTCTGAATGTTAATTTTTTAGTTCTTTTTAATTTTTTAATAGAATCGCATTATCAAAATTATTCAGAAAACTGAAAACAATTTAATAAATGGATGCATTCTCAAAAAATGTAATATTTTTAAAAGCGATGTTTTTAAAAAAGAGAAAAAGTTAAAAAAAAGTAGAAAATTTAAAATGAAATTTTGAGAAATGTCAGAAAAAAAAAAGTAAAAAGGTTTTGGGAGAGACATAATTTTAAAAAACTTGTTATAATTTCATAAAATCCAAACATTGAATAATGATCAAAGAATTCAAAAAAAAAAAGAAAATTTCAAACTTGAAGTATTCTGAAAAGTTTCAAATTTTCGAAAAAGCCAAAATTTTGAAAAATAGATGAATTTTGGAACAAGATCAAAATATTTAAAAGTCAAAATTTTAACAAAATTTTAAATTAAAAAAAAGTTCATATTTTGGAACAATGATGCAAAATTTAAAAATTTTAAAGTCAAAGTTTTGAAAAATGTTGAAATATTAATAAGCATATAAAATTTTCAAAAAAAGTGAAGCTTTTCGAAAAGGAGTAGAAATTTTGATAAACAGTCGAAAATTTTAAAAAGGGCTACATTTTTAAGAAATGTCAAGCTTTGAAAAAATCGATATTTGCAAAAAAAGTTGATATTTTTTAAAAGTTTTATGTTAAAAAAAAATAAAATTTGAACAAGATTTTCAAAGAATATTCGACATTTTGAAAAAATATCGAAATTTAATAAAAGTGAAAAGTTCACAGTCAAAATTTTTATTTAAAAGTCTGAAAAGTCCAGAATTTAAAAGACTATCTAAATTTAAAAAAAATATCCAAATTGACAGTGTTGAGAAATTTAAAAAAAGTCTAAATGTTAATTTTTTATTTTTTTTTAAATTTTTAATAGAATTGCATTACCAAAATTATTCAGAAAACTTAAAACAATTTAAAAAATGGATGCATTCTCAAAAAATGTGATATTTTTAAAAGCGATGTTTTAAAAAAGAGAAAAAGTTAAAAAAAAGTTGAAAATTTAAAATGAAATTTTGAGAAATGTCAGAAGAAAAAAGGAAAGGGAAAGACATAGTTTTGAAAAACTTCTTATAACTTCATAAAGTCCAAACATTGAATAATGATCAGAGAACGCAAAAAAACAAGGACATTTAAATTTGGAGAATTCTAAAGTTTCAAATTTTCGAAAAGGCCAAAATTTTGAAAAATAAATCAATTTTGGAAAAATATTACAATTTTTAAAAGCCTAAATTTAAAAAAAAGTTAATATTTTGGAAAAAAGATGCGAAAATTTGAAAATTTTAAAGTCAAAATTTTGAAAAATGTTAAAATATTAATAAGCATTTTTAAAATAAAAGTGAAGCTTTTCGAAAAGGAATAGAAATGTTGATAAACAGTTGTAAATTTTAAAAAGGACTACATTTTGAAAAAATGTCAAGCTTTGAAAAAATTGATATTTGCAAAAAGAGTCGATATAAGTTTTATGTTAAAAAAAATTAAAATATCAACAAGACTCGATGGAACGGATTGGTCCTTGGTTATCTTCAAAAATTGAAACACAGAACTTGTCCCCTGAAACCAAGAAAGATTAAAAAACACAACAGAGGTTGCTCTAACGCGTTTCGACAGCCAAGCTGTCATCATCAGACAGAAAGAAGATGACAGCTTGGCTGTCGAAACGCGTTAGAGCAACCTCTGTTGTGTTTTTTAATCTTTTTTGGTTTCAGTGGACAAGTTCTGTGTTTCAATTTTATCAACAAGATTTTCAAAGAATATTCGAAGTTTTGAAAAAATGTCGAAATTTAATGAAAGTCGAAATTTTACTTCTTTTATTTTTTAAAATTTTTAATATAACCAAATTTTCAAAATTATTCAAAAAACTTAGTACAACTTAAAAAATGAATGCATTCTGAAAAAATGTCGAGATTTTTAAAAGCGATGCTTTAAAAAAAGTGCAAAAGTCTTAAAAAAGTAGAAAATTTAAAGTAGAGTTTTGAGAAATGTCAGAAATTTCATAAAAGAGTTTTTGGAAAAGACGAATTTTTGAAAAACTTTATAATTTCATAAAGTCTAAACATTGAATAATGATTAAAGAACTCAAAAAAAAGAAAATTTCAAATTTGGGCTATTCTGAAAAGTTTCAAATTTTCGTGAAAGCCAAAATTTTGAAAAATAGATGAATTTTGGAAAAAGATCAATATTTTTGAAAGCCAAAATTTAAAAAAAAATATTAAGAGTTTGGAAAACGAGGCGAAAATTGGAACATTTTTAAAAATGTTGAAATATTAATAAGCATTTAAAATTTTTCAAAAAAAGTAAGATTTTTGAAAAGGGGTCAAAATTTTGATAAACAGTCGAAAATTTAAAAAAAAAGGCTTCATTTCGAAGAAAGGTCAAGTTTTGAAAAAATCGATTTTTGCAAAAAAAAAGTCGATATTTTATAAAAGTTTTACGTTAAAAAAAATTAAAATTTCAACAAAATTTTAAAAGAATATTCGAATTTTTAAAACATGTCGAAATGTAATAAAAGTCCAAATTTTAAAGTAAAAATGTTTAGTTAAAAGTTTGAAAAGTCCAGAATTTAAAAAACTATCGAAACTTAAAAAAATGTTCAAATTGACAGTGTTGAGATTTTTAAAGAAATCGAAATTTTAGAAAAAAAATCTGAATTAGTTGGAATTTTCAAATTTTTTTGAAATTTTGATTTTTGAAGAAATTTCGAGATTTTATTCAAAATATTTTATCAAAATTTCAACTTTCGTTTAAGATTTCTATTTTTTTTCTCAGAGACGATAAGCACTGCGTTAATAATGCTTAATATTTTTTTTAACTTCGAGAAGTAAAAATTCCTGAAATAAGGAAAAAGTGAAAATGCCAAGAGGTGTTTCGAATTTTCAAATTTTTTAATTTACTATTTTGAATTTTTTAAAATTTTTAGTAAAAACTAAAGATTTAAAAAAAGTCGTGTAGGACACAACTGAAATATAGTATATTTGCGTACTATATATTTTTTCAATAGTATATAGGACACAGACGTGGAATATAGTATAAAACTATATATTATAGTATGGTTGGCTACCCTAGTCACATAAGTGTCAACTATGCTAAGAGAAACCATCCGAGACTTATCGGCACAGCTGGGAGGAAGTAGGTTCTCTTAGGATAGTTAAACTTATTTTAGTGAAATGGACTGATCCTTGGTTATCTTCGAAAATTGAAATACAAATCTTGTCCCCTGAGATCTTGGTTTTAGGAGATAAGATTTGAATTTTAATTAGTTAAACTTATGTCAGAGAGAAAATATATTTTATCAGGGAAAAATGTACAGAATAAAGTGTCTAGTATAAAGGCACCATAATAGAAGAAGCAATTTGCTTCCCATTTGTCTGTAGACAACCAGAGAACTTGGTTAATAGATACGAGCTTCAAGATTTTGTTAATATGTACTAACCATTAGGGCAGCATTGGCAATTATTCGTTGAACTTTTTCGTCGGTTGTGTCTCCTGTCAAAACACCAAATCCTCAGGAAGGTCCTTGGAACAAGCTTTCCTCTTGTTTCTTGCTTTCAGGGGAATTGATGATTGTCCTTTTTATAAAAAAAGTGAAGTTTTGAAGGAACCACAGGTGCCCAACATTGTGTTTAACGCTGCTGTGTACTGACCATTAGGGCAGCATTGGCAATTATTCATTAAACTTTTTCGTCGGTTGTGTCGCCTGTCAAAACACCAAATCCTGAGGAAGGTCCTTGGAACAAGCTTTCCTCTTGTTTCTTGCTTTCAGGGGAATTGATGATTGTCCTTTTTATAAAAAAAGTGAAGTTTTGAAGGAACCACAGGTGCCCAACATTGTGTTTAACGCTACTGTGTACTGACCATTAGGGCAGCATTGGCAATTATTTGTTGAACTTTTTCGTCGGTTGTGTCTCCTGTCAAAACACCAAATCCTCAGGAAGGTCCTTGGAACAAGCTTTCCTCTTGTTTCTTGCTTTCAGGGGAATTGATGATTGTCCTTTTTATAAAAAAAGTGAAGTTTTGAAGGAACCACAGGTGCCCAACATTGTGTTTAACGCTACTGTGTACTGACCATTAGGGCAGCATTGGCAATTATTCGTTAAACTTTTTCGTCGGTTGTGTCGCCTGTCAAAACAACAAATCCTCAGGAAGGTCCTCGGAACAAGCTTTCCTCTTGTTCCTTGCTTTAAGGAGAATTGATGATTGTTCTATTCATAGAATAGTGAAGTTTTGAAGGAACCACAGGTGCCCAACATTGTGTTTAACGCTACTGTGTTCTCTCAATTATTGCTACTTTAATTACTTCTGTTATAATTTAGAAAATTGTAATAATTTATAGAACTTGCTACTGCTGACCATATATTTTAAGGAAGGCTGCCATTTGGGTCCGTAAATTCAATTCGTAATTAATCAAAAAATGCCCAACGGATATCTTACGTTTTGCTTTTTCAGCTTCTACTAAAAGATCTTCGCTTGCGAGTGGCAAGGCAGGTAAGCAACATTTTCAACACGTTTTTCATATTTCGACTTTTTCGGGAAATTTTGACTTTTTGAAAATTCTAGCATTTCAAAATATCCACTTTTATTTTCAAAATTTCTACACTTTCAAAATTGTGACTTCTTTTCAAAATTTCGATTTCTTTAAAAGTGTGATTTTGATGAAGAAGCTCCACTTATTTCGAAATTTTGACCGTTCAGAAAGTATAAATTTTTAAAAATTTCAGATTTTTTTTCAGATTTTATTATTTTCCTCAAAATTGATAGTTTAAACTCATAGAAACTAAAAATTACAGATTAAAATTTGGAGTATTGATAAGAATTAAAATATTAGACGCTGGACGGACAGTTTTAATTTTAATTTTATTTTGCAGAGAAATCAAGTAAACACAGCATTCATTCAGAGGGATCTTGTACCTGCTCTTTGGGGGCTATTCCTAAGCCTCCAAGTTCTTCAGCAGTGGAACAACGTACGTCTTGTTTTTATTGACATAAATCAGGATAACTACGATGCTCGTCTTCCCAGAAACAATCTGCGTGCTATTTATGCCTAATAACAGTTTTAATTTTAATTTTATTTTGCAGAGAAGTCAAGTAAACACAGCATCCATTCAGAGGGATCTTGTACCTGCTCTTTGGGGGCTATTCCTAAGCCTCCAAGTTCCTCAGCAGTGGAACAATGTACGTTTTGTTTTTATTGATACAAATCAGGATAACTATGACGTGATAACTTGATGTGATGAATTAATTAGTCCACGTTATCATGTAAATCTATGGTTTTCTTTATTATTTGCTTTTACGAATTTCAAACATGCTACATTGACTAAGCTTTAAAAAAAAAACCTCATTTCCAGCTTCCACCAAGAGGTCTTCGGTTGCGAGCGAAAAAGCTGGTGAGAAATATCATTAAATTATGCAAGGTGTCCTGGTCATTAAGTTAGTTTTAAGAGAAGATAGACAAAAAATGTCCTTATACATGATTGATTTTGTTAACTCGCACTGCGAGTGGGTTGTACTTACCCACTCGCAGAGCTAGTACCCACTCTCAGCGCTAGTACCCACTCGCAACGCTAGTACCCACTCTCGGCGCTAGTACCCACTCGCAACGCTAGTACCTACTCGCAGTGCGAGTAGGTTGTACTTACTCGCAACGCTAGTACTCGCAGTGCGAGTAGGTTGTACTTACTCGCAGGAAGAAGAAATAAAGATTGTTGGCGCTGAACCGCCCTTACATGAGGATATGTTATAATTGTTAGGGGAAATTTTGTTCAGTAACGAATTCCAGAGTTTGAAAGATCTCTAAACTATGTTAATGTCTGGGATACCCTATATATATAAAAAAATTTTACTAACAACTTACACACTTTTTTATTTATCAGTCTCTAGCCGAAAGTCATCCCTTGGAACTAATAAGAGTGGTAAGTTATTCTCTTCTATCATTTTAAAGGGTTTTACAGTCACCAAGCTTTAATCTTCCAAACTTAGAGACTAGTTCCTCATCTTCTTCCTCTAGATTGCGAATATTTTACATTTTTTCATAACTATTCAAGGATTTGGGGATTTTGTTATTTATCATAAAAGAGCAAATCCCTAAAAAGCCCAGTTTAATTTTCACTTCTCAAAAATTGCCCAAGAATGATTAGAACCACAAAGCAATTATTACAAAATAAAATTGCGGATAGTTTTCCGTTAGATTCCCTTAACAATTTTTTGTTACTAAGACTTTATAAAGAACAAAGACTATAAAGAAAAAGGTATTCCTTCAATCTCATTTTTAAGGGTTTTATAGTCACCAGGCTTTTATCACTCAAACTTTGAGACTAGTTACTCATCTTCTTCCAACAGATTGCGAATATTGTACATTTTTTCATACCTATTCGAGGCTTTGGGGATATTATTATTATCGTAAAAGAGCAAATCCCTAAGAATCTCCCACTCCAAAACTCACTTCTCAAGAACTGGCCAAAAAAAAAAGCACAAAGCAATTATTATAAAATCAAATTTCGTATAGTTTTCCGTCAGATTCTCTAAACGATTTTTTGTTACTAAGACTTTATAAAGAACAAAGACTAAAGGAATAGGTATTCCTTCAATCTCATTTTTAAGGGTTTTATAGTCACCAGGCTTTTATCACTCAAACTTTGAGACTAGTTACTCATCTTCTTCCAACAGATTGCGAATATTGTACATTTTTTCATACCTATTCGAGGCTTTGGGGATATTATTATTATCGTAAAAGAGCAAATTCCTAAGAAGCCCCCAGTCCAAAACTCACTTCTCAAGAACTGGCCAAAAAAAGAAGCACAAAGCAATTATTATAAAATCAAATTTCGGATAGTTTTCCGTCAGATTCCTTTAACGATTCTTTGCTATTAAGACTTCATAAAAAAGGAATGGCTATTCCTTCAATATTCATTCTTTATAAAGTTTGTAAATTACAGGGTACCAAATAGAGGCAAAAGCTCCAAAATTTGGCTTCTTAATTTGTCAACCGATTTTTCGTTACACAATATTATCTTAAAGCTGCTTTCATAAATCTCTGTTCCCTTTGGACTTCTTCTTTGAATCTAAAAGCTCCAAAATTTGGCTTCTTAATTTCTCAACTGATTCTCCGTTACACAATATTATTTTAAAGCTGCTTTCAAAAATCTCTGTTTCCTCTGGAATTCCTCTTCAAATCTCCAGATGCCTTTACCCTATTATTTAAGAGAAAAGTTAGCTAGATTTCAATTACTTGAGAAGAAGTTACTCATCTTCTTCCAACAGATTTCGAATATTGTACATTTTTTCATAACGATTCGAGACTTTGGAAATATGATTATTATCATAAAAGAGCAAACCCCTAAAAAGCCCCCAGTCTAAATCTCACTTCTCAAGAACTGGCCAAAAGAAGAAGCACAAAGCAATTATTATAAAATTAAATTTCGGATAGTTTTCCGTCAGATTCCTTTAACGATTCTTTGCTATTAAGACTTCATAAAAAAGGAATGGCTATTCCTTCAATATTCATTCTTTATAAAGTTTGTAAATTACAGGGTACCAAATAGAGGCAAAAGCTCCAAAATTTGGCTTCTTAATTTGTCAACCGATTTTTCGTTACACAATATTATCTTAAAGCTGCTTTCATAAATCTCTGTTCCCTTTGGACTTCTTCTTTGAATCTAAAAGCTCCAAAATTTGGCTTCTTAATTTCTCAACTGATTCTCCGTTACACAATATTATTTTAAAGCTGCTTTCAAAAATCTCTGTTTCCTCTGGAATTCCTCTTCAAATCTCCAGATGCCTTTACCCTATTATTTAAGAGAAAAGTTAGCTAGATTTCAATTACTTGAGAAGAAGTTACTCATCTTCTTCCAACAGATTTCGAATATTGTACATTTTTTCATAACGATTCGAGACTTTGGAAATATGATTATTATCATAAAAGAGCAAACCCCTAAAAAGCCCCCAGTCTAAATCTCACTTCTCAAGAACTGGCCAAAAGAAGAAGCACAAAGCAATTATTATAAAATTAAATTTCGGATAGTTTTCCGTCAGATTCCTTTAACGATTTTTTGCTGTTAAGATTTTATAAAAAAGGAATGGGTATTCCTTTAATCTTCATTCTTTATAAAGTTTGTAAATTACAGGGTACCAAACAGAGGCAAAAGCTCCAAAATTTGGCTTCTTAATTTGTCAACCGATTTTTCGTTGCACAATATTATCTTAAAGCTGCTTTCATAAATCTCTGTTCCCTATGGACTTCTTCTTCAAATCTAAAAGTTCCAAAATTTGGCTTCTTAATTTCTCAACTGATTCTTCGTTATACAATATTATCTTAAAGCTGCTTTCAAAAATCTCTGTTTCCTCTGGAATTCCTCTTCAAATCTCCAGATGCCTTTACCCTATTATTTAAGAGAAAAGTTAGCTAGATTTCAATTACTTGAGAAGAAGTTACTCATCTTCTTCCAACAGATTTCGAATATTGTACATTTTTTTCATAACGATTCGAGACTTTGGAAATATTATTATTATCATAAAAGAGCAAATCCCATAAAAGGCCCCCAGTCAAAATCTCACTTCTCGAGAACTGGCCAAAAAAAGAAGCACAAAGCAATTATTATAAAATTAAATTTCGGATAGTTTTCCGTCAGATTCCTTTAACGATTTTTTGCTGTTAAGATTTTATAAAAAAGGAATGGGTATTCCTTTAATCTTCATTCTTTATAAAGTTTGTAAATTACAGGGTACCAAACAGAGGCAAAAGCTCCAAAATTTGGCTTCTTAATTTGTCAACCGATTTTTCGTTACAAAATATTATCTTAAAGCTGCTTTCATAAATCTGTGCTCCCTCTGGACTTCTTCTTCAAATCTGAAACGCTTCCAAAATTTGGCTTCGTAATTTCTCAACTGATTCTCCGTTATACAATATTATCTTAAAGCTGCTTTAAAAAATCTCTGTTTCCTCTGGAATTCCTCTTCAAATCTTCCAGATGCCTTAAGCCTATTATTTAAGAGGAAACTTAGCTAGATTTCAATTTCTTGAGAAGAAGTTACTCATCTTCTTCCAACAGATTTCGAATATTGTACATTTTTTCATAACTATTCGAGACTTTGGAAATATTATTATTATCATAAAAGAGCAAATCCTCTAAGAAGCCCCCAGTTCAAATCTCACTTCTCAAGAACTGGCCAAAAAAAGAAGCACAAAGCAATTATTATAAAATTAAATTTCGGATAGTTTTCCGTCAGATTCCTTTAACGATTTTTTGCTGTTAAGATTTTATAAAAAAGGAATGGGTATTCCTTTAATCTTCATTCTTTATAAAGTTTGTAAATTACAGGGTACCAAACAGAGGCAAAAGCTCCAAAATTTGGCTTCTTAATTTGTCAACCGATTTTTCGTTGCACAATATTATCTTAAAGCTGCTTTCATAAATCTCTGTTCCCTCTGGACTTCTTGTTCAAATCTGAAAGCTCCAAAATTTGGCTTCTTAATTTCTCAACTGATTCTCCGTTACACAATATTATTTTAAAGCTGCTTTTAAAAATCTCTGTTCCCTCTGGAATTTCCCTTCAAATCTCCAGATGCATTAAGGCTGTTCTTTAAGAGGAAAGTTAGCTAGATTTCAATTTCTTGAGAAAAAGGTGGAAAACAAATTGACCTCTGCATCCAGTTTTCTTTCTACCCTTTTATTGGCGAACTGTAATTGATTTCTTCTTGTTTTTTTTGCTGCCAAATTCAAAATCCTGTTGATATGTTCTGCAGTAGCCAAAACTAATGGGGGTGCTGCGACAATGTTTAACGTTTTATGTTTGATCCAAAACGAAGATTTCTTCAAAATTTTAACTTTTTAAAATTCAATTAAAAATTTCAACATTTTCAAAATGTAACTTTTCGAAAATTTGAGATTTCTTAGAAAACTTGACAATAAAAATTTTTGAATAAAGTCGCTTTTTTTAAAAGACTGGATATTTTCCAAGTTTTGATTGTATTCCAAAATTTAGACTTTTTTGTTATGATTTCAACTTTATTTTATTTTTAGGTACTGACTTTCCCAAAAATCTGTGTATACTCTTTTAAAAATATCTCTATTTTCGAAAATATTTAAACTTATCGGTGTTTTGTTTTTTGTATTTTTTTTGTAAATTAAGTACATTTTTTCAAAATTTTGAAACGGTGAAAATTTTTGAAAAATGTCACTTTTTTTGAAAGACTGGATTTTTTCCAAATTTCGATTGTATTCCAAAATTTAGACTTTTTTCTTATGATTTCAACTTTATTTTATTTTTAGGTACTGACTTTTCCGAAAAGCTGTGTATACTCTTTTAAAAATATCTCCATTTTCGAAAATATTAAATCTTTTCGGTGTTTTTTTTTGTATTTTTTTTTTGTAAATTAAGTACATTTTTTCAAAAATTTGAAACGGTGAAAATTTTTGAATTATGTCATTTTTTTTGAAAGATTGGATTTTTTCCAAATTTCGATTGTATTCCAAAACTTATGATTTCAACTTTATTTTATTTTTAGGTACTGACTTTTCCGAAAATCTGTGTATACTCTTTTAAAAATATCTCCATTTTCGAAAATATTTAAACTTTTCGGTGTTTTGTTTTTTGTATTTTTTTTTTGTAAATTAAGTACATGTTTTCAAAAATTTCTCCGTTTGAAAACTTTTACGTTTTCTACAAATGTCAAACTTTGAAAAACTGGACTTTAGACTTTTTAAATTTTCGATCTTTTTTAAAATTTCAAAATTTTATCATTTCTTTTTTTTTGAGAAATTATTTTATTTTTATTGAAAATTTCGGTTCTTAATAATTTTGATTGTTTTTTACTATCAATCATTTTTCAAAATGTATTTTTGCAAAATTTCAATTTTTTGAAATAGCGACACTATAAAATGTCGACTTTTTTCACATTTTTGGGTATTTTTGTTTTGTTTTTAATTTGGCCACTTTTTACTTTTCAAAATTATTTCAAAATTTCGATTGACGTTTTATGAAAAGTTTACCATTTTTTCAAAATTTTAATTTTGTTGACCTAACATCTCAATTTTTAAAAAAAAATCTTTGGGTTCAAAATTTTAACTACAAAAAATTGTAACTTTTTTCAAACTTTTTAACTTCTCAATATTTGGACCTTTGAAAACCTTGATCTGTCTAATAATTTTTGACTTGTTTTCAATATTCCGGCTTTAAAAATTTTGATTTTTGTTGATAATTTGAGTGAAAATTTCCCAATTATTTAAAATTTAAAATTTTTAACATTTTGAATTATTTTAAAAACTCGATAATAATTCTCAGTTTTTTGAATGTGTCTACTTTTTCACAGTTTTGATATTTTTTTTAATTTCGACTATAAAATTTTGACCCATTTGTTTGAAAATTTCTTCATTTTCAAAACATTGACTTCTGTTAGAAAATTGAAAGTTTTTAAAAATTTTTGCCTTATCCTTAATTTTTTTATATATTTCGTATATTCCTCAAAATTTAGAAACATCAAAGTGTCAAAAAATTTCCGCCTTTTCATGAAAATTTTAGCCTTTACTTAAATCTGCACTTTTCTAAAATTTTCGACCTCTATTTTAATTCCCACTTTGTTGAAAATTTCCGTTTTTCCAAATGTTCGAATTTTTTAAAATTTAAGCTACTTTTTAAAATTAAAATTATTTGGAAAATTTAAACATTTCGACTTTTTTTTTAATTTTCACCATTTTCAAAATTTCGACATTCTTTTCAAAGTGTCGATCCTTTATTTGAAAATTTTGATTTTTCTTTTAAGTCAGACATTTCTCAAAAACTTATTTTGAAATTTTCAAATAATTCGTAAAATTTCGAATTTTTCTAAAAATTTCGATTCCATTTCAAAAGGTCTACCTTTTTTTCAAATTTTTGACTCTTTTTGAAAACTTTAATTTTTTTTAAAAGTCCGAACTTTTTTCAAAATATTATTTATAATTTTTGTTTGAACATTTCCAATTAAATCTTCAACTTTTAAAAAAAATGCGTTTTTATTTTAAATTTGAGCTACTCAAAAATTCGACTTTTTCCAAAATTTTACCTTTTCAAAATTTTAACCTTTTTTGATAATTTTAAGTTTTCTCCAGTATTCAAAAATTCAGCTTCTTTGAAAATTCAATTAAAAATTCTGTAGTTTATTTTAAATGTCGATATTTTTCCAAAATTTTGCCTTTTTCCATTCGCAAAATTATTGAAAATGTCGACTATTTAAAAAATTTAAATTTTTTTCTCAAAATATTAACTTTTTTCAAAATCCTTATTTTCTTTTGGAAATTTGACTTTCTATGAAAATTTCGAGATTTTTAAAAATTCCGTTTTTTTTTTTCAAATTCGGCTTCTCTGATAACTTTGACTTTATTTTTTGTAACTGATAATTTTTTCTTATTAAACTCAAATTTTTTGGTATTATTATTTTGTTTATTATTTATTTATTATTATATTAAAATAAATATTACTCCTAGTAATGATTTTTAAAATTGTGCGAGGCTTTAAAACAAATTTCAAAAAAAAACTTTTAGTTTATACATATACAAATAATATGTAAAAATTTAAATTTCAAAATATTGACTTAAAAAATTCTTACCAAATATAAATTTTTTGGTATTATTATTATGTTTATCATTTATTTATTATTAAAATAAAATAAATATTACTCCTAGTAACGATTTTTAAAATAGTGCAAAGCTTTAAAACAAATTTCGAAAAAAAACTTTTAGTTTATACATATACAAATAAATTGTAAAAATTTAAATTTTGATTTCAACATATTGACTTCAAGTATTAAATTGTTGATTAATTTTTTGCAACATTTTGATTGCTTTTAATTCAGAAATATATGAGACATTTCTTGAAATGGTGACTCTTTTTCTCGATTAATTTATTTTCAAAAATTGTTTTTTTAGAGTTTTTTGGGAAATATTTTTATCAAAATTACAAAATAAAATGAACTATGAAATGTCAAAGTCTAGTAAAAAAACTTGACATTTTCAAAACAAATTAAAGAAACATAAAAAAATCTGGAGAAGTTGAAATTTTCAGAAGAAATTTTAAGGTCAACATTTTCAGAAAAATAGGAATTTATAAAAAAAAACTTTTTATAAAATATTTAGAAAAAATGGAAACTTCGCAGAAAAAATTAAAATTTTCTTAAATACATCGAAATATCTTGAAGAAACTCAACATTTTTATACAAAAAGTTGAAATTGAGATTTCAGGTAAAAATTCGAATATTCGCTTTTAAATTATTTTTAAAGAAATATTAAAACGCGAGAAGAGTTGCATTAAGATTTTGTTTTGAAATTTTAATTATTTTCTCAAAATTTTTACAAAAAATAGAAAAAAAATACAACAGATATTAAAATCCCGTAACTTCGTAAAAGAAACTTGACATTTCTATAAAAAGAAATCAGAGAAAATTTAAAATCTCTACAAAAAATTGTTTAAGGAAACGTTCTCGGAAAATTTTAAGAAAAAACTCTTAAACGAAATTGGGGGTGTTGCAGTTCCACAGTGCCTATACGCGAGCCGCCACTGATGTTCTGCCATGAGGTCAAATATCTTTTTGAGGTCCAACTGCTATTACAAATTTTCCATCTGCTATTCCTTATTTAGGAACAGATATTGTCCATTGACTATGAGGAGGTTTTGCTGTGGATAATGCTCCTTTAACAGGATTTTTTATTCGCTCAGCAATAAGCTTTCTTAAAGAGCTCTTAGAGTCATCATTTTTTAGTGTCTGACATCAAGAAATAGAAAGTTAACATTATGTTAACATAAAGATTTCTCATCCTAAAGACATCTATCAAAATCATCTTATGTTAGATGTCAGTAGTATGAAGACTAAAAAAAGTTATCCAAATGTTAATATTTCTGTGTCTCTTAAAGATATCGCTAAAATGATACCTTTAAGATATCTTTCTGATTTAAGTGATGTACGGGCACAATTTATTGTATCAGTAATAATTCCACAACACTTTCAAAGGAAACGTAGTGATCATTCTTATGACAAATCAAAAAAACTAACCAATTTCTTATTGACATTTTTTGTCACATTGATTGGACCAATCTATTGATTTAGGTGGATCCTGTAAACCTTCAATTTCTGGCGACGAATGTGTTCCCGAAGGTTCAACTAAAGCTGCCAGCTCTGAACTAATGGAAGGATGTAAGATAAGTTTCGTTTAAATTTTGAAAATTTAGTCATTTTCATTTCATTTTTAGCTTACACGAAAAAACATTCTATCGCTAGTGACAGTACTGGTGAGAATAAATTCAACTTTTTTTTTTAGTTTTAAGATAATTTCCTTTAAAGGCTTTGATAAAGGCCAATTAAACACACTCTAAATTGGGTTTGGCCCAGTTTTTTCGATATATTTAGTAGCCAACAGATTAAAGATGAAATTGTCAAAATTGTCTTACAATTAGAACGTTTTTTTATGAATCAAAAGATGAAATATATTTGAAATACAAATTTTGTCCCTTGAAACCAAGAAAGATTAAAATAGACAAAGGTTGCTCTAACGCGTTTCATTCATTTCATCATTTTCAGAGAGAGGGAGTGAGGGTGAGAGGGAGAGAGGAAGAGAGGAAGAGAGGGAGTGAGGGAGTGAGGGAGAGAGGGAGAGAGGGAGAGAGGGAGAGAGGGAGAGAGGGAGAGAGGAAGAGAGAGAAAGAGAGAAAGAGAGAAAGAGAGAGAGAGAGAAAGAGAGAGAGAGAGAGAGAGAGAGAGAGAGAGAGAAAGAGAGAGAGGAGAGAGAGAGAGAGAGAGATTTTTATTTCAATTTTTAAAGATAACCAAGGAGCAGTCCGTTCCACAAAAAAAAACGAAATATAATCTCTTCAATTGCATCCTCCTAGTAATTAAAAATGATGAACAGTGAGGTATTTAAAGTCAAAAATTATGACGACAAAAGAATTTAAGAGCACAGAAGAGAATGACATTTATTGTCGTTTATTATACAGGGTGTTACAAAAGTCCAGGCCGCTACTTCAGGAGCATATTCTACACATTAAAATATGAAAAATGTTGAAATACATTTTTTTCTTTAAATTGACTTCTAACGGAGATATGACCATTTAAAGATGGCGCCCCTAAAGTGGTTTTTTTACTACAAAAAGTTAACGGTTAGTAGCAAAGTCATGAAATTGGGCAAGCAGTTAAAGAATTGGATTAGGCATATTCTCATGTAACATATTTTTTAAATAAGCAGTAGCGTGGTGTGTAGGGGGTTGCCCGCGATTATTTTTTGCCGTAACTTTTTTGTATTGCAATATTTTGACACAAAAGTGCCATAATCGTAAAAAGCAACATTTTTTATACAAAAAAGGTACTCTCTCTCAAAGTCGCTAAAAGTAACCGTTTCCGAGAAAAAAGCGTTTAAACAAAATTGTTGCATTTATTAGAATTCGTTTTGCAAATTTCTAATTTATCCACTACTAACTGCATTGATATAAAAATAGTACAAAATTAAGAAAAAAAAAATCAAAGCAAGTGTTCGAAATTACTGCCCCCTGCAGCAATACATTGCTCGGCTCGTCTTCTAAGGGAACTCCTTACTCTTTCGCAAATTCCTGGTGTATTGTGAATCTGGTTGAACCCATTTTCAATTCGTTCATGAAGATCATTGATATTGTCAACTGGTGTGGAGTAGACGATCTGCTTTAGATGTCCCCATAAGTAGAAATCGAGTGGGTTGAGGTCAGGAGACCTAGCTGGCCATGGTATCGGACCTCCTCGACCTATCCATCGTTGATGATAGTTGTTATTCAAAAGTTCCCTAGCAACTGCACTAAAATGGGCAGGTGCCCCATCGTGCATTATCCACATTCGCTGTCTTGTTATGAGTGGAACATTTTCAAGTAACACGGGTAACTCTGTTTGCAAAAAATGTCTATATGATGCTCCTGTTAACCTATGAGGTAAAAAAAACGGTCCAATTATAGAGTCCCCTATTATTCCTCCCCAAATGTTAAGTGAACAATGTTGCTGATGTCTCGACTGAATAACTGCATTGGGATTTTCAACTTGCCACTGATGCATGTTGTGAAAGTTAAGTATCCCGTTTCTGGTAAAACCCGCTTCGTCCGTAAATAATATGAGCGATGGAAAGTTCTCATTTTCAGCGATCTTATGCAATAGCCAGTTGCAAAATTCTATTCTTGGAGGATAATCAGCAGCAAGTAACCCTTGCACTCTTTGAAAATGATAGGGGTAAAATTGGTAAAATTTCAAAATTCGCCAGATAGTTACGTGATTTACTCCTTCGGCTAAAGCAAGTTGTCTAGTGCTGACACATGGATCTTCTTCAACTCGCTGAAGCACACGCTCCTCTAAATTAGCAACTTCTGCGTTTGGCCTTCCAACACGTTCGCCTTTAAAAACAAAATTTCCTGTTTCACATAAACGAGCATGAATTTTCTGGAACAATTTTTCTCCTGGTAGGTGTCTATTAGGAAAACGTTCAGCATAAAGCCGTCTTGCTTCAGCACGATTACAATTTGCAAGCCCGTACATTAAATGCATATCGGCCATTTCTTGATTTGAATAGTCCATTTTATCAAAATAATGAAAAGTTAAAAAACTACTACACTTACTATTGACAACAAAAACTGCTAAAGTTTACAGCTTACGACCAAATTTTATCAGTGACACAACGTCAATCTCTGGCAGATATTGTCAAGTACAATTGTTTTCTTTACGATCAGTTTGCATGACCAACTTATTTTTTCTTATACAAATTAGTTAGAATTTCGAAGACGGGATAGGATTATTTAAACGCCTTTTTCTCGGAAACGGTTACTTTTAGCGACTTTGAGAATGAGTACCTTTTTTGTATAAAAAATGTTGCTTTTTACGATTATGGCACTTTTGTGTCAAAATATTGCAATACAAAAAAGTTACGGCAAAAAATAATCGCGGGCAACCCCCTACACACCACGCTACTGCTTATTTAAAAAATATGTTACATGAGAATGTGCCTAATCCAATTCTTTAACTGCTTGTCCAATTTCATGACTTTGCTACTAACCGTTAACTTTTTGTAGTAAAAAACCACTTTAGGGGCGTCATCTTTAAATGGTCATATCTCCGTTAGGAGGCAATTTAAAGAAAAACTTGTATTTCAACATTTTTCATATTTTAATGTGTAGAAAATGCTCCTGAAGTAGCGGCCCGGACTTTTGTAACACCCTGTATAAAGAACTGTAATTTTTGTCAGGCTTTCTTTGAAGGCCTTTTTTTTGGGATATCAGTTAATTGGACTTTTTCGAGAGTGACAAAAACGTTGCTTTTAACTTCAGATCTCTCATTTAAACGAAGTTTTACGTCTAAGGAAAGTTCTACCGATGTTGGTTCCAAGCCTGGTAGTTCTCCAAAAGTTAAAAGCGGTGAGTTCTCAAATTGTTTAACAATTCCTTACATTTTCGTTCGCCAATTTTTTTCTTGCAAATGAAAAATGTTTTAAATTACCTTGAAGCTAGTCCAAATTAAAACAATATCTTATTTTCTTGGATCAGTATCCTTTAGATCAATGTTTTTCAAAATGATCTTCTATTTTTCATTTTTTCTATTCTATGTAAAATAAACTAATCTCTTATTTTGTCAACTTGGTGACGTTTTAAGTAAATTTAAATATCACGTAGTAATATTTTAGAAACTGTTTTAGAATATTGTCAACAAACAATAAAAATTTAAATATTTCCAAACTGGGCCGAAGAAATATTAAATAAAATTAATAAACTGATTAAGTTAGTTTTGTTAGGTTTATCCCAAGCAATTAATTTTTGATTTTTGAGTCATTTGAAGCCGTCGGGTGCAGCACGAACCTTCAATAAGCTTTCGACGTCTACCTACCCTTTCCATAATGTTTCGTGACGTTGAGTGCCCCTCGTTGCACCCTAATTAATATACAGGGTGTTACAAAAGTCCGGGCCGCTACTTCAGGAGCATATTCTACACATTAAAATATGAAAAATGTTAAAATACATTTTTTTCTTTAAATTGCCTCCTAACGGAGATATGACCATTTAAAGATGGCGCCCCTAAAGTGGTTTTTTTACTACAAAAAGTTAACGGTTAGTAGCAAAGTCATGAAATTGGGCAAGCAGTTAAAGAATTGGATTAGGCATATTCTTATGTAACATATTTTTTAAATAAGCAGTAGCGTGGTGTGTAGGGGGTTGCCCGCGATTATTTTTTGCCGTAACTTTTTTGTATTGCAATATTTCGACACAAAAGTGCCATAATCGTAAAAAGCAACATTTTTTATACAAAAAAGGTACTCATTCTCAAAGTCGCTAAAAGTAACCGTTTCCGAGAAAAAGGCGTTTAAATAATCCTATCCCGTCTTCGAAATTCTAACTAATTTGTATAAGAAAAAATAAGTTGGTCATGCAAACTGATCGTAAAGAAAACAATTGTACTTGACAATATCTGCCAGAGATTCACGTTGTGTCACTGATAAAATTTGGTCGTAAGCTGTAAACTTTAGCAGTTTTTGTTGTCAATAGTAAGTGTAGTAGTTTTTTAACTTTTCATTATTTTGATAAAATGGACTATTCAAATCAAGAAATGGCCGATATGCATTTAATGTACGGGCTTGCAAATTGTAATCGTGCTGAAGCAAGACGGCTTTATGCTGAACGTTTTCCTAATAGACACCTACCAGGAGAAAAATTGTTCCAGAAAATTCATGCTCGTTTATCTGAAACAGGAAATTTTGTTTTCAAAGGCGAACGTGTTGGAAGGCCAAACGCAGAAGTTGCTAATTTAGAGGAGCGTGTGCTTCAGCGAGTTGAAGAAGATCCATGTGTCAGCACTAGACAACTTGCTTTAGCCGAAGGAGTAAATCACGTAACTATCTGGCGAATTTTGAAATTTTACCAATTTTACCCCTATCATTTTCAAAGAGTGCAAGGGTTACTTGCTGCTGATTATCCTCCAAGAATAAAATTTTGCAACTGGCTATTGCATAAGATCGCTGAAAATGAGAACTTTCCATCGCTCATATTATTTACGGACGAAGCGGGTTTTACCAGAAACGGGGTACTTAACTTTCACAACATGCATCAGTGGCAAATTGAAAATCCCAATGCAGTTATTCAGTCGAGACATCAGCAACATTTTTCACTTAACATTTGGGGAGGAATAATAGGGGACTCTATAATTGGACCGTTTTTTTTTACCTCATAGGTTAACAGGAGCATCATATAGACATTTTTTGCAAACAGAGTTACCCGTGTTACTTGAAAATGTTCCACTCATAACAAGACAGCGAATGTGGATAATGCACGATGGGGCACCTGCCCATTTTAGTGCAGTTGCCAGGGAATTTTTGAATAACAACTATCATCAACGATGGATAGGTCGAGGAGGTCCGATACCATGGCCAGCTAGGTCTCCTGACTTCAACCCACTCGATTTCTACTTATGGGGACACCTAAAGCAGATCGTCTACTCCACACCAGTTGACAATATCAATGATCTTCGTGAACGAATTGAAAATGGGTTCAACCAGATTCACAATACACCAGGCATTTGCGAAAAAGTAAGGAGTTCCCTTAGAAGACGAGCCGAGAAATGTATTGCTGCAGGGGGCAGTAATTTCGAACACTTGCTTTGATTTTTTTTTTCTTAATTTTGTACTATTTTTATATCAATGCAGTAAGTAAGGGATAAATTAGAAATTTGCAAAACGAATTCTAATAAATGCAACAATTTTGTTTAAACGCTTTTTTCTCGGAAACGGTTACTTTTAGCGACTTTGAGAAAGAGTACCTTTTTTGTATAGAAAATGTTGCTTTTTACGATTATGGCACTTTTGTGTCGAAATATTGCAATACAAAAAAGTTACGGCAAAAAATAATCGCGGGCAACCCCCTACACACCACGCTACTACTTATTTAAAAAAATATGTTACATGAGAATATGCCTAATCCAATTCTTTAACTGCTTGCCCAATTTCATGACTTTGCTACTAACCGTTAACTTTTTGTAGTAAAAAAACCACTTTAGGGGCGCCATCTTTAAATGGTCATCTCCGTTAGGAGGCAATTTAAAGAAAAAAATGTATTTCAACATTTTTCATATTTTAATGTGTAGAATATGCTCCTGAAGTAGCGGCCCGGACTTTTGTAACACCCAGTATAAATGAGGAAGCGTGTTTGTAAGAATGTTTGTCTGCTGACAGTATCAACGAATTTGAACAAAATATCATTCTGCAACATGCACGAATTCTTAAAATCTGTACAAGCTGATTAAGTTAGTTTTGTCACGTTTATCTCAAGCAATTAATTTTAAATTTTTGATTTATTTGAAGCCATCAGGTGCAGCGCGTACCCTCAGCAAACTCTTTTCGTATCTCTGAGGCAGAGACTACTCTGAGGATACGCGTACCACACTATGAAAAACACTGCTCTAGATGTACAACTTTGCAATAACTGTAATGTAGGATGAGTTGCACCCATCTTGGTTAAACTTTGGTCTCCTCTAGCTTCTTTTAAAATTCTAAATTTTTGAAATTATAATCTCTGTTAGGGATTGACATATCCCCAGTTTTTAACAGTGGTTTTGGTTGAACTTTGGTCACCTGTGGCTTCTTCCAAAATTCCAAATTTTTGAAGTTATAATTTCTATTAGGAATTGACACATCTGCAGTTTTTAACAGTGGTTTTGGTTAAACTTTGGTCACCTCTGGCTTCTTCCAAAATTCTAAATTTTTGAAGTTCTAATCTCTATTAAATATTGACATATCTCCAGCATTTAACAGTGGTTTCGGTTGAACTTTGGTCACCTGTAGCTCCTTTCAAAATTCTTAATTTTCGAAGTTATAATCTCTGTTAGGGATTGACATATCCCTAGTGGTTTTAATTAAACTTTGGTGACCTCTGGCTTCTTCTAAAATTCTAAATTTTCAAAGTTATAATCTCTATTAGGAATTGACATACCTTCAGTTTTTAACAGTGATTTTGGTTGAACTTTGGTCACCTGTGGCTCCTTCCAAAATTCTAAATTTTCGAAGTTATAATCCCTGTTAGGGATTCACATATCTCTAGTTTTTAACAGTGGTTTTGGTTAAATTTTGGTTACCTCTGGCTTCTTCCAAAATTCTAAATTTTCAAAGTTATAATCTTTATTCTAAATCTTTGAAGTATAATCTTTATTAGGAATTGAAACATCTCCAGTTTTTAATAGAGGTTTTGGTTAAACTTTGGTCACCTGTGGTTCTTTCCAAAATTCTAAATTTTTGAAGTTATTATCTTTAATAGGGATTGACACATCCTCAGTTTTCAGTGGTTTTGGTTAAACGTTGGTCACCTGTGGCTCCTTCCAAAAGTCTCAGTTCTAAGTTTTAATTTTAATTAAAGATTAGCACATACCTTCAGTTTTTAACAGTGGTTTTGGTTAAACTTTGGTCACCTGTGGCTTTTTCCAAAATTCGAAATATTTAAAGTCATAATCTTTATTAGCGATTGATACATTCCCACTTTGTAACAGTGGTTTCGGTTGAACTTTGGACACCTCTGGCTTCTTCCAAAATTCTAAATTTTCAAAATTATAGTCTCTGTTACGGATTGACACATCGCCAGTTTTTAAGAATGGTTTTGGTTGAACTTTGGTCACCTCTGACTTCTTCCAAAATTCTAAATTTTCGACGTTATAGTCTTTATTAGGAATTGGCACATCCTTAGTTTTTAACAGTGGTTTTGGTTAAACTTTGGTTACTTCTGGCTTCTTCCAAAATTCTAAATTTTTAAAGTTATAATATTTATTCCAAATCTTTGAAGTATAATCTTTATTAGGAATTGACTCCAGTTTCTAATAGTGGTTTTGGTTGAATTTTGGTCACCTCTGGTTTCTTCCATAATTCCAAATTTTCGAAGTTATAATCTCTATTAGGAATTGAACTATACCCAGTTTCAAACAGTAGTTTTGATTAAACTTTGGTCACCTCTGACTTTTTTCAAAATTCTAAATTTTCAAAGTTATAATCTTTATTAGGAATTAACATATTTTCAGTTTTTAACAGTGGCTTTGTTTGAATTTTGGTCACCTATAGTTTCTTTCAAAATTCTAAATTTTTGAAGTTTTGAGTGGTTTTAGTTAAACTTTGGTCACCTGCAGCTCCTTCTAAAAGTCTAAATTTTTGAAGTTATAATTTTTATTAGGGATTGACACATCCCTAGTTTTTAACAGTGGTTTTGGTTAAACTTTGGTCACCTTCAGCTTCTTCCAAAATTCTAAATTTTCAAAATTATAATCGCTATTAGGGATTAACAAATCCTCAGGTTTTCACAGGGGTTTTGATTGAACTTTGGTCACCTTTGGCTTTTTCCAAAATACTAAATTTTCGAAGTTATAATCTTTATTAAGAATTAAAACATCCCCATTTTGTAACAGTGGTTTTGGTTGAACTTTGGTCACCTCTGGCTTCTTCCAAAATTCTAAATTTTCGAAATGATAATTTTTATTACGGATTGACACCTTTCCAGTTTTCAACAGTGGATTTGGTTGAACTTTGGTCACCTTTGGCTTCTTCTAAAATTTTAAATTTTCGAAGTTATAACCTTTAGTAGGAATGAACACATCCCCAGTTTTCAACAGTGGTTTTGGGTAAACTTTGGTCATCTTTGGCTTCTTCCAAAATACTAAATTTTTGAAGTTATAATTTTTATTAGGGATTGACGCATCCCCATTTTGTAACAGTGGTTTTAGTTGAACTTTGGACACCTCTGGCTTCTTCCAAAATTCTAAATTTTCGAAATTATAATCTCTATTACGGATTGACACATCCCCAATTTTTAACAATGGTTTTGGTTAAACTTTGGTCACCTCTGGCTTCTTCCAAAATTCTAAATTTTCGACGTTATAGTCTTTATTAGGAATTGGCACATCCCCAGTTTTTAACAGTGGTTTTGGTTAAACTTTGGTCACCTTCGACTTCTTCAAAAATTCTAAATTTTCAAAATTATAATCGCTATTAGGGATTAACAAATCCTCAGGTTTTCACAGGGGTTTTGATTGAACTTTGGTCACCTTTGGCTTTTTCCAAAATACTAAATTTTCGAAGTTATAATCTTTATTAAGAATTGAAACATCCCCAGTTTGTAACAGTGGTTTTGGTTGAACTTTGGTCACCTCTGGCTTCTTCCAAAATTCTAAATTTTCGAAATAATAATTTTTATTACGGATTGACACCTTTCCAGTTTTCAACAGTGGATTTGGTTGAACTTTGGTCACCTTTGGCTTCTTCTAAAATTTTAAATTTTCGAAGTTATAACCTTTAGTAGGAATGAACACATCCCCAGTTTTCAACAGTGGTTTTGGGTAAACTTTGGTCATCTTTGGCTTCTTCCAAAATACTAAATTTTTGAAGTTATAATTTTTATTAGGGATTGACGCATCCCCATTTTGTAACAGTGGTTTTAGTTGAACTTTGGACACCTCTGGCTTCTTCCAAAATTCTAAATTTTCGAAATTATAATCTCTATTACGGATTGACACATCCCCAATTTTTAACAATGGTTTTGGTTAAACTTTGGTCACCTCTGGTTTCTTCCAAAATTCTAAATTTTCGAAATTATAATCTCTATTACGGATTGACACATCCCCAATTTTTAACAATGGTTTTGGTTAAACTTTGGTCACCTCTGGCTTCTTCCAAAATTCTAAATTTTCGACGTTATAGTCTTTATTAGGAATTGGCACATCCCCAGTTTTTAACAGTGGTTTTGGTTAAACTTTGGTTACTTCTGGCTTCTTCTAAAATTCTAAATTTTCGAAGTTACAACATCTATTAAATATTGACATATCTCCAGTGGTTTTGGTTCAACTTTGGTCACCTATGGCTTTTTCCAAAATTCTAAATTTTTGAAGTTATTATCTTTATTAGGGATTGACACATCCCCAGTTTTCAGTGGTTTTGGTTAAATTTTGGTCACCTGTGGCTTCTTCCAAAAGTCTAAATTTTCAAAGTTATAATCTTTATTAAAGATTGGCACATCCCTAGTTTTTAACAGTGGTTTTGGTTGAACTTTGGTCACCTATGGCTTCTTCCAAAATTCTAAATTTTCGAAGTTATAATCTCTTTTAGAGATTGACACATTCTCATTTTCTAACAGTGGGTTTGGGTAAACTTTGGTCACCTCTGGCTTCTTCCAAAACTCTAAATTTAAGAAGTTATAATCTTTATTACCGATTGACACATCCCCAATTTTTAACAGTGGTTTTGGTTAAATTTTGATCACCTCTGGCTTCTTTCAAAATTTTAAATTTTCGAAGTAATAATCTTTATTAGCAGGGGCGGCCTTAGCCATTGCGAGGCTCCGGGCAGGTAGATCTTTGCGAGGCCTTTGTCTTGGTGGAATTAGTTTTAACATAGGCGTAGCTAGAATAGGGCATGGTAGGGCGCTAGCCACCCCCTTGCTCATGCAGATAAACGAAAATTTATATTCAACTGAGGACTTTCTCTAAGAAATTTCCATTTGGCAAAATTGATCCTTCTTTAAGCTATTGACATTTTCTCAAAATTTGGACTTATTTCTCAAAATTCGTCTTTTTTCATAAATTTCTTTCGAAATTTTAAATTTATTTCTAAAATTCGATTTCTTTCATCAGAATCCGACTTAAGTCAAAATTTGGAATTTTTATCTCAAAATCCATCGTCTTATTTTTCGAAATTCTACCATTCTTCAAAATTTGTTTTTTCCAGAAACTTCCGCTTTTCGTTAAATTTGGATTTTCTGAAAATTTTCACTTGTTTATCAAGATTTACCTTTTTCCTCAAAATTTGATGGATTTTTTAGATGAAAATATTTATCTGGAAATTTTTATAATGACTTGTAGAAATTTTGTAAAAGGACCAAAATTCCGAGAAAATTTTCCCTGGAATGGTTTATAACTGAAATACAACTTGTTTCTCAAAATTTCGACGTTTATCTCAATAATCGACATTTTCTGACTTAGGGTGGGGCAGTCTGTCTCTGATTCAAGCGGTCAAGAGCAAATTCTAGAAATTGCATTTTTCTCAAAGTTTGTTCTTTTTCCAAAATTTCGACAAAATTTGACTCCCTCTCTCTCTGAAGAATTTCGAGTGTTTACTAGATTTCGACTTTTTTCTTAAAATTTCGATCTTTTTTTTTGTTTTTCAAGGAAAACAAAATTTAAATTTCCAGAATAAGACGAATTAAAAAAAATCGAAACTTGGATATTTTTCCAAAATCCGTCCTTTTTCGCAAATTTGAAATTTATCCTAAAATCCCATCGTTTTTTTCATAAACAACTATTCTCAAAATTGTACTTTTTTTTAAAGTTTGATTTTTTTCTGGAAAATTTAGAATTTTGATGCTTCATTTGGTAGTTTTTTCTAGAAATGTCGACTGTTTTTCGAAGATTTCGTTTTTTTAATTTCTTTAATTTTACTAACATTAGGTTTTTTTGAAGGTTTTTAACTTTTAGAATTTGATTTTTCAGAAATTTTGACAGGTTTCTTAAAATTTGCCTTTTTATCGATATTTTTATATCAGCTTTGCTAAAAATTTTGATTTTTTTTCTCCTAAAATTAGTTTAAATTCGTCTTTTTCGAAATTTCGACTTTATTCTCAAAATTCTACTTTTTGGACTTTTCTTTCGGAAATCATTTTTTCTATCAAAATTCTGCCACTTTTCGTAATATTTTTTTTTTTTTAAAATTTTGACTTTTTTAAACTTGACTCTAGAAATTTCAACTTCATTATTTCGCCTTATTTTCGAAATTTTCACGTTTATTTTAAAATGCGATGTTTTAGTTTCTGGAACTTCCTGAATTTTTTTCTCGAAATTCGCTTTTCCTTAAAATTTCAGTTTTCTCGAAATTCATCTGTTTTTTTGAAATCGTCTGTTTTCTCGAAATTCGTCTGTTTTCTCGAAATTCGTCTGTTTTTTCTAAATCAGATCGGCATATTATCGAAAATTAAAAATATTAGGAACAATATTTTTGGGTAATTTCGTGAAAAAGATTTCTTGTACATTCAATTTCTTTATTGAAATTTAAATATTGTGACAAAATTAGAATAACAAAGTAAAAATTTTGAGAAAAATGCTTTTGGAAATTGCAAAGTTTTTCACAATATTTGACCTTTGGAAATATTTTGGCATATTAGAATTTTTAGTATTATTCGAGGTTTTCAAAAAGGTTGGGGTTTTATTCAATTTTGGTTTTGTAAAAAATCCTTTCCCAAAAAAGGGCTTTTTTCTCAAAATTCGTCGCTTTCAAAATGACGATTTTATTTCTACATTTTTCTCTTACAATTGAGCTTTCACTTTTTTAATATTCGGTTGTTTCTGAATGTTTTTAAAATGTAAATTTCCGAATATTTCATTTTTCTCAAAACTTGTCTTATTCTGGAAATTTTGACTCATACTTCAACTAGGGATGTTCTATGCTTCTGGACATCTCTTCTTACAGTGAAAAATTTTTCCCAAAGTTTCAACTTTTTTTGAAAATTACGTGTTTTTTTCACAAAATTCCACCCTTAAAAATATAATTTTTTCGAATTTTCAACATTTTTTGAGATCTTTTGAAAGGATAGAATTTTATTTTAATCACGATTTTTTAAACATTCAAACTTTTTCCCAAAATTCATTTTTGCTCGTCTCTTTCAAAATTAAAATTTCTCTTGAAAATGTTCACTTTTCTTTAAGAGATTTCAACCTTTTTCTTGATATTTCGACGGTATTTTTTAAAATCGTTATTTTTTGAAATCTTCGAAATTTGGATAGTTTTTAGTTTTCCGAAAGGATCGGTTTTTATTTTAGATTCAATTTTCTGACTGTTTTCGCAAAGTTGCACTCTATTTTCAAATTTCTAAGTTAATCTGAAAATTCGATTACTCATTTCATGTAGTTAAATGAAAATATTTTTCCTCGAAATTCGTCTCTCTCAAAATTAAATTTTCTTTTGAAAATGTTTATTTTTACTTTAAAAAAGATTTCAGCCAATTTCTCGACATTTCGACGATATTTTTCAAAAATCGTTATTTTTTAAAATCTTTGAAATTTCGATGGTTTTCAAGGTTTTCCGAAAGATTCGGTTTTTATTTTAGATTCAGTTCGGCTCTATGTCCAAAATTCTAAGTTAATCTGAAAATTTGATTTCTCAGTTCATGTAGTTAAATATACATATACTCAACTGGAACGTGTTCCGGTTTTCTTTTTTTTTAATCAATTTGTCAAAATGATTATTGCTCCTCCCTCAATGAAATCCTACCTCCAGCCATGAGTTTTAATGATAATGCTTGACGAAAAATGCAAAGTTATAAACAAATAAATTTAGGCTTTTAAAATTGTTTATTGGAAATTACGAAAAATTAATAAATACAAAGCTAATAAATTAATATTAATCGTGATAAATTAAGGTGCACTAATATCTTAAAAGAATCAGGGATTTAGAAATGATGACGCTGCTCTTATATAAAAGCATAACCCAACGACAGTTGACAGGTGAAATGAAACAAGGGAATTCCCCGAATCGCAAATACGAAGGAAATGGAGTACTAGCAGGTTTTATTTAGCCCTTGCAGTTGGCAGTACTTGTGGCATTGGTACTAAATTTCGTCAATGTGAAAGAGAAGGAAAGAAACATTCATTGGAGCGAATGAGACAGATATCAGCGCGATAACTACCACTCCAGAATTCGTGCTAATGCGCGAGGCCTCCTGAAAGGGCGAGACCCCGGGCGGTTGCCCTGCTCGCCACCCTCAAAGGCCGCCCTTGTTTATTAGGGATTGATATACAGGGTGTTACAAAAGTCCGGGCCGCTACTTCAGGAGCATATTCTACACATTAAAATATGAAAAATGTTGAAATACATTTTTTTCTTTAAATTGCCTCCTAACGGAGATATGACCATTTAAAGATGGCGCCCCTAAAGTGGTTTTTTTACTACAAAAAGTTAACGGTTAGTAGCAAAGTCATGAAATTGGGCAAGCAGTTAAAGAATTGGATTAGGCATATTCTCATGTAACATATTTTTTAAATAAGCAGTAGCGTGGTGTGTAGGGGGTTGCCCGCGATTATTTTTTGCCGTAACTTTTTTGTATTGCAATATTTCGACACAAAAGTGCCATAATCGTAAAAAGCCACATTTTTTATACAAAAAAGGTACTCTTTCTCAAAGTCGCTAAAAGTAACCGTTTCCGGGAAAAAGGCGTTTAAATAATCCTATCCCGTCTTCGAAATTCTAACTAATTTGTATAAGAAAAAATAAGTTGGTTATGCAAACTGATCGTAAAGAAAACAATTGTACTTGACAATATCTGCCAGAGATTGACGTTGTGTCACTGATAAAATTTGGTCGTAAGCTGTAAACTTTAGCAGTTTTTGTTGTCAATAGTAAGTGTAGTAGTTTTTTAACTTTTCATTATTTTGATAAAATGGACTATTCAAATCAAGAAATGGCCGATATGCATTTAATGTACGGGCTTGCAAATTGTAATCGTGCTGAAGCAAGACGGCTTTATGCTGAACGTTTTCCTAATAGACACCTACCAGGAGAAAAATTGTTCCAGAAAATTCATGCTCGTTTATGTGAAACAGGAAATTTTGTTTTCAAAGGCGAACGTGTTGGAAGGCCAAACGCAGAAGTTGCTAATTTAGAGGAGCGTGTGCTTCAGCGAATTGAAGAAGATCCATGTGTCAGCACTAGACAACTTGCTTTAGCCGAAGGAGTAAATCACGTAACTATCTGGCGAATTTTGAAATTTTACCAATTTTACCCCTATCATTTTCAAAGAGTGCAAGGGTTACTTGCTGCTGATTATCCTCCAAGAATAGAATTTTGCAACTGGCTATTGCATAAGATCGCTGAAAATGAGAACTTTCCATCGCTCATATTATTTACGGACGAAGCGGGTTTTACCAGAAACGGGATACTTAACTTTCACAACATGCATCAGTGGCAAGTTGAAAATCCCAATGCAGTTATTCAGTCGAGACATCAGCAACATTTTTCACTTAACATTTGGGAAGGAATAATAGGGGACTCTATAATTGGACCGTTTTTTTTACCTCATAGGTTAACAGGAGCATCATATAGACATTTTTTGCAAACAGAGTTACCCGTGTTACTTGAAAATGTTCCACTCATAACAAGACAGCGAATGTGGATAATGCACGATGGGGCACCTGCCCATTTTAGTGCAGTTGCTAGGGAATTTTTGAATAACAACTATCATCAACGATGGATAGGTCGAGGAGGTCCGATACCATGGCCAGCTAGGTCTCCTGACCTCAACCCACTTGATTTCTACTTATGGGGACATCTAAAGCAGATCGTCTACTCCACACCAGTTGACAATATCAATGATCTTCGTGAACGAATTGAAAATGGGTTCAACCAGATTCACAATACACCAGGCATTTGCGAAAGAGTAAGGAGTTCCCTTAGAAGACGAGCCGAGCAATGTATTGCTGCAGGGGGCAGTAATTTCGAACACTTGCTTTGATTTTTTTTTTCCTAATTTTGTACTATTTTTATATCAATGCAGTTAGTAGTGGATAAATTAGAAATTTGCAAAACGAATTCTAATAAATGCAACAATTTTGTTTAAACGCTTTTTTCTCGGAAACGGTTACTTTTAGCGACTTTGAGAAAGAGTACCTTTTTTGTATAGAAAATGTTGCTTTTTACGATTATGGCACTTTTGTGTCGAAATATTGCAATACAAAAAAGTTACGGCAAAAAATAATCGCGGGCAACCCCCTACACACCACGCTACTGCTTATTTAAAAAATATGTTACATGAGAATATGCCTAATCCAATTCTTTAACTGCTTGCCCAATTTCATGACTTTGCTACTAACCGTTAACTTTTTGTAGTAAAAAAACCACTTTAGGGGCGCCATCTTTAAATGGTCATCTCCGTTAGGAGGCAATTTAAAGAAAAAAATGTATTTCAACATTTTTCATATTTTAATGTGTAGAATATGCTCCTGAAGTAGCGGCCCGGACTTTTGTAACACCCTGTATATTCAGTGTTTTACAGTGGTTTTGGTCAAACTTTGGTCACTTGTGGCTTCTTCCAAAATTTTAAATTTTTGAAGTTATATTCTTTATTAGGGATTGATACTTCCCCATTTTGTAACAGTGGTTTTGGTTAAACTTTGGTCACCTGTAGCTTCTTCCAAAGGTCTAAATTTTTGAAGTTATAATCTTTACTAGGGATTGACACATCTCCACCTTGTAACAGTGGTTTTGGTTGAACTTTGGACACCTCTGGCTTCTTCCAAAATTTTAAATTTTAGAAGTTATAATCTGTATTAGGGTTTGACACATCCCCAGTGTTTAACAGTGGTTTTGGTTGAACTTTGGTCACCTCTGGCTTCTTCCAAAATTCTAAATATTTGAAGTTATAATCTTTATAAGGGATTGACACATCCCCAGTGTTTAACAGTGGTTTTGGTTGAACTTTGGTCACCTCTGGCTTCTTCCAAAATTCTAAATATTTGAAGTTATAATCTTTATAAGGGATTGACACATCCCCAGTGTTTAACAGTGGTTTTGGTTGAACTTTGATCACCTCTGGCTTCTTCCAAAATTCTAATTTTTTGAAGCTATAATCTCTATTAGGGATTGACATATCCCCAGTTTCTAACTGCGCTGTTGCCGAACTTAACACAGCTCCAGAAGACATAAGGATTAGAAAGTCATCAAAATGTTGAAACTGTTTGAAAAAATACAACTTAGGTGTTTTACATTTTTTAGGTACATCAAGCAAAGGTACTGCAAGCGTGGATGCAGTTTGCACATGCGATGGAGATGACCAAGTTCCATCAAAACTTCCTAGTTCCTCAGGATTTGAGGGTGGTGAGCTATACCGTGTAAGATTTGTTTATGTTTATTTAATTTCATAATTTAATTTCAGCTTCAGCTCGAAAACCATCCGTTACAAGTGACAAACCTGGTGAGAGTTACTGTGGTAGTTAAATCTGCTTCTAAATCCTTCAGAATAGATTCATCATGAATGCTTTTTTCAAATGTTTGTTATGTATTAAATTAAACAAAGCAGAAACAGGCCCAATTACTGAGGCATGGCTCGTTGTCCCATCTGTAATGTTTCTGGTTTTGAATAACATGTGCCTAAAAAAGTCAGAATTAAAACTGTTTTAAATGCTTAAATGATTTGACAATTTTTTTCCCCCACTGGATTGACTAATGGTTCAAATGTGAAACAAACATCAGTTGATTTTCGCATCTTTTTATTTTTTTTTAGGGTCCATCAAGAAATCGTCTCTTGCAGGTGACAAAACTGGTGAGTTTCAATGAAATATCTTGAACTGAGATAACCGAAAACACTCCTAGCAAAATTAACAGTTGATTAATTGTGCTCGTTGTTCCAGGGAGTTTTGAAACGGCCCAAACTTGCCTCTGTGATTCAGGTGAACCTCAGGTTACTTCCAAGCATGGCAGCTGCGCCGAAGTCGACAAGTGTAAGTTGATTGCAATTTGGTGGTTCAGAATTAATTCGCTTTCACTTCAGCTTCAACTAAGAAATCATCTCTTGGAAGCGATAAAGGTAAGAACAAATTCTGTGTAAAATTCGAAAAAAAAATTAACCACATTTTACAATAAGCGAGTTTTTTCTTTCTGTTTACAGGCTCAGAACGAAAGTGTTCAACTACAAGCGATGTAATAGGTGACTACCTAGTGTCCTAGTGAATTTGAATGCCTACTGATATTACAATTTAATGTTTACTGACTTGAAATTTACTGACATTAAAATTGAATGTTTACTGACATCAAATTTACTGACATTCAAATTTAATGTTAACGAACATGAAATTTAACTGACATTAAAATTTAATGTTTACTGACATGAAATTTATTGACATTAAAGTTTATTGTCATTCAGTATTCAAATTTAATGTCAGTGTACAAAAAAATGCATTTTTATTTTTGTGGTTTTCTGATAATTTGATGATAAACACTGTCACACGTTGTTTCAGGTGAAGCAAAACTGACCATTTCAGAATGTGAATGTCTTCTAAAGCAGATTCACAAATCTCAGAATATTGTTGGTTCCCCTTGTCAATATGTGTCGATATGTCCAGAAATTGAAAACTGTGGGTCCTTTATTTATATTTATTTAATTACTTTTGATTAGAACAATCTTAAAAGTTGCAAATTTATTTATTCACGAGTGAATGATCAGAATGATCACAGTGATCTTAGTAGTTTTGCAAACTGAATGTTTGTTGCATAAATCCATCGCTGATGCTATTTTATTCTGTTTTCAGTCTTCATTTCAGAAAAGTCGGAGACTGCAATTACCAAATCAGGTAAGAAACATGATGTGTTTTAAAATTTGGGTAATGTTCCTTACATTATCCTTAAATCCATAAGGTTACCATTTAAGTATTCTTCTAATATTGAGTATCCTAACAATAGTGTTTTGCTAGGTGTCACTTAGTATTCTAGCGTAAGGTTTGACATTTTAGACAATATGTGTGCGTACTTAGAACTATTTGCATTTATTCCTCCCCTAATTGACATTGAAACCCATTATGGTACAATTACACTAGATACCTTATTCGGTACATTTCTCTCTGACATAAAATAAGTGTGAGTCATCCTAAGAGAAGCTATTCAAGACTCCAGAGTCTCAGATAGCTTCTCTCAGGATAGCTGACACTTATCTCAGCGAGAAATGTAAGGATAGAGTGTTTAGTGTAAATGTACCCTATGGGGTATTACCACAGGGTTAAATACAATCACACTGGAAACAATCTGCTCATTAATAGTGAAAAAGTATCCTTGCAGCATGGATAGTGACCAAGAGCATGAAATATGTGTCAATCATTCTGAGAGAAGCTATTCGAGACTCGAGAGTCTCACGTAGCTTCTCTCAGGATAGCTGACACTTATCTTAGGGAGAAATGTAAGGAGAGAGTGTCTAGTGCACCCTATGGGGTATTACTTCAGAGTTAAATACAATCATACTAGAAACAATCTGCTTATTAATAGTGAAAAAGTATCCTTTTAGCATGGACAGTGATCAAGAGCATAAAATAAGTGTCAATCATCCTGAGAGAAGCTATTCGAGACTTGAGAGTCTCAGATAGCTTCTCTCAGGATAGCTGACACTTATCTCAAAGAGGAATGTAAGGAGAGAGTGTCTAGTGTAAATGTACCCTATGGACTATTACCACAGGGTTAAATACAATCACACTCGAAACAATCTGCTTATTAATAGTGAAAAAGTATCCTTGCAGAATGGATAGTGACCAAGAGCATGAAATATGTGTCAATCATTCTGAGAGAAGCTATTCGAGACTCGAGAGTCTCACGTAGCTTCTCTCAGGATAGCTGACACTTATCTTAGGGAGAAATGTAAGGAGAGAGTGTCTAGTGCACCCTATGGGGTAGTACTACAGGGTTAAATACAATCATACTAGAAACAATCTGCTTATTAATAGTGAAAAAGTATCCTTTTAGCATGGACAGTGATCAAGAGCATAAAATAAGTGTCAATCATCCTGAGAGAAGCTATTCGAGACTTGAGAGTCTCAGATAGCTTCTCTCAGGATAGCTGACACTTATCTCAAAGAGGAATGTAAGGAGAGAGTGTCTAGTGTAAATGTACCCTATGGACTATTACCACAGGGTTAAATACAACCACACTCGAAACAATCTGCTTATTAATAGTGAAAAAGTATCCTTGCAGAATGGATAGTGACCAAGAGCATGAAATATGTGTCAGTCATTCTGAGAGAAGCTATTCAAGACTCGAGAGTCTCACGTAGCTTCTCTCAGGATAGCTGACACTTATCTTAGGGAGAAATGTAAGGAGAGAGTGTCTAGTGCACCCTATGGGGTATTACTTCAGAGTTAAATACAATCATACTAGAAACAATCTGCGTATTAATAGTGAAAAAGTATCCTTTTAGCATGGACAGTGATCAAGAGCATAAAATAAGTGTTAGTCATCCTGAGAGAAGCTATTCGAGACTTGAGAGTCTCAGATAGCTATTCTCAGGATAGCTGATACTTATCTCAAAGAGGAATGTAAGGAGAGAGTGTCTAGTGTAAATGTACCCTATGGACTATTACCACAGGGTTAAATACAATCACACTCGAAACAATCTGCTTATTAATAGTGAAAAAGTATCCTTGCAGAATGGATAGTGACCAAGAGCATGAAATATGTGTCAATCATTCTGAGAGAAGCTATTTGAGACTCGAGAGTCTCACATAGCTTCTCTCAGGATAGCTGACACTTATCTTAGGGAGAAATGTAAGGACAGAGTGTTTAGTGCACCCTATGGGGTAGTACTACAGGATTAAATACAATCTTTCTAGAAACAATCTGCTTATTGATAGTGAAAAAGTATCCTTTTAGCATGGACAGTGATCAAGAGCATAAAATAAGTGTCGATCATCCTGAGAGAAGCTATTCGAGACTTGAGAGTCTCAGATAGCTTCTCTCAGGATAGCTGACACTTATCTCAAAGAGGAATGTAAGGAGAGAGTGTCTAGTGTAAATGTACCCTATGGACTATTACCACAGAGTTAAATACAATCACACTCGAAACAATCTGCTTATTAATAGTGAAAAAGTATCCTTGCAGAATGGATAGTGACCAAGAGCATGAAATATGTGTCAATCATTCTGAGAGAAGCTATTTGAGACTCGAGAGTCTCACATAGCTTCTCTCAGGATAGCTGACACTTATCTTAGGGAGAAATGTAAGGACAGAGTGTCTAGTGCACCCTATGGGGTAGTACTACAGGGTTAAATACAATCATACTAGAAACAATCTGCTTATTAATAGTGAAAAAGTATCCTTTTAGCATGGACAGTGATCAAGAGCATGAAATATGTGTCAATCATTCTGAGAGAAGCTCTATGAGACTCGAGAGTCTCACGTAGCTTCTCTCAGGATAGCTGACACTTATCTCAAAGAGGAATGTAAGGAGAGAGTGTTTAGTGTAAATGTACCCTATGGACTATTACCACAGGGTTAAATACAACCACACTCGAAACAATCTGCTTATTAATAGTGAAAAAGTATCCTTGCAGAATGGATAGTGACCAAGAGCATGAAATATGTGTCAATCATTCTGAGAGAAGCTATTCGAGACTCGAGAGTCTCACGTAGCTTCTCTCAGGATAGCTGACACTTATCTTAGGGAGAAATGTAAGGAGAGAGTGTCTAGTGCACCCTATGGGGTAGTACTACAGGATTAAATACAATCATACTAGAAACAATCTGCTTATTAATAGTGAAAAAGTATCCTTTTAGCATGGACAGTGATCAAGAGCATAAATTAAGTGTCAATCATCCTGAGAGAAGCTATTCAAGACTTGAGAGTCTCATATAGCTTCTCTCAGGAGAGCTGACACTTATCTCAAAGAGGAATGTAAGGAGAGAGTGTCTAGTGTAAATGTACCCTATGGACTATTACCACAGGGTTAAATACAACCACACTCGAAACAATCTGCTTATTAATAGTGAAAAAGTATCCTTGCAGAATGGATAGTGACCAAGAGCATGAAATATGTGTCAATCATTCTAAGAGAAGCTATTCGAGACTCGAGAGTCTCACGTAGCTTCTCTCAGGATAGCTGACACTTATCTTAGGGAGAAATGTAAGGAGAGAGTGTCTAGTGCACCCTATGGGGTATTACTTCAGAGTTAAATACAATCATACTAGAAACAATCTGCTTATTAATAGTGAAAAAGTATCCTTTCAGCATTGATAGTGACCAAGAGCATAAAATATGTGTCAATCATCCTGAGATAAGCTATTCGAGACTCGACAGTCTCAGATAGCTTTTCTCCGAATAGCTGACACTTATCTAAGAGAGAAATGTAAGGATAGAGTGTTTAGTGTAAATGTACCCTATGGGGTATTACCACAGGGTTAAATACAATCACACTGGAAACAATCTGCTCATTAATAGTGAAAAAGTATCCTTGCAGCATGGATAGTGACCAAGAGCATGAAATATGTGTCAATCATTCTGAGAGAAGCTCTATGAGACTCGAGAGTCTCACGTAGCTTCTCTCAGGATAGCTGACACTTATCTTAAAGAAAAATTTAAGGAGAGAGTGTCTAGTGCACCCTATGGGGTATTACTACAGGGTTAAATACAATCACACTAGAAACAATCTGCTCATTATTAGTGAAAAAGTATCCTTTCAGCATGGATAGTGACCAAGAGCATAAAATAAGTGTCAATCATCCTGAAAGAAGCTATTCGAGATTCGAGAGTCTCCGATAGCTTCTCTTAGGATAGCTGACACTTATCTCAGAGAGCAATGTAAGGATAGAGTCTCTAGTGTAAATGCCACCCTATGGGGTATTACCACAGGGGTAAAATACAATCACACTCGAAACAATCTGCTCATTAATAGTGAAAAAGTATCTTTTTAGCATGAATAGTGACCAAAACCATACCAGAAAAAGTTCTGCTTGAAAAGTACACTTTTATTCTGGGAAAGGGAATGTTCTCTTCGACACTTTCGCTAAAAATAGTCTTTAAAATAAAATATTTTTTAATTTAATCAATCAATCGAAGATCTATTTTGCATTTTGGGATGGAAAAACTTTGTCCAGATGCAAGAAAAATATCTAAAAATTTCTAATTTAATCAACCCAAGATTAATTTGTTTACGATTTTGGAACCAAAAAAGTTTTTTTTTCTTTTTTTTATAGCTTTTGTCGAAATCCAAGAAAATATTAGATTTTCATTTTAGCTGCATCCAGCAAGCAAGCTGTCGCTGCTGAACTCCCATGTGTGTGTCCCCCTGAAGCACCAAAGATCTCTTCAAAACCTTCCAGCGCTTTACAAGTCGAGAAACGTAACTCGGGTTGTATTTCGAATGAAATTGTATTTAATAACTAAATTTTTAGCTTCATCGAGAAAGTCATCCCTTGTGAGCGATAAAACTGGTAAAAATTTAACAAAAAAATGAACATTCACAGATAGCTCATTTAATTTTTTTCAGATACGTCAAATAAACACAAGGCCAATGTCCATCGAATTTCAGCAGAACCCCCCTGCGTTTGTGACGATGGTAATTGTTTGTTAAGCAGCTGAGACAAGGTTTTATTTTATTTAATTATTTTTTAGCTACGCCTGTCAAAAAGTCATCACTAACTAGTGACAAAGCAGGTAATATATTGCTACAAGCTTATCGGTTCGATTCATTACACTTGATGGATCATTCCCACTCAACTCGGATCACCTACAACTGAATAATTAACTCACTTATTGACTTCTAACTGCTAACTCACTACTTAACTACACCGACTCTAACTGACTTCTCGAGGGAGAGCTGGCCGCTTTATATAGTTTTGGCCTCCAGGTTCTAGAACAATCCGGCAGATAAGGCTTATCGTTTTCCGAAATTTCCGGCTTATCCGTCGTTTGCTTCGTTATCGTGGCCGCTTTCCCCTTATCAGATCTTTCTAGAAACTTTTCTTATTCACTTAATTCAACAATTTACATTTCGTTACAATATTTTAAAATATCCTAAAGTAGATTTTCCTACTGTGAGAATTTTTTATTATTTTTCAGCGGCTTCCAGTAGAAAATCTTCAATTGCGAGTGGCGGAACAGGTAAAATTGACTAGAACAAAATTTAGATTCGTCCTGCAAAAGGACGACGCTTATTTTTTATTTCGTTTTACTTTTTATTTTTTGAGTCTGCGTTGCGAATACATCGTTTAATAGTTATGGTTATATCGCCTGTCAAATTAATATTCTGTGGTGAAAGAATCGAACGTGCTAAAGTCGATAATATTTACAGTCAACAACCATAGATTAGTCTCAGCCTTCCTTATGATACGGTCGCTGTAAAAATGTCCAACTTGTTGTTCATACAAGTACTCAATGGGACTCGAGTACTCTTGAGTACTTGTATGATTGACGAATGGCTATAAATTTCCAACTTGTTAAACATACAAGTATTCAATAGGATATTCTTCATGGTAGACCCTTATTGACCGGAAATAATATGTTTTTTTCAATTTATTTAACATTTCTTCGGCATAGTTTGGAAATATTTAAATTTTAATGGTTTGTTGACAATTTTCTAAACAGTTTTTGGAATGCGACTACGTGATATTTAAATTTATTAAAAACGTCACTTCATGACAGTTCACAAATTAAAAGGTTAGTTTATTTTACATAGAATAGAAATAATGAAAAATAGGAGACCAAAAATTAGATATGGAAAAAATAAAAATTTGTTTTTTTGATAAATTAGGAAAACTAACTAACCTCTTAATTTGTGAACTATCATGAAGTGACGTTTTAAATGAATTTAAATATCACGTAGTCGCATTTCAAAAACTGTTTAGAAAATTGTCAACAAATCATAAAAATTTAAATATTTCCAAACTAGGCCGAAGAAATGTTAAATAAATTGAAAAAAACATATTCAATGGGACTTGAGTACTCTTGATTACTTGTATGATTGACAAATGACTATAAGTTGGAAATTTTTACAGCGACCGTATAATGATGAGACCAGGAAAGACCGAAACTGATCTATGATTGTTGGCTGTTAATATTATCGACTTTAGCACCTTCGATTGGTTGTCGAACGGCGCTATTACTAACGTTGTATTTTACGAGAAACATTTTGGCTATACGCTAATTACATACATATTTCGAAAGCCAAAATAATTATTTTTTCAGCTGGATCTGGTAAAATCACTATCAAGGACGATTCCTGCGAATGCCCAGTGAGGCAGGCTCATAGAACTCAGAATATTGAGGGTGGTCCCTGTCAATATGTGACTATTTGTCCAGATGTCGAAAACTGTAAGTTTTACATACCATTTCCGTTCAAGTTACTTCAAAACTGGGGCAGATTACGCCCAGTTTTCTCTTTAGTGTTAGAAATTGTCTTGATTTAATAAGAAATTGAAATACCTGGACGCTTGAAATGGCTAATCAATCAACAGAATCGTAAAATTCATCGTTATGTCACCAATAAACCTAAGTAAATATGACTTGGTGCAGATGCCAAACCTCTGAACAATGACGGCCTTTGAGGATGGCAAGGAGGGCAACCGCCCGGGGCCTCGCTCTTGTAGGGGGTCTCGCGCAATAGCACGAATTCTAATGTTCATTTGAATTTCGAGCCTTAACCGCGCATTATAAAACTGGACTCGCTGCTCCCTTGCGTGGTAGTTATCGCGCTGATATCTGTCTCATTCGCTCCAATGAATGTTCCTTTCCTTCTCTTTCACATTGTCGAAATTTCGTACCAGTGCCACAAGTGCTGCCAACTGCAAGGGCTAAACAAAATCTGATAGTACTCCATTTTCTTCGTGTTTACGATTCGGGGAATTCCCGTGTTTCATTTCAGCTGTCAACTGTCGTCGGATTATGCTTTTATATTAGAGCAGTCGTCATCATTTCTAAATCCCTGATCCTTTTAAGACATTAATGCACCTTATTTATCATGATTAATAGTTTGTTATCTTTCTCTTTAAAAATTAAAGGACAAAGCTTGTCCCCTGAAGCCAAGAAGAATATTTTTGAAAACACCCAAGGACCGGTCTGCTCCACCAAAAAAAATCTTTGTTTTTAGTTTCCAATAAACAATTTTAAAAGTCCAAATATATTTATTTATGTCTTTGCATTTCTAGTCAAGCATCGTCATTGAAATTCATAAGCGTAGGCATGATTTAGTTCAGGGAGGGGCAAGAATCATTTTGAAAAATTCATAAAAAAAGAAAACCGGAAAACGTTCCGAGTATATGTATATTTTCATTTAACTACATGAAATGAGTAATCGAATTTTCAGATTAACTTAGAAATTTGAAAATAGAGTGCAACTTTGCGAAAACAGTCAGAAAATTGAATCTAAAATAAAAACCGATCCTTTCGGAAAACTAAAAACTATCCAAATTTCGAAGATTTCAAAAAATAACGATTTTAAAAAATACCGTCGAAATATCAAGAAAAAGGTTGAAATCTCTTAAAGAAAAGTGAACATTTTCAAGAGAAATTTTAATTTTGAAAGAGACGAGCAAAAATGAATTTTGGGAAAAAGTTTGAATGTTTAAAAAATCGTGATTAAAATAAAATTCTATCCTTTCAAAAGATCTCAAAAAATGTTGAAATTTCGAAAAAATTATATTTTTAAAGGTGGAATTTTGTGAAAAAAAGATGTAATTTTCAAAAAAAAAGTTGGAACTTTGAGAAACATTTTTCACTGTAAACGGAAATTTTCAGAAGTATAAAACATCCCTATTTCTAGTACGAGTCAAAATTTCCAGAATAAAACAACTTTTGAGAAACATGAAATTTTCGGAAACTTAAATTTGAAAAAAAATCAGAAAAAAAACGAATATTAAAAAAATGAAAGTTCAATTTTGAGAGAAAAATGTAGAATAAAGTCGTAATTTCCAGAGTGACCAATTTTTTTGAAAAAACCCTATTTTGGGAAAGGATTTTTTAGAAAACCGAAATTGAATAAAAACCCAACCTTTCAGAAGAACTCGAAATTTCTAAATATGCCAAAATATTTCCAAAGACCAAATGTTGTGAAAAAATTTGCAATTTCCAAAAACGCTTTTCTCGAAATGTTTACTTTTTTATTATAATTTTGACATAATATTTAAATTTCAATAAAGAAATTGAATGTACAAGAAATCTTTTTCTCGAAATTATCCAAAAATATTTTTCGCAACATTTTTAATTTTTGATAATATGCCAACCTAATTTAGAGAAAACAGACGTATTTCGAGAAAACTGAAGTTTAAAGGAAAAGCCAATTTCGAGGGAAAAGTCCAGAAAGTTCCACAAACTAAAACAAGGCATTTTGAAATAAAAGTCAATATTTCGAAAATAAGGCGAAGTATGAAGATGAAATTTCTAGTCAAATTTAAAAAAGTCAAAATTTAAAGAAAAGACAAATATTCAGAAAAGTGGCCTAATTTTGATAGAAAAAATGATTTCCGAAAGAAGAGCCCAAAAAGTGGAATTTTGAGAATAAAGTCGAAATTTCTGAAAAGACGAAATTAAACTAATTTTAAGAGAAATTCAAAATTTTTAGCAAAGTTGAATATCGAATTTTGATATAAAAATATCGGGAAAAAGGCAAATTTTAAGAAACCTCTTAAAAGTTCTGAAAAATCAAATTCCAAATGATCAAAATCTTCAGAAAAATCCGATCTTAATAAAAATAAAGGAATTAAAACAAACGAAATCTCTGAAAAGCAGTCGACGTCTTTAGAAAAACTACCAAATGAAGCATCAAAGATCGAGATTTTCCAGAAAAAAATCAAACTTAAAGAAAAAGTGCAACTTTGAAAATAGTCGTCCGTTTGTGGAAAAACGAGTCTTGAAAAAAAGTCAAAATTTTAAGAATGATACGAATTTCTAGGAAAAATATTCAGTTTTCCGGGAACATACAGGATGGTATTTTAGGATAATTTTAAATTTGCGAAAAAAGGCGGATTTTGAGAAAAATATCAAAGTTTCGATTTTTCCAAATTTGTTTTTTTTTTTGCAAATTTCGATTTTTTTCCCTTGAAAAACAAAAAAAAGATCGAAATTTTGAAAAAACAGTCAAAATTTAGTAAACACTCGAAATTCTTCAGAGAGAGTCAAATTTTGTCGAAATTTTGGAAAAGGGACAAATTTTGAGAAAAATGTAATTTCTAGATTTTTCTCTTAAGCGCTTGAATCAGAAGCAGACTTGCGCCCTATTCTGCCCTAAACTGAGTCAGAAAATGTCCAATATTGAAACAATCGTCGAAATTTTGAGAAACAAGTTGTATTTCCCCATTCCAGGGGAAATTTTCTCGGAATTTTTGTCTTTTTACAAAATTTCTAAAAAAGTTATTATAAAAATTTTCAGATAAATATTGTTATCAAAAAATCGATCAAGTTTCAAGCAAAAGGGTAAATCCTAATAAAAAAAGTCGAAATTTTCAGAAAATCAAAGTTTAAAGAGAAGTTGAAGTTTCTGAAAAAAACTAATTTTGAGAAATGATAGAATTTCGAAAAATAAAACGATGAACTTTGAGATAAAAATTCGAAATTTTTAGTTAAGTTGGATTCTGATAAAATAAATCGCATTTTAGGAATACATTTGAAATTTCCAAAGAAATTTATGAAAAAAGACGAATTTCGTGAAATAAGTCGAAATTTCGAGAAAACATCAATAGCTTAAAGAAGGACGACTTTTGTCGAATGGAATTTTTTTAGAGAAAGTCTCCTCAGTTCAATATAAATTTTCGTTAACCACACGAGCTAGGGGGGGGGAGGCAAGCCCCCTACCCTGCCCTATTCTCACTCCGTCTATGTTAAAACTAATTCCACAAAGACGGGGGCCTCTTAAAGATCTACCCGCCCGGAGCCTCGCAATGGCTAAGGCCACCCCTGCCTCTGAATAAATTAGGGTTTTCCAAGCAGAATGATTTCAACAAAAACCTAATATTCTCTTGATTTAATAAGAAATTCAAATATAAGAAATCTTAAAATGACTAATCAAGCATCAGATTCGTAAAATTCATTGTTATGTCACCAAGAAACCTAAGTAAATATGACCTGGTGCGGATGCCAAATCTCTGAATAAACTAGAGTTTTCCAAGGAGAATGATTTCAACAAAAACCAGATATTTTTTTGATTTAATAAGAAATTCAGATACCAGAAATCTTGAAATGACTAATCAAGCATCAGATTCGTAAAGTACATTGTTATGTCACCAAGAAACCTAAGTAAATATGACTTGGTGCGGATGCCAAACCTCTGAATAAACCAGAGTTCTCCAAGGAGAATGATTTCAACAAAAACCAGATATTCTCTTGATTTAAAAAGAAATTCAAATGCCAGAAATCTTGAAATGACTAATCAAGCATCAGATTAGTATAATTTATTGTTATGTCACCAAGAAACCTAAGTAAATATGACTTGGTGCGGATGCCAAACCTCTGAATAAATTAGGGTTTTCCAAGGAGAACGATTTCAACAAAAACCAGATATACTCTTGAGTTAATAAGAAATTTAAATATCAGAACTCTTGAAATGGCTAATCAAGCATCAGATTCGTAAAATTCATTGTTATGTCACCAAGAAACCTAAGTAAATATGACTTGGTGCGGATGCCAAACCTCTGAATAAATTAGGGTTTTCCAAGGGGAATGATTTCAACAAAAACCAGATTGTCTTGATTTAATAAGAAATTCAAATACAAGAACTCTTGAAATGACTAATCAAGCATCAGATTCGTAAAATTCATCGTTATGTCACCAAGAAATTTAAGGAAATACGACTTGGTGGGGATGTCAAACCTCTGAATAAATTAGGGCTTTCCAAAGAGAACGATTTCAACACAAATTAGCCAGAAGGCCACCAAACGAAAAGCAAAAAAAAACTAAGAAATAGTCAAATTTTTTGGTCCTAGGACTGGAAATGTACTTAAAAAAATTGAAATACCAATTTTGTCTTGTTTTTTTTTATAAAAAATGTCGCTCTCTTCGAAGGGTGAACTTTTGGAGCTTCATATCATGTCATTTGGATCCAGCCTCAATACTGTTGATTAGGATCCCACCATCATCAGGAAATATGCTGTTAGGATCGAATGTTTTCCAGAATTGGGTGCATTAGGGAACTATTACTTAAAATGTAGAACGTCCACCATCATTTTCGGAACTAAAAAATTAGGATATAACAGTATGCTAACCGTAGCAGAGTGTAATGATTTTTTTTTTGAATTATTTGATCCAAAATGACAATTACTTCATTTCTTAATGTTGTCTTCAGTTTAATAATAATATTTTATTAAACCGGTTGCAGATATTGTTAAAATAACGAAGTAATTATTGGTGGAATTGTTTTATATTTTGATCAAAAATCTCCTTGATTGTTGCAACTGGTAATTTGTTAATTTCTTTTCAGTCGACACCAGTGAAAGTACAACTCCTTCAGTCAAAAAAACAGGTAAAGTAAAGTATTTAATTATAGATAATTTGAATATAATAATCAATTTCAACCATTGTAGTCGACTGCTAAAAAAATAAGTAAATATCATAAATTTTAATTTAAGTAACTTTGTATTTTTTTTTACAAATATCATCTTGTTTTATTGGAAAACGTGACGCTATATGCCAAGTTATACTAGTGCTAGTATTCTAGTGCTTCTTCTAGTTCTTCAGCTATAAAAACAAAGCTAATGAGATTTTTTGCTAAGGCGGAGAATTGTCTTCAGCAGAAAAGAGAGATACTCTGTTCTGCTGGTGATGGAGACCAAATATTATACAGCGTGTCCCACTAGTGCGGGAAAGTCCAATATCTATCTTAAAATGAGGAATATATGGATTATTCTTTTTACGTTGTTGTCACATTTCTCAAAATGTACAAATTAAAAATATTTTTAACTACACAGGGTGTTCCACTTTTCCTGGCCAGACACCAACTTTTGTTTTTTAAATAGAAACACACATTTTTTATATTCTTTTCGGATTCTACATCAAAAATAAAGGGTACTTTCTGTAGAATAGTTCTATTCGAATATTCACGGTTTTTGAGTTATCTCTCTTGAAAGGTTTTTCTAGTCGATATTGGCTGTTTACATTATTTGATACTAACAGGTTATGCTAAGAGCTACTATGCCCATTTTTTTTATCAGATGTTAAGTAAGGACTACTCTTCCGAATTGTGCTCCAAAAACTGCCCTGCGTTATATAGGGTGACCAAAATATCATGTCGAAATTGACAATTTAAAAATTGAAAAATTTCGAAAATTTTAAATGCAACACCCTGTATATTTTCATACCATGAGATGCAGAATTAAATTCTCTACAACTTTGCTACATCTGCTTATATACCTAAATTCATTAGTTTCTCATGAAATCTCATTTTTATGAAAAAATGCGAAGTTTACAAATAGTTTATTTGTAAGATAACGTAGTAGGCACCTGTCAAAGGATAACTAGTGGGACACGCTGTATATTCAGTGAAAGCCTAACTTCCCTGAAGAAGAATTAAAGAAGAAGAAAGTTTTTTTTTACCTAAATCGAGCCAAAGAACTAGAAAAACTTACTTGAAGAAAGGATAATTCCGCTCCTTTTATAATAAGTAGATTCTTCACAAAATAACAATTTTCTTCTACTGAAAGGAATCCTCACTTATGAAAGAAAACATCCACTTTATTAAAAACAAACTTAAACAAAAAAGTAGTTTGTTTTATGCTTCTTTCATTGATTAATTTAGAGGTTTGGTGTGGTTTTAGGTCATAAATAGTCAAAATTCTATAATGTGATGATTTATGGATTAATGTGAAAAAAAAGAGATGTTACCTATCATATTTTAGGTTATAAAATTAGGATACTAGAAAAAATTTAAATGGGATGGATTAATAGACATAAAAACATAATATCTCTATTGTTCTTTAACAGGTCTGCAAATTAAGACAGATGGGAGCTGTCAGTGTTCCGCTCATGAAATGACTGAACAAACCAAAGGTGATACCTCTCTGTTTATTCTTAGCATGACCAGTTCGATGTAAATTGTGACTCGTTTCAGTGTCGACACCGAAAGAATTTAGAATAGATTCAGGAAGTTTTAAATGTTCACTTGAATTGATTTCGAAAAGGTTCGGAACTGAAAGTAAACCTGAAGGTAAACCACACGAAACTTTTGTGCATATTCAAGTCCTTTATAACTTAGGGTGCGTTTAGATTGGATACTTTATTCCGTACATTTCTCTCTGACATACAATACTTTGATCTCTGACTTAAGTGTCAACTGCCCCGAGAAAAGCAATTCGCAACTGTGAAGATAAATCTCCGATAGCTTCTCTCAGTATAGTCGACACCTATGTCAGAGAGAATAAAAAGTGTCTAGTATAAACGCACCCTTATTTCTTTAAAATTGTCACACTTAATATTTCGTATACTTTTTTCGTTTAATACATTCCATAAAAAATATTATAAGATAAAATGTTGATAAGATTTTTAATACGTTCAAATTCCAGCAAGAACCGAATCTATGTACCCAAATTTCCATAGAAGTCATGACGAAACTTGTCAAAATTCTGAAATTTGTAAAATTCTGCAACCTTCTGTTGGTAAGTTTCGAGGGTGTGGCGGTAAGATCAATTTAAGGCCGAACTGTAGGGCCAAAAATTTCTACATTGGGACACCACCTCGACACAACACGTAGTCGATAAAAAAAATTAATTTTCTGCTATTCCACATTTTTGTAACTTTGATATTAAAAAATTAGCCAGAAAAGACAACTTGATGAAAAATTATGAAAGACCAAAACCTCGCTGTTTTCAAAATTACTATTTAATACATAGAAGATTTTTGTTGAGTGTTTTGTAACAATTAATTTTGGATTGTAATTTTATTACAATATCTGTTCTTTAAAGTGTCCAGAATATCACAAAGAGGGGGAATTCCCCAATAAAATTGTCCTAAAGGAGGCCCCCATTTTTATACCTTTAGTACTGGAAAATTGACAAGCCAGAAAAGACAGCTTGTTGAAAAACTATTTAATCCTTTAAGTGGGGACAAGGGGTCTGTAATTTTTGAGAATCAGTACATCTCGTTTACTGCTTTTTGCTAATAATTATAGTTTTTTAGTTTAAAAGTTGAATTTTTATACTGTAAATCCTGCAAATCTTGTCCCCCTGAAACCAAGAAAAATTAAACCCTTGTTGTGTTTTTTTATCTTTCTTGGTTTCAGGGGACAAGATTGTATTTGAATTTTTGAAGACAACCAAGGACCAGTCCGCTCCACCAAAAAATATGTAAATCCTTTCATTTGAGAACTATTAATCTTCTGCCAGCCTTAGTTTGTCAATATTAATAATATTTAATAAAATTTTCCCTCAAATATTGGGGTCTGTTCGTGTCCAGGCTCATGTTATAAAAATGAATTGTCCACATTTATAGGTTCAGGATTTAAAGCTTTTTATTTTCAAAATTACGAAATAATACATCCAAAATTTTTGTTCAATAATTTGTAGCAAGTATTTGTATTTTATTTACATTAATTGTAATTGTAAATGTAATTTTTTTACATGATGTTTCTTTTCAAGGGTTTTAGAATATCAGGAAGGAATTCTCTAGTAAAATTGTTCTAAATATGAAACATTTTTGTCAGACGATAATTTTCTAGTGAATTCTTTAGTGAATCTAGTGAAAAGATTTCGGTTGTAAACTTATTCAAATTTCGGTCTTGCATTAATCTCACCCTTGATAATTTCACCAGAGTACATAATAAAATTTTTGATCTTTGCTAGTTCCATCGAGCAACAAAGAGAGTGAAGCCTGTGTATGCTTTACAGATTTCATGGAAGAAAATGTTATTGGTAAGACTTAAACCTTTGATTTGATGACCTATTTAAATTTTTTACTTTTTATACTTAGTTCCTACCGTAAGCAAAGGTACTGATCCTTGTAAATGTTTCAACGATTTAATAGAAGTGCCCCAAACTGGTAAGATAATTTTTTCGAGTTATTTCTGCAAGTAACGTAAGCAGCCATTGGTCTATTTTCCCAGTTTTGTCAATTTTGTATTGAATTGATATCAGTGGCGGATTAAATTCTGAAAGCACCCTAGGCAAGTGTTGTTTGGGTGCTCCTCGTACTTTAACAACTAAAAAAAAATGTTTGATGGTGGAACGGACTGGTCCTTGGTTATCGTGATTGGTTCTTGAGCATATCCGTTTGTATACCAGCATCCCTAGACAAGTTTTTTTTTTTTCAATTTATTTAACATTTCTTCGGCCCAGTCTACCATGAAGAATATCCCTAGACAAGTTGCCTAGTTTCCCTTGTGGATAATCCGCCACTGATTTCTGTAAAAATGAGGCTTCAGCTTAGACACATTAGGCCATAAAAAAGCTTTAAAAAAATGTAAAAATTTAAAGGTGGTTCATCGCCATCTATCCTTGATTTCGTATCCTACTCGAAGTACTTCGAAGGCATAATGGGGTTACCCTTTGCGAGTGAATTGAATTTAAAAAAAAAAACATTTTATTAAAGCTTTAGTAGAATGTGGAGACACCTTTTTCTCATTAGACTATTTTTAAATGAAATTTTGACCAAAAAAACTGGACCATCGTGCTGCTTAAACTAGAATTTAATTATTGTTTTGTTCAAAAATCTTCCTAGGTTCCAAACCGAGTGATAGTCAACGAGTTAAAGAGCTGGAGGAATCTACTTGCCATTGTTCCATTATAAACGCAATCTTAGAACCGAATGAAGGTAATTATATTAGGGCAAACCATCGAAGAAATAAAGAAAATATGTTTAAAAAAATTCTGATAGTCTTCAGTATTACAAAATTAAAATCGAAAGTTGAAAGACTAAGAAGTTATGTTTTTTACTAATTTTTTTAACCAAAGCGAAAGATATTAAACTGAAAAGTGTAAATTTTGGGAAAAAAAGTCCAATTTTTTTTATTACAATTAACAACAGCCACATTTTTGAAGGGAATAAAAATTTTGCCTCTGTAGTCGAAATTTTATGATAAAAGAAGAAGCGTTTAAAATGTAAACCCAAAATTGCAGTAAAAAGTCAAAATGTCGAGATTAAACCCAAAAATGTTTAAGGAGTCAAAATATTCTAAGCAAAGTGTAAATTTAATTTTACAACAGAAATTTAAAAAAAGAAACAAATTTCAAAATTTCGAGTTTTGACTCCAAATTTCGTAACAAAAGTTGAGCTTTGGGTCAAAATCTCAGAAAAAAGCCCAACACTGAAAATGAAACTACAAACTTTCGAATTTTTAAGGATTTTTAAAGGATTTGGAGATAACCACACTTTTGAAAAGAGTACAAATTAAGAAAAAGTTTACTTCGATTATAGAATTAAATTAAAATTAAATATCAAGTTAATTTAAAATTTAAAAAGCTTGAATGTACAACTTTAGAAAAATTAAGTGAATTTTCAGAAAAAAATGTGCAATTTCTAGATAAAATTCGAAAATGGATTTAAAGTTCATAAAAAAATATGAAATTTCGACGACAATAATATCTAATTTCGAAATTAAAGTCAAGATTTCGAAAATGTAAACATTTTGAACTTTAAAATCGACATTTTAGGGGCAAGTGGGAAATTTTGAATATTTGTACTCAAATTTTAAAATGCAAAAAAACTAAATAACAAAGTTGCCTTTAAAGTAAAGATTTAGGAAGAAGAAGAAACACTGGAAATTGTCGTCAGTTCAACAGTTCAACATTTTCAAAGTGGCCAATTTTCAAAAAAAATCAACATTTAGTTTGTACCTGAATTGAAAACAAATTAAAATAATTGTAAGCTCGACGTTTTGATAAATTGGCAGAAATTTCAAAAAAAATTTGAGCGTTAACTCCTAATGGTGAGAACGAAGCAACATTTGAGAAAAAATAGCAAAATTAAAAACAAGCTGGATGTTTATGGATTTTTGCTTTTTCGAAATCTCATCAAATAGTTTGAATTTGAATAATGAGAATTTTGAATAAATCAGCATATTAAACAAAAAGTGGATATTGATATAATATAACTGATAAAATACTTGTCTATTTAACAATAAATATAACAAATATGGCACCATTTCACCAAGTTAGAGTTTTAAAAATGGTGCAATGGACAGCTCTTTGGTTATCTTCAAAAGTTGACACGCAAATCTTGTCCCCTGAAACCAAGAAAGGTTAGAAAACACAAAAAAGTTTGGTCTAACACGTTTCGGTCAAGCCATTATCTTTAGAGAGTTAAAAATATTAAAATGTTGAGCTTTTGGTCAAAAAATGTTGAGCTTTGGGTCAAAATTTCAGAAAAAAGCCCAACACTGGAAATAAAACTACAAAATTTCGAGTTTTTAAGGATTTTTAAAGGATTTGGGGAAAACCACACTTTTAAAAAGAGTTCAAATTAAGAAAAAGTTTACTTTGATTAAAGAAATAAATAAAAATTAAATATCAAATTAATTTAAAATTTAAAATGCTTGAATGTGCAATTTTGGAAAAATCAGGTCAATTTACAGAAAAAATATAAAATCTCTAGATTAAATTTGATAATGGATTTGAAATTTATAAACACAATATGAAATTTCGACGACAATAATCTCCAATTTCGAAGTTAGTCAAGATTTTAAAAAGGTACAAATTTTGAAGCCTAAAATCGAAACTTTAGAAGCAAGTGGGAAATTTTGAAAATCTTTACTGAAATTTCGAAGTGCAAGAAAAAATTAAATAGAGACTTTTCAATTTTAATTCGTAACTAAATTGAAAACAAATTAAAATAATTGTAAGCTCGACATTTTAAGGAATAGACAGAATTCGAGGATAAAATTGCAATTTCGAAAAAAACGCCGAAATTTTGAGATTAAAATCGAGCTTGGTACTATGAGAATAAAATCGAGCTTTGCAAATTTTGACGACAATAATCTCTAATTTCGAAATTTTAGCTCCTAGCGAATATTTTTGAAAACATCCAATTCGAAAAAATACGAAAATTTTTAGAAAAACCCAAGCTTAAACAAATTCATAAAAAAACTGAAATTTCTAGGTAAAAATCAAAAATGAATTTACTTGTAAAAAAATATGAAAAACAACGTCAAGATATTTGAAAAAAAGTGTAAACTTGATTTTATAATGGAAATTTAAAGAAAAAAAAATATAAAATTGAAAATTTCGAGCTTTTACTCGAAATTTCGAGACAAAAGTTAAACTAAAAACTAATTAAACTGAACTAAAACTGTAATTTTATTAAAAAGAGGCTAGAATTTAGAAACTTTTTGAGAAAAATCGAGGTTTCAAAAGTTAAAATTTGAAGCACAATTTAATCGAGAAATTGCACATTTTTTTCTGAAAATTTACTCAATTTTTCTAAAGTTGTACATTCGTGCATTTTAAATTATGAATAAACTTAATATTTAATTTTAATTTAATTAATATATTAATTTATGTTTCAGTGTTTTTCTCAAAATTTTAATTAAATGCTTTCAAAAATAATTCTATACAAACCTATGCCCCCATTTTTCACAAAACTTCGACTATACAAGCAACATTTTTATTTATTTTTAAGCTATTTTTCATTTTCAATTTTCTAGAAACATCCGTTTGTTCTGGAAATTACGTTTAACCGTTGGTTTTTCTCGTTAACTGTTTTTTCTCAAAATGTCAAAGCTTTCTAAAAAAAATTTGAGAGAAACTAAACTTTTTTCCAAAAATATTTAGTCTTTTTTTATCAAAATTCGTAGTCAATCTCGATGAGTAGAATTTTTTCTCTAATGTCGCGTTTACCCTTAAGTTATCCTCGTTTTTTTTTTTCAAAAAACTTCTCCACTAAATTCAAAATTTATATTTGTTCTAAATATTTTATTTTTTCTTACAATCTCTACTTGATTTTTGAAACCTCGACTTTTTTCATGAATTTTCTAAATTATTGTGGTCAATCTCGATGTTTAGAATTCTTTCTCTAAATGTCGAATTTACCCTTAAGTCAAATTTTGAGTTTATGGCCAAAATTTTTGGAAATTTAAAGTTAAACTTGACACTTTGAGAAACAATTTTAAATTCGAGATTGACGATTGGCCACAAACTTATAGGAAAAGGCCAAAAATGTTGTAAATTTTAGCTATATATTACAAAAAAAAACCTTATGATTGTAATTTTAAAAATTCCTGACAGCGCAAATTGTCAGAAAAAATCTGGTTTTGGATTAAAATCGAAAATGGATTGGATTATAAAAAAATGTGAGATGTCAAGGAGAACTCATCTAGTTTCGAGATTTTCAAAATTTTAAAAATTAAACATTTTGAGTTTTAGGAATTTTAGGAAAAACTGGGGGAACATTTAAAATGTGAAACCAAATTTCGAAATATTTAGAATGTTTCTCCCTTTTTTTCCCTAAAATTTCGACTTTTAAACTCAAAAACACGTTTCTACAGCCAAGATATCATCTTCAGAGAGATATTGCAACCTAGTTAGAGCAACGTCTGTTGTGTTTTTTAATCTTTATTGGTTTCAGGGAACAAGATTTGTATTTTAAATTTTTGAAGATAACCAAGAATTAGTCCGTTCCCCAAAAAAGTAAAAAGAAATAAAAATTTTGCGGTTGCCATTGAAAGTTATGAAAAATAGGGAAGTATTAAAATGTAAATCCTAAATTTCAGGAAAAAATGTATGTTAGAATTTTGAGATTAAATACAGAAATACAGAAATCCAGAAATACATAAATCCAGAAATACAGAAATCCAGAAATACATAAATCCAGAAATACATAAATCCAGAAATACAGAAATCCAGAAATACATAAATCCAGAAATCCAGAAATCCAGAAATACAAAGAAAGGTCAAAATATCTAAAACAAAAAAAAATTAACGAGTTTATGATGGAAATTTTCAAAAGTACCAAGAAAGGTCAAAATATTTAAAAGAAAGAGAAAGGTAAAGAGTTTATAACGAAAATGTTCAAAAAGGATAAAATTAGGTTGAAGTTTTGAAAAAGTGACGACAGATTTTACTAGAAATTTTAGGAAAAATGTTAAAATCGAAATTATACTCGAAATTTCAGGAGAAAAGTCAAAGTTTCTAAATTAAAGTCGAAATTTTGCAACAAAATAAAACTAAAAATTTTATTCAAAACTTCTTTGAATTTTTGTCCTGATGCAGCCAATTCTGACAAAGACACTTCCATTGGAGTGGTTAATTCACTAAAACTAAGGTCACCTTTGCGAGTGGTTAAAAAATAATTAAAAATATCGAAACTTACCGAAAACTTTTTCATCAATTTCAAGAGAAAAGTCAAAGTTTCAAAATTAAAGTGGAAATTTTGGAACCTGTCAAAAATAAAACCAAAAATTTCATTCAAAACTTAGGACTTTTGTCCTGATGCAGCCAGTTCTTGCAAAGAAACTTCCATTAGGGTCCTTAATCCATTAACAGTATTAAGGTCGTCCTTTGTGAGTGGATTGTATTTAAAAAATAATAAAAAATATCGAAACACACTGAAAACTTTTTCATAAATTTCAGGAGAAAAGTCAAAGTTTCAAAATTAAAGTCGAAATTTTGCAACATAAAATAAAACTAAAAATTTTATTCAAAACTTTGAATTTTTGTCCTGATGCAGCCAATTCTGGCAAAGACACTTCCATTAGAGTGCTTAATTCACTAAACCAAGGTCACCCTTTGCGAGTGGTTAAAAAATAATTAAAAATATCGAGACTTACCAAAAGCTTTTTCATCAATTTCAAGAGAAAAGTCAAAGTTTCAAAATTAAAGTGGAAATTTTGCAACCTGTCTAAAATAAAACCAAAAATTTTATTCAAAACTTAGGACTTTTGTCCTGATGCAGCCAGTTCTGGCAAAGAAACTTCCATTAGGGTCCTTAATCCATTAACAGTATTAAAGTCGTCCTTTGTGAGTGGATTGTATTTAAAAAATAATAAAAAATATCTAAACCTACTGAAAACTTTTTCATAAATTTCAGGAGAAAAGTCAAAGATTTAAAATTAAAGTCGAAATTTTGCAACATAAAATAAAATTAAAAATTTTATCCAAAACTTTGAATTTTTGTCCTAATGCAGCCAATTCTGACAAAGACACTTCCATTAGAGTGGTTAATGCACTAAAACTAAGGTCACCCTTTACGAGTGGTTAAAAAGTAATTAAAAATATCGAAACTTACCAAAAACTTTATCATTAATTTCAAGAGAAAAGTCAAAGTTTCAAAATTAAAGTGGAAAATTTGCAACCTGTCTAAAATAAAACCAAAAATTGTATTCAAAACTTAGGACTTTTGTCCTGATGCAGTCAATTCTGGCAAAGAAACTTTCATTAGGGTCCTTAATCCATTAACAGTATTAAAGTCGTCCTTTGTGAGTGGATTGTATTTAAAAGATAATAAAAAATATCGAAACTTACTGAACACTTTTTCATAAATTTCAGGAGAAAAGTCAAAGTTTCAAAATTAAAGTCGAAATTTTGCAACATAAAATAAAACTAAAAATTTCATTCAACACTTTGAATTTTTGTCCTGATTCAGCCAATTCTGGCAAAGACACTTCCATTAGAGTACTTAATTCACTAAACCAAGGTCACCCTTTGCGAGTGGTTAAAAAATAATTAAAAATATCGAAACTTACCAAAAACTTTTTCATCAATTTCAAGAGAAAAGTCAAAGTTTCAAAATTAAAGTGGAAATTTTGCAACCTGTCCAAAATAAAACCAAAAATTGTATTCAAAACTTAGGACTTTTGTCCTGATGCAGCCAGTTCTGGCAAAGGAACTTCCATTAGGATCCTTAATCCATTAACAGTAGTAAGGTCGTCCCTTTGTGAGTGGCATTGTATTTAAAAAATAATAAAAAATATCGAAACTTACTGAAAACATTTTCATAAATTTCAGGAGAAAAGTCCAAGTTTCAAAATTAAAGTCGAAATTTTGCATCATAAAATAAAACTAAAATTTTTATTCAAAACTTTGAATTTTTGTCCTGATGCAGCCAATTCTGGCAAAGACGCTTCCATTAGAGTGCTTAATTCATTAAACTAAGGTGACCCATTGCGAGTGGTTAAAAAATAATTAATAATATCGAAACTTACCGAAAACTTTTTCATCAATTTCAAGAGAAAAGTCAAAGTTTCAAAATTAAAGTGGAAATTTTGCAACCTGTCCAAAATAAAACCAAAAATTGTATTCAAAACTTAGGACTTTTGTCCTGATGCAGCCAGTTCTGGCAAAGAAACTTCCATTAGGATCCTTAATCCATTAACAGTAGTAAGGTCGTCCTTTGTGAGTGGATTGTATTTAAAAAATAATAAAAAAAATCGAAACTTACTGAAAAGTTTTCTATAAATTTCAGGAGAAAAGTCAAAGTTTCAAAATTAAAGTCGAAATTTTGCAGCATAAAATAAAACTAAAAATTTTATTTAAAACTTTGAATATTGTCCTGATGCAGCCAATTCTGGCAAAGACACTTCCATTAAAGTGCTTAATTCACTAAACTAAGGTCACCCTTTGCGAGTGATTAAAAAATCAATAAAAATATCGAAACTTAGGGAAAACTTTTTCAACAATTTCAAGAGAAAAGTCAAAGCTTCAAAATTAAAGTGGAAATTTTGCAACCTGTTTAAAATAAAACCAAAAATTTTATTCAAAATTTAGCACTTTTGTCCTGATGGAGTCAGTTCTGGCAAAGAAACTTCCATTAGGGTCCTTAATCCATTAATACTAAGATCGTCCTTTGTGAGTGGATTGTACTCAAAAAATAATTAAAAATATCGAAACTTACTGAAGACTTCTTCATAAATTTCGGGAGAAAAGTCAAAGTTCCAAAATTAAAGTCGAAATTTTGCAACATAAAATAAAACCAAAAATTTTATTCAAAATTTTAGACTTTTGTCCTGATGCAGCCAGTTCTGGCAAAGACACTTCCATTAGAGAGGTTAATTCACTAAAACTAAGGTCACCCTTTGCGAGTGGTTAAAAAATAAATAAAAATATCGAAATTTACCGAAAACTTTTTCATCAATTTCAAGAGAAAAGTCAAAGTTTCAAAATTAAAGGTCGAAATTTTGCAAAAAACTCAACATGGCTAAAAATAGAACCAAACATTTTATTCCGCCTGCATCAGGACTCTTGTCCTGATGCAGCCAGTTCTGGTAAAAAACTGACTGGGTCCTCAATTCATGCAAGACACCATTCACTTAAACTTGAACATTAATATTGCCTTTGTGATTTTCTTTCAGCGGAATTATTGGAGTCGCTTGGGGACACCAATTTCCTGTGCGAATGTCCCTTTGAGGCACCGGAACCAGTCAGAGGATTCGTCAAAATGGGGAAACCACCAGGTAAGGATAATTGAAGGGGTGGATCACTCAGCATCTTTACTGGAATTAGAGCTAAGCGATTTACTGAAATTTTTGCCTTGTTTAGACAATTTGGATAATGCAGCTTTAAGAATCGACATCGTTTGTCATCGTATGATGCCAAAACTTGAACCAGTGATTCCTTGCAAAATAATAAATCCACCAGTCCGCAGAGAGTGTAAGTTTTTCAAAAAAAAATATGACAACGAGTTTCCATTTTGTCATGAACTTCAAAATTTAAACAGTTCTTCTACATGGTTCAATTATGTCCAAAACCATGTCGATGAAATTAGACAGTTCTTTTTTGTGATTTACTTCCAGAAAGCGCATATTTAAAAAATTTAATCGCGAGGAGTTGTCAGCGCAATTCTGCAGTCTTGTAGCAGCCAAAGTGGTTTCGAACTTTTTAGCAATCATTTTTCATCCAAAATTCTTTCAACCATCGTCACCGATCTAAAAATCTATAGCCCATGGGTACTCATCTAATATAAATCTATCACGTAGGTGGTGCTGCAACCAGAAACACCCAAACTTTACCAATCCAAATCGTACCAGCAGATTACGACAGACACGAAAAATCCATCGGTCATAGAACCTGTAACCTGCAGAACACCAGAGTAACCAGAGCCTCTCAAGCTCCAGTTTATCCGAGCATGAGATCCAAGTGCAGAGAAGTACCACAGAGACCGTGCACCCCAGAAGAACGAGCTGCACTCATCCTTAAATACAGAAAACCTCCGGGTTTGGTGCTCAGGAGACGGGAGGAGCCACCTCCGCCGCAACAGCCAACTGTTTATTCACGTGTGAGTGGTAGCGATTCGGAGTGTTTGAATTTCTTAGATCAAATGCATATGAGGGAGAAGGAGCTGGAGAAGTATTTAGGGGGGCTAACCATACGGGAAGAGATGTTTGAGAAGCGATTTGAGGAGTTCAAGAATATAATAGAAATCGAAATTGGGATTCCATCGGCCAATAATCAAGATCATTCTTAACGCGATTCTAAATTTGTGTTTCTGTTATTTATGAGAAATAATTGTGAAAGAGAATAAAATGCTCTCAAATTCGTTTTTTTATAAATTTAAAGCTGGTATACACTCGTAGACAAAATTGGGGGACTGTCTGTTGAAAAATGGAGGATTTTGTCTATGGACAATCTCGAACGAATCTCAAATGGTTTAGGGATTTTGTCAGACGTCCACACCTGCGCAATTCAGCTGAACTAGTCCACACCTGCGCAATTCAGCTGAACTAGTCCACACCTGCGCAATTCAGCTGAACTAGTTTCTGTGACAGCATAAGTGAGACCAGGCCTGTAACCAGAATATTTTTTCGTGGGGGGGGGGGTCTGCGATCCTTCTGCTAAAACTACCTAGTCTTTGTTTGCGTTTAGGTTAGAGCTAAGAAGCCACGGTCCAATACTATTTTACTATTAATATTACTATTGTATATAAGTATACTAAAATATAAAAAAATACACTAAAAACATTTCTACAGTCTAACTCTTCTAACATTCTAACAAAGTAGTTGCAGAAAAAACTCTTTTTTTAAATTTTTTTCAAATTTTGATTTCGTTCATAATTTTTTAAAGTTTTTCTTAGGTTCAAGTTTCCTCTTAATGTCCAACTCTTTTTCTAACTGGCAACAACTTTAATTCCTACGTTTTTATTTTTGGCAATTTTGGGAATTATTTGTTATCCAAATTTGTAATATCGAAATGCGTTTGATTCTTCCGAATTTCGAAAATAATTTTTGCTTTCAAGTTAAATATCGTTTTTTTTTGAAAATGTTCGAAAAACGAATGTAGCACCGTCAGATTTAAATTGGAAATTTGGACGAAAAAAGACCAGATTTAACGAAAATCCCGAAATTTACGGAAAAAGTCTAAATTTTAGGAAAAACGTTGAAACTAAGATTTGATTTAAAAATCTTGAGAAAACAATAGCAAATTTGGGGAAAAATTCGATATTTCATTTAAAGAGCCCAAGGTTTCTTAGATACATAAAAGAATGTTAAGAAAACTAGAAAACAAACGTGTTCAACTCGTGCACATTCATTTTAGAGCACGTGGATGCTCCTGAAAGATCCTCAATGTTGTCCCTAAATTTGGGGACAAACTTCAAAATTGGCAACCCCGCAAATAGCGAAGTTCCATGATAAAGATAAAACTGTCGAGATTGGAGTAGAAATTCTAGAAAAAAATGAAACATTTCGATTTTAAATTTGAAAATTTCGGAAAACGAATGTAGAACGGTCAGATGCAAATTGGGAATTTGGAAGAAAAAAGAACAAATTTCACGAAAATCCTGAAATTTACGGAATAAGTCCAAATTTTAGGAAAAACGTCGAAACTGAGATTTTAACTAAAAATCTTGAGAAAAAAATAGCAAATTTGGAGAAAAATTCGATATTTTATTTTAAGCGCCCAAGGTTTCTTAGATACATAAAAGAATGTTAAGAAAACTAGAAAACAAACGTGTTCAACTCATGCACTTTCATTTTAGAGCACGTGGATGCTCCTGAAAGATCCTCAATGTTGTCCCTCAATTTGGGGACAAACTTCGAAATTGGCAACCCCGCAAATAGCAAAGTTCCATGATAAAGATAAAACTGTCGAGATTGGAGTAGAAATTTTAGAAAAAAATGAGACATTTCGATTTTAAATTTGAAACTTTCGGAAAACGAATGTAGAACGGTCAGATTCAAATTGGAAATTTGGACGAAAAAAGACCAAATTTCACGAAAATCCCGAAATTTACGGAAAAAGTCCAAATTTTAGGAAAAACGTCGAAACTGAGATTTTAACTAAAAATCTTGAGAAAAAAATAGCAAATTTGGAGAAAAATTCGATATTTCATGTTAAGAGCCCAAGGTTTCTTAGATACATAAAAGAATGTTAAGACAACTAAAAAACAAACGTGTTCAACTCATGCACATTCATTTTAGAACACGTGGATGCTCCTGAAAGATCCCCAATGTTGTCCCTAAATTTGGGGACAAACTTCAAAATTGGCAACCCCGCAAATAGCGAAGTTCCATGATAAAGATAAAACTGTTGAGATTGGCGTAGAAATTTTAGAAAAATATGAGACATTTCGATTTTAAATTTGAAACTTTCGGAAAACGAATGTAGAACCGTCAGATTCAAATTGGAAATTTGGAAGAAAAAAGACCAAATTTCACGAAAATCCTGAAATTTAGGGAAAAAGTCCAAATTTTAGGAAAAACGTTGAAACTGAGGTTTGAACTAAAAATCTTGAGAAAAAAATAGCAAATTTAGAGAAAAATTCGATATTTTATTTTAAGCGCCCAAGGTTTGTTAGATACATAAAAGAATGTTAAGAAAACTAGAAAACAAACGTGTTCAACTCATGCACATTCATTTTAGAATACGTGGATGCCTCCTGAAAGATCCCCAATGTTGTCCCTAAATTTGGGAACAAACTTCAAAATTGGCAACCCCGCAAATACTGAAGTTCCGTGATAAAGATAAAACTGTCGAGATTGGAGTGGACATTATAGAAACAAATAAGACATTGCGATTTTAAATTTGAAACTTTCGGAAAACGAATGTAGAACGGTCAGATTCAAATTGGGAATTTGGAAGAAAAAGAACAAATTTCACGAAAATCCTGAAATTTACGGAATAAGTCCAAATTTTAGGAAAAACGTTGAAACTGAGATTTGAATTAAAAATCTTGAGAAAAAAATGGCAAATTTGGAGAAAAATTCGATATTTTATTTTAAGAGCCCAAGGTTTCTTAGATACATAAAAGAATGTTAAGAAAACTAGAAAACAAACGTGTTCAACTCATGCACATTCATTTTAGAACACGTGGATGCTCCTGAAAGATCCCCAATGTTGTCCCTAAATTTGGGGACAAACTTCAAAATTGGCAACCCCGCAAATAGTGAAGTTCCATGATAAAGATAAAACTGTCGAGATTGGAGTAGAAATTTTAGAAAAAAATGAGACATTTCGATTTTAAATTTGAAACTTTCGGAAAACGAATGTAGAACCGTCAGATTCAAATTGGAAATTTGGAAGAAAAAAGACCAAATTTCACGAAAATCCTAAAATTTAAAAAAAAAGTCTAAATTTTAAGAAAAACGTTGAAACTGAGGTTTGAACTAAAAATCTTGAGAAAAAATAGCAAATTTAGAGAAAAATTCGATATTTTATTTTAAGCGCCCATAGATTAGATACATAAAAGAATGTTAAGAAAACTAGAAAACAAACGTGTTCAACTCGTGCACATTCATTTTAGAGCACGTGGATGCTCCTGAAAGATCCCCAGTGTTGTCCCTAAATTTGGGGACAAACTTCAAAATTGGCAACCCCGCAAATAGCAAAGTTCCATGATAAAGATAAAACTGTCGAAATTGGAGTAGAAATTTTAGAAAAAAATGAGACATTTCGATTTTAAATTTGAAACTTTTGGAAAACGAATGCAGAACCGTCAGATTCAAATTGGAAATTTGGAAGAAAAAAAGACCAAATTTCACGAAAATCCCGAAATTCACGAAAAAAATCCGAATTTCAGGAAAAACGTTAAAATTGAGATTTGAACTAAAAATCTTGAGAAAAAAATGGCAAATTTAGAGAAAAATTCGATATTTTATTTTAAGCGCCCAAGGTTTCTTAGATACATAAACGAATGTTAAGACAACTAGAAAACAAACGTATTTAACTCATGCACATTCATTTTAGAACACGTGGATGCTCCTGAAAGATCCTGAATGTTGTCCCTAAATTTGGGGACAAACTTCAAAATTGGCAATCCCGCAAATAGCGAAGTTGCATGATAAAGATAAAACTGTCGAGATTGGAGCAGAAATTTTAGAAAAAAACGAGACATTTCGATTTTAAATTTGAAACTTTCGGAAAACGAATGTAGAACTGTCAGATTCAAATTGGGAATTTGGAAGAAAAAAGACCAGATTTCACAAAAATCCTGAAATTTACGAAAAAAGTCCAGATTTTAGGAAAAACGTTGAAACTGAGATTTGAACGAAAAATCTTGAGAAAAAAATAGCAAATTTAGAGAAAAATTCGATATTTTATTTTAAGAGCCCAAGGTTTCTTAGATACATAAAAGAATGTTAAGAAAACTAGAAAACAAACGTGTTCAACTCATGCACATCCATTTTAGAACACGTGAATGCTCCTGAAAGATCCCCAATGTTGTCCCTAAATTTGGAGACAAACTTTAAAATTGGCAACCCCGCAAATAGCGAAGTTCCATGATAAAGATAAAACTGTTGAGATTGGCGTAGAAATTTTAGAAAAAAATGAGACATTTCGATATTAAATTTGAAACTTTCGGAAAACGAATGTAGAACGGTCGAGATGCAAATTGGGAATTTGGAAGAAAAAAGACCAAATTTCACGAAAATCCTGAAATTTACGAAAAAAGTCCAAATTTTAGGAAAAACGTCGAAACTGAGATTTGAACTAAAAATCTTGAGAAAAAAATAGCAAATTTAGAGAAAAATTCGATATTTTATTTTAAGCGCCCAAGGTTTCTTAGATACATAAAAGAATGTTAAGAAAACTAGAAAACAAACGTGTTCAACTCATGCACATTCATTTTAGAACACGTGGATGCTCCTGAAAGATCCCCAATGTTGTCCCTAAATTTGGGGACAAACTTCAAAATTGGCAACCCCGCAAATAGCGAAGTTCCATGATAAAGATAAAACTGCCGAGATTGGACTAGACATTTTAGAAAAAAATGAGACATTTCGATTTTAAATTTGAAACTTTCGGAAAACGAATGTAGAACCGTCAGATTCAAATTGGAAATTTGGACGAAAAAAGACCAAATTTCACGAAAATCCCGAAATTTACGGAAAAAGTCCAAATTTTAGGAAAAACGTTGAAACTGAGGTTTGAACTAAAAATCTTGAGAAAGAAATAGCAAATTTAGAGAAAAATTCGATATTTTATTTTAAGCGCCCAAGGTTTCTTAGATATTTAAAAGAATGTTAAGAAAATTAGAAAACAAACGTATTCAACCCATGCACATTCATTTTAGAACACACGTGGATGCTCCTGAAAGATCCCCAATGTTGTCCCTAAATTTGGGGACAAACTTCAAAATTGGCAACCCCGCAAATAGCGAAGTTCCATGACAAAGATAAAACTGTCGAGGTTGGAGTGAACATTTTAGAAAAAAATGAGACATTTCGATTTTAAATTTGAAACCTTTGGAAAACGAATGTAGCACCGTCAGATTCAAATTGGGAATGTGGAAGAAAAAAGACCAGATTTCACGAAAATCCCGAAATTTACGGAAAAAGTCCAAATTTTAGGAAAAACATCGAAACTGAGATTTGAATTAAAAATCTTGAAAAAAAAAATAGCAAATTTGGAGAAAAATTCGATATTTTATTTTAAGCGCCCAAGGTTTCTTAGATACATAAAGGAATGTTAAGAAAACTAGAAAACAAACGTGTTCAACTCATGCACATTCATTTTAGAACACGTGGATACTCCTAAAAGATCCCCAATGTTGTCCCTAAATTTGGGGACAAACTTCAAAATTGGCAACCCCGCAAATAGCGAAGTTCCATGATAAAGATAAAACTGTTGAGATTGGCGTAGAAATTTTAGAAAAATATGAGACATTTCGATTTTAAATGTTAGACTTTCGGAAAACCAATGTAGAACCGTCAGATCTAAATTGGAAATTTGGAAGAAAAAAGAGTAAATTTCACGAAAATCCCGAAATTTACGGAAAAAGTCCAAATTTTAGGAAAAACGTTGAAACTGAGGTTTGAACTAAAAATCTTGAGAAAAAAATAGCAAATTTAGAGAAAAATTCGATATTTTACTTTAAGAGCCCAAGGTTTCTTAGATACATAAAAGAATGTTAAGAGAACTAGAAAACAAACATGTTCAACTCATGCACATTCATTTTAGACCACGTGGATGCTCCTGAAAGATCTCCAATGTTGTCCCTAAATTTGGGGACAAACTTCAAAATTGGCAACCTCGCAAATACTGAAGTTCCGTGATAAAGATAAAACTGTCGAGATTGGAGTGGACATTATAGAAAAAAATAAGACATTGCGATTTTAAATTTGAAACTTTCGGAAAACGAATGTAGAACGGTCAGATTCAAATTGGAAATTTGGAAGAAAAAAGACCAAATTTCACGAAAATCCTGAAATTTACGAAAAAAGTCCAAATTTTAGGAAAAACGTTGAAACTGAGATTTGAACTAAAAATCTTGAGAAAAAATGGCAAATTTGGAGAAAAATTCGATATTTTATTTTAAGAGCCCAAGGTTTCTTAGATACATAAAAGAATGTTAAGAAAACTAGAAAACAAACGTGTTCAACTCGTGCACATTCATTTTAGGATACGTGGATGCTCCTGAAAGATCCTCAATGTTGTCCCTAAATTTGGGGACAAACTTCAAAATGGGCAACCCCGCAAATAGCGAAGTTCCATGATAAAGATAAAACTGTCGAGATTGGAGCAGAAATTTTAGAAAAAAATGAGACATTTCGATTTTAAATTTGAAACTTTCGGAAAACGAATGTAGAACGATCAGATTCAAATTGGGAATTTGGAAGAAAAAAGAACAAATTTCACAAAAATCCTGAAATTTTCGAAAAAAGTCCAGATTTTAGAAAAAACGTTGAAACTGAGATTTGAACTAAAATTCTTGAGAAAAAAATAGCAAATTTAGAGAAAAATTCGATATTTTATATTAAGAGCCCAAGGTTTCTTAGATACATAAAAGAATGTTAAGAAAACTAGAAAACAAACGTGTTCAACTCATGCACATTCATTTTAGAACACGTGGGTGCTCCTGAAAGATTCTCAATGTTGTCCCTAAATTAGGGGACAAACTTCAAAATTGGCAACCCCGCAAATAGCAAAGTTCCATGATAAAGATAAAACTGTCGAGATTGGAGCAGAATCTTTAGAAAAAAATGAGACATTTCGATTTTAAATTTGAAACTTTCGGAAAACGAATGTAGAACGGTCAGATTCAAATTGGGAATTTGGAAGAAAAAAGAACAAATTTCACGAAAATCCTGAAATTTACGAAAAAAGTCCAAATTTTAGGAAAAACGTTGAAACTGAGATTTGAATTAAAAATCTTGAGAAAAAAATTTGGAGAAAAAATCGATATTTTATTTAAAGAGCCCAAGGTTTCTTAGATGCATAAAAGAATGTTAAGAAAGCTAGAAAACAAACGTGTTCAACTCATGCACATTCATTTTAGAACACGTGGATGCTCCTGAAAGATCCCCAATGTTGTCCCTAAATTTGGGGACAAACTTCAAAATTGGCAACCCCGCAAATAGCGAAGTTCCATGATAAAGATAAAACTGTCGAGATTGGAGTAGACATTTTAGAAAAAAATGAGACATTTCGATTTTAAATTTGAAACTTTCGGAAAACGAATGTAGAACCGTCAGATTCAAATTGGAAATTTGGAAGAAAAAAGACCAAATTTCACGAAAATCCTGAAATTTACGGAAAAAGTCCAAATTTTAGGAAAAACGTTGAAACTGAGGTTTGAACTAAAAATCTTGAGAAAAAAATAGCAAATTTAGAGAAAAATTCGATATTTTATTTTAAGCGCCCAAGGTTTCTTAGATACATAAAAGAATGTTAAGAAAACTAGAAAACAAACGTGTTCAACTCATGCACATTCATTTTAGAACACGTGGATGCTCCTGAAAGATCCCCAATGTTGTCCCTAAATTTGGGGACAAACTTCAAAATTGGCAACCCCGCAAATAGTGAAGTTCCATGATAAAGATAAAATTGTCGAGATTGGAGTGGACATTATAGAAAAAAATAAGACATTGCGATTTTAAATTTGAAACTTTCGGAAAACGAATGTAGAACCGTCAGATTCAAATTGGAAATTTGGAAGAAAAAAGACCAAATTTCACGAAAATCCTGAAATTTACGGAAAAAGTCCAAATTTTAGGAAAAACGTTGAAACTGAGATTTGAACTAAAAATCTTGAGAAAAAAATGGCAAATTTGGAGAAAAATTCGATATTTTATTTTAAGAGCCCAAGGTTTCTTAGATACATAAAAGAATGTTAAGAAAACTAGAAAACAAACGTGTTCAACTCATGCACATTCATTTTAGAACACGTGGATGCTCCTGAAAGATCCCCAATGTTGTCCCTAAATTTGGGGACAAACTTCAAAATTGGCAACCCCGCAAATAGCGAAGTTCCATGATAAAGATAAAACTGTCGAGATTGGAGTAGAAATTTTAGAAAAAAATGAGACATTTCGATATTAAATTTGAAACTTTCGGAAAACGAATGTAAAACGGTCAGATTCAAATTGGGAATTTGGAAGAAAAAAAAAACAAATTTCACGAAAATCCTGAAATTTACGAAAAAAGTCCAAATTTTAGGAAAAACGTCGAAACTGAGATTTGAACTAAAAATCTTGAGAAAAAAATGGCAAATTTAGAGAAAAATTCGATATTTTATTTTAAGCGCCCAAGGTTTCTTAGATACATAAAAGAATGTTGAGAAAACTAGAAAACAAACATGTTCAACTCATGCACATTCATTTTAGACCACGTGGATACTCCTGAAAGATCCCCAATGTTGTCCCTAAATTTGGGGACAAACTTCAAAATTGGCAACCCCGCAAATAGCGAAGTTCCATGATAAAGATAAAACTGTCGAGATTGGAGTGGAAATTTTAGAAAAAAATGAGACATTTCGATTTTAAATTTGAAACTTTCGGAAAACGAATGTAGAACCGTCAGATTCAAATTGGAAATTTGGACGAAAAAAGACCAAATTTCACGAAAATCCCGAAATTTACGGAAAAAGTCCAAATTTTAGGAAAAACGTTGAAACTGAGATTTGAACTAAAAATCTTGAGAAAAAAATAGCAAATTTGGAGAAAAATTCGATATTTTATTTTAAGCGCCCAAGGTTTCTTAGATACATAAAAGAATGTTAAGAAAACTAGAAAACAAACGTGTTCAACTCATGCACATTCATTTTAGAACACGTGGATGCTCCTGAAAGATCCCCAATGTTGTCCCTAAATTTGGGGACAAATTTCAAAATTGGCAACCCCGCAAATAGCGAAGTTCCACGACAAAGATAAAACTGTTGAGATTGGCGTAGAAATTCTAGAAAAAAATGAGACATTTCGATTTTAAATTTGAAATTTTCGGAAAACGAATGTAGAACTGTCAGATTCAAATTGGGAATTTGGAAGAAAAAAGACCAGATTTCACGAAAATCCCGAAATTTACGGAAAAAGTTCAAATTTTAGGAAAAACGTTGAAACTGAGATTTGAACTAAAAATCTTGAAAAAAATAGCAAATTTAGAGAAAAATTCGATATTTTATTTTAAGGGCCCAAGGTTTCTTAGATACATAAAAGAAAGTTAAGAAAACTAGAAAACAAACGTGTTCAACTCATGCACATTCATTTTAGACCACGTGGATACTCCTGAAAGATCCCCAATGTTGTCCCTAAATTTGGGGACATACTTCAAAATTGGCAACCCCGCAAATAGCAAAGTTCCATGATAAAGATAAAACTGTCGAGATTGGAGCAGAAATTTAAAAAAAAATGAGACATTTCGATTTTAAATTTGAAACTTTTGGAAAACGAAAGTAGAACGGTCAGATTCAAATTGGAAATTTGGACGAAAAAAGACCAAATTTCACGAAAATCCTGAAATTTACGGAAAAGTTTAAATTTTAAGAAAATGGTTGAAACTGTAGTTTAAACCTAAAAATCTTGAGAAAAAATATCAAATTTAGAGAAAAACTCGATATTTTATTTAAACCCCCAAAGGTTTACTAGATGCAAAAAAAAATATCAAAAAAAACTCAAAAAGAAACCTTTTCAACTCATGAACATTCATTTTACAACACGTGAATGCCCCTAAAAGATCCCTAATTTTGTCACTAAATTTAGGGAGAAAACTTCATAATTGGCAACCCCGCAAATAGCGAAATTACGTGACAAAGGTGAAAATTTCGAGACTAAAGTAAACATTTCAGGAGAAGATAGACATTTCAGGAGAAGATACCCATTTCGATTTTAAAATGGACGTTTTCAGAAAACGAATGTAGAGCCGTCAGATTTAAATTAGGAATTAGGAAGAAAAAAAGACTAGATTTCTCGAAAAATCCCCAAATTTACGGAAAAAGTCCACATTATAGGAAAAACGTCAAAACTATACTTTAAACTGAAAATCTTGAAAAATAGATTGATTTTAGATGGTTTTTTTGACATTTCGACTTTTTTTTAAAGAAGTCAACTTTTTTTTAAAGATTGAATTTTATGACGAGATGATGAGATTTTGTTTTGAAAATTTCGAGCCGTTCTAAAAATTTCGACTTTTTTTTAAAGTTTTTTAATAGCTTTCACAATTTTTTAATAGTTTGACCATTTTAAAGATTTGGACTTTTTTTTGGAAATAACGAATTTTGTCGAAAATTTTATTTATTTATAAAGTTCTACCATTTTTCAATTTGAATTAGATTTTTTGTTAAATGCGAACTATGTCAATATTTTTATTTTTTTTTCTTAAAATTCAAAGATCAAAATCTTGGTATTTTCTTCATACCTACAAATATTTTTTTAAACTTTGATTCTTTCTAGAAACTTGGAAATGTTTCTAAAATTTTTGTGAAAAATGTCAGATATCGAAAATCTGAAACCTTGAGTATTTTGAATTTGGAATTTTAATTCGAAATGTCTAGAAAAGTCTCCTTTTAGACTAAATAAACAATAATTATGACTGTATTTATACTTAAAAATAACCAGAATTCATTAATTAACATTTTTTTAAATATTTGCTTTTTTAGAAATTTTAAATTTCCAAACAAATAGTAGGATATGTTAATTCTTAACAAATTTACACTGGTCGAACTCGAAATTTTTAGTGTTTTAAATCCTAAATTTTAGAAATAAGTTGATATTTACAATTACTCTCTGAAAAAAGGTTTGAAGTTAAAATTCTCTAAAAAAATCTCTAATTTCCAAAAGATAAAATCTATTAACAAAAGCTAATCACACTCAACATTTTGTTTTGAAACAAAATTCAAAAAATAAGCTTTGATATTTCCTGAAACTTTTAATGTTTTCTCAAAATAACCACGGGATCTTTTAAATTAAATGTCTAGAAAGAAAGTCAAAATATTTTAAAGAACTCTGAATTTTGAATCAGTGCTAATGTAAAAATTTTGAAAAACTAAATTCATTAATCTTTTTTTTTAAATTTCAACTTTAATCTTGACATTTTTAAACTCCTTGTAAAAAGTTGCAAAAATTTTATAAATTTTCTGAAAATATGAATTTAGTTGAAATGTCGTGATTAAAAGTAAAAAATTTCTTAGTTAAAGTTGAGATTTGATAACTAAGATAAAAATTTTAATGGTTTTTTAAAAGTTTTCACTTGGAAGTCGAATTTTGGAGGATAAAGTCGGATTTTTGAAATCTTACTTGAAATATAAACAAAGTAACTTTATAACAAAAAATTTCGAAATTTTTTATTAAGTCAAAACTTTTTAAAAAAATTAGAAAATTCGAATTAAAGTTATCAAAAGTTATTAAACAAATCCTGAATTTTCAAACTTAAAAATGTTCAAGTTTTGTGTACAACTTAAAATTTATAAAAGAATCTACATTTTAGACATTTTTTTTAAAGTTCAATCGCCATGCTAGAAAAATGATAGAAGAAATTCATGAAAATAACTTAATAAAAAATGTCTTCTCAAAATAATGGCTTATAAGATATTTTGATATTTTAGTAAAGGGTCTAACATTCAAAATTTTATTCAAATACCGAATTTAAAATATAAATATTTAAATTCCAAAGCTGTAAAACTTTTATCACAAGATCCAAGTTTTTCTCAAAATTGGGTGTTAAATCTCGAAAAATTGCTTGTACAAATTTTCAGTTCTAAAAATTTGAATTTTCTTCTCAAAATGGGGAGTTTAAGCTTAAAAAACTTGCAAAATTTAACATTATTTTAATAGAATTTAAAAGATAAGATTGAAATCTCAAATAATAAAAAAAAGAAATTTCAAGAAAAGTTTAAAATTTTTTAGAAAAAGTCAAAATTTTGAAAAAAATACGAATGAGTTGAAGACAAATATTTTAAGATTTAGAAAGAAAATTCAACAATGAACTCGAAATTTCAAGAACTTCTTTATTTGAAACTGTCATACTCCTGAATATTCTGAGTATAACCTAAAATCTATTTTTTTTTAAATTTCGACAGATTTCAAAATGTTTTTTTTTTGTTGTTGTTAATTGTGAGTTTTGGCCTGTCAGTGCCATTTTTTGAGTATTTTACCTTTTTGGTGCCTTCTTTAGATTTTCGTTGTTGCCTAATTTAACATTTTGTTCACCTTTTTACATTGCTTGATTGTGCTTGAAATATGGCCTCTAATAATAAGAAATGGCGCCAAATTTGAACAAAATAAACATCCTTGCATTTCAACACGAAAACAAAATGGTTTTTAAAAAGGTCGCACATCTGGAAAGTTCAGTTCTATCTAATGTGAAGCCAAAAAATTTCGGTGGGGGGGCTGCAGCCCCCAGCCCCCCCCCTGGTTACGGGCCTGAGTGAGACAGCAACATGTGGAATTGTTATTTCAGGGGGAGCTGTGAAGCCAGTGATTTGAAATACAAATCTTGTCTCGTGAAACCAAGAAAGATTTGTATTTCAATTTTTGAAGATAACCAAGAACCAGTCCGTTGCATCAGAAAAAAAAGAGCAAGTGATTTGTTTCCCTTTTTTTATAGACCATAGCAGAGAACCATGTCTATAGACAATAGCAGAACCTTCTCTATAGACACAAGTTCTAAAATTTTGTTGTTTTCATTAGGAATCTTTGCTGTAAACTGAAACCAACGCAAGTTGTGTCAATCTTTATTCAGGACGTTTCTATTTACACGCCATACAATTGGTGGTCACATGAGAGAACCAGGGCATTTAGATTTGGATTTTTTCTTCTTTTTCTTTCTTCTGCTGGAAATATAACATTGCAGATCCGCTTTGATTTGCGCCACCTCATCTCGCAGTTCCTCCAGTAAGTTTTCTTCGCTGTTTTGAACGGCTTTGCTGCAGTTGTAAACTTGAGAGCAGTGGAGATCACACACGTTCTTCTGGTAGGTGCAGAGATCCTTTTGCTCTAGTTGTTTGATAGAATAAGACAAATGGTTTCTGATAGCAGCGAATATAAGAGCTATGTTACCCAAAGATGCCATAGAGCAAACGTGGTTGGTGGCATGTTTAGCTGAAACAGTTTTGTTATGGTAAATTAGTATTGTAACGCAATGTAAATAGATGAAATAGAATTTAAAATAGAATTGTAGAATTTAGTAAATAAAAAAAGTTTTTAGAAGGATCTGATAAGGGGAAAGCGGCCACAATAACGAAACAAACGACAGATAAGCGTTCCAGAAATTTCGGCAAACGATAAGCCTTATCTGCCGAAAAGTTCTAGAAGCCGGGAGCCAAAACTATATAAGGCGGTTAGCTTTCCCTCAAGTCAGTCAGTTAGAGTCAGTGCAATTAGTGAATTTGTAGAAGTCAATAATAAGAGAGTTAATTGTTCAATTGTGGTGATCCAAGTTGAGTTCAGTAATAAAGTGGGTATAATCCATCACGTGTAATCAATCAAACCGATAAGCCCGTAAGCCCGTAGGAGTTTCAGCTAAGCAAGATCTGGTTCCCCTGAAGATATTTCGTTTACAAAGACTCGACACAACTTGGTTCCCCTAAATATATTTAATTTAAAGACTTGGCAAACTTTAATGTACTCTAGATTCTAGAAAAGTGGACTAACCTGGTTTTCTCTTTGAGCCACAGGTTGGTTTGCAAGCTTTCGCTGAAATATCATATTTTAGAACTTTCAAGTTGAGAAATGTCTCATATAAGACTTACGTTTTACGCATTCGAAGCCGCACACTTTGGAAGCCTGAGGAGCTGAAACGAGATAATTTTTGAAATATATAAAAGGTCAAAGGGCTCCCCCAGGAATGTAAAATTAATGTTCAAATGAAACGAAATAACGTCAACTCCTTTTATTAAATTTTGAGTAACACTTTTTAAAAATGCTCTTTGAAATGTCTGCTCTAAGAATATTTAAACTAGAGCAGATTCAGGCGGTCAACAAAAGCAATAATAAAACATATTTCAAAAACTTTTTTTTAGAATATTGTCAATAAAAATTTAAATATCTTCAAACTGGGTCGTAGAAATGTTGAATGAAATTAATAAAATAATAAAAATTTGGAAATCTTCAATTATCTGGTTTATTTTTGGAGCTACATTGGCTCATTAAAATGGTGCACAAGTTAAATTGTTTGATAAATCTTTTCTAATTGAAGTAAGTCATGGGCTACCCTACATATTTTTTTTTAAAGTAGAAGGTACCTGATGTTTTAGCTCGTGGCATTTTACATACTTACCAGTTTTGCAGTCTGGAATGCAAGGTATGGGAGTTGCTGAAAAATAAAATAGATCACTATGATGTCATTAGCATTTAATGGTCAGACGTTCCAGCTATTGAGCTTCCCATGTTAATAAATTGAGAAGAGCAACTAATAAGCTGAGTAACAGATTCATTTTTCAAGAATGAACAAAAAAGGATTTTAATCCACAGACCAATAGGTTTAAACATTTATCAGATTCAGAGCTTGGAAACCAAAGAACTCGTTAGTTTGTTATCCACCCTGAATACCAAATTTACGAGATCCAACTAGATCGGAACCGGTCTTTGGTTTCCAAACTCTAAATTTGATAAACTCCAAATTTGATGGTTTATTGGTTTGTGTCTAGGCATTAGAATCGAGTCTTCTGAGGTTTTCCAGAGACCGACCGCTTGCTAAGCATTTGTGGCTCAATTGTTGGTAGTTCGGCTATCTATGATCCACTACACACTGTAGTTTTTGACCAATAAGGGCCCAAAATGAAAAATAACTGTAGTCTAGGTTGCATTCTGTTTGCAAACGAAAAAGAGATGATTTTATAAAGCTAGATACTTTTGCACGGGGATCATTTGTCTTTGTTGTTGTTGTCTATTGAAGTTGTCTTTCCTATTGAAGTTTTTTTGTTGTTGTTAAACGTAAATATAATTTAATGTAGTTTACTGGTGATGCTTACAACAAAAGAAGAAAAAAATTGGGTAAAAACTTATAATGTTTTAATGAATTTTTTCAAGAAGAAGGCGACAATAGTTTAAACTTAATAATGTGTATCATTTTCTCTATCTCGCAAAAATGTTGCAAAATGAAGAAGCATTTAAAAAAATGCCTCTTCGTTTTACAACATTTCTTTTTTAAATGCTCCTTAACGAAGAAGCATTTTAAAAAATGCCTTTACATTTTAAAATATTTCTATGCAAAACATTTTTCAAATGCTTCTTTGTTTTGCCAGCTTCTTTGTTTTGCCAAGAAGCATTTAAAAAATGTCTTGTAGAAATGTTCTAAAACGAAGAGGCATTTTTTTAAATGCCTCTTCATTTTGCAAAATTTCTACGAGATGAAGGACAAAGAGGCATTTGAAACTAAGAGGCATTTAAAACGAAGAGACATTTTAAAAAGTGCTTCTTCGTTTTAAAAAATTTCTACGAGGCGAAAAACGAAGAGGCATTTAAAACGAAGAGGCATTTAAAACAAAGAAGCATTTAAAACGAAGAGGCATTTCAAAAAATGCTTCTTTGTTTTGCAAAATTCCTACGAGAAGCATTTTTAAATGTCTCTTTGCAAAACAAAGGGGCCTTTAAAAATGCCCCTCGTAGAAATGTTCTAAAACGAAGAGGCATTTTTTAAAATGTTCTCTATTTAAAAAATGCCGCCTGTAAAAATTTTGCAAAACAAAGAAGCATTTTTTTAAATGCTTCTTCGTCTTAAATGCCTTTTTGTCTTTCGTCTCGTAAAAATTTTGCAAAAAGAAAAGGCATGTTAAAAATGGCTTTTCGTTTTATAAAATTTCTACGGAAGGCATTTTTTACATGCCTTTTTGCAAAACAAAGAGGCATTTAAAAATGCCTCTTGTTCTTGCAAAATTTCTACGAGAGGCATTTTTTAAAATGGTCTTTTGTTCTGTAAAGGTGCATTTAAAAAATACTTCTTCGTTAATAACATTTCTTTTTCATTTTTTAAATGCCTCTTCGCAAAACAAAGGGGCCCTTAAAAATGCCTCTCGTAGAAATGTTGTAAAACGAAAAGGCATTATTTTAAATGCCCTTTCGTTTTGTAAAGAGGCATTTAAAAAAATGCCTCCTTGTTTTGCAACATTTCTACAGAAAATGCCTCTTTGTTTTGCAAAGAGGCATTTTAAAAAATCCTCTCTTAAAAATTTTGCAAAACAAAAAAGCATTTTTTGAAATGTCTCTTCGTTTTAAATGCTTCTTTGTTTTAAATGCCTCTTCGTTTTAAATGCCTCTTCGTCTTTCGTCTCGTAGAAATTTTGCAAAACGAAGAAGCACTTTTTAAAATGTCTCTTCGTTTTAAATGCCTCTTCGTTTTAAATGCCTCTTTGTCCTTCATCTCGTAGAAATTTTGCAAAACGAAGAGGCATTTAAAAAAATGCCTCTTCGTTTTAGAACATTTCTACGAGACATTTTTTAAATGCTTCTTGGCAAAACAAAGAAGCTGGCAAAACAAAGAAGCATTTAAAAAATGTTTCGCGTAGAAATATTGTAAAATGTAAAGGCATTTTTTAAAATGCTTCTTCGTTTTGTAAAGGAGCATTTAAAAAAAGCCTCTTTGTTTTGCAAAATTTCTACGAGAAATGCCTCTTAGTTTTGCCAAGAGACATTTAAAAAAATGCCTCTCGTAGAAATTTTGCAAAACGAAGAAGCATTTTTTAAATGCTTCTTCGTCTTAAATGCCTCTTCGTCTTTCGTCTCGTAGAAATTTTGCAAAACGAAGAAGCATTTTTTGAAATGTCTCTTCGTTTTAAATGCCTCTTCGTTTTAAATGCCTCTTCGTCTTTCATCTCGTAGAAATTTTGCAAAACGAAGAGGCATTTAAAAAAATGCCTCTTCGTTTTAGAACATTTCTACGAGACATTTTTTAAATGCTTCTTGACAAAACAAAGAAGCTGGCAAAACAAAGAAGCATTTAAAAAATGTTTCTCGTAGAAATATTGTAAAATGTAAAGGCATTTTTTAAAATGCTTCTTCGTTTTGTAAAGGAGCATTTAAAAAAAAGCCTCTTCGTTTTGCAAAATTTCTACGAGGAATGCCTCTTAGTTTTGCCAAGAGACATTTAAAAAAATTCCTCTCTTAGAAATTTTGCAAGACAAGAAAGCATTTTTTAAATGCCTCTTCGTCTTAAATCGTCTTTCGTCTCGTAGAAATTTTACAAAACGAAGAAGCATTTTTTAAAATGTCTTTTCATTTTAAATGCCTTTTCGTTTCAAATGCCTCTTCGTCTTGCATTTCGTAGACATTTTGCAAAACGAAGAGGCATTTAAAAAAAGGCTTCTTCGTTTTGCAAAATTTTTACAAGAGGCAAGAGGTTTCTCGTAGAAATACTGTAAAATGAAAGGGCATTTTTTTAAATGCCTCTTCATTTTGTAAAGGGGCATTAAAAAAAGCCTCTTCATTTTGCAAAATTTCTACGAGAAATGCCTCTTAGTTTTGCAAAGAGACATTTAAAAAAATGCCTCTCGTAGAAATTTTGCAAAACGAAGAAACATTTTTTGAATGCTTTTTCGTCTTAAATGCCTCTTCGTCTTTCGTCTCGTAGAAATTTTGCAAAAAGGCATTTTAAAAGAGCCTCTTCGTTTTATAACGTTTTTACGGGAGGCATTACATGCCTCTTTGCAAAACAAAACGGCATTTAAAAAATGCCTCTCGTAGTTGCAAAATTTCTACGAAAGGCATTATTTTAAATGCTTCGTTGCAAAACGAAAAAGCATTTCTCGTATAAATTTTGCAACATGAAAGGGCATTTTTAAATGCCTCTACATAACAAAAATGCATATAAAAATGCCTCTTTTTAACAACATTTGTAAGAGAGGCATTTTTTGCATGCCTCTTTGTAAAACAAAGACGCATTTTCAAATGCCTCTGTTTTTTGTAAAAAGGCTTTTAAAAAAATGTCTTTTCGTTTTTCAAAATTTCTACGAAAAATTCTACTTTGTTTTGTAGAGGCATTTAAAAAATGCCTCTCGTAGAAATTTTGCAAAACAAAAAAACATTTTTTAATGCCTCCTTGTTTCACATGCCTTTTCGTCTTTCTTGTAGAAATTTTGCAAAACGAGGAGGCTATAAAAATGTTTCTTCGTTTTACAACATTTCTACGGGAGGCATTTAAAAGAAAAAAGAGGCATTTAAAAGTGCCTCTCGTAGAAATGTTGTAAAACGTAGAGACGTTTTTTAAAAGGCCTCTTCGTTTTGTAAAGAGGAATTTGAAAAAATGACCCTTCGTTTTGCAAAATTTCTACGAGAAATTCTACTTTGTTTAGAGAGGCATTTAAAAAATGCTTCCCGTAGAAATTTTGCAAAACAAAAAAGCATTTTTTAATGCTTCTTTGTTTTAAATGCCTCTTCGACTTTCTTCTCGCAGAAATTTTGCAAAACGAAGAGGCTATAATAATGTTTCTTCGTTTTACAACATTTCTACGGGAGGCATTTAAAAGAAAAAAGAGGCATTTAAAAGTGCCTCTCGTAGAATTGTTGTAAAACGAAGAGACATTTTTTAAAATGCCTCTTCGTTTTGTAAAGAGGAATTTAAAAAAATGACCCTTCGTTTTGCAAAATTTCCAGGAGAAATTCTACTTTGTTTAGAGAGGCATTTAAAAACTGCTTCTCGTAGAAATTTTGCAAAACAAAGAAGGATTTTCAATACCTCGTTGTTTTAAATGCCTCTTCGTCTTTCTTCTCGTAGAAATTTTGCAAAACGAATAGGCTATAAAAATGTTTCTTTGTTTTACAACATTTTTACGGGAGGCATTCAAAAGAAGAAAGAGGCATTTAAAAGTGCCTCTCGTAGAAATGTTGTAAAACAAAGAGGCATATTTAAGAATGCCTTTTCGTTTTTGTAAAGGGGCATTTAAAAAAATGCCTCTTTGTTTTTAAAAGAGGCGTTTAAAAATGCCTCTTTGTTTTGCAAAATTTCTACGAGAGTTTTCTCTTAATAATTTTTTTAATTATTAACTAAGAAGTCAAATTATGGGTACGTTAAATGCCAGAACCTTCCATAATTTCTGTATAATTTTTTTAAGGTGCATTGTTTGTTCAGCGATAGTTTCTTAGGTGGATGCAATCATAATAAAAAAAAAGAATCTTATACATTCTCAATTATGTTAACTTTGAATTCTCTTATCCAGTTTATTAAGGAATAATAAATTTAGAGAATATTTAAACATTTTTCCGGGTCATTCTTTTTTAATTCAATATAAATTCTCTTCGAAAAAATTTACTAGGAATTTGTTTATTTATGGCACAATTTGACACATGAACGTTGCTGTGATGGAAGAGAGTGCTTAATTTCTTTCTGTACCCAGTTAAAGGAAAGCTCAGCTGCAAAGACTTTTCTCAATATTTAATATTTAGAAATCGTCTTTCTCTCGAAATTTTTACTTTTTCCTCAAATTTCGTCATTTTTTATTCAAAATTTCGAGCCAATGCACAAAATTCGATTTTTTCTAATTATTTTGTCTTTTCTTAGAGTTTTGACTATTTTTGAAGGTTACACCTTATTTTTGAGACCTCATCTTTTTCTCTAAATCTGGACATTTTTCAAATTTTTTATTGGAAACGTGAACCATTTTTAAGTTTCCTTATTTTTAAATAATCAATCTTTTGGTTTTTTTTTAAAAACATGACCCTTTTTTAAAATTCAGTCTTCTTTTAAAACAATCAATCGTTTAAAAGTTCCATTTTTTTGAAAATCTCAACCGTTTTTCAAAAATGTGACTTTTTCTCGTTTTAAAATTTTTTAAAATTCCACCTTGATCGACTAAAATCATTTTTGAAAACATAATTGTTGTCCGCATGCAAGTAGAATGCAACCTAAACTACAAATTCATGCAGCTCTCCAGGCGCGTATAGTGAATCATAGGTAGCTAAACTACCAACGGTTGAAACACTGCCACCTAGCGAAGCGATTGCTCTCTAAGAAAGTTCGCATAAGACAAGGATTCTAATGCACAGACCAATAGGTTTGAACATTTATTATATTCGAAGTTTGGAAACCAAATACCGGTTTGGATCTTGTTAGATCTCGTCAGTTTGATATATCCAACTCAAATGCTAACAAATGTTCCGACAGGTAAGTACTAAAACATTCATAGACGTCAAGCGAGTGACTCTATGTACCTATTGGTCCATAGAGAAACTACGGTCATCGCCAACAATGTCGCATGTAAGTAGAATGTAACCTTGGCTACAAATTCCTGCCGCCCTCTAGGCGTGTATAGTGAATCATAGGTAGCTGAACTACCAACAGTTGAAACACTGCCACCTAGCGAAGTGGTTGCTCTCCAAAAAGTTCCCAGAAGACAAGGATTCTAATGCACAGACCAATAGGTTTGAATATTTATTAGATTCGAAGTAGCACTAAGAGTAACACGCTTGACGTCCGTGAATTCTTTAGTACTTGTCGGAACATTTGTTAGCATTCGAGTTGAATCTACCAAACTGACGAAATCTAACAAGATCGAAATCGGTATTTGGTTTCCAAACTTCGAATCTAATAAAAGTTCAAACCTATTGGTCTGTGCATTAGAATAATTGTTGTCCTAGAAAAAATATTTTTATTTTTTTCAATATTAATTAATTTTGGTGAAACGGACCAGCCCTTGCTTGTCTTCAAAAATTAAAATACAAATCTTGTCCTCTCTTGCTCTTAAAGCATTCTCTGTTGTGTTTTTTAATTTTTCTTGGTTTCAGGGGACAGGATTTGTATTTCAATTTTAATTAATATTACTTTTCACCCCCTTAGGGGTTGAATTTTAAAATCGACTAATCGTTTAGTCGCTTCTTTTACACACTTTTTACACAGAGAATTGAATTATGAAAGGCCTTTTTAATTTTGTTGCATTCAAACTTTGATGCTCCTTTTTCGAATTTCACGAAAGAAAATTTTCAGAAAAAATTCCTAATTTCTACAAAAAAAAATCAAAGAGAAGTTGAAGTAATAAAATCTGAAGAACTGAAATGTTAAGAAATGGAAAAACCTTATATCCTTAAATAAAAATCCAAAATATGAGATTTTTAGAAAAGGCAAATTTCGAAAAAAGTAGAATTTTTGTTAAAGTTGAAATTTGGAAAAAAAAACAGTTGAAAGATAAATTGAAATTCCTAGAAAAGGATTTTAAGAAGAAGTCAAAATATGAGGGTAATTGAAATTTTTATAAAACCGTTTTTTCGACAAAAATGAAAGTTTGGAGCAACATTTTGTCTGACAAAAAATTCTAAAAAGAAAATTTGCGAAAAGATTTTAAATTTCTATGAGAATATTTTTATACAGAAAAATCAAAATATTACGAAGGAACTATTTCAGAAAAAAATTCTTATTTCTACAAAGAAAATCGAAAAAAAAGTGAAAATTTCAACAAATGATTTCTAAAAGACCTAAATGTTAAGAAATGAGAAACTGTTTATCTAAAATATAATTTTTTTTAGAAAAGACAAATTTGGAAAAAATTAGAAACTTGTATGAACATTTTTTTAAAGTAAAGTTTGATAATGGATTTGAAATTCATAAAAAAAATATAAAATTTCGACGACAATAATATCAAATTTCGAAATTAGTTAAGATTTTAAAAAATTAAAAATTTTGGAGCCTAAAATCGAAACTTTAGAAGCAAGGGAAAAATTTTGAAAATCTTTACGGAAATTTTAAAATGCAAGAAAAAACTAAATAGAAATTTCTCAATTTCATTTCGTAACTGAATTGAAAACAAATTAAAATAATTGTAAGCTCGACATTTTAAGGAATAGACAGAATTCGAGGATAAAATTTAAATTTTGAAAAAAATGCCAAAATTTTGAGATTAAAATCGAGCTTGGTATCGTGAGAATAAAATCGAACTTGGCATCGTAAGAAGTTCTATTTATGAAACCGTTTTTTCTACAGAATTACGAAACTCTGGAATTTGTTGTTAAGCAGAGTTTTCCTGATAAATTATCCTCGTTTAAAATGGCAGAGTGTGTCATCTACCATCCCAATTTCCGTCCCCTAATCGCAGGGTTCCCAGGGCGTAACAGGGTCACCCTTTTCGAGTGGATTGTATTTAAAAAATAATTAATTAAAAATATCGAAACGTATCCAACACTTTTTCATAAATTTCAGGAGAAAAGTCAAAAAAAGTGGAAATTTCAACAAATGATTTCTAAAAGACCTAAATGTTAAGAAATAAGAGAGTGTATTACTAAAATATACAGTTTTTAGAAAAGACAAATTTGGAAAAAAGTAGAAATTTGTATGAACATTTTTTTAAAGTAAAGTTGAAATTTTGAAAAAAACAGTCGATATTTTTTCTTAAAATCCAGGGTTTACATATTCGAAACCGATAATATTACCGATTTCTAGTAATATGACACCAATTCTTCTGTGAATAAATATTCAAAAGAAACTAAGCAAGAAACTAAGAAAAAAAACAAATAAAAAAAAAAGAAGTGAAAGAAGAAATGAAAATAAAAAAGAAAAGAAAAAAGGAAGAAAAAAAAAATAAAAAAAGAAAAGAAAAAAGAAAATAAAAAAGAAAAAAAGAACAGAAAAAAGAAAAAAAGAAAAGAAAAAAGAAAAGAAAGAAGCATATTTTTAGGGAAGCTGCCATCTTTAATAAGATTATCTTCCTTCATTTTTGGCACAATTTTAAAATCTGCAAGAAAAGCGACTCACGAAATTCGTCTAATAAACAGGGTGGAAGCTTCACGCAAGGAACCGGGGGAGGCTTCAGGCACGACGCTAGCGAACAAAGCAACGGAGGGCACGGTGGCGGCGTGCAAGGTGGTGGTATGCACGGCGGAGGCGTGCAAGGTAGTGGGGCGCAAGGTAACGGGGTGCAAGGTAACGGGGCGCATGGTAAAGGGGCGCATGGTAAGGGGGCGCAAGGAGGCGGGGCACAAGGCGGCGGGGCACATGGCGGTGGAGGTTTACAAGACGGGCAAGGTGGCAGTGGCGCACAAGGAGGGGTTTCGATGGTGAATAAGTCTTCGTTGGAGTCCTGATTTATGCGTAGGCCGACTCCGCAAGGTTCGCTTCGCAGGCAAGGGGGGCCTTTGACGCACGGCCGCGGCGCCACGCACGGCGGCAGGGGCTTCATACACTTCGGCACGCAAGTAGCTGCAAATTAAGTAGGTTAGGTTTTTCGCCTGGTTTTATTCAATTGGAAATTTTTAATTTTTTTGAACATTAGTCCTTCTTTTGTTGTACATTTGCAGGCGACATTTGAGTCAAATTACTAATAATAATAATAAATTTTATGGTATAAGCTCTGTGTTGTCATTACAACCCAGAGTTTATACCTTAAAATTTATATAATTTTCCACTCAAGAGCGAAATATGAAATGTGAAAAAAAAACATTACCACGTTTCTCCTCCTTCTTACCACCACATGTGCCAATACCTGAAATAAATTAATTTCTAAATTATTCTGTGCTTTATTATAAGCCAGTGTTTCCCAAATTTTCGAGGTTTGTGTACCTTTTCTATAATTTTTCATGACGTTGAGTACCCCTCGTTAAAACTGCATCTTAATTTATAAATGAGGAAGTGTCTTTGACTGTCTATTTGTCCGCCGAACTTATCAACAAATTTGAACAAAATATTCTGCAAGCTGCACGAACTCTTTAAGGCTGTTCAAGCTTATTAAGTTATTTTTTAAGAGACTACCACAAACAATAAGTTACTTTTGTTACTTTTATCCAAAAAATTAATTTTTAATTTTTGAGTCATCTGACGCCCCCAAATGCAACGGGCACCCTTACTTGTACCCCTGGGGTACACGTACCATATTTTGGGAAACCCTAAGCTAAGGTAAACGACTCTTACATGGGGCGAATTCCTTGCTTAATCCGCATGTTGGTGTACAAATGAAACTAGTTGAAGCTGTAACAAAAAAACAATCAGCTTTGGCACCAGACTAGCAGCTTCAAATTTACCCCCGGTGTCATTACAGTCACAAATGGCGGATCCTACAGGCGAAGGTTCCATCTCGATAGTTTCAATGTGCAAATCTATCGGTTTCTCATTCAACGCTTCCAATTTTTTTCTTATGCACGACTCACACGAGCAGGAATCATCTTGATAATATTCACATGTATCAGGGGGGTTGCACTCGCACCCCATCCCTTCTTCTGATTCTAAAAATGATACCATTACAATCGAAGTGAACTAAGGTGCGATTTACCTTGACTGTAAGGTGCTTTAGCACAGATAGAGCAATCGTCGAGACAACTATCCTCGTCCTCTTCCTGGCAAACTCTCGAGTTCAATCTTTTGAAAGGATCACATTCGCATGGTGTACAACGGTTTTTCACCATGATGGAAAAAGTTTATGTGTATGATGTGTAAACACAAACGTCCTGAAAAGATAGATGGGACATGAAATGATAAAGTGACACAATTTTAGTGTTAATGTCACCGGAAAATGCACCTTGATTTTATCCCTCAAATGACTGAGGTGAAATCGAGTTCTCTGACTCACCATAGACTTCGTCTACGCTTTCCCTCTAGTTGCCAAACTGCAAACGACTGAAAATATCCAGCCTTCATCCATGAGTCACGAGACGGTTTTCTGGTCCAAGAAGTCTAGTGACACTCGATCATTTTTGATTCTTGCTGACTCGAATTGATTTTCGTTTTTTGGGGTCGGTTATCCCTCCAGCACTGAAACTTTCATTTATTGATTACCATTAACTCATACCAGGCCCGTTCTTTTAAAGAATTCCAGAATCTCCTTTATAGGTGCTTCCACTACTGTCCTTGGTTCAGTTAGAGCTTTCCCAGAGCTGGAACCTCTATCCTTTACCACAGCCGTACATTCACATAATATGTGTAAAGGAAACGAATTGTTACCAATGGGTAAAATGAACCCAATGATAAATTCTAGAATATTTCGTTTGATTTTGGTGAAATGGTCTAGCCCTTGGTTATTTTACAAATCTGTCTTTCTTTTTTATGGTGATTAGTTATTTTCAAAAATTAAAATACAAATCTTTCTTGGTTTCAGGAAGGAACTTCGTTTGATATGAATGAAACCTTCTGGTTATTTCCAAGCCACAAAAAGGATTTTTGCTTGTATGCTGTTTGTGTTTGAAATCTACTAATACTCCTAAAAAAATCTTTGATCTAATGGTATACTTCAGATTTGAAGGAGTGTTCTAAAAATTACTGAAGCTTCTAAAGCTTCTAAGCTTCTAAAGCTTCTAAGCTTCTAAAGCTTCTAAGCTTCTAAAGCTTCTAAGCTTCCAAAAACTAACTTTAAGACTTGAGGTAGCTTCTAAAGATTGGAAAAAACTTTTGAAAACCTAAAAAAGCTTCTGGAAGCTTAACGAAGTTTTTAAATATTGGCGCAAACTTTTAAACACTTTTGGCAGCTTTCGGAGACTTCAAAAAGTTTTTGAAAACTTATTGGTTATTTGTTAGTTCTAAATCATGTTTACCTTCACGCTGTATTTTTTTGGGGTCTTTTGCAAATTCTGGAAAGAAAAACAAAAAAATTCGAGATTTTTGAATGTTTTGTGATTTGAAGGTAAACTCTTCCTTGGTTCTGAATCAGGTAGATGGTTTATACTTTTGTGCTGCTTCTTCTGTTACTTTTAGAAGAAAAAACACTTTTTGAAATCAGAGGACTTTCAAAAGGGGAAGATCCTGAAGACTTGAGGGACTGTCTTAAAAATAAGAAAAACTTCTAAAGCTTCTAAGCGTCTAAAGCTTAAAGCTTCTAAGCTTCCAAAGCTTCTAAGCTTCCAAAGCTTCTAAAGCTTTCAATCTTCAAAAAACTAACCTTAAGACTTGAAGTAGCTTCTAAAGACTGGAAAAAAAAATTTGAAAACCTAAAAAAGCTTCTGAAAGCTTAAGGAAATTTTCAAATATTGACGCAAACTTTTAAACACTCTTGGAAGATTTTGGGGACTCCAAAAAGTTTTTGAAAACATATTCGTTATTTGTTGGTTCTAAATCATTTTTACCTTTGCGCTGTTTTTCTTTTTAAGGTCTTTCACGAATCCTGAAAAGAAAAACAAAAAAATTAAAGATTTTTGAATGTTTTGTGATTTGAAGCTAAACTCGTCCTTGGCTCTGAATCAGGTTTATGCTTTTGTGCTGCTTTTTCTGTTACTTTTAGAAGAAAAAACAGTTTTTGAAAGCAGAAGACTTTTTTAAGGGGAAACTTCTGAAGACTTGGAGTGTCTTAAAAATTGGGAAAACTTTTGAAGCTTCTAAGCTTCTAAAGCTTCTAAACTTCTAAAGCTTCTGAGCTTCTAAAGCTTTTAAGCTTCTAAAGCTTCTAAGCTTCTAAAGCTTCTAAGCTTCTAAAGCTTCTAAGCTTCTAAAGCTTCTAAGCTTCCAGAAACTAACTCTAAGACTTGAAGTAGCTTCTAGAGACTGGAAAAAACTTTTTGAAAATTTAAAAAGCTTCTGGAAGCTTAACCAAGTTTTTAAATATTGACGCAAACTTATAAATACTTTTGGCAGCTTTCGGAGACTTCGAACAGTTTTTAAAAACTTATTCGTTATTTGTTAGTTCTAAATCATTTTTACCTTCGCGCTGTGTTTCTTTTTGGGGTCTTTCGCGAATCCTGCAAAGAAAAACAAAAAAAATTGGAAATTTTTAAATGTTTTGTGATTTGACGGTAAATTCTTCCTTGGTTTTGAATCAGGTAGATGGTCTATGCTTTTGTGCTGCTTCTTCTATAACTTAAAAAAAACAAGTTTTTGAAAGCAGAGGACTTTTTAAAGGGAAAGCTTCTGAAGACTTGAGGGAGTGTCTTAAAAATTAGGAAAATTTCTAAAGCTTCTAAGCTTCTAAAGCTTCTAAGCTTCGGAAGCTTCTAAGCTTCTGAAGCTTCTAAGCTTCTGAAGCTTCTAAGCTTCTGAAGCTTCTAAGCTTCCAAAAACTAACCTTAAGACTTGAAGTAGCTTCTAGATACTGGAAAAAACTTTTAAACACTCAAAAAGCTTCTGGAAGCTTAACGAAGTTTTTAAATATTGACGCAAACCTTTAAACACTCTTGGAAGATTTTGGGGACTTCAAAAAGTTTTTGAAAACATATTCGTTATTTGTTGGTTCTAAATCATTTTTACTTTCGCGCTGTTTTTCTTTTTAAGGTCTTTCACGAATCCTGAAAAGAAAAACAAAAAAATTAAAGATTTTTGAATGTTTTGTGATTTGAAGGTAAACTCTTCCTTGGTTCTGAATCAGGTTAATGCTTTTGTGCTGCTTTTTCTGTTACTTTTAGAAGAAAAAACAGTTTTTGAAAGCAGAAGGCTTTTTTAAGGGGAAACTTCTGAAGACTTGAGGGAGTGTATTAAAAATTGGGAAAACTGTTAAAGCTTCTAAGCTTCTAAAGCTTCTAAGCTTCTAAAGCTTCTGAGCTTCTAAAGCTTCTAAGCTTCTAAATTTTCTAAGCTTCTAAAGCTTCTAAGCTTCTAAAGCTTCTAAGCTTCTAAAGCTTCTGAGCTTCTAAAGCTTTTAAGCTTCTAAAGCTTCTAAGCTTCTAAAGCTTCTAAGCTTCTAAAGCTTCTAAGCTTCTAAAGCTTCTAAGCTTCTAAAGCTTCTAAGCTTCCAAAAACTAACCTTAAGACTTGAAGTAGCTTCTAAAGACTGGAAAAAAATTTTTGAAAACTTAAAAAGCTTCTGGAAGCTTAACCAAGTTTTTAAATATTGACGCAAACTTTTAAACACTTTTGGCAGCTTTCGGAGACTTCGAACAGTTTTTGAAAACTTATTCGTTATTTGTTAGTTCTAAATCATTTTTACCTTCGCGCTGTGTTTCTTTTTGGGGTCTTTCGCGAATCCTGGAAAGAAAAACAAAAAAATTCGAGATTTTTGAATGTTTTGTGATTTGACAGTAAACTCTTCCTTGGTTTTGAATCAGGTAGATGGTCTATGCTTTTGTGCTGCTTCTTCTATAACTTAAAAAAAACAGTTTTTGAAAGCAGAGGACTTTTTAAAGGGAAAGCTTCTGAAGACTTGAGGGAGTGTCTTAAAAATTAGGAAAACTTCTAAAGCTTCTAAGCTTCTAAAGCTTCTAAGCTTCTAAAGCTTCTTAGCTTCTAAAACTTCTAAGCTTCTAAAGCTTCTTAGCTTCCAAAAACTAACCTTAAGACTTGAAGTAGCTTCTAAAGACTGGAAAAAACTTTTGAAAACTTAAAAAAGCTTCTGGAAGCTTAACGAAGTTTTTAAATATTGACGCAAACTTTTAAACACTTTTGGCAGCTTTCGGAGACTTCGAAAAGTTTTTGAAAACCTATTGATTATTTGTTAGTTCTAAATCATTTTTACCTTCGCGCTGTGTTTCTTTTTGGGGTCCTTTGCAAATCCTGCAAAGAGAAACAAAAAAAAATGGAGATGTTTGAATGTTTTGTGATTTGACGGTAAATTCTTCTTTGGTTTTGAATCAGGTAGATGGTCTAGCTTTTTGTGCTGCTTCTTCTATAACTTAAAAAAAACAGTTTTGAAAGCAAAGGACTTTTTAAAGGGAAAGCTCTAAAGACTTAGGGAGTGTCTTAAAAATTAGGAAAATTCTAAGCTTCTAAGCTTCTAAAGCTTCTAAGCTTCTACTTCGAAAGCTTACTCCTAAGACTGTCGGAAATTTTCTAAGCTCCTAAAGCTTCTTAGCTTCTAGAAAACTACCTTTTGAGTAGCTTACTGGAAAAACTTTAAACACTCAAAGCTTTCTGGAAGCTTTAACGAAGTTTTTAATTATTGACGCAAACTTTTAAACACTTCTTGCAGCTTTCTGAGACTTCGAAAAGTTTTTGAAAACCTATTAATTATTTGTTAGTTCTAAATCATTTTTACCTTCGCGCTATGTTTCTTTTTGGGGTCCTTTGCAAATCCTGCAAAGAGAAACAAAAAAATGGAGATTTTTGAATGTTTTGTGATTTGAAGGTAAACTCTTCCTGGGTTCTGAATCAGGTAGATGGTTTATACTTTTGTGCTGCTTCTTCTGTTACTTTTAGAAGAAAAAAAACAGTTTTTGAAAGCAGAGGACTTTTTAAAGGGGAAGCTTCTGAAGACTTGAGGAAGTGTCTTAAAAATTAGGAAAACTTCTAAAGCTTCTAAGCTTCTAAAGCTTCTAAGCTTCTAAAGCTTCTAAGCTTTCAAAAACTAACCTTAAGACTTAAAGTAGCTTCTAAAGACTGGAAACAAATTTTTGAAAACTTAAAAAGCTTCTGGAAACTTAACCAAGTTTTTAAATATTGACGCAAACTTTTAAACACTTTTGGCAGCTTTCGGAGACTTCGAACAGTTTTTGAAAACTTATTCGTTATTTGTTAGTTCTAAATCATTTTTACCTTCGCGCTGTGTTTCTTTTTGGGGTCTTTCGCGAATCCTGGAAAGAAAAACAAAAAAATTTGAGATTTTTCAATGTTTTGTGATTTGAAAATAAACTCTTTCTTGGTTTTGAATCAGGTGGATGGTTTATGCTTTTGTGCTGCTTCTTCTGTACTTTTAAAAGAAAAGAACAATTTTTGAAAGCAGAGTACTTTTTAAAGGGAAAGCTTTTAAAGACTTGAGGGAGTGTCTTAAAAATTAGGAAAACTTCTAAAGCTTCCAAGCTTTTAAGCTATTAAAGCTTCTAAGCTTCCAAAAACTAACCTTAAGATTTAAATTAGCTTCTAAAGACTAGAGAAAACTTTTGAAAACTTAAAAAAGCTTCTGGAAGTTAAACGAAGTGTTTAAATATTGACGCAAACCTTTAAACACTTTTGGCAGCTTTTGGAGACTTCGAAAAACTCAAGAAAACTTCTTAATTCATAGAAAAGTTTTTCAAGACTTGAGAAAGTCCTTCAACATTTTGGAAAGCTTTTAAAGGCTCGAAAAAGCTTTCAGAGGCTCGAAAAAGCTTTCAGAGGCTTGAAAAACATTTCAGAGGCTCGAAAAAGCTTATAGAGGTTTAAAAATGCTTTCAGAGGCTTGAAAGACCGTCTAAAAACTTTTAAAAGTTTTGAAAAATGTTTTGAAGGGTCTTAAAATGATTTAAAGCCTTGGTGAAGTTTTTGAAAATTAGGAAAGACTAAGGGAAACTTCTGAAGAGTTGAGGGAGCATCTTATAACTACATAAGCTTCTAAAGAACTTAGGAAAGTTCTTAAAACTTGTAGAGGCTTCTAAAGACTAAGACAAGCTTCTGAAGGTTAACGCCACTATTTAAAAACCTTTGAAAATCTTTGGGTTATTCAAAAAGTTTTTCAAAGGTTGAGAAAACTCACAAACTTTTGAAGAAGCTTTTGAGAACCTGAGAAACTTCTCCAGTTCTTTAGAAAGCTTCTAAAAGTTTCGAAAAGCTTCTTAATGCTTGTGGAATTTTTGAACAACATTTTAAAAATTTTGAAATAAATCTGACGTCATAAGAAAGCTTTTGAAAATTAAAGAAAGTTTTTTGAAGACTTAGAAAAAATTCTGATGACTTAACGGAGCATCTAAATAACTAAAAGCTTTTAAAAAATAGGAAAGTTTTTAAAACTATCGAAGCTTTTAAAATTTAGTGAAGCTTTTAAAAACTAGGGAAGCTTCTAATACTGGAACATCTTTTAATTTTAGGAAAGCTTTTAAAACTAGGGAAGCTTTTAACAACTTGAAAAGGCTTCTAAGGATTGTGATAATATTTAGAAGACTGATTCAAAATTTTAGTGACTTTGGACATCTTTTAAATACTTTAAACATTGTTTGAAAAGTTAAGGAAACTTTCAAACCCTTAAAGAAACTGCTGAAGACTAGAAAAAGATCTTAAGTGGTTTGGAAAGCTTTTAAAAGCATTTGGAAGCTCTGAATGACATTCTAGAGATTTTTGAAAGGATTTGAAATCTTGGGAAAGTTTTAAAATACTTTGGAAGTTTTTGTGGACTTAAGAAAACTTATACAAGACTTCAGAAAGCGTTTAAATGATTGAATAGCCTTATGATAACGAAGGCTTCCACGGCCAGAGTCAGTACAGGATATACTTCTTCCGGGATTGGACCGTGTCAAAGAACTACTAAAAGTGTTCGACGTTTCGCCCACCATCGTAGGGGGCTTCTTCAGGAACAAAGAAAGAAAAATAGATGAAATGAGGGAATATGCAAAAAAGAAAAAAAAATAAAAGGCCAATTTCAAAACATCAGAGCACGGTAACTCAGTATGTCCACCATACCAGAGGCGAAACTCTTCTGAATTGAAAATTGGTACAAAGGATAAGAAAGTTTAGACAGAAGAGCACGGTAACTCAGTATGTCCACCATACCAGAGGCGACACTCTTCTGAATTGAAACTTGGGACAAAAGAAAGTTTAGGCAGAAGAGCACGGTAACTCAGTATGTCCACCATACCAGAGGCGAAACTCTTCTTCAGAAGAACTTCAGAACTTTCTTATCCTTTGTACCAATTTTCAATTCAGAAGAGTTTCGCCTCTGGTATGGTGGACATACTGAGTTCAAAAATAGATGAAATGAGGGATTTCATCTATTTTTCTTTCTTTGTTCCTGAAGAAGCCCCCTACGATGGTGGGCGAAACGTCGAACACTTTTAGTAGTTCTTTGACACGGTCCAATCCCGGAAGAAGTATATCCTGTATTGAATAGCCTTCTAAAAACTTAAGAAAGCTTTTAAAACTTGGAAATGCTTTTAAAAACTTGGAGAGGATTCTAAAGGCTAAGACAAGTGTCCAAAGAATAACGAAAGCTTTTAAAGACCTTCGAAAGCTTTTGAACACTTTAAGAAGTATTTGAAAGGTTAGGAAAACTTTCAAGCTCTTGAAAACACTCTTAAAAAGCTCCCCAGTACTTTGAATTGCTTCTAAAAGCTTAAAAAAATGATTTAAAAGCCTTCACAAGTTTTTGGAAGCTTTTAAAAACATTTTGTATATTTTTAAAACGATTTAAAGCCTTGGAAAACATATTAAAAGCTACGAAAATTTTTAAAGACCTAAGGAAACTTCTTAAGACCTTATAGAGCGTTTAAATAATTAAGAAGGCTTCTAACAACTTGGGGAAGCTTCTAAAAACTCAAAAAGGCTCCTAAAAATTAGGGCAAGCTTTCAAAGGATGACGAAAGCTTTTAGAGAAATTTAAAAGCTTTTGAAGAAGTATTTGAAAAGTTGAGAAAACTCCCAAACTCTTGAAAAAACTTTTGAAGACCTAAAAAGGCTCTACAATATTTAGAATGCTTCTAAAGGCTTGGAAAAATGTTATTGAAAAGTTCCAAAGGTTTTTGGAAGCTTTTAAAAACATTTTGTATATTTTTAAAAGGATTTGATGCCTTGGGGAAAATTTAAAAGCTATAAAAATTTTTGAAGATAGGGAAACTTTTTAAGACTTAAGGTAGCGTTTAGATAACTGAATAGACTTCTAAAAACTTAAGGAAATTTCTAAATACTCAAAAAGGCTTCTAAAGATTAGGACAAGCTTCCGAAGGATGACGAAAGCTTTTAGAAAGATTTGAAAGCTTTTGAACAAGTATTTGAAAAGTTAAGAAAACGTCCAAACTCTTAAAAAAGCTCTACAATATTTGAAATGCTTTTAAAGGCTTGGGAAAATATTTTTAAAAGCTTCCATCATTTTTTAGAAGCTTTTAAGAACATTTGGTAGACTTTTAAAAGGATTTGAAGCCTTGTAGAAAATATTAAAAGCTATGAAAATTTTTGAACACTTATGGAAAATTCTTAAGACTTGAGAAAGCGTTTAAATAGTTAAATAGGCTTCTTAAAACTAGGGAAAACTTCTTAAATTTTGGAAAGGCTTCTAAAGACTAGGACAAGCGTCCGAAGGATGACAAACGCTTTTAGAAACCTTTGAAAGCTTTTGAACACTTTGTCAAGTATATGAAAAGTTAAGAAAACTTACAAACTTTTGAAAAAACTTTTGATTACTTAAGAAAGCTCTTCGATACTTTAAAATGCTTTTTAATACTTGGAAAAATAATTTTAAAAGCTGCCACAAGTTTTTGAAAGCTTTTAAGAACATTTTGTAAACTTTTAAAAGGATTTGAAGCCTTGTAAAAAATATTAGAAGCTATGAAAATTTTTGAAATCTTAGGAAAATTTCTTAAGACTTGAGAAAGCATTTAAACGCTTATTTAACTATTTAGTTAAATAGGCTTCTAAAAACTCGGGAAACCTCTGGAAACTCAAAAAGGCTTCTTAATATTAGGACAAGCTTCTAAATGATGACAAAAGCTTTTAAAAACCTTTGAAAGCTTTTGAACACTTTGACAAGTATTTAAAAATTTAAAAAACTTCCAAACTCCTAAAAAAACTTTTGAAGACTTAAAAAAGCTCTCCAATACTTTGGAATGCTTCTAAAGACTTGAAAAAATGTTTTTAAAAGCTTTCACAAGTTTTTGGAAGCTTTTAAAAACATTTTGCAGATTTTTAAAAGGATTTGAAGCCTTGGAAAAAATAATAAAAGTTATGAAAATTTTTGAGGACTTAGGAAAACTTCTTAAGATTTAAGGGAGCCTTTAAACAATTGAATTAGGCTTCTAAAAACTTGACAAAGCTTCTAAAAACTTATAAAGGCTTTCAAAGACTTGAAAAAGCTTCTAAAAACTTGAAAAGGCTTCTAAAGACTGAGACTCGCGTCCGAAGGATGACGAAAGCGTTTAGAGGCTTTTGAAAGCTTTTGAACACTTTGACAAGTATTTGAAAAGTTAAGAAAGCTTCAAAACTGTTGAAAAAACTTTTTAAGATTTAAAAAAGCTCTCCAATACTTTGAAACGCTTCTAAAAGCCTGGAAAAATGTTTCTAAAAGCTTTCAGAAGTTTTTGGAAACTTTTAAAAACATTTTGCAGATTTTTAAAAGAATTTGAAGCCTTGGAAAAAATATTAAAAGCTATGAAAATTTTTGAGGACTTAGAGAAACTTCCTAAGATTTAAGAAAGCCTTTAAACAATTGAATAGGCTTTTAAAAACTTGCCAAAGCTTTTAAAAACTTGTAAAGGCTTCTAAAGACTTAGAAAAGCTTTTAAAAACTTAAAAAGACTTCTAAAGACTGAAACTAGCGTCCGAAGGATGATGAAAGCTTTTAGAGACCTTTGAAAGCTTTTGAATATGTTGACAAGTATTTGAAAAGCTAAGAAAGTTTCCAAACTCTTTAAAAAACTTTTTAAGACTTAAGAAAGCTCTCCAATACTTTGGAATGCTTCTAAATGCTTTGAAAAATAATTTTGAAAGCTTTTACAAGTTTTTGGAAACTTTTGTAGATTTTGTAGATTTTTAAAAGGATATGACGCTTTGGGGAAATTTTTAAAATCTATGGAACTTTTTAAAGACTTAGGAAAACTTTTTAAGACTTGAGAGAGCGTTTAAATAATTGAATAGGCTTCTAAAAATATGGGGAAGCTTCTAAGAACTTAAAAAGACTTTCAAGGACTGGGACAAGCATTTGGAGGATGACGAAAGCTTTTAGAGACCTTTGAACGCTTTTGAACGCTTTTGAACGGTTTAACAAGTATTTGAAAAGTTAAAAAACTTCCAAACTCCTGAAAAAACTTTTAAAGACTTAATAAAGCTTCCCAGTACTTTGGAACGCTTCCTAAGGCTTAGGAAAATTATTTTCAAAGCTTCCACAAGTTTTTGGAAGCCTTTAAAAACATTTTGTAGATTTCTAAAAGGATTTGAAGCCTTGTAGAAAATATTAAAAGCTATGAAAATTTTTGAAGACTTAGGAAAACTTCTTAAGATTTGAGGAAGCGTTTAAATAATTAAATAGGCTTCTAGAAACTTAGGGAAACTTCTGCATAGTTAAAAGCACTCCTAATGATTAGGACAAGCTTCCGAAGGATAAAGAAAGCTCTTAGAGACCTTTAAAAGCTTTCGAACACTTTGACAAGTATTTGAAAAGTTATGAGAATTTTCAAACTCTTGAAAAAACTTTTTAAAACTCAAGAAAGCTTTCCAATACTTTGGAATGCTTCAAAATACTTGGGAAAATGTTTTTAAAGCTTTCGCAAGATTTTGGAAGCTTTTAAGAACATTTTGTAGATTTTTAAAAGGATTTGAAGCTTTGGAAAAATTGTTAAAAGCTGTGGAAATTTTAAAAGAGTTAGGGAAACTTCTTAAGTCTTGAGGGAACGTTTAAATAATTAAATAGGCTTCTAGAAACTTGGGGAAACTTCTACATACTTAAAAGCGCTCCTAATGATTAGGACAAGCTTCCGAAGGATGACGAAAGCTCTTAGAGACCTTTAAAAGCTTTTGAACACTTTGACAAGTATTTAAAAAGTTAGGAAAACTTCCAAACTCTTGAAAAAACTTTTTAAAACTTAAGAAAGCTTTCCAATGCTTTGGAATGCTTCTAAATACTTAAGAAAATGTTTTTAAAAGCTTCCACAAGTTTTTGGAAGCTTTTAAGAACATTTTGTAGATTTTTAAAAGGATTTGAAGCTTTGGGAAAATTTTTAAAAGCTGTGGAAATTTTTAAAGAGTTAGGGAAACTTCTTTAGTCTTGAGGGAACGTTTAAATAATTAAATAGGCTTCTAGAAACTTGGGGAAACTTCTACATACTTAAAAGCGCTCCTAATGATTAGGACAAGCTTCCGAAGGATGACGAAAGCTCTTAGAGACCTTTAAAAGCTTTTGAACACTTTGACAAGTATTTAAAAAGTTAGGAAAACTTCCAAACTCTTGAAAAAACTTTTTAAAACTTAAGAAAGCTTTCCAATGCTTTGGAATGCTTCTAAATACTTAAGAAAATGTTTTTAAAAGCTTCCACAAGTTTTTGGAAGCTTTTAAGAACATTTTGTAGATTTTTAAAAGGATTTGAAGCTTTGGAAAAATTTTTAAAAGCTGTGGAAATTTTTAAAGACTTAGGGAAACTTTTTAAGTCTTGAGGGAACGTTTAAATAATTAAAAAGGCTTCTAGAAACTTGGGGAAACTTCTATATACTTAAAAGCGCTCCTAATGATTGGGACAAGCTTCCGAAGGATGAGGAAAGGTCTTAGAGACCTTTAAAAGCTTTTAAACACTTTGACAAGCATTTAAAAAGTTAGGAAAACTTCCAAACTCTTGAAATAACTTTTTGAAACTTAAGAAAGCTTTCCAATGCTTTGGAATGCTTCTAAATATTTTTAAAAGCGTCCACAAGTTTTTGGAAGCTTTTAAGAACATTTTGTAGATTTTTAAAAGGATTTGAAGCTTTGGGAAAATTTTTAAAAGCTGTGGAAATTTTTAAAGACTTAGGGAAACTTCTTAAGTCTTGAGGGAACGTTTAAATAATTAAATAGGCTTTTAAAAACTTGGGCTTCTAAAAGCGCTCCTAATGATTAGGACAAGCTTCCGAAGGATGACGAAAGCTCTTAGAGACCTTTAAAAGCTTGTGAACACTTTGACAAGCATTTAAAAAGTTGGGAAAACTTTCAAAGTCTTGAAAAAACTTTTTAAAACTCAAGAAAGCTTTCCAATGCTTTGGAATGCTTCTAAATACTAAAGAAAATGTTTTTAAAAGTTTCCACAAGTTTTTGGAAGCTTTTAAGAACATTTTGTAGATTTTAAAAAGGATTTGAAGCTTTGGGAAAATTTTTAAAAGCTGTGGAAATTTTTGAAGACTTAGGGAAACTTCTTAAGTCTTGAGGGAACGTTTAAATAATTAAATAGGCTTTTAAAAACTTAAGCAAGCTTCTACAAACTTGAAAGGGTTTCCGAGGACTGGGACAAGCATTCGAAGGATGACGAAAGCTTTTAGAGACCCTTGAACGCTTTTGAACACTTTAACAAGTATTTGAAAAGTTAAGAAAACTTCCAAGCTCTTGAAAAAACTTTTAAAGACTTGTAAAGGTTGTTAAAATCTTTTTAAAATCTGGTAAATGTTTCTAAACATTGAAACAAGCGTCCGAAGGATGACGAAAGCTTTTAGAGACCTTTGAACGCTTTTGAACACTTTAACAAGTATTTGAAAAGTTAAGAAAACGTCCAAGCTCTTGAAAAAACTTTTAAAGATTTGTTAAGGTTGCTAAAACCTTTCTAAAATCTTGTGAATGTTTCTAAAGATTGGGACAAGCGTCCGAAGGATGACGAAAGCTTTTAGAGACCTTTGAACGCTTTTGAACACTTTAGCAAGTATTTGAAAAGTTAAGAAAACTTCCAAGCTCTTGAAAAAACGTTTAAAGACTTGTAAAGGTTGTTAAAATCTTTCTAAAATCTTGTAAATGTTTCTAAAGGTTGAGGCAAGCGTCCGAAGGATGACGAAAGCTTTTAGAGACCTTTGAACGCTTTTGAACACTTTAGCAAGTATTTGAAAAGTTAAGAAAACTTCCAAGCTCTTGAAAAAACTTTTAAAGACTTGTAAAGGTTGCTAAAACCTTTCTAAAATCTTGTAAATGTTTCTAAAGATTGGGACAAGCGTCCGAAGGATGACGAAAGCTTTTAGAGACCTTTGAACGCTTTTGAACACTTTAACAAGTTGAAACACAGAACTTGTCCCCTGAAACCAAGAAAAATTAAAAAACACAACAAAGGTTGCTCTAACGCGTTTCGACAGCCAAGCTGTCATCTTCAGAGAGAAATTTTTCTTGGTTTCAGGGGACAAGTTCTGTGTTTCAATTTTTGAAGATAACCAAGGACCAGTCCGTTGCATCAAACTTTAACAAGTATTTGAAAAGTTAGGAAAACTTCTAAGCTCTTGAAAAAACTTTTTAAGACTTGTAAAGGTTGCTAAAACCTTTCTAAAATCTTGTAAATGTTTCTAAAGATTGGGACAAGCGTCCGAAGGATGACGAAAGCTTTTAGAGACCTTTGAACGCTTTTGAACACTTTAGCAAGTATTTGAAAAGTTAAGAAAACTTCCAAGCTCTTGAAAAAACTTTTTAAGACTTGTAAAGGTTGTTAAAATCTTTCTAAAATCTTGTAAATGTTTCTAAAGGTTGGGAAAAGGGTTCGAAGGATGACGAAAGCTTTTAGAGACCTTTGAACGCTTTTGAACACTTTAACAAGTATTTGAAAAGTTAAGAAAACTTCCAAGCTCTTGAAAAAACTTTTAAAGACTTGTAAAGGTTGCTAAAACCTTTCTAAAAACTTGTAAAGGTTTCTAAAGATTGGGACAAGCGTCCGAAGGATGACAAAAGCTTTTGGAGACCTTTGAAAGCTTTTGAACACTGACAAGCATTTCAAAAGTCAAAGAACTTTCAAACTTTTATAGAAACTGTTCAGAACTTTAAGAAATCCCTGCAATAATTTTGGAAAGCTTCTAAAGGCCTGGGAAAGCTTCTGAAAACTTGTGAAAGCTTTTGAGAACATTTTGTAGAATGTTAAAAGGATTTTAAAACTTGGGAAAGTTTTTTAAAACTAGGGAACTCTTTGAACACCCAGGAAAACCTCTGAAGACTTAAGAGAGCGTCTTAATAACTAAATAGGCTTCTGAAAAAATTAAGAAACTCTCTAAAAATTTGGAGATACTTAAAGGACTGGAACAAGCTTCCGAAAGTTAACACAAACTTTTGAAGACCTTTGAAAGTTTTTTAATACACGAAATTTTTTTGAAAAGTTAAGGAAAATTAAATTTTGGGAAAAATTTTTGAATACTTTAGAAAGCTCTTTAATACTTTAAAAAGCCTTGAAAGACTTCAAAAGCTTCTAAAAACTTGCGAAAGCTTTAAAGAACATTTTAAAAGGATTTGAAACTTTTTAAAAATATGGAAAGTTTTTAAAGACTTGGGAAAACTTTTAAAACCTTCTTGGGTAAATTTCTGAAAATGTATGAAACCTTTGAAGATTTTTAAATGGATTTTAAGCCTTGGAAACATTTTTAAAAACCTAAGAGAACTTCTGAAAACTTGAGGGAACGTCTGAATAATTTAAAAAGTTTCTTAAAATTTGGGAAAGCTTCTAAGAAGTTAAAAATGCTTCTAAAGACTGGGAGAACTTGACGTAAGGTCTGAATAACTTAAAAAGCTTCTTAAAATTTAATGAAACTTCTAAAAAGTTGAAGAGGCTTCCAAAGACTGAGAAAAGCTTTCTAAAGTTAACTCGTTGGCAGCATTTGAAGACCTAGAAATTTTTTGAAAAGTTAAGAAAGCTTCTAAAACCTTGAAAAACATCCGAAAATTTAAGAAAGCTCTTTAATATTTTTTTCTAAAAACACAGGCAGATATGCTCACCAGAACAGTGGTAATATTTAATTAGAAGTACTTTCGAACCATTGATCTATACAAACTCCAGAAAGAGAGATTCAGATGCCAATAGGCATAACCAAGACTCGACTCTTCATCTAAACACTTCTATTTAAATATTTAATTGATTAGCAGAAAAAATGCAAAATTTTGGTGAAGATTAAGATGTATTATAACATTGAATCTTCCTCTTCTGTGATGGCGAGAACTTGTTGCGTTTTGCATTGCAGTAGATCTTTTGCCTCTTCAATTTTGTCCATAACCTCTTGCAAATCCATCTTAGTCTCGTCCAAATCATTTTCCAACCTCCAATTGTCATCTTGCAACATAATATTCATTTTGCACTGTTGAAGTCTAGCTCTGGTATCATATATCCCAAAAGAATCTTCTTCCTCCATTTTAACCATCTCCTGAACGTCCTCCATAAGCTTCTTATAAGACTGCTCCTTATGCTCGAGCTCCCTTATCTGCCTTCTCACCTGATTTCCTATCATTACGCACAATTCCGTCAGCTGCCTGACATATTCCATGTCTTTGATTGACGAGCAAGGTATAGAGCAAGTACTCCTAATGAACTGATCGCAGTAGTTCATCCCGCATTCCGGGAATACTGTTTTGGTTATGACAGGGCACGTGCACAAGCTGATGAAGCCGTTTTGCGAACGGCATTTATCAGTGTTGCAACATTCTGAAGCGAAATCCTGAGGGCCATTGAGCGGGCAAACGTTGGGAAAGGACAAACGCGGGCACCTCCGCGATATTTGCTGGCGCAGGTTGGCGTAATCGAGAGCTTGGCAATTAGGGCACATTCCGGACGGTTCAAGACATGGTTGAGGTGGGAAACATAAGGGTCGAGGCTGAGGAGGACCTTGGGCGCTGATACATGATGCGGGAGTAATTAATGCTGGGCTCAATAGTATTTGGTTTGGGAATATGGGGCAGCCGCATACAAGGCAGGCTTGTTGGGCTATTTGACCACAATTGCAGTTTTCGACGCAGTTTCCATTTTGGGCAGTTGGGGCATTTGGCACATTCCTCTCTGGCTCTGAAATAAATATATCCTTCTTTCAAAGTGTTTTTTTTTTATTTATTTTGTTTGAAAAGAGGGATTTGGTTAAAAAATAACCAACTCAATCCAAGATTTTGAATATTTTGTTATATTCTAATGCACAAACCAATAAGTTTGAACATTTATCAGATTTAGTTTGGAAACCAAAGACCGCTTTCGATTTTGTCAGATTGTTGATTCTATAGTCTTTACTTGCAAGAAAATTTGTTAGCATTTGGGTTGACTGACGATATCTAATAAGATCGAAACGATATTTGGTTTCCAAACTCTAAATCTGATAAAGGTGCATTAGAATCTTGTCTTCTGGGACCTTACTAAAGAGCAACTGCTTCGATAAGCGTTTGTGTTTCAACTGTTGATAATTTGGCTACGAAGCATTCACTATAGAAGCTTAGAGGGGTTCCATTACTGTGGTCTGTGCATTAGAACCTTGTCTTCTGGGACCTTCCTAGAAAGCAACTGCTTTGCTAAGCGTTTGTGTTTTAACTGTTGGTAGTTTGGTTACCAATGATTCACTAAACAAGCTTAGAGGGTTGCATTACTGTAGACTAGGTTGCATTCTAATTGCATTTTGTCATGTATTACAACTTTTCCACTATTTTTTGATAATTTCGATTTTTCCTGGAATGTCGATTTTATTTGATTTTCTTGTTAGAATTTCCCTTTTAAAATCGGTGTTTCAATTGCCAAAAGTTTTACTATAAATATAAATTCCGAAAATTTACTTAGGGAAACTTTCTAAGATTTAAGGGAGCCTTTAAACAATTTAAAAGTATTCTTAAAACTTGCCAAAGCTTCTAAAGGCTTGGAAGCTTTTAAAAACATTTTGTATATTTTTAAAGGGATTTGATGCCTTTGGGAAAATTTAAAAGCTATGAAAATTTCTGAAGACTTAGGGAAACTTTTTAAGACTTGAGGTAGCGTTTAGATAACTGAATAGACTTCTAAAAACTTAAGGAAACTTCTAAACACTCAAAAAGGCTTCTAAAAATTAGGACAAGCTTCCAAAGGATGACGAAAGCTTTTAGAAAGATTTGAATGCTTTTGAACAAGTATTTGAAATGTTAAGAAAACGTCCAAACTCTTGAAAAAGCTCTACAATATTTGAAATGCTTTTAAAGGCTTGGGAAAATATTTTTAAAAGCTTCCATCATTTTTTAGAAGCTTTTAAGAACCTTTTGTAGATTTTTAAAAGGATTTACAGCCTTGGAGAAGATATTAAAAGCTATGAAAATTTGTGAAGAAACTTCTTAAGACGTTTAGATAATTAAATAGGCTTCTAAAAACTGGGGAAAACTTCTTAAATTTTGGAAAGGCTTCTAAAGTCTAGGACAAGCGTCCGAAGGATGACAAAAGCTTTTAGAGACTATTGAAAGCTTGTGAACACTTTGACAAGTTTTTAAAAAGTTAAAAAACTTCCAAACTTTAAAAAAAAATTTTGAAGACTTAAGAAAACTCTCCGATACTTTGAAATGCATTTTAATGCTCAAGAAAATGTTTTAAAAGCCCCCCCAAGTTTTTGTAAACTTTTAAGAACATTTTGTAGACTTTTAAAAGGATTTGAAGCCTTGTAGAAAATATTAAAAGCTATGAAAATTTTTGAAGGCTTTGGAAAACTTCTTAAGGCTTGAGGAAGCATTTAAATAGTTAAATAGTCTTCCAAAAACTAAAGCAAACATCTGGAAACTCAAAAAGGTTTCTTAAGAAAAGGACAAGCTTCTAAATGGTGACAAACGCTTTTAGAAACCTTTGAAAGCTTTTGAACACTTTGTCAAGTATATGAAAAGTTAAGAAAACTTCCAAACTTTTGAAAAAACTTTTGAAGACTTAAGAAAACTCTCCGATACTTTGAAATGCATTTTAATGCTCAAGAAAATGTTTTAAAAGCCCCCCCAAGTTTTTGTAAACTTTTAAGAACATTTTGTAGACTTTTAAAAGGACTTAAAGCCTTGTAAAAAATATTATGAGCTATAAAAATTTTTGAAGGCTTAGGAAAACTTCTTAAGGCTTGAGGAAGCATTTAAATAGTTAAATAGTCTTCCAAAAACTAAAGCAAACATCTGGAAACTCAAAAAGGTTTCTTAAGAAAAGGACAAGCTTCTTAATAATGACAAAAGTTTTTAGAAACCTTTGAAAGCTTTTGAATACTTTGACAAGTATTTAAAAATTAAGAAAACTTCCAAACTTTAAAAAAAAACTTTTAAAGGCTTAAGAAAGCTCTCCAATACTTTGGAATGCTTCTTAATGCTTGAAAAAATATTTTTAAAAGCTTTTACAAGTTTTTGAAAGCTTCTAAAAACATTTTGCAGACTTTTAAAAGAATTTGAAGCCTTGGAAAAAATATTAAAAGCTATGAAATTTTTTAAGGACTTATAGAAACTTCCTTAGATTTAAGGGAGCCTTTAAACAACTGAATAGGCTTTTAAAAACTTGCCAAAGCTTCTAAAACTTGTAAAGGCTTTTAAGGACTAGGAAAAGTTTTTAAAAACTTGAAAAGGCTTCTAAAGACTGGGACTAGCGTTCGAAGGATGACAAAAACGTTTAAAGGCTTTTAAAAGCTTTTGAACACTTTGACAAGTATTTGAAAAGTTAAGAAAGCTACCAAACTGTTGAAAAAATTTTTTTAGACTGGAACTAGCGTCCGAAGAACGATGAAAGCTTTTAGAGACCTTTGAAAGCTTTTGAACACTTTGACAAGTATTTGAAAAGCTAAGAAAGTTTCCAAACTTTTAAAAAAAATTTTTAAGATTTAAGAAAGCTCTTTAATACTTTGGAATGCTTCTAAATACTTGGGAAAATATTTTTAAAAGCTTTTACAAGTTTCCGAAAGCTTTTAAAAACATTTTGTAGATATTTAAAAGGATTTATAGCCTTGGAAAGAATATTAAAAGATATGAAAATTTTTGGGAAAACTTCTTAAGATTTAAGGGAGCCTTTAAACAATTGAATTAGGCTTCTAAAAAATTGCCAAAGCTTCTAAAAACTTATAAAGGCTTTGAAAGACTTGAAGAAGCTCCTAAAAACTTGAAAAGGCTTCTAAAGACCGGGACTAGCGTCCGAAGGATGACGAAAGCGTTTAGAGGCTTTTGAAAGCTTTTGAACACTTTGACAAGTATTTGAGAAGTTAAAAAAGCTTCCAAACTGTTGAAAAAACTTTTAAAGACTGGAACTAGCGTCCGAAGGATGATGAAAGCTTTTAGAGACATTTGAAAGCCTTTGAACACTTTGACAAGTATTTGAAAAGCTAAGAAAGTTTCCAAACTCTTAAATAAACTTTTTAAGATTTAAGAAAGCTCTTCAATACTTTGGAATGCTTCTAAATACTTAAGAAAATATTTTTGAAAGCTTTTACAAGTTTTTGAAAGCTTTTAAAAACATTTTGCAGATTTTTAAAAGGATTTATAGCCTTGGAAAAAATATTAAAAGCTATGAAAATTTTTGAGGACTTGGGAAATTTTCTTAAGATTTAAGGGAGTCTTTAAACAATTGAATAGGCTTCTAAAAACTTGCCAAAGCTTCTAAAAACTTGTAAAGGCTTTTAAAGACTTGGAAAAGCTTCTAAAAACTTGTAAAGGCTTTCGAAACACTTTAACAAGTATTTGAAAAGTTAAGAAAGCTTTCAAACTCTTGAAAAAACTTTTAAAGACTTAATAAAGCTCTCCAGTACTTTGGAGTGCTTCCTAAGGCTTAGAAAAATTATTTTCAAAGCTTCCACAAGTTTTTGGAAGCTTGTAAGAACATTTTGTAGATTTTTAAGGGGACTTAAAGCCTTGGACAAAATACTAAAAGCTATGAAAATTTTTGAAGACTTGGGAAAACTTCTTAAGACTTGAGGAAGCCTTCAAATAATTAAATAGGCTTCTCAAAACTTGGGGAAACTTCTACATACTTAAAAGGGCTTTTAATGATTAGAACAAGCTTTCAAAGAATGACGAAAGCTCTTAAAGACCTTTGAAAGCTTTTGAACACTTTGACAAGTATTTGAAAAGTTAAGAAAACTTTCAAACTCTTGAAAAAGCTATTGAGGACTTAGGAAAGTTTTCCTATAACTTAAGAAAGTTTTCCTATACCTTAAAATACTTCTGGATGCTTAAGAAAATGTTTTTAAAAGCTTCCACAAGTTTTTGGCGACTTTTAAAAACATTTTGTAGATTGTAGGTTGCATTCTAATTGCATTTTGTCATGTATTACAACTTTTCTACTATTTTTTGATAATTTCGATTTTTCCTGGAATGTTGACATTGCTTATTTTCTTGTTAGACTTTCCCTTTTAAAATCGGTGTTTCAATTGCCAAAAGTTTTACTATAAATGTAAATTCCGAAAATTCACTTGAGGAAACTTTCTAAGATTTAAGGGAGCCTTTAAACAATTTCAAAGTATTCTAAAAACTTGCCAAAGCTTCTAAAAACTTGTAAGGGCTTCTAAAGACTTGGAAAAGTTTCTAGTAACTTGTAAAGGCTTTTAAAGACTGGAACAAGTGTCCCAAGGATGGTGAAAGCTTTGAGAGACCTTTGGAAGCTTTTGAACACTTTAACAGGTATTTGAAAAGTTAAGAAAGCTTCCAAACTCTTAAAAAACCTTGTGAGACTAAAGAAAGCTCTCCAATACTTTGAAACTCTTCTAAAAGCCTAGGAAAATGTTTTAAAGCTTCCACAAGTTTTTGAAAGTTTTTAAGAGCATTTTGTAGATTTTTCAAAGGATTTGAAGTCTTGGGAAAATTTTTAAGAGCTATGAAAATTTTTGAAAACCTAGGAAAACTTCTAAAGACTAAGGAAGCGTTTAAATAATTAAATAGATTTTTTAAAACTTGAAAAAAACTTCTAAAAATTTGTAAAGGTTGCTAAAAACTTTGGAAAGCTTTTAAAAACTTGTAAAGGCTTCTAAAGATTGCTACAAGCGTCCGAAGGATGACGAAAGCTTTTAGAGACCTTTCAAAGCTTTTAAACACTAGCAGGTATTTCAAAAGTGTAGAAACTTCCAAACTCCTATAGAAACTATTTAGAACTTTAAGAAATCCCTCCAATAATTTTGGAAAGCTTGTAAAGGCTTGGGAAAGCTTCAGAAAACTTGTGAAAGCTTTTGAGAACATTTTGTAGAATGTTAAAAGGATTTAAAAACTTGGGAAAGTTTTTTAAAACTAGTGAACTCTTTGAAAACTTAGGAAAACCTCTGAAGACTTGAGAGAGCGTCTTAATAACTGAATAGACTTTTAAAAAAATTAAGAAACCTTCTAAAAACTTGGAGATACTTATAGGACTGGGACAAGCTTCCGAAAGTTAACGCAAACTTTTGAAGACCTTTGAAAGCTTTTTAACACATGACATTTTTTTGAAAAGTTGAGGAAATCTAAACTTTGGGAGAAATTTTTGAAGACTTTAGAAGGCTCTTCAATACTTTGGAAAGCTTTGAAAGACTTTAAAAAGCTTCTAAAAAACTTGTAAAGACCTCTGAAAAGTTGAGGAAGCTTCTAAAAATTTGTAAAGGCTTCTAAAGGTTGGTACAAGCCTCCGAAGGATGACGAAAGCTTTGAGAGACCTTTGAAAGCTTATGAACACTGACAAGTATTTCAAAAGTCAAAGAACTTCCAAACTTTTATAGAAACTGTTTAGAACTTTAAGAAATCCCTTCAATAATTTTGGAAAGTTTCTAAAGGCTTGGGAAAGCTTCAGAAAACTTGTGGAAGCTTTTGAGAACATTTTGTAGAATGTTAAAAGGATTTAAAAACTTAAGAAAGTTCTTTAAAACTAGTGAACTTTTTGAAAATTTAGGAAAACCTCTGAAGACTTGAGAGAGCGTCTAAATAACTGAATAGACTTAAAAAAAATTAAGAAATCCTCTAAAAACTTGGAGATACTTATAAGACTGGAAGAAGCTTCCGAAAGTTAATGCAAACTTTTGAAGACCTTTGAAAGCTTTTTAACACATGAAATTTTATTGCAAAATTGAGGAAAACTAAACTTTGCGAGAAATTTTTTGAAGACTTTAGAAAGCTCTCCAACACTTTGGAAAGCTTCGAAAGACTTCAAAAAGCTTTTGAAAACTTGCGAAAGCTTTAAAACATTTTGTCTTCTGGGACCTTCCTAGAGAGCAACTGCTTTGCTAAGCGTTTGTGTTTTAACTGTTGGTAGTTTGGTTACCAATGATTCACTAAACAAGCTTAGAGGGTTGCATTACTGCAGACTAGGTTGCATTCTAATTGCATTTTGTCATGTATTACAACTTTTCCACTATTTTTTAATAATTTCGATTTTTCCTGGAATGTTGAAATTTCTTATTTTCTTGTTAGACTTTCCCTTTTAAAATCGGTGTTTCAATTGCCAAAAGTCTTACTATAAATGTAAATTCCGAAAATTTACTTAGGGAAACTTTCTAAGATTTGAGGGAGCCTTTAAACAATTTAAAAGTATTCTAAAAACTTGCCAAAGCTTCTAAAAACTTGCCAAAGATTTTAAAAACTTGTAAGGGCGTCAAAAGACTTAAAAAAGTTTCTAAAAACTTGGAAAGGCTTTTAAAGACTGGAAAGCTTTTATCATTCTTTAAACAAAAAGTGTCCAAAGGATGATGAAAGTTTTGAGAGACCTTTGGAAGCTTTTGAACACTTTGGCAAGTATTTGAAAAGTTAAGAAAGCTTTCAAACTCTTGAAAAACCTTTGGAGACTTACAAAAGCTCTTCAACACTTTGGAACTCTTCTTAAGGCCTAGGAAAATGTTTTAAAGCTTCCACAAGTTTTTAAAAGTTTTTAAGAGCATTTTGTAGATTTTTAAAAAGACTTGAAGCCTTGGAAAAATTTTCAAAAGCTATGAAAATTTTTAAAAACCTAGGGAAACTTCTAAAGACTAAGAAGGCGTTTAAATAATTAAATAGATTTTTTAAAACTTGAAAAAAACTTCTAAAAATTTGTAAAGGTTGCTAAAAACTTTGGAAAGCTTTTAAAAACTTGTAAAGGCTTCTAAAGATTGCTACAAGCGTCCGAAGGATGACGAAAGCTTTTAGAGACCTTTCAAAGCTTTTAAACACTAGCAGGTATTTCAAAAGTGTAGAAACTTCCAAACTCCTATAGAAACTATTTAGAACTTTAAGAAATCCCTCCAATAATTTTGGAAAGCTTGTAAAGGCTTGGGAAAGCTTCAGAAAACTTGTGGAAGCTTTTGGGAACATTTTGTAGAATGTTAAAAGGATTTAAAAACTTGGGAAAGTTTTTTAAAACTAGTGAACTCTTTGAAAACTTAGGAGAACCTCTGAAGACTTGAGAGAGCGTCTAAATAACTGAATAAACTTTTAAAAAAATTAAGAAACCTTCTAAAAACTTAGAGATGCTTATTAGACTGGGACAAGCTTCCGAAAGTTAATGCAAACCTTTGAAGACCTTTGAAAGCTTTTTAACACATGACATTTTTTTGAAAAGTTGAGGAAATCTAAACTTTGGGAGAAATTTTTGAAGACTTTAGAAGGCTCTTCAATACTTTGGAAAGCTTTGAAAGACTTTAAAAAGCTTCCAAAAATTTGTAAAGACTTCTGAAAAGTTGAGGAAGCTTCTAAAAATGTGTAAAGGCTTCTAAAGGTTGGTACAAGCCTCCGAAGGATGACGAAAGCTTTGAGAGACCTTTGAAAGCTTATGAACACTGACAAGTATTTCAAAAGTCAAAGAACTTCCAAACTTTTATAGAAACTGTTCAGAACTTTAAGAAATTCCTTCAATAATTTTGGAAAGCTTCTAAAGGCTTGGGAAAGCTTCAGAAAACTTGTGGAAGCTTTTGAGAACATTTTGTAGAATGTTAAAAGGATTTAAAAACTTAAGAAAGTTCTTTAAAACTAGTGAACTTTTTGAAAATTTAGGAAAACCTCTGAAGACTTGAGAGAGCGTCTAAATAACTGAATAGACTTAAAAAAAATTAAGAAATCCTCTAAAAACTTGGAGATACTTATAAGACTGGAAGAAGCTTCCGAAAGTTAATGCAAACTTTTGAAGACCTTTGAAAGCTTTTTAACACATGAAATTTTATTGCAAAATTGAGGAAAACTAAACTTTGCGAGAAATTTTTTGAAGACTTTAGAAAGCTCTCCAACACTTTGGAAAGCTTCGAAAGACTTCAAAAAGCTTTTGAAAACTTGCGAAAGCTTTAAAACATTTTGTCTTCTGGGACCTTCCTAGAGAGCAACTGCTTTGCTAAGCGTTTGTGTTTTAACTGTTGGTAGTTTGGTTACCAATGATTCACTAAACAAGCTTAGAGGGTTGCATTACTGCAGACTAGGTTGCATTCTAATTGCATTTTGTCATGTATTACAACTTTTCCACTATTTTTTAATAATTTCGATTTTTCCTGGAATGTTGAAATTTCTTATTTTCTTGTTAGACTTTCCCTTTTAAAATCGGTGTTTCAATTGCCAAAAGTCTTACTATAAATGTAAATTCCGAAAATTTACTTAGGGAAACTTTCTAAGATTTGAGGGAGCCTTTAAACAATTTAAAAGTATTCTAAAAACTTGCCAAAGCTTCTAAAAACTTGCCAAAGATTTTAAAAACTTGTAAGGGCGTCAAAAGACTTAAAAAGTTTCTAAAAACTTGGAAAGGCTTTTAAAGACTGGAAAGCTTTTATCATTCTTTAAACAAAAAGTGTCCAAAGGATGATAAAAGCTTTTAGAGACCTTTGGAAGCTTTTGAACACTTTGGCAAGTATTTGAAAAGTTAAGAAAGCTTTCAAACTCTTGAAAAAACTTTTGGAGACTTACAAAAGCTCTTCAACACTTTGGAACTCTTCTTAAGGCGTAGGAAAATGTTTTAAAGCTTCCACAAGTTTTTAAAAGTTTTTAAGAGCATTTTGTAGATTTTTAAAAAGACTTGAAGCCTTGGAAAAATTTTCAAAAGCTATGAAAATTTTTAAAAACCTAGGGAAACTTCTAAAGACTAAGAAGGCGTTTAAATAAATAACTAGGCTTTTAAAAACTTGAAGAAACTTCTAAAAATTTGTAAAGGTTGCTAAAAACTTTGGAAAGCTTCTAAACACTTATAAATGCTTCTAAAGATTGGTACAAGCGTCCGAAGGATGACGAAAGCTTTTAGAGACCTTTGAAAGCTTTTGAACACTGACAGGTATTTCAAAAGTGTAAAAACTTCCAAACTTTTATAGAAACTATTTAGAACTTTAAGAAATCCCGCCAATAATTTTAGAAAGCTTCTAAAGGCTTGGGAAAGCTTCAGATAACTTGTGGAAACTTTTGAGAACATTTTGTAGAATGTTAAAAGAATTTTAAAACTTGGGAAAGTTTTTTAAAACTAGTGAACTCTTTGAAAACTTAGGAAAACCTCTGGAGACTTAAGGGAGCCTCTAGATAACTGAATAGGCTTCTTAAGAAATTAAGAAACCCTCTAAAAACTTAAAGATACTTATAAGACTGGGACAAGCTTCCGAAAGTTAATGCAAACTTTTGAAGACCTTTAAAAGCTTTTGAACACATAAAATTTTTTAAGAAAAGTTGAGGAAAACTAAACTTTGGGAGAAATTTTTGAAGACTTCAGAAAGCTCTTTAATACTTTGGAAAGCTTTGAAAGATTTCAAAAAGCTTCTGAAAACTTGCGAAAGCTTTAAAGAATATTTTGAAGATTTTTAAAGGGATTTGAAGCATTGGGGAAGATTTTAAAAATATGGAAAGTGTTTGAAGACTTGGGAAAACTTTTGAAACTTTCTTGGGTAAATTGTTAAAAATTTGTGAAACCTTTGAAGATTTTTAAAAAGATGTCAAGCCTTGGGAACATTTTTTAAAGCCTTAGAGACTTTCTGAAGACTTGAGGGAACGTCTGAATAATTTAAAAAATTTCCTAAGACTGAGACAAGCTTCAAACTTTTGAAGACCTTTGAAAGCTTTTTAGCACATGAAATTTTTTTGAAAAGTTGAGGAAAACTAAACTTTGGTAGACATTTTTGGAAACTTTAGAAAGCTCTCCAATACTTTGGAAAGCTTCAAAAGACTTCAAAAATTTTCTGAAAACTTGCGAAAGCTTTGAAGAACATTTTGTCTTCTGGGACCTTCCTAGAGAGCAACTGCTTTGCTAAGCGTTTGTGTTTTAACTGTTGGCAGTTTGGTTACCAATGATTCACTAAACAAGCTAAGAGGGTTGCACTACTATAGACTAGGTTGCATTCTAATTGCATTTTGTCATGTATTACAACTTTTCTACTATTTTTTGATAATTTCGATTTTTCCTGGAATGTTGACATTGCTTATTTTCTTGTTAGACTTTCCCTTTTAAAATCGGTGTTTCAATTGCCAAAAGTTTTACTATAAATGTAAATTCCGAAAATTCACTTGAGGAAACTTTCTAAGATTTAAGGGAGCCTCTAAACAATTGAATAGGATTCTAAAAACTTGCCAAAGCCTCTAAAAACTTGTAAAAGCTTCTAAAGACTTGGAAAAGTTTCTAAAAATGTGTAAAGACTTTTAAAGACTGGAACAAGTGTCCGAAGGATGATAAAAGCTTTTAAAGACCTTTGGAAGCTTTTAAACACTTTAACAAGTATTTGAGAAGTTAAGAAAGCTTCCAAACTCTTGAAAAAACTTTTGAAGACTTAATAAAGCTCTCCAATACTTTGCAACTCTTCTAAAGGCCTAGGAAAATGTTTTAAAGCTTCCACAAGTTTTTGAAAGTTTCTAAGAGCATTTTGTAGATTTTTAAAAGGACTTAAAGCCTTGAAAAAATTTTTAAAAGCTATGAAAATTTTTGAAGACCTAGGAAAACTTCTTAAGACTGAGAAAGCGTTTAAATAATTGAATAGGCTTTTCAAAACTTGAAGAAACTTCTAAAAACTTAAAGAAACTTCTTAAAACTTGTAAAGGTTGCTAAAAACTTTGAAAAGCTTCTAAAAACTTGTAAAGGCTTCTAAAGATTCTAAAGACTTGGAAAAGTTTCTAAAAACTTGTAAATGCTTTTAAAGACTGGAAAGCTTTTATCATTCTTCGAACAAAAAGTGTCCAAAGGATGATGAAAGCTCTAAGAGATCTTTGAAAGCTTTTGAACACTTTGACAAGTATTTGAAAAGTTAAGAAAGCTTCCAAAGTCTTGATAAATCTTTTGGAGACTTACATAAGCTCTTCAATACTTTGGAACCCTTCCAAAAGCCTAGGAAAATGTTTTAAAGCTTCCACAAGTTTTTGAAAGTTTTTAAGAGCATTTTGTAAACTTTTAAAAGAACTTGGGAAAATTTTTAAAAGCTATAAAAATTTTTGACGACTTAGAGAAATTTTTAAAGACTAAGGAAGCGTTTAAATAATTAAATAGGATTCTAAAAACTTGAAGAAACTTCTAAAAACTTGTAAAGGTTGCTAAAAACTTTGAAAAGCTTCTAAAAACTTGTAAAGGCTTCTAAAGATTGGGACAAGCGTCCGAAGGATAATGAAAGCTTTTAGAGACCTTTGAAAGCTTTTGAACCCTGACAAGTATTTCAAAAGTGTAGAAACTTCCAAACTCCTATAGAAACTATTTAGAACTTTAAGAAATTCCTTCAATAATTTTGGAAACCTTCTAAAGGCTTGGGAAATTTTCTAAAAACTTGTGGAAGCTTTTGAGAACATTTTGAAGAATGTTAAAAGGATTTAAAAACTTGGGAAAGTCTTTTTAAAACTAGTGAGCCCTTTGAAAACTTACGAAAACCTCTGAAGACTTGAGAGAGCGTCTAAATAACTAAACAGACTTTTAAAAAAATTAAGAAACCCTGTAAAAACTTGAAGATGCTGGGACAAGCTACCGAAAGTTAATGCAAACTTTTAAAGACCTTTGAAAGCTTTTTAACACATGAAATTTTTTAAAGAAGTTGAGGAAATCTAAACTTTGGGAGCAATTTTTGAAGACTTTAGAAAGCTCTCCAATACTGTGGAAAGCTTCGAAAGACTTCAAAAAGCTTCTGAAAGCTTGCGAAAGCTTTGAAGAACATTTTGTCTTCTGGGACCTTCCTTGAGAGCAACTGCTTTGCTAAGCGTTTGTGTTTTAACTGTTGTTAGTTTGGTTACCAATGATTCACTAAACAAGCTTGGAAGGTTGCATTACTGTCCACTAGGTTGCATTCTAATTGAATTTTGTCATGTATTGCAACTTTTCCACTATTTTTTAATAATTTCGTTTTTTCCTGGAATGCTGAAATTTCTAATTTTCTTGTTAGACTTTCCATTTTAAAATCGGTGTTTCAATTGCCAAAGATTTTACTATAAATGTAAATTCCGAAAATTTACTTAGAGAAATTTTCTAAGATTTAGGGGAGCCTTTAAAAAATTGAATAGGATTCTAAAAACTTGCCAAAGCTTCTAAAAACTTGTAAGGGCTTCTAAAGACTTGGAAAAGTTTCTAATAACTTGTAAAGGCTTTTAAAGACTGGAACAAGTGTCCCAAGGATGATGAAAGCTTTTAGATACCTTTGGAAGCTCTTGAACACTTTGACAAGTATTTGAAAAGTTAAGAAAGCTTCCAAACCCTTAAAAAACTTATGAAGACTTAAAAGAGCTCTCCAATACTTTGGAACTCTTCTAAAAACCTAGGAAAATGTTTTAAAGCTTCCACAAAATTTTAACACTTTTAAAGAGCATTTTGTAGATTTTTAAAAGGATTTGAAGCCTTGGGAAAATTTAAAAGCTATGAAAATTTTTGAAGACCTAGGGAAACTTTTAAAGACTGAGGAAGCGTTTAAATGATTAAATAGGCTTCTAAAAACTTGGAGAAATTTCTAAAAACTTGTAAAGGTTGCTTAAAACTTTGGAAAGCTTCTAAAAACCTACAAAGGTTTCTAAAGATTGGTACAAGAGTTCGAAGGATAACGAAAGTATTTAGAGACCTTTGAAAGCTTTTAAACACTGACATATATTTTAAAAGTGTAGAAACATCCAAACTTCTCTAGAAACTATTTAGAATTTTAAGAAATCCCTCCAATGATTTTGGAAAGCTTCTAAAGGCTTAAAGAAGCTTCAGAAAACTTGTGGAAGCTTTTGGGAACATTTTGTAGAATGTTAAAAGGATTTAAAAACTTGGGAAAGTTTTTTAAAACTAGTGAACTCTTTGAAAACTTAGGAGAACCTCTGAAGACTTGAGAGAGCGTCTAAATAACTGAATAAACTTTTAAAAAAATTAAGAAACCTTCTAAAAACTTAGAGATACTTATAAGACTGAGACAAGCTTCCGAAAGTTAATGCAAACCTTTGAAGACCTTTAAAAGCTTTTTAACACATGACATTTTTTTTTGAAAAGTTGAGGAAATCTAAACTTTGGGAGAAATTTTTGAAGACTTTAGAAGGCTCTTCAATACTTTGGAAAGCTTTGAAAGACTTTAAAAAGCTTCCAAAAATTTGTAAAGACTTCTGAAAAGTTGAGGAAGCTTCTAAAAATGTGTAAAGGCTTCTAAAGGTTGGTACAAGCGTCCGAAGGATGACGAAAGCTTTTAGAGACCTTTGAAAGCTTTTGAACACTGACAAGTATTTCAAAAGTCAAAGAACTTCCAAACTTTTATAGAAACTGTTCAGAACTTTAAGAAATTCCTTCAATAATTTTGGAAAGCTTCTAAAGGCTTGGGAAAGCTTCAGAAAACTTGTGGAAGCTTTTGAGAACATTTTGTAGAATGTTAAAAGGATTTAAAAACTCAAGACAGTTCTTTACAACTAGTGAACTCTTTGAAAATTTAGGAAAACCTCTGAAGACTTGAGAGAGCGTCTAAATAACTGAATAGACTTAAAAAAAAATTAAGAAACCTTCTAAAAACTTGGAGATACTTATAAGACTGGGAGAAGCTTCCGAAAGTTAATGCAAACTTTTGAAAACCTTTGAAAGCTTTTTAACACATGAAATTTTTTTGAAAAGTTGAGGAAAACTAAACTTTGGGAGAAATTTTTTGAAAACTTTAGAAGGCTCTCCAATACTTTGGAAAGCTTTGAAAGACTTCAAAAAGCTTCTGAAAACTTGCAAAAGCTTTGAAAAACATTTTGTCTTCTGGGACCTTTCTTGAGAGCAACTGCTTTGCTAAGCGTTTGTGTTTTAACTGTTGGTAGTTTGGTTACCAATGATTCACTAAACAAGCTTAAAGGGTTGCACTACTGTAGACTAGGTTGCATTCTAATTGCATTTTGTCATGTATTACAACTTTTCCACTATTTTTTAATAATTTCGATTTTTCCTGGAATGTTGATTTTATTTGATTTTCTCGTCAGAATTTCCCTTTTAAAATCAGTGTTTCAATTGCCAAAAGTTTTACTATAAATGTAAATTCTGAAAATTTACTTAGGGAAACTTTCTAAGATTTAAGGGAGCCTTTAAACAATTGAATAGGAATCTAAAAACTTGCCAAAGCTTCTAAAAACTTGTAAAAGCTTCTAAAGACTTGGAAAAGTTTCTTAAAACTTGTAAAGGAACAAGTGTCCGAAGGATGATAAAAGCTTTTAGAGACCTTTGGAAGCTTTTGAACACTTTGGCAAGTATTTGAAAAGTTAAGAAAGCTTTCAAACTCTTGAAAAAACTTTTGGAGACTTACAAAAGCTCTTCAACACTTTGGAACTCTTCTTAAGGCGTAGGAAAATGTTTTAAAGCTTCCACAAGTTTTTAAAAGTTTTTAAGAGCATTTTGTAGATTTTTAAAAGGAGTTGAAGCCTTGGGAAAATTTTTAAAAGCTATAAAAATTTTTGAATACTTAGAGAAACTTCTTAAGACTGAGGAAGCGTTTAAATAATTGAATAGACTTTTAAAAACTTGAAAAAGCTTCTAAGAGAGCGAGAGAGTAACAAATTCTGTTTGAAATTTGTTACTTTTTTAATGTCAACGTTTTTCTAAATTGAAACTCGAATTTGAAAATGAGATTGGAAACTTTGAGAAATACTAGAAAGTTTCAATTAGAAATTTTTTATTTTGTTTTGAAAGTTCTATTTTTACTCTAAAGTTGTATTTTCTAAGTTGCTTTAGAAATTTTGATAATTATGGCATTAATTACCAGGTCCTGGTAAAATATGAACGCTGTACTGGGTTGAAATGGTACGGCTCTCAGTCGGCGGTGGAGCAGGAGGTGTCTTCTCTGGTGTTTCATCTGGAGGTTTCTTGCAAGGCCCACAAAAACAATTGTCTCCAGGAGCATGACAAGGCTCCGGTTGTGGAGGCAAAGAACTTCTCTTCTTTGGACAATCGGGGCAATAACAAGGCGCTTCTATTCGCACCGCTGGTATCTGCAAATTACAATGACAACACTGCTTTTTGTGATTGATCACCAAATTAGCTGCGTCGATCAATTTTTGATTGGAAATATCGCATCTTTGAGGAAGTGCATTTACAGGACAGTAGCCTGGGCAGTTGAATTTCTTTAGTCCCGTGCTTTGACCACAAAAGCTTGGAAGGTTATTGGACTTTTGGAACAGTTGGGAACAGTAGCTGGGCTTTGTCTGGGGGCAGCAACTTGGCTTTGTCTGGGGGCAGCAACTGGGTTGAGTTTGGGAACAGTAACTGGTTTGAGTTTGGGGACAGTGACTGGGTTGGGTTTGGGGACAGTAACTGGGTTGAGTTGGGGGACAGTAACTGGGCTGAGTTGGGGGACAGTAGCTGGGTTGAGTTTTGGGACAAAAGCTGGGTTGAGTTTGGACACAGTAACTGGGTTGAGTTTGGGGACAGTAACTGGGTTGAGTTTGGGGACAGTAGCTGGGTTGAGTTTGGGGGCAGTATTTTTGTTGTAATGGGGTACAGCAACTGGAAGGGTTGGTGGAAATTAGATGGTTCAGTTGAGAACTGAGTCGTGATAGAGCTGTAGTAAAACTACCACTTTGCAGACATCCAGGAGTTGGGGGTGAGCATCTTAGTGGTGGTGTGAAGCTTAAATCAAATGAGCTGCATTGTCCACAATCGTTGGAAGAATTCGATTCAAAATTTGATGCATTATGGGACATTGGTGAGTAACATTGGTCGTCAACGTATGCAGTTGATGCAAAACCCATTATCATTGAGGTTGGTCATCTTTTTTCAGTAAGTACTGACAGTTTCATTTTGAAGTTATGCTGAAATTTTGATGACAAGTGAAAACTTAACATTGTCATTTAATAGGCACCAAATTGCTATTTTTTATAAAGAAATCTGTAATAAAATAATCACAGATTTCTCTTACAATTAGTGATAATCTAAGGCCCATAGAATGTTCTTGTTTCTATAGTTTGTTTTAATGCAACATACAGTGCAGTGCGTTCGTCATGAAAGGAATAAATTTCACATAATCGTGACTGTGTATCATTGTTAGAAACACCATAACACGTCAAATAATTTTAAATTTGCACATTTTCGCCAATATAGTCTAGTCTGTAGTTTAGGCCAACACTTAGGCCACCCTTTTCGGGTACTATCCCCGTGATTGAGGTGTCCTTGGTTATTCATTCATCCACTCAACTTTGTTGAGCAACTGAAAAAGGTCCCTCGTATACATTTTCGCCAATATAGTCAGTCAATGTCAATTTCGGTTTTCTTGGAAGAGTCGAGGTTGGTGTTTAACCCCAAAGACTCCTTAAGTAAGCCTCTGGACTCGAGAGGTAACTTACTCTTCACTTACGCAGACGTCAATGTATTGTAACGCAATGTAAATAGATGGAATAGAATTTAGAATAGAATTGTAGAATTTAGTAAATAAAAAAAAGTTTCTAGAAGGATCTGATAAGGGGAAAGCGGCCGCGATAACGAAACAAACGGCAGATAAGCGTTCCAGAAATTTCGGCAAACGATAAGCCTTATCTGCTGAAAAGTTCTAGAAGCCGGGAGCCAAAACTATAAAAGGCGGTCAGCTTTCTCTCGAGTCAGTCAGTTAGAGTCAGTGTATTTAGTGAGTTAGTAGAAGTCAATAATAAGTGAGTTAATTGTCAATTGTGGTGATCCAAGTTAAGTTTGGTAATAAAGTGGTGTAATTCACACGTGGTAATCAATTCGAACCGATAAGCCCGTAACAGTATCATACCAAAATGTGGGACACTAACATCTGTCCGTCTTCATTATATTATTGTTTAGAATTAAGTCTGAAGGTTCAGAATTAAGTTTGAAGGTTCAGAATTAAGTTTGAAGGTTCATGATTTAATCTAGCTGCCCCTCACTACTTTTAAACACAAACTTAAATGAAATTAACATAAAAAAGTAGTTCAGATTTATTTTTTTATTTAAAATCGTACTGCTATAACAAACACAATCAAGGATCACCTCTTACTTTCCTCTTCTATGACGACGTTCCTCTTTGCCAAATAAAATGACTAAATTTTATTGCTTAAAAGTTCACCCATTGCACCCCTAAAAACAATAATAATTTTTTTTATTTTTGGAGCTTACAAACGTAAAAATAATGACTTACTTGGCATCCTCCCATATCGCCCATGTTTGCAACTTTGACGTTTACAGCGTTTGGTTTAATAGTAACGACGTCTGGCCTTGGTAAGTGATCAGCAGCCATATTGGAGTAATTTTTTTTACTGGCACACATTTGCGTCGTAGCTGGATCTACAAATGTAAGTAGACTTTAATCAAATTTGGTTTTAATATTTGTTTATTTCCAAAAATCGATCTACAAATGGTGGTTTGGCCAAATTAATGTTTAGAAAATCGACGACGTGTTTGAGGTGCCCCACTCGATCGAACATAATCAAATTAGGAGGGAGTGGTGCTCCCAATCATTATTTAATTTGGTGTGATCCCAATTAGGACACTTTTGGTTTTGGTTTGTTCGATTTTTGCAATGCCCTAGTGCCCTAGTGCCGTTGAATTATAAATAGTAGTGCCGTTGAATTATAAATAGTTTTCACTCAACGCTAGTACCTTTCGACATGCAGCACCGATCACAAGCAGTATGGCAGCAGTTGTCCCCAGGCTCAGGACACTCGCATTGTTGGATTTCTTCTTGACAAACGCATTGCTGTTTTTTGAGCAAATCGCAACTCGAGCATTTATCAGGTAGTTCCATGATTTTGCATCCGAGCTCCTTAATTTGCTTCATATCGTCCATTTTGGCTTTGGTCGCTTTACACGATTGTTTCCCTTGGAAATTACTTGACGTGATGGATTTGCCAGTGCTCGGGATCGACTTATTACAAGTGGTCCCAAAATCAGAGCGTTTGGGTGGCGCCCCAGAAGCAAATTGGTTCCTAAAAAATATTCGAGACTTTATTTCGTCTTTTTGGCACTTTGGAAATTCAATTGAATTTTTTGATGTACTGAAACTTGAACTTGCTGTTGGTGTGGAAACTTTTTTTTAATTTTAATTACTCTTAAAGGGTAACCCTATTGTGATCCTGTAACAAGGCAAGTAGGAGTTGAAGAAAATTTTGATTTTCCCTAAATTTTTGGAATTCTTCCAAACTATTTGGCTTATCTTTTAAATTTTTAATTTTTCAACATTTTGACGTTAAAAAAGGTGTATTAAATAGATAAAAGCTTCTTGTGGATTTAATTAACAAAAGTTATATGTTTAATGGTTTATATATCTAAGGAAAATCAAAATAATTTAATGAAATAATGCTGTTTAGACAGTAATACACTTTTAATTTGTGGAGGAATAATTGTCAAGTATTTTAACGTACTACTCCTAGAATTCAGGAGGCAACGTTTATTTTTGTAAATGTTCTTTCTTCCAGGTTGGGGCTGTGTTAAAAAATGTTAAAAATATTTAACGTTTCGACTGCCATCACAGGAAACTTCTTCGGGAGCAAGAGAACAAACCAAATTCAACAGAAGGGCATAGTAACTCGGTAACTGAGAACAGAAAAGCCTAGTAACTCAATAACTGAAGGCAGAACAGCATGGCAACTCGATATGTCTTCCATACCAGAGGGGAAACTTCGCTGAAGTGATAGTGGCACAAGATGATTAATTTAAATAATGCAGAAGAGCACAGCAACTTAATATGTCAACTAATAAATCATCAGAGATGAACCACATCAGAGTCTGTGGAAAAAAAAGAACCAAGAATCAAGACAGAAGAGCCATAAGTATACCAAAGGTTAAACTTCCCAATTAAAAATGACCCAGAATGGACAGAAGAGAATAGTAACTCGGTATGTCATCCATACCAGAGGAGAAACTTCGCCGAAGTGACAGTGGCACCAGATGATTCATTTAAATAATGCAGAAGAGCACACTAACTTAATATGTCAACTGCATCATCAGAGATGAAATACATCAGAGTCTGTGGAAAAAAAGAACCAAGAATCAAGACAGAAGAGCCATAACTATACCAGAGGTTAAACTTCCCAATTAAAAATGACCCAGAATGGACAGAAGAGAATAGTAACTCAGTATGTCATCCATACCAGAGAAGAAACTTCGCTGAAGCGACAGTGGCACAAGATGATGCATTTAAATAATGCAGAAGAGCACAGTAACTTAATATGTCAACTAATACATCATCAGAGATGAACCACATCAGAGACTGTGGAAAAAAAGAACCAAGAATCAAGACAGAAGAGCCTTAAGTATACCAGAGGTTAAACTTCCCAATTAAAAATAACCCAGAATATACAGAAGAGAATAGTAACTCGGTACGTTATCCATACCAGAGGAGAAACTTCGCTGAAGTGACAGTGGCACCAGATGATTCATTTAAATAATGCAAAAGAGTTCAGTAACCTAATATGTCAACTACATCATCACAGATGAACCACATCAGAGTCTGTGGAAAAAAAGAACCAAGAATCAAGGCAGAAGAGCCATAAGTATACCAAAGGTTAAATTTCCCAATTAAAAATGACCCAGAATGGACAGAAGAGAATAGTAACTCGGTATGTCATCCATACCAGAGGAGAAACTACGCTAAAGTGACAGTGGCACAAGATGATTCATCTAAATAATGCAGAAGAGCACAGTAACTTAATATGTCAACTAATACATCATCAGAGATGAACCACATCAGAGTCTGTGGAAAAAAAGAACCAAGAATCAAGACAGAAGAGCCATAACTATACCAGAGGTTAAACTTCCCAATTAAAAATGACCCAGAATGGACAGAAGATAATAGTAACTCGGTATATCATTCATACCAGAGGAGAAACTTCGCTGAAGTGACAGTGGCACAAGATAATTCATTTAAATAATGCAGAAGAGCACAGTAACTTAATATGTCAACAACATCATCAGAGATGAACCACATCAGAGTCTGTGGAAAAAAGAACCAAGAATCAAGACAGAAGAGCCATAAGTATACCAAAGGTGAAACTTCCCAATTAAAAATGACCCAGAATGGACAGAAGAGAATAGTAACTCGGTATGTCATCCATACCAGAGGAGAAACTTCGCTGAAGTGACAGTGGCACAAGATGATTCATTTAAATAATGCAGAAGAGCACAGTAACTTAATATGTCAACTAATACATCATCAGAGATGAACCACATCAGAGTCTGTGGAAAAAAAGAACCAAGAATCAAGACAGAAGAGCCATAAGTATACCAGAGGTTAAACTTTTCAATTAAAAATGACCCAGAATGAACAGAAGAGAATAGTAACTCGGTATGCCATCCATACCAGAGGAGAGACTTCGCTGAAGTGACAGTGGCTCAAGATGATTCATTTAAATAATGCAGAAGAGCACAGTAACTTAATATGTCAACTAATACATCATCAGAGATGAACCACATCAGAGTCTGTAAAAAAAAAGAACCAAGAACCAAGACAGAAGAGCCATAAGTATACCAGAGGTTAAACTTCCCAATTAAAAATGACCCAGAATAGACAGAAGAGAATAGTAATTCCGTATGTCATCCATACCAGAGAAGAAACTTCGCTGAAGTGACAGTGGCACAAGATGATTTATTTAAATAATGCAGAAGAGCACAGTAACTTAATATGTCAACTAATACATCATCAGAGATGAACCACATCAGAGTCTGTGGAAAAAAAGAACCAAGAATCAAGACAGAAGAGCCATAAGTATACCAGAGGTTAAACTTCCCAATTAAAAATGACCCAGAATGGACAGAAGAGAATAGTAACTCGGTATGTCATCCATACCAGAGGAGAAACTTCGCTGAAGTGACAGTGGCACAAGATGATGCATTTAAATAATGCAGAAGAGCACAGTAACTTAGTATGTCAACTAATACATCATCAGAGATGAACCACATCAGAGTCTGTGGAAAAAAAGAACCAAGAATCAAGACAGAAGAGCCATAAATACACCAGAGGTGAAACTTCCCAATTAAAAATGACCCAGAATGGACAGAAGAGAATAGTAACTCGGTATGTCATCCATACTAGAGGAGAAACTTCGCTGAAGTGACAGTGGCACAAGATGATTCATTTAAATAATGCAGAAGAGCCCAGTAACTTAATATGTCAACTAACATCATCAGAGATGAACCACATCAGAGTCTGTGGAAAAAAGAACCAAGAATCAAGACAGAAGAGCCATAAGTATACCAGAGGTTAAACTTCCCAATTGAAAATGACCCAGAATGACAGAAGAGAATAGTAACTCGGTATGTCCATCCATACCAGAGGAGAAACTTTGCTGAAGTGATAGTGGTAACAAGATGATTCATTTAAATAATGCAGAAGAGCACAGTAACTTAATATGTCAACTAATACATCATCAGAGATGAACCACATCAGAGTCTGTGGAAAAAAAGAACCAAGAATCAAGACAGAAGAGCCATAACTATACCAGAGGTTAAACTTTCCAATTAAAAATGACCCAGAATGGACAGAAGAGAATAGTAACTCGGTATGTCATCCATACTAGAGGAGAAACTTCGCTGAAGTGACAGTGGCACAAGATGATTCATTTAAATAATGCAGAAGAGCCCAGTAACTTAATATGTCAACAACATCATCAGAGATGAACCACATCAGAGTCTGTGGAAAAAAAAGAACCAAGAATCAAGACAGAAGAGCCATAAGTATACCAAAGGTTAAACTTCCCAATTAAAAATGACCCAGAATGAACAGAAGAGAATAGTAACTCGGTATGCCATCCATACCAGAGGAGAAACTTTGCTGAAGTGATAGTGGTACCAGATGATTCATTTAAATAATGCAGAAGAGCACAGTAACTTAATATGTCAACTAATACATCATCAGAGATGAACCACATCAGAGTCTGTGGAAAAAAAGAACCAAGAATCAAGACAGAAGAGCCATAAGTATACCAGAGGTGAAACTTTCCAATTAAAAATGACCCAGAATAGACAGAAGCGAATAGTTACTCGGAATGTCATCCATACCAGAGGAAAAACTTCGCTGAAGTGACAGTGGCACCAGATGATTCATTTAAAAAATGCAGAAGAGCACAGTAACTTAATGTCAACTACATCAGAGATGAACCACATCAGTCTGTGCAAAAAAAAAAGAACCAAGAATCAAAACAGAAGAGCCATAACTAGAGGTGAAACTTTTCAATTAAAAATGACCCAGAATGGTCAAAAATGAAAGCTTACGGTAACTCAGCAAGTTAACTGAAGGAGACTCTCCTGATAGGATTCACCTACCGAGTTACTATGGCCTTGGAACTGCATTTTTCATTTCACAGTTTCTGCAGATGCTTTTCGCCTTCAATACTGCTAACATACTGAGCTATTGATCTCATCTGTATTGGTACTTCACCTTTCATTACATTTAAAATGACCCAGAATGGTCAAAAATGAAAGCTTACGGTAACTCAGCAAGTTAACTGAAGGAGACTCTCCTGATATGATTCACCTACTGAGTTACTATGGCCTTGGAACTGCATTTTTCATTTCACAATTTCTGCAAATGCCTTTCGTCTTCAATACTGCTAATATACTAAGCTACTGATCTCATCTGTATTGGTCCTTCACCTTTCTGCAACTCTCACTTTGAAAGAGTTTCTCCTCTGGTATAGTTGACATAGTAGCTTGCTCTTCTACTTTGAATTTGGTTTTGCTATTGTTCTAGAAGAAACTCCCTGATTCCAAGAAAGAACCACAATCTATGGTCTATGTCAAGGAACTGCTATCTAGCAGTTTCTTGACATAGACCAAACCCGGAAGAAGCTTCTACTGACTAAAAGCTTTTTTAATTAATTTTATCTTTTGGTAAATTATCCTCTACCTGAAGTTTTACCTTGCTCCAGGCGGAAGGTTAAGAAGCTGCACCTTATCGGCCAAATCTTTTATGGCCTTCGCCGTACTAAGTATGTCAGGCATGTCGCAGTAACACGAATCGTTGGCTTTTCTCAACGTATCACTTAGCTCCCTAGTCAAAGCGATCAAGCTATCGGCTTTGTCCGGCTTCCCATCTTCCGAAGGACAGAAGCAAACGTTAGAAGCATCTTTCACCGATGGCGTGCAACAAGATTTCTCCTCGCTTTTAAACCCCGAATTCTTAAAATGCAACTGCACGCTCTTGGATTTATCTTTGGACCCGTCCTCACACTTTGTTAGACCGACTTGACAGGTTTTACTACACATGGTATCTAGCTGCTTCTTGAGCATACTCATCAACCTGAAGTAACTCTTCTGTACAGCTTCAATGTGCTGCGAAACGTTGGTCAGCTCGATTTGCAGATCATTACATTCGCATTTATCTTTCATGCCGCCACCTTTGAAATTCTTCAAATTCGTTTTAATCGCTTCTATTTGTTGTTTCAGCTGGGCGTTCTCCTTCTGAAGAGAAGCCGCCATCGATCCCCCTTTGGAGCTGAGCTGCGTCCTGTAACTTCTCTCTTTATTCTCGAGCTGTTGAATTTGCTGTTTCATCTTTTTATCTAAGTAGTAGAGGTCCATCAGGTGCTTCATGCGTTCGACGTCTCTGGACTCGAGGGAACCCACGCTATCGTCATCCCCGCAGCTGCGGTCTCGGGTTGCTCTACTTGTCCTGCTGGATATCGACGGACCCGCTGAAAATAAAAGAATGTTGGTGGAGGAAAGCTGTAATACATTTTAGGTTATCATTATTTCTTTAAGTAAAATTTATTCGCTAAGGGTAACTGTATTATGCAATTAGATCACTACGAGTGCAGGAGGAGGAAATGGAGATATTTGGTCAATGGAGCACTATTTTAAATGGATCACTATGAGTAGGAGGAGGAAATGGAGATATTTGGTCAATGGAGCACTATTTTAAATGGATCACTATGAGTAGGAGGAGGAAATGGAAATATTTAATCCATGAAGCATCATTCCTAATAGAGCCATCTATGTTTGTTTACGCATCCTGGATTCTGGATTCGTTGTGGGTTGTCTAAAGTTTAGGCCAGAACTTAGTTCACCCATTTCGGGCCCATTGTGCTAGTTTCCGCATCCTACTCGCAGTGCTTTGAAAGCATAATGGGGTTATCCTTTGCGAGTGAATTACACTTTAAAAAAAAAGATCACTATGAGTAGGAGGAGGAAATGAAAATATTTGGTCAATGAAGCACCGTTTTAAACGGATCAATGCGAGTAGGAAGAGGATTTAGAGATATATGGTCAATGAGGCATCGTTTTAAACGAGAAGATATATGATCAATGAGGCATCGTTTTAAACAAGGATAAGTGGTAGTTATCAAAAAAAATTATTAGCCAACGAATTATAGAGCTTGGAAGCTCAAAAAAATCTTAGACAGAAGCTCTTATGTGACAAGTGGATTGCACAGGGATTTGCTATTTCCAATGGTCTTGTCTGCCTTGAAAATACTGCTCTTGTGGTTTAATGGTGGAGTACTTTAATGAAAGTAGTTCTTTAATGAAAGTACTCCTTTAATGAAAGTACTCTTTTAATGAAAGTACTCCTTTAATGAAAGTACTCCGTTAATGAAAGTACTCCTTCAATGAAAGTACTCCTTTAATGAAAGTACTACTTTAATTAAAGTACTCCAAGAAAAGATATATCTATCTTCATTTCCACCTCCTACTTTCAGAGTTCCAAGGGCATAACATGGTTACCCTTTGCGAGAGCTTGAGTTAAAAAAACCGTCAATTATCTGTCTATGATGCAGTTTTTGGAGAGTCCGTCAGTTTTATCGTCAGTCGAAGTAGGGTCATCAATGAGGCACCGCTTTAAGAGAGTATAAGTGGTAATTATCAAAAAATTTTTATTAGCCAACGAATTATAGAGCTTGGAAGCTCGATATAAAAAAATCTTAGACAGAAGCTCTTATGTGACAAGTGGATTGCACAGGGATTTGCTATTTCCAATGGTCTTGTCTGCCTTGAAAATACTGCTCTTGTGGTTTAATGGTGGAGTACTTTAATGAAAGTAGTTCTTTAATGAAAGTACTCCTTTAATGAAAGTACTCTTTTAATGAAAGTACTCCTTTAATGAAAGTACTCCGTTAATGAAAGTACTCATTCAATGAAAGTACTCCTTTAATGAAAGTACTCCAAGAAAAGATATATCTATCTTCATTTCCACCTCCTACTTTCAGAGTTCCAAGGGCATAACATGGTTACCTTTTGCGAGAGCTTGAGTTAAAAAAACCGTCAATTATCTGTCTATGATGCAGTCTTTGGAGAGTTCATCAGTTTTATCGTCAGTCAAAGTAGGGTCATCAATGAGGCACCGTTTTAAGAGAGGATAAGTGATAATTATCAAAAAATTTTTATTAGCCAACGAATTATAGAGCTTGGAAGCTCAAAAAAATCTTAGACAGAAGCTCTTATGTGACAAGTGGATTGCACAGGGATTTGCTATTTCCAATGGTCTTGTCTGCCTTGAAAATACTGCTCTTGTGGTTTAATGGTGGAGTACTTTAATGAAAGTAGTTCTTTAATGAAAGTACTCCTTTAATGAAAGTACTCTTTTAATGAAAGTACTCCTTTAATGAAAGTACTCCGTTAATGAAAGTACTCCTTCAATGAAAGTACTCCTTTAATGAAAGTACTACTTTAATTAAAGTACTCCAAGAAAAGATATATCTATCTTCATTTCCACCTCCTACTTTCAGAGTTCCAAGGGCATAACATGGTTACCCTTTGCGAGAGCTTGAGTTAAAAAAACCATCAATTATCTGTCTATGATGCAGTCTTTGGAGAGTCCGTCAGTTTTATCGTCAGTCGAAGTAGGGTCATCAATGAGGCACCGCTTTAAGAGAGGATAAGTGGTAATTATCAAAAAATTTTTATTAGCCAACGAATTATAGAGCTGGGAAGCTCGATATAAAAAAATCTTAGACTGAAGCTCTTATGTGACAAGTGGATTGCACAGGGATTTGCTATTTCCAATGGTCTTGTCTGCCTTGAAAATACTGCTCTTGTGGTTTAATGGTGGAGTACTTTAATGAAAGTACTTCTTTAATGAAAGTACTCCTTTAATGAAAGTACTCCTTTAATGAAAGTACTCCTTCAATGAAAGTACTCCTTTAATGAAAGTACTACTTTAATTAAAGTACTCCAAGAAAAGATATATCTATCTTCATTTCCACCTCCTACTTTCAGAGTTCCAAGGGCATAACATGGTTACCCTTTGCGAGAGCTTGAGTTAAAAAAACCGTCAATTATCTGTCTATGATGCAGTCTTTGGAGAGTCCGTCAGTTTTATCGTCAGTCGAAGTAGGGTCATCAATGAGGCACCGCTTTAAGAGAGGATAAGTGGTAATTATCAAAAAATTTTTATTAGCCAACGAATTATAGAGCTGGGAAGCTCGATATAAAAAAATCTTAGACTGAAGCTCTTATGTGACAAGTGGATTGCACAGGGATTTGCTATTTCCAATGGTCTTGTCTGCCTTGAAAATACTGCTCTTGGGGTTTTATGGTGGACTACTTTAATGAAAGTACTTCTCTAATGAAAGTACTCCTTTAATGGAAGTACTTCTTTAATGAAAGTACTCCTTCAATAAAAGTACTCCTTTAATGAAAGTACTCCTTTAATGAAAGTACTCCAAGAAAAGATATATCTATCTTCATTTCCACCTCTTACTTTCAGAGTTTCAAGGGCATAACATGGTTACTCTTTGCGAGAGCTTGAGTTAAAAAAACCGTCAATTATCTGTCTATGATGCAGTCTTTGGAGAGTCCGTCAGTTTTATCGTCAGTCAAAGTAGGGTCATCAATGAGGCACCGCTTTAAGAGAGGATAAGTGGTAATTATCAAAAAATTTTTATTAGCCAACGAATTATAGAGCTGGGAAGCTCGATATAAAAAAAATCTTAGACAGAAGCTCTTATGTGACAAGTGGATTGCACAGGGATTTGCTATTTCCAATGGTCTTGTCTGCCTTGAAAATACTGCTCTTGTGGTTTAATGGTGGAGTACTTTAATGAAAGTACTCCTTTAAGGAAAGTACTCTTTTAATGAAAGACTCCTTTAATGAAAGTACTCCTTTAATGAAAGTACTCCTTCAATGAAAGTACTCCTTTAATGAAAGTACTTCTTTAATGAAAGTACTCCAAGAAAAGATATATCTATCTTCATTTCCACCTCCTACTTTCAGAATTCCAAGGGCATAACATGGTTACCCTTTGCGAGAGCTTGAGTTAAAAAAACCGTCCATTATCTGTCTATGATGCAGTCTTTAGAGAGTCCGTCAGTTTTATCGACAGTCAAAGTAGGGTCATCAATGAGGCACCGCTTTAAGAGAGGATAAGTGGTAATTATCAAAAAATTTTTATTAGCCAACGAATTATAGAGCTGGGAAGCTCGATATAAAAAAATCTTAGACTGAAGCTCTTATGTGACAAGTGGATTGCACAGGGATTTGCTATTTCCAATGGTCTTGTCTGCCTTGAAAATACTGCTCTTGTGGTTTAATGGTGGAGTACTTTAATGAAAGTACTTCTTTAATGAAAGTACTCCTTTAATGAAAGTACTCCTTTAATGAAAGTACTCCTTTAATGAAAGTACCCTTTCAATGAAAGTACTGCTTTAATGAAAGTACTCCTTCAATGAAAGTACTCCTTTAATGAAAGTACTCCTTTAATGAAAGTACTCCAAGAAAAGATATATCTATCTTCATTTCCACCTCTTACTTTCAGAGTTTCAAGGGCATAACATGGTTACTCTTTGCGAGAGCTTGAGTTAAAAAAACCGTCAATTATCTGTCTATGATGCAGTCTTTGGAGAGTCCGTCAGTTTTATCGTCAGTCAAAGTAGGGTCATCAATGAGGCACCGCTTTAAGAGAGGATAAGTGGTAATTATCAAAAAATTTTTATTAGCCAACGAATTATAGAGCTGGGAAGCTCGATATAAAAAAAATCTTAGACAGAAGCTCTTATGTGACAAGTGGATTGCACAGGGATTTGCTATTTCCAATGGTCTTGTCTGCCTTGAAAATACTGCTCTTGTGGTTTAATGGTGGAGTACTTTAATGAAAGTACTCCTTTAATGAAAGTACTCCTTTAATGAAAGTACTCCTTTAATGAAAGCACTCCTTTAATGAAAGTACTCCTTCAATGAAAGTACTCCTTTAATGAAAGTACTCCTTTAATGAAAGTACTCCAAGAAAAGATATATCTATCTTCATTTCCACCTCTTACTTTCAGAGTTTCAAGGGCATAACATGGTTACTCTTTGCGAGAGCTTGAGTTAAAAAAACCGTCAATTATCTGTCTATGATGCAGTCTTTGGAGAGTCCGTCAGTTTTATCGTCAGTCAAAGTAGGGTCATCAATGAGGCACCGCTTTAAGAGAGGATAAGTGGTAATTATCAAAAAAATGTTTATTAGCCAACGAATTATAGAGCTGGGAAGCTCGATATAAAAAAAATCTTAGACAGAAGCTCTTATGTGACAAGTGGATTGCACAGGGATTTGCTATTTCCAATGGTCTTGTCTGCCTTGAAAATACTGCTCTTGTGGTTTAATGGTGGAGTACTTTAATGAAAGTACTCCTTTAATGAAAGCACTCCTTTAATGAAAGTACTCCTTTAATGAAAGTACTCCTTTATTAAAAGTACTCCTTTAATGAAAGTACTCCTTTAATGAAAGCACTCCTTTAATGAAAGTACTCCTTCAATGAAAGTACTCCTTTAATGAAAGTACTCCTTTAATGAAAGTACTCCAAGAAAAGATATATCTATCTTCATTTCCACCTCTTACTTTCAGAGTTTCAAGGGCATAACATGGTTACTCTTTGCGAGAGCTTGAGTTAAAAAAACCGTCAATTATCTGTCTATGATGCAGTCTTTGGAGAGTCCATCAGTTTTATCGCCAGTCAAAGTAGGGTCATCAATGAGGCACCGTTTAAAGAGAGGATAAGTGGTATTTATCAAAAAATTTTTATTAGCCAACGAATTATAGAGCTTGGAAGCTCGATATAAAAAAATCTTAGACAGAAGCTCTTATGTGACAAGTGGATTGCACAGGGATTTGCTATTTCCAATGGTCTTGTCTGCCTTGAAAATACTGCTCTTGTGGTTTAATGGTGGAGTACTTTAATGAAAGTACTCCTTTAATGAAAGTACTCCTTTAATGAAAGTACTCCTTTAATGAAAATACTCCTTCAATGAAAGTACTCCTTTAATGAAAGTTCTCCTTTAATGAAAGTTCTCCAAGAAGAGATATATCTATCTTCATTTCCACCTCCTACTTTCAGAGTTCCAAGGGCATAACATAGTTACCCTTTGCGAGAGCTTGAGTTAAAAAAAACCGTCAATTATCTGTTTATGATGCAGTCTTTGGAGAGTCCGTCAGTTTTATCGTTAGTCAAAGTAGGGTCATCAATGAGGCACCGCTTTAAGAGAGGATAAGTTGTAATTATCAAAAAATGTTTATTAGTCAACGAATTATAGAGCTTGGAAACTTGATATAAAAAAATCTTAGACAGAAGCTCTTATGTGACAAGTGGATTGCACAGGGATTTGCTATTTCCAATGGTCTTGTCTGCCTTGAAAATACTGCTCTTGTGGTTTAATGGTGGAGTACTTTAATGAAAGTACTCCTTTAATGAAAGTACTCCTTTAATGAAAGTACTCCTTTAATGAAAGTACCCTTTCAATGAAAGTACTGCTTTAATGAAAGTACTCCTTCAATGAAAGTACTCCTTTAATGAAAGTACTCCTTTAATGAAAGTACTCCAAGAAAAGATATATCTATCTTCATTTCCACCTCTTACTTTCAGAGTTTCAAGGGCATAACATGGTTACTCTTTGCGAGAGCTTGAGTTAAAAAAACCGTCAATTATCTGTCTATGATGCAGTCTTTGGAGAGTCCATCAGTTTTATCGTCAGTCAAAGTAGGATCATCAATGAGGCACTGTTTTAAGAGAGGATAAGTGGTAATTATCAAAAAAATGTTTATTAGCCAAAGAATTATAGAGCTGGGAAGCTCGATATAAAAAAAATCTTAGACAGAAGCTCTTATGTGACAAGTGGATTGCTCAGGGATTTGCTATTTCCAATGGCCTTGTCTGCCTTAAAAATACTGTTCTTGTGGTTTAATGGTGGAGTACTTTAAGGAAAGTACTCCTTTAATGAAAGTACTCCAGGAAAAGAGGTATCTGTATGCAGTTTTATGAATGAATACTTTGCAAATAAATTACAGAGAATAAAAGAGATATCTATCTTCATTTCCATCTTCTACTGTCAGGGTTCCAAGGGCATAACATGGTTACCCTTTGCGAGAGATTGAGTTAAAAAATCGCCAATTATTTGTCTATGATGCAGTCTTTGGAGAGTCTCTCAGTTTTATCGTTAGTCATAGCAGGGTTGTCATTTTTGGTAAAAGGCAAATTCTCTTCCTAACAATAGAAGCCAGAATCCAGAACACTTTGAATATGATCTCCAAACATAAGAGCAGTACTTCAGTTTTGCTTCAATTTGAGCTTCATAGGAAGTGGGCAGCTGAAGCGATCTGAGTTCTTTTTTAGATCAAAAAAGAAGATGGTTTGGAACAACAGGAAGACTTTGAGGTTTTAGAAGTTAAACTAGTTTTGGAACCGCAGGAACCCTTGGTGGATTTCGAAGCTTTAGACCTGCAAGACCCTTTTGATGATTTGGAAGCGCCCGAGGTAATGCTAACTTTGGAGGCTTTCGATCCACAAGAAGTTTTAGATGACTTGGATTTTAGACTAGATTTGGAAGCTTTCGATTTGCAGGAAGCTTTCGAAGCACATGAAGCTTTAGATGCTTTGGATGTCGCAGATCAAAAAAGAAGATTAGATTGATAGAGATGAATTTGGCAATGGCATGCACGTGGACATTCATAAGGAAGATTTTGCCATTCATGAGAATGTTGGTTGCACTATTTTGGTCGTTATCTCAGAGAAAACATCTCCCCAGTTTTTAAAGCATTACATTCAACATAAAACATTTAAAAGAAGCAATAATATGGTTCGAGCCAAAAGCCCATTGGAAATTTCAAGTATTGAAAATGAGGTGATGATTTTTGCCAACAACAAAATCGTAGATGGGCACCCCAAGGCGATTTATCAGAGGCAAAGGAGCTGATATTAGGTGAAAAGTTGCACTTACCAGCGCAGTCACAGTGCTCGCTCTTTCCTTGAACAGCGTCAACAAATTCATCGTCTTCGCACGCGCACTCATCTTCTGTTGGTGTCTTCTCACCACATGGAACGCAAGTGCATACTCCAACGCATCTACACTCGTCGCTCTCCGGTGGTGGTAGCTGCGGCCCCGCATCACACGTCTGACAAGTGCAATTCCCCAAACAATCGCAGTTGTAGTCACCCAAAACAGGCCCAGTCTTCGGCTTGGACTTCATGCACGGCGCACAGACGCATTTGCCGACGCAATAGCACACGTTTGAATCTCTAGCCGCTGCCGGTTCAAACTTGCTCGCTTTCTTCGAGCAAGGTGTGCAAGTGCATCTCGGCTGACACGTGCATTCGTCCCCTGTGCCGAGACTAATTGACGGTTTGGTAGACGTCGGTGTACTACACGGGAGGCATGTGCAAGTCCCATAACATCCGCAAACTTCACCTTTTAATTTCGATGGGTCTTGAATTTGCGACGGTTTCATCTCTTTGTTGCAAGTCATGCAACTGCATTTACCTTCGCAAGGACATATCTCTTTCGAAGGTTTGGACGCTCTAGACGAAGTTTTGGACGCTCTAGACGAAGTTTTGGACGCTCTAGACACTTTCGAACCTCTGGACGTAGCGGAAGCCGTTTCTTTGATCTTCGCATTCTCGCATTCAACGCAGTCGCATGGGGGGTCACATTCGCAGACATCTTTGGGCGCTTTTTCGCAAGGTGTGCAAACGCATTGCCCTATGCAATCGCAGGTGTTCCCAACGGAAGAGGCGCGGGAGGTCCCCGTTGAGCATGTATCGCAATCGCAAGGCCCGTCACAGTTGCACGTTTTTTTGGTGGTTGTCTTCGAGGATTTGACCGATACACTCGTCCTTGTTGACTGGGTAGCTCTCGAACTACAAGAACATCTAGAAGTACCTGAGGATCTAGTTGATTTGGATATTTTGGAAGCTGCGGACGATTTACTAGTTTTTGATGGTTGAGAACCGCAAGAACCTTTAGATCCATCAGTTACGATGGTCACTTTAGATGCCTTAGATGTACAAGACGCTTTAGAAGCTTTGGAAGCTAAACTAGATTTCGATGGTCTGGCGTCAAAGGATGGTTTAGTGGTTTTGGTAGCTGCGGTAGATTTAGATTGGGTACTACAGCATGAACTTTTTGAACCTTTAGATTTAACGTCATAGGAAGGTTTGGTAGATTTGGAAGCTGCGGTAGATTTGGTGCCACACGAAGCAACACTGGAAGCTACACTCGATTTAGATGGTTTGGAACAACAGGAAGACTTTGAGGTTTTGGAAGCTAAACTAGTTTTGGAACCGCAGGAACCCTTGGTGGATTTCGAAGCTTTAGACCTGCAAGACCCTTTTGATGATTTGGAAGCGCCCGAGGTAATGCTAACTTTGGAGGCTTTCGATCCACAAGAAGCTTTAGATGACTTGGATTTTACACTAGATTTGGAAGCTTTCGATTTGCAGGAAGCTTTAGATGCTTTGGATGTCGCAGATTTTTTGGAAGTTTTAGATGTACAGGATTTTTTGGAAGTTTTTGATGCACAAGATGTTTTAGATGTTTTGGAACCGCACGAACTCTTGGAAGCGCGTGATGCGATTGTTACTTTGGACGCTTTTGATACGCAAGAAGCTCTTGAAGCTTTTGATGCAATGGCCGATTTTCGTGGTGCTGTTTTTGACACTTTCGAAGCTTTTGTGCTCCTTGAAGTGCATGACGATGTTTCCTTTATTTTTGGCTTCTTTTTGCACGGCCGACAGTGGCATGGTCCAATACAATCGCAGATATCTCGACTTTTCGATACAGATGGCTTGGTAGCTGCAACAAATTTACACCTAATAACAATGCAAGAAGAATGCAACCTAGACTACAAATTCATGCAGCCCTCCAGGCGGCGTGTATAGTGAATCATAAGTAGCTGAACTACCAACAGTTGAAACACTGCCACCTAGCGGTTGCTCTCTAGGAGAGTTCCCAGAAGACAAGGATTCTATAATGCACAGACCAATAGGTTTGAACACTTATTAGATTCGAAGTTTGGAAACCAAATCTACTTGCATACGACATTGTTGGCGATGGCCATAGTTTCTCTATGGACCAATAGGTGGTAGTACTAAGAGTCACTCGCTGTGAATGTTTTAGTACTTACTTGTCGGAGCATTTATTAGCATTCAAGTTGGATATACCAAACTGACGAAATCTAACAAGATCGAAACCGGTATTTGGTTTCCAAACTTCGAATCTAATAAATGTTCAAACCTATTGGTCTGTATATTATAGAACCTAATAACAATTCAATTTTAATTTAAACAATTTGCTTTTTAGATTTAATAATAATATCAGATGTTGCTATATTTTAAAATAGGGTACGATATGATCTAATTGTTTTTAAGTCTGAAAATGGTTCAGTTTTGAAGGTCACGTATTTTGGATCAATTTTTAATTTCATATCTTCTCAAACCAGCTACTAGTTACCACAAAACAAGAACTTGTGCTTACCTGCTTTTCGACTGGGGGCAATCCTCTTGCCCTCACAAGTGCAAGTACCAGGGCATTGACAAGAGCCTCCTACGCCAACATTGGCCGAGCAAATGTGCCTGTCCAAGGCGTCGGAGAAAATTTCTTCTGAGATCGTTGACCGACAATCGCCGATACCACCAGCCGGTTTCATGGTCTTGGGGCAAGGGCTGCAAAGGCATTTGGCCTCACAATCGCACCTCTTGTTGCCCATATTTGGGCAATCCCGACATGTGCATTTGGCGGCGCACTCGCAGACGTCCCCGCATGGATTACATATGCAACCAACGTTACCGCATTCTGGTAAAGTTGCTTTGTTGCCGCAAGGAGTGCATTTGCAGAAATCACAATCACACATTTCATTTGGGCGTTTGCTGGCTGTTTTTGTGTGCTTGTGACACACCTCACACTTGCAATCGGCCCCGCAAGCGCATATGTCATCGTCTTGGGTTTGGGTGCCAGTTTTGGTGGTGGTAACAGGAAGCGCGGTGCAAGGAACGCTAGCGCACTCGCCCAAACAGTCACACTCGTATTCCTTGGGTAGAAGTTTCCTTTTATACTTTTTAGCGCCATCAGACGGGGGGTCTTTGATGACGCAGTTGTTACATACGCAATTACCCGAACGTTTCGCAAACTGAGTAGTAATGCCCGGCAGATAGGGTTCACATTCGCAAGCTTTATTCGCTAAAGTTTGAGCAATCATACTCATGATGTCTTCCTTTTGTGGTACTTCACCCATTCTGTGGCAATCCACACAAGTGCATTTAGCCACTGAAGGTTTAAGTTTCCCTTCTGGGTACACCAAAGGGGAGCATTCACACGCTTGACCGGTTCTCAGCCGCACGCCTCTTCCAAACCAACACATCCTTATATCGTATTCGGTTGGAGCTCGAAAGTTATCCTTTTCACATTCGTCGCAAGAGCACGGTTCGTATTTCGCGTCCCGTATAATCCTGTTTCGTTTTTTAATAACAGGGGTGCATTCGCAAGGATCTAAAATGCCTTCATCGAAAACTTTCTCTTCGATTACCTCGTCTTCCGAAGTGAAGCACTCTTGACAAGTACATATTAATTTTTTAGTGCCGGGCACGCGCGGGAAACCCAAATTACCATACGGGACACAATCACACCCAGCTTTCGCGATTCTTATTTCATTATCCCCGATTCTAACGCAGGATGCACAATGGCATACTTGCTGTGGGATGTTAAAGACTGAAGGAGCACATTCGCACGTGAGCACTTCCCTATCTCCCATCATACAGGCGTCGCAAGTGCATTGTTGTCTTGCTAGCGCAACACAACCACATCTATCACCTTCGACGTGTTCCAAGGGTTTTTTATGTTGGGGACCCTTTGGTTCTGCAACGGTACCTCGCTTGTATGCTGCGGTGGCCACTGGTAGTTCACCTTTTGCGCAAGGTTCACACGTACATGTATCAACTCCTTGGAGGGTCGGTGTGCATTCGCAAGTATCTTCTGCGCTTCTCATTGCAGTCTTAACCGGTTTGCTGGCAATGCTCGTACTCTTGGGTTGGCCCTTTCCCCCTCCAACTGCGCTAACGCATGGTTCACAGGAACATCTATCGAAGGCTTGGTGAGGCGCTGGCGTGCACTCGCAAGCATCCGAGGAAAACCCAGCTTGCGCCTTGCTTGATACCCCAGGGGAACAGCCCATGGGTTGGACTTTGCTTGATGCTGACGAGCAACGCGTGTCACCTTTTCCTCCAGAGGGAGTATCCCTAATGCTTGGACAATTACATCCTCCTGATCGGGCGGTGCATTGGGATCCACTAGCGGGACGGCTAGATTTAGATGAGGTATGCGAACATAGAACGCATTCGCGTTCATCGCTAACCATTGGGACTTTTCTGCCATTAATGATTTGGAAATTTTTTCTTCCACTGCTGATAGAAGCTGAGGTTTGTCCGGAGGTGCTACAACAGGAGGCTTTAGATAGTTTGATAGGGGTGAAGTCATCGGTGGAACAATTGCAAAGAAAATTCGAAACATTTGTCATAAAAGTCTGGACTACGCTCGGTTTATCTTTGATGGTTTCATTTGCACAGTCGCAATCGCCTTGGTTATTGCCAAGCTCGCCTTCGAGGTTTCTAAGTCTGTTCTTGAGCTCGGCTTCTTTGCGTTGTAATTCCCTTTGACGCTGCTCATATTTATTGGTCATAAAATCCAGGAAGTTCTTTTGGGAAGCAGTGTTCCGACTGCAACTCATTGTAATTTGTATCTTTGCATCATTTTATTGGGTTTTATTGGGGTATTTCACTGAAATTTTAATTTGAAACGATTATTATTTGAATTCTGATGACACTGACATGACCGAGATTTTTAGTTTTGATTTCAATTTGATAGAAGAGTCACAATATATTTTATGACTTGCTTGATTCGCATCTGTACTTATTAAAATGTCAATTTAAACATTTGACTGGAATAACGCACGAGACAAATAATGAGAAAAGGACAGAAATTGCGACATTTTTTTTTAATTTGGACCCTAATTGTGAAAAATTCGAATTTTATTTGGAAATTTTGATTTTGCTTTAAAATTTGAATTTTTTTTTAAAACGTGTATATTTTCAAAAATTTTGATTCTTGGCTAAAAACGTTAATTATGTTTTTTGATAATTTCTTCTGATTTTGAAATATTAGACTTTTTTCTAAATTCGATTCCATTTTTGGCATTTTTTCTTTTCAATAACTTTGATTTATTCAAAATTTTAGTCACCTTCCTATTTTTCAAACGTTTGGACTTTTTTTTAAAATTTGGACGAATTTTTAGACAATTCTTTTAGAAAATGTTAATTTATTAGAAAATTGTTTATTTTTTCAATATCTCGCTTTTTTTTTTGAAAACTTCGACCGACATGATGCGCTTTGAAGATTTTTTTTTAACGTTTTTTCTTGTTCTGAAATGGTCGGTCATTATTTGAAAAATCAATCCCTTTTGAAGATTCAGATTTTTTTGAAAATGTTGCTTTTCTATTTTTGGTGAAACGGACTGGTCCTCGGTTATCTTCAAGATTAAAATACAAATCTTGTCCCCTGAAACCAGAAAGGTTAAAAAACACAACATAGGTTGCTCTAATGCGTTTCGATACCCAAGCTATCATCTTCAGTGAGTTACTGGCTATCGAAACGCGTTAAAACAACCTTTGTTGCATTTTTTAATCTTTTTTGGTTTCAGGGGATAAGATTTGTATTTCAATTTTTGAGGAAAATTGTTTTTATTTTATCGAATTAGCTCACAAGCTTCAATTTTCCAATATTTGAAAAAAGACGAACATTTCAAACGAAACCAAAATAGTGAAAATGTTCAAAAATACGCCGAAAGATAAAAATTTGAAAAATCTCGCCATTTTAAAATATGTACAAAAGTTGAAACCTTGGAAAATGTCGAAATTTTGGAAAAAACGAAAATTTGAAAAAAATTTGAAATGAATGCAGAAATTCTAAATGTTCCAAAGCCAACATTTTACAAAATTAACAAAATTTCGATCCTTTCTACGCAAAATGTTGGAATGTTATCTTGAAAATTTGGAATTTTTGTTTCAAATTTTTTTGAAATTTTCGCAAAAGTCGAAGTTTTCATAGATTGTTCAAATTCTCAAAAAACAACAAATAGGAATTCCGTTTTAATTAAGGGCAAATGAAATTGGTCGTTCCTGCCACACTAATTCTGCTATTCAGAGGGCAAACCAAAACAAACTTCGTCCTTGGAAGCCTCTATTCATCTAAATTGAGAATGTTCTTGGTTTCAACCCAAAACCAGGGTTGAAAGATTAAAAAACACAACAAAGATTGCTCTAGAGCAAAAAATGATTAAAAAACACAACAAGGGTTTCTCTAGAGCAAAAAAAGATTAAAAAACGCAACAAAGGTTGCTCTGAAAACACTGGTTGCTCTAGAGCAACTTTTGTTGTGTTTTTTAATATTTCTTGGTTTCAGGGGACAAAATTTGTATTTCAATTTTGAAAATTCAAACTCTTTTGGAAATTTCAATATTTTCTTAAGAACTTCGACAATTTCCTAAATTTCCTGAACAGATAATCCATCTGCGTGGTGATGAGCCATTAAAAATCTTAGACTCACATTGTCCTGGAGGTATTTTGAATAAGAAACTCATGCTAATATTTTTATGTCAACCTCAGTGGCGGCTCGTAGCCAAAACTAATGGGAGTGCTGCGACAATGTTTAGCGTTTTATGTTTGATCCAAAACGAAGATTTCTTCAAAATTTTAACTTTTTCAAATTTCAACTAAAAATTTCAACATTTTCAAAATGTAACTTTTCGAAAATTTTAGATTTCTTAGAAAACTTGACAATGAAAATTTTTGAATAATGTCGCTTTGTTTGAAAGACTGGACTTTTTCAAAATTTCGATTGTATTAAAAAATTTAGACTTTTTTCTTATGATTTCAACTTTATTTTATTTTTAGGTACTGACTTTTCCGAAAATCTGTGTATACTCTCTGTATATCTCCATTTTCGAAAATATTTAAACTTTTCGGTGTTTTTTTTTTGTATTTTTTTTTTGTAAATTAAGTACATTTTTTCAAAATTTTGAAACAGTGAAAATTTTTGAATAATGTCACTTTTTTTGAAAGACTGAATTTTTTCCAAATTTCAATTGTATTTCAAAATCTAGACTTTTTTCTTATAATTTCAATTTTATTTTATTTTTAGGTACTGACTTTTCCGAAAATCTGTGTATACTCTTTTAAAAATATCTCCATTTTCGAAGTTATTTAAACTTTTCGGTGTTTTGTTTTTTGTATTTTTTTTTGTAAATTAAGTACATTTTTTCAAAATTTTGAAACAGTGAAAATTTTTGAATAATGTCACTTTTTTTGAAAGACTGGATTTTTTCCAAATTTCGATTGTATTTCAAAATTTAGACTTGTTTCTTACGATTTCAACTTTATTTTATTTTTAGGTACTGACTTTTCTAAAAATCTATGTATACCCTTTTAAAAATATCTCCATTTTCGAAAATATTTAAACTTTTCGGTGTTTTGTTTTTTTGTATTTTTTTTTGTAAATTAAGTACATTTTTTCAAAATTTTGAAACAGTGAAAATTTTTGAGTAATGTCACTTTCTTTGAAAGACCGGATTTTTTCCAAATTTCGATTGTATTCCAAAATTTAGACTTTTTTCTTATGATTTCAACTTTACTTTATTTTTAGGTACTGACTTTTTCCAAAATCTGTGTATACTCTTTTAAAAATATCTCCATTTTCGAAAATATTAAAACTTTTCGGTGTTTTCTTTTTTGTATTTTTTTTTGTAAATTAAGTATTTTTTTCAAAATTTTCTCCGTTTGAAAATTTTTACGTTTTCTACAAATGACAAATTTTGGAAAACTGGACTTAAGACTTTTTAAATTTTCGATCTCTCTTAAAATTTCAAAATTTTATCATTTCTTTTTTTTGAGAAATTATACTATTTTTATTGAAAATTTCGGTTCTTCATAATTTCGACTGTTTTTTTAGTATCAACCATTTTTCAAAATGTCGACTATTTTGGCAAAATTTCAATTTTTTAAAATGGAGACACTTTATAAAATGTCGGCTTTTTTCACATTTTCGGCTATTTTTGTTTTTTTTTAATTTGGCTACTTTTTAATTTTCACAATTATTTCAAAATTCCGATTGACGTTTTATGAAAAGTTTAACATTTTTTCAACATTTTAATTTTGTTGACCTAACAAGTTTTTTAAAAAAATCTTCAACTTTGGGTTCAAAATTTTAACTGCCAAAAATTTTAACTTTTTTCAAACTTTTTAACTTCTCAATATTTGGACTTTTGAAAACCTTGATCTGTCTGATAATTTTTGACTTGTTTTCAATATTTCGACTTTAAAAATTTTGATTTTTGTTGATAATTTGAGTGAAAATTTTCCAATTATTTAAAATTTAAACTTTTTAAAATTTTGAATTATTTTATAAACTCGATAATAATTTCCAATTTTTTTGGATGTGTCTACTTTTTCACAGATATGTTTTTTTTATTTCGACTATAAAATTTTGACCCATTTGTTTGAAAATTATTTCATTTTCAAAATTTTGACTTCTATTAGAAAATTGAAAGTTTTTAAAAATTTTTGCCTTATCCTTAAATTTTTTATATATTTCGTATATTCCTCAAAATTTAGAAAGATCAAAGTGTCAAAAAACTTCCGCCTTTTCTTGAAAATTTTAACCTTTACTAAAATCTGCAATTTTCTAAAATTTTCGACCTTTTTTTAATTCCCACTTTGTTGAAAATTTTCATTTTTTTAAATGTTCGAATGTTCGAAAATTTAAGCTACTTTTCAAAATTAAGATTATTTGGAAAATTTAAAAATTTCGACTATTTTTTTAAATTAAACTATTTTCGAAATTTCGACATTCTTTGCAAACTGTCGATCCTTTATTTGAAAATTTTGATTTTTCTTTTAAAATGTCTTTTAAGTAAGACATTTCTTAAAAACTTATTTTAAAATTTTCAAATAATTCGTAAAATTTCGAATTTTTCCAAAAATTTCGATTCCATTTCAAAAGGTCTAATTTTTTTTCAAATTTTTGACTCTTTTTGAAAATTTGACTTTTTTTTTAAAAAGTCCAAACTTTTTTCAAAATATTATTTATTATTTTTGTTTGAACATTTCCAATTAAATCTTCAACTTTTAAAAAAAGTGCGTTTTTATTTTAAATTTGAGCTACTCAAAAATTCGACTTTTTCCAAAATTTTACCTTTCCAAAATTTTAACCTTTTTGATAATTTTAAGTTTTCTCCAGCATTCAAAAATTCAGCTTCTTTGAAAATTTAATTAAAAATTCTGTAATTTATTTTAAATGTCGATATTTTTCCAAAATTTTGCCATTTTCCATTCGCAAAATTATTGAAAATATCGACTATTTTAAAAATTTTAAATTTTTTCTTAAAATATTAACTTTTTTCAAAATCCTTATTTTCTTTTGGAAATTTGACTTTCTATGAAAATTTCGAAATTTTTAAAAATTCCGTTTTTTTCAAAATTTCGGCTTCTCTGATAAGTTTGACTTTATTTTTTGAAACTGATAATTTTTTCTTATTACATTTAAATTTTTTGGTATTATTATTATGTTTATTATTTATTTATTATTATATTAAAATAAATATTACTCCTAGTAGACATTTTATAAAATGTCGACTTTTTTCGCATATTCAACTATTTTTGTTTTTTTTTTTTTATTTTGGTTACCTTTTAAATTTCAAAATTCTTTCAAAATTTCAATTTTCTTAAATCTTGACTTTTGTGAAAAGTTTACCATTGTTTCAAAATTTTATTTTTGTTGACCTTTTGTAAAAAAAATCTTTAACTTTGGTTCAAAATTTTAATCACCAAAAATTTAAACTTTTAACTTCTCAATATTGCGACTTTTGAAAACCTCGATCTATCTGATAATTTTCACTTGTTTTCAATATTCCGGTTTCGACATTTTGATTTTTATTGAAAAGTTGAATGCAAATTTTCCAATTATCCAAAATTTAAACTTTTTAAAATTTCGAACTATTTCGTAAATTCGATAAAAATTCTCAAATCTTTTGCAAATTTTAATATTTTTTTAATTTCGACTATGAAAACGAGCTTTTCTTTTAGAAAATCTCTTCTTTTACAAAATTTTGATTTCCTTTGGAAATTTGAAAGATTTTGAAATTTTTTGCCTTCAACAAATTTCGACTGTCTTTACCGAAGATTTTAATCTTTTCTTAAATCTGCACTTTTTTTGAAATTTTCAACTTTTTATTTTAATTCCCACTTTGTTGAAAATTTCGGCCTTTTTCAAATGTTCGAATTTTTCAAAATTTTAGTCATTTCCCAAAGTTTAAAATTTTTAGAAAATTTCAAAATTTTGACTACTTTTAATTTCAACTATTTTCAAAATTTTGACATTTTTTGCAAACTGAAAATTGTGATTTTTTTTAAGTCAGACATTTCTTGAAACCTTTTTTTGAAATTTTTGACAAATACTTCGTAAAATTTCGACTCTATTTTAAAACTTCGACTTTTTTTTTCAAAATTTCGACTCTTTTTGAAAACTTGACTTTTTTTTAAAAGCTCGAACTTTTTTTAAAATTTCGACTCTTTTTGAAAACTTGACTTTTTTCTAAAAGCTCGAACTTTTTTTTAAAATTTTATTTATACATTTTTTTAAACATTTCCAATTAAATCTTCAAATTAAAAGAAAAGATTCTTTATAAAGTTGAACTATTGAAAAATTCGACTCTTCAAAATTTTACCTTTTCAAAATTTGAACTTTTTTGATAATTTTGAATTTTTCCATAATTTTGAGTTTTCTCTAATATTTAAAATATTCAGCTTCTTTGAACATTTAATTAAAAACTCTGTAATTTATTTTAAATGTCAATATTTTTCCAAAAATTCGTCTTTTATTCACATTCCCAAAATTATTAAAAATGTCGACCATTTTAGAAGTTGAAAATTTTTTCCGAAATCCCTATTTTCCTTTGAAACTTTAACTTTTTATGAAAATTTCAAAATTGTTTAAGATTTGACTTTTTTTTTAAATTCAACTTTTCTGATAGTTTTAGCTTTGTTTTTTAAAAGTGATACTGTTTTTTTTTAATTTACATTTTTTTGAGAAAAATTTCCAAATAAACACTCGAATTTAGAATAAAAAATAACAAAATGTTCTATTTTTAAGTGTGCCAAGTTTTGAAAAAAAATTCCAAAAAAAACGTGCGTTTTATTTAGAAATAAATTGCCAAAATTTGGATTTTAATCACAAAAAAATTGGCTTCAACCTGAAAAATTTGATTTTTGAAATTTCTCTGGGACTTCAAAATTACTAGAAAAAAATTAAATTAGAACAGAACATTGTTAATGAATTTTTTTCAACATTTTAAAAATTGAAATACAAAAATTGTCCTCCTGAAACCAAGAAAGATTAAAAACACAACAAATGTTGCTCAAAAAAATGTGGCTTCAACATTTTGCTTAATTTTAATTTCGAAATTTTGAGACCGTTCAAGAAATGTTTACTCTTTTTCTCAAAAATTTCAATAACTTCCACTTTAAAAGTCGAAATTATAAGAATATTTTTGACAATTAATTTGTTTCAAAATGTCGATCACTTTAGAAATTGAAAATTTTTTCCGAAATCCTTATTTTCTTTTGAAAATTTGACTTTATGAAAATTTCAAAATTGTTTAGGATTTGACTTATTATCAAACTCGACTTTTCTGATAGCTTTAGCGTTGTGTTTTAAAAGTGATACTGTTTTTCTTTTTAAATTTATATTTTCTGAGAAAAATTTCGAAATAAACACTCGAATTTAAAAAAAAAATAATAACAAAATGTTCTATTTTTAAAATTGTGCCAAGTTTAAAAAAAAATCAAAAAAAAACGTGCGTTTTATTTAGAAATAAATTGCCAAAATTCGAATTTTAATCACAAAAAAATTGGCTTCAACCTGAAAAATTTGATTTTTGAAATTTCTCTGGGACTTCAAAATTACTAGAAAAAAATTAAATTAGAACAGAACATTGTTAATGAATTTTTTTCAACATTATAAAAATTGAAATACAAAAATTGACCCCCTGAAACCAAGAAAGAATAAAAACACAACAAATGTTGCTCAAAAAAAATGTGGTTTCAGCAATTTGCTTAATTTTAATTTCGAAATTTTGAGACCCTTCAAGAAATGTTTACTCTTTTTCTCAAAAATTTTAATAATTCCCACTTTAAAAATCAAAATTATAAGAATATTTTCGACAGTTAATTTATTTCAAAAAAAATTTTGTTTTCTTTATTCCGAAAATGGTAATTTTTGTTGTTGTTTACAAATAAGATTAACTTTTTTTAGAAATATGATCTACTTTGGCTTGAAATTTTGAGCTTAATTGTTAAATTTCTATTTTTTTTTTTTATAGAAATTTGAATTCATTCGAACTTGAGAATTTGAAGAATAAATTTAACATTTTTAGAAAAATTGAAAATTCCGATTCATAATTTTTTTTGGTCCTACAGTAGTAGTAATTTTTTAGAAAAATATCAAATTGTAAAAAAGGTTGAAATTTAAAAGGTTCATTATTTCTTGAAATTTCAATGTTTTTCCCAATGTTTTCTTATCTTTCTGCAGATTTCAAGTTAATTTTCCCTAAATCTATACTCAATAATTTTCAGTTTCTTATCAAAATTAAAAAATAAAATGAACTTTAAAATATTAAAATTTCGTTAAAAAACTTCATTTCCAAAATAAATTAGAGAGAAATCAAAATTTCTGCAAGATAAAATATTTTAAAGACAAAATCCCTAGGGAAAATCGAAATTTCAAAAAAAAAATTCATTTTATAAAATGTTGAGAAAAACACAAATTTCATACAAAAAAAAGAAAAATTTCTTAGAGAGAAAATCGAAATTTAAAAAAAATTTGAAATATCCACAAAAAAGTCGAAATCTTGTGTTTTTTCCAAAATGTTGAAATGTTGTTGAGTTTAATTGTTAAATTTCTATCTTTTTTTTTATCGAAATTTGAATTCATTCGAACTTGAAAATTTGAAGAATAAATTTAACATTTTTAGAAAAATTGAAAATTCCGATTCATAATTTTTTTTGGCCCTACAGTAGTAGTAATTTTTTAGAAAAATATCAAATTGTAAAAAAGGTTGAAATTTAAAAGGTTCATTATTTCTTGAAATTTCAATATTTTTCCCAAAGTTTTCTTATTTTTATGCAGATTTGAAGTTTATTTTCCCTAAATCTATACTCAATAATTTTCAGTTTCTTATCAAAATTACAAAATAAAATGAACTTTAAAATATTAAAATTTCGTTAAAAAACTTCATTTCCAAAATAAATTAGAGAGAAATCAAAATTTCTGCAAGATAAAATATTTTAAAGACAAAATCCCTAGGGAAAATCGAAATTTCAAAAAAAAATTCATTTTATAAAATGTTTAAAGAAAAACACAAATTTCATACAAAAAAAAAAGAAAAATTTCTTAGAGAGAAAATCGAAATTTAAAAAAAATTTGAAATATCCACAAAAAAGTCGAAATTTTGTGTTTTTTCCAAAATGTTGAAATGTTGTTGAGTTTAATTGTTAAATTTCTATCTTTTTTTTTATCGAAATTTAAATTCATTCGAACTTGAGAATTTGAATTTGATTAACATTTTTAGAAAAATTGGGAATTCCGATTCATAATTTTTTTTGCTCCTACAGTAGTAGTAATTTTTTAAAAAAATATCAAATTGTAAAAAAGGTTGAAATTTCAAAGGTTTATTATTTCTTGAAATTTCAATATTTTTCCCAAAGTTTTCTTATTTTTATGCAGATTTAAAGTTTATTTTCCCTAAATCTATACTCAATAATTTTCAGTTTCTTATCAAAATTACAAAATAAAATGAACTTTAAAATATTAAAATTTCGTTAAAAAACTTCATTTCCAAAATAAATTAGAGAGAAATCAAAATATCTGCAAGATAAAATATTTTAAAGACAAAATCCCTAGGGAAAATCGAAATTTCGAAAAAAAATCATTTTATAAAATGTTGAGAAAAACACAAATTTCATACAAAAAATAAAAGAAAAACTTCTTAGAGAAAAAATCGAAATTTAAAAAAAATTTGAAATATCCACAAAAAAGTCGAAATTTTGTGTTTTTTCCAAAATGTTGAAATGTTGTTGAGTTTAATTGTTAAATTTCTATATTTTTTTTATCGAAATTTAAATTCATTCGAACTTGAGAATTTGAATTTGATTAACATTTTTAGAAAAATTGGGAATTCCGATTCATATTTTTTTTTGCTCCTACAGTAGTAGTAATTTTTTTTAAAAAATATCAAATTGTAAAAAAGGTTGAAATTTAAAAGGTTTATTATTTCTTGAAATTTCAATATTTTTCCCAAAGTTTTCTTATTTTTATGCAGATTTAAAGTTTATTTTCCGTTTCTTATCAAAATTACAAAATAAAATAAACTTTAAAATATTAAAATTTCGTTAAAAAACTTCATTTCCAAAATAAATTAGAGAGAAATCAAAATTTCTGCAAGATAAAATATTTTAAAGACAAAATCCCTAGGGAAAATCGAAATTTCAAAAAAAAAATTCATTTTATAAAATGTTGAGAAAAACACAAATTTCATACAAAAAAAAAGAAAAATTTCTTAGAGAGAAAATCGAAATTTAAAAAAAATTTGAAATATCCACAAAAAAGTCGAAATCTTGTGTTTTTTCCAAAATGTTGAAATGTTGTTGAGTTTAATTGTTAAATTTCTATCTTTTTTTTATCGAAATTTGAATTTATTCGAACTTGAGAATTTGAAGAATAAATTTAACATTTTTAGAAAAATTCAAAATTCCGATTCATAATTTTTTTTGGTCCTACAGTAGTAGTAATTTTTTAGAAAAATATCAAATTGTAAAAAAGGTTGAAATTTAAAAGGTTCATTACTTCTTGAAATTTCAATATTTTTCCCAAAGTTTTCCTATTTTTATGCAGATTTGAAGTTTATTTTCCCTAAATTTATACTCAATAATTTTCAGTTTATTGAGAATTTCAAGAATAAATTTAACATTTTTAGAAAAATTGTAAATTTTGATTCAGAATTTTCTTTGGTCCTACAGTAGTAGTAATTTTTTTTAAAGAAAATCGAATTACAAAAAATGTTGAAATTGAAAAGGTTCATTACTTCTTGAAATTTCAATATTTTTCCCAAAGTTTTCTTATTTTTATGCAGATTTGAAGTTTATTTTCTTTAAATTTATACTCAATAATTTTCAGTTTATTGAGAATTTCAAGAATAAATTTAACATTTTTAGAAAAATTGTAAATTTTGATTCAGAATTTTCTTTGGTCCTACAGTAGTAGTAATTTTTTTTAAAGAAAATCGAATTACAAAAAATGTTAAAATTTACAAGGTTCATTATTTCTTGAAATTTCAATATTTTTTCCAAAGTTTTCTTATTTTTATGCAGATTTAAAGTTAATTTTCTCTAAATTTATACTCAATTATTTTCAATTTCCTGTGAATTTCAAGAATAAATTTAACATTTTTAGAAAAATTGTAAATTTCGATTCAGAATTTTCTTTGGTCCTACAGTAGTAGTATTTTTTTTTAAAGAAAATCGAATTGTAAAAAATGTTGAAATTTAAAAGATTCATTTTTTCTTGAAGTTTCAATATTTTTCTCACAGTTTTCTTATTTTTATGCAAATTTGGAGTTTATTTTTTCAAAATTTATCTCTATACAAAAAAACAAAGTGGTGTCAGTTACGTCATTTATAACTTCAGAACGTCTAAACGGATTTTTATGTTCTTCGCTTTGTTGGACATTTGCCTCGAATAGCAGAATAGAGGCTAAAATATTAAAAAAAATTACATATTTTATAAGGAATCCGTGTTTAACGCCATCTCTAATTCATAACAGGAACATGACCCTAACCGTAAATGTGTTGTAATCAGTTTCCAGTAGATGGCACTGTATCTGTTTTGATTAAGGCCCATTTTTAGCGTAGGGTTCACCCGGAAATGGGCCAGCGTATTAAATATTTTAATGTAAAATTTAATTCAGCTAATGAGTTAATACAATAATTATTAATTCTGAGGTGGTACGAAGTTCGCCACTTAATAATTTTCAGTTTCTTACCAAAATTACAAAATAAAAGGAGCTTTAAAATATTAACATTTCGTGAAAAACTTTAACATTTCTAAAATTAGAGAAATCAAAATGTTTACAAGGAAAAAAAAAGACAAAATTTCCAGCAAAAGTCGAAATTCTAAGAAAATTCTTTGTATAAAATGTTTAGAGAAAAACAAATTTCTTGAGAAAAAATTCAAAATTTCTTAGAGAAAAACGAAATTGGGGAAAAAATTTGAAATATCTTTACAAAAAGGTGAAAATTGAAATTTTACGAAAGTAATCCAAGACTCGACTAGATAAATATCGAAATGCGAAAGCGGTTGAAAATGTTTTCTTAAAATTTCTTCGGTTTTTCCAAAATGTTGACATTTTTATAGAAATTTTAGGGCTTTTATCATTTTTATCAAAATAAGAAAATAAAATGAACAATGAAATGTCAAAGTCTAAAAACTTGGCATTTTAAAAATTTTAAAAATTGCTTTAAAGCAAATCAGAGGAACAAAAAAATCTGGAAAAGTTGAAATTTCCAGAATTGTTAAGGACCAAATTTTCAGAAATTCAGAAAAAAGAGGAGTTTATGGAAAATTTCTTTTCATAAAATATTTTTAAAAAAAATGGAAACTTCGCAGAAAAAATTAAAATTTTCTTAAATAAATCGAAATATCTAAAAAAAAACCCAAAATTGGTTATACAAAAAGTTGAAATTAAAATTTCGGGTAAAAACTCGAATATTCACGACTAATTTTTTTTAGAGAAATATTCAAATGTGGCAAGAGTTGGATTTAGATTTTATTTTGAAATTTTAATTATTTTCTCAACATTTTTACAAAAATTGGAAAAAAAGTAAAATCCCGTAATTTCGTAAAAGAAACTTGACATTTCTATAAAAATAAATCAGAGAAGATTTAAAATCTCTAGAAAAAATTGTTTAAGGAAAAGTCTTCGGAAAATTTTGAGAAAAAATTGGTAAGCGAAATTGGGAATGCTGCAGTTCCACAGTGCCGCCACTGGTTAACCTTAAACAGTTCATTTTTTTGGCTGCCAAAGATCTAAGCCAACAAAATCGCGATGGCGTCAATCTCCATGTGTCAAATACATGAATAACATGTCAAAATTTTCGTGTAGTGTTTGAGTTTTATTATTGAAAATTTTCGTAAATTTAGCATAAGATGAACATTAGACATGAAAACCATAGCATCCAGTCCATCTCTAGGCGACCCCTCGTCCCATTGGGAATCATTGAAAAAGAAATATGAACTGAGGAACCATCAGCTGGTGCAGAAGGAGTTGGATTTGAAAAAACGAATCCAGGACCTCAAGGTGCTCCTGAAATCCAGCCAACCGAACATTTGTGTCTGTGATAGTGATGATGAAGTACCTTGCAAAAAGGACGATGAAAAACCGAGTTTAATGCGAAGCATTATCAACAATGTTTCCAGTTTGTTTAGTTGCGAATGCGATTCGCCCGTTATCGAAACCTGCGAGTGCGTTCCTTCCATGACTCAAACCGACGTCAATTTCCCATGCTGTAGGGACTCAAATGCCAAAAGTGGGGGCTTCTACTCCGCCGTGGATTTGTGCGACTGCGAAAACCTATTTAAACCCGTGAAAAAGACCCATGAAGACGCTTGTGATTGCGCTGGTAATATAATTAGAAACTAAGTCCAAATTTTAGAAAAAATATGCAGAGAAACTCGTTTCGAAAAAGTTTCGAAGTTTCGAAAAAGTTTCGAAAAAAAAAATCGTATACCAAACTCTTGAAATTTAGAGTTCATTTTTGAATTTTTAACTTTAATTTAAAAATGTCGATGCTAAGTCCAAGTCGGTTTTTTTATAAATTTCAAGTATGGAACCCGAGATTTCGTTTCAAGATGAAATTTTCAAAAATTGAGATTTCGAGATTATGGTCGCAAATTCGAGAAGAATGGCAACTTCTCGAAGTGAAACTGTTGTGCAATGCTTTTAATATAATAAACTCGTCAAATAGTTGAACAATTTTTAATACAACAGCTGGATTCTGATGCACAGACCAATAGGTTTGAACGTTTATTAAATTCGAAGTTTGGAAACCAAATACCAGTTTCGATTTTGTTATATTTCGTTATTTTGGGATATTTAACTCGCATTTGTTAGCATTCGAGTTGGATAAACCAAACTGACGAGATCTAATAAGATCGAAATCGGTATTTGGTCTCCAAACTTCGAATCTAATAAATGTTTAAACATTGCATTAGAATCCTTGTCTTCTGGGAACTTTTTCTTAAAGAGCAACCACTTCGCTAGGTGGCAGTGTTTCAACTGTTGGTAGTTCAGCAACCTATGATTCACTAGCCTGGAGGGTGCATGAATTTGTAGTCTAGGTTGCATTCTGCTTGCATACGACATTGTTGGCGATGGCCATAGTTTCTCTATGGACCAATAGGTGGTAGTACTAAGAGTCACAGGCTTGACGTCTGTGAATTCTTTAGTACTTACTTGTTGGAACATTTGTTAGCATTCGAGTTGGATATACCAAACTGACGAGATCTAACAAAATCGAAACCGGTATTTGGTGTCCAAACTTCGAATCTAATAAATGTTCAAACCTATTGGTCTATGCATTAGAATCCTTGTCTTCTGGGAACTTTTTCCTAGAGAGCAACCGCTTCGCTGGGTGGCAGTGTTTCAACTGTTGCTACCTATGATTCACTAGCCTGGAGGGCTGCTTGAATTTGTAGTCTAGGTTGCATTCTGCTTGCATACAACAGCTAGACTTTAACCTTCACATTTAATTTAAAAAAAATATTATTTTTTTGACACCAGTTTCTGGGGATATTATGTTTTATTGAACCTTACTTCAGATATCATTTAATGATAGAATTTTTAAATTTTGTTCAATTCTTTTTGATGGAACGGACTGGTCCTTGGTTATCTTAAAAAATTGAAACACAAAACTTGTCCTCTGAAATCAAGAAAGATTAAAAAACACAACAAAGATTGCTCTAACGCGTTTCGACAGCCAAGCTGTCACCTTCAGAGAGAAATCTTTCTTGGTTTCAGGGGACAAGTTTTGTGTTTCAATTTTTGTTCAATTCATTACACTCGAATTAAAGAGTTTAACATTTTCAAGCCCAAAAGCCCAAACTCTGGTACTTGAGAAAAAAGTGCGAATTTCGAAAAAGACAAAAATTATTAGAACATTTTTTTAACACCAGTTTCTGGGAATATTATGTTTTATTGAACTCAATTTCATGATAGAAATTTTAAATTTTGTTTAATTCATTTCACTCGAATCCAAGAGTTTAAAATTTTCAAGCCCAAAAGCCCAAACTCTGGAACTTGAGAAAAAAGTACAAGTTTCGAGAAAGACCTAAACTTTTTGGAAATATGGAAGTTTCAGCCTAAAATGTCGAGAAAAAGAGTCGAAACTTGAGAAAAACTGAGATTTATAAAATAAAAAATTTGACATTTTTGTATTATTTAAAAGTTTTGGGTTTAAATTTGGAATTTTCACAATCATCTCAAATATTTGGTGATTTTCTCAAAAATAAAAACTTCCATCTTATTCGAACATCGATTTTCTTAACAACAAATTTGTGCTTGCAATTTTAAAGTTTGTACATTAAATTTCAATCATTTTATAGTTGACTTGTAGAAAACACTTTTGAACAAGAGAAAACGTTAAAAAAAATCTTCAAAACGCATTGTCGGTCCAAGTTTTCCAAAAAAAAAAAAAGCGAGATATAGAAAAAATAAACAATTTTCAAGCAAATTAACACTTTCGAAAAGAATTGTTTAAAAAATCGTCCAAATTTTCAAAAAAAAAGTCCAAACGTTTGAAAAATAGAAAGGTGACTGAAATTTTGAATAAATCGAAGTTATTGAAAAGAAAAAATGCCAAAAATGAAATGGAATTTAGAAAAAAAGTCTAATATTTTAAAATCAGAAGAAATTATCAAATAACAAAATATATAAACATTTTAAGCGAAGAATCAAAATTTTTGAAAAAGTCCATATTTTGAAAAAGATTCAAATTTTAAAGAAAAATCAAAATTTCCAAATAAAATTCGAATTTTTCATAAATATTAGGGTGAATTGTCATAAGGGATTGATTCTTCAAATAGAGATCGACCATTTCAGAACAAGAAAAAACGTTAAAAAAAATCTTCAAAACGCATCATGTCGGTCGAAGTTTTCCAAAAAAAAACGCGAGATATTGAAAAAATAAACAATTTTTAAATAAATTAACATTTTCGAAAAGAATTGTTTAAAAAATCGTCCAAATTTTCAAAAAAAAAGTCCAAACGTTTGAAAAATAGAAAGGTGACTGAAATTTTTTAATACACCGAAGTTATTGAAAAGATAAAATGCCAAAAATGAAATCGAATTTAGAAAAAAAGTCTAATATTTCAAAATTAGAAGAAATTATCAAAAAACAAAATAAACGTTTTTAGCCAAGAATCAAAATTTTTGGAAAAGTCCATATTTTGAAAAAGATTCAAATTTTAAAGAAAAATCAAAATTTCCAAATAAAACTCGAATTTTTCATAAATATTAGGGTGAATAGTCATAAAGGATTGACTCTTCAAATAGAGATCGACCATTTCAGAACAAGAAAAAACGTTAAAAAAAATTTTCAAAACGCATCATGTCGGTCGAAGTTTTCCAAAAAAAACACGCGAGATATTAAAAAAATAAACAATTTTCAAATAAATTAACATTTTCGAAAAGAATTGTTCAAAAAACCGTCCAAATTTTCAAAAAAAAAGTCCAAACGTTTGAAAAATAGAAAGGTTACTAAAATTTTAAATAAATCGAAGTTATTGAAAGGAAAAAATGTCAAAAATGAAATCGAATTTAGAAAAAAAGTCTAATATTTCAAAATCAGAAGAAATTATCAAAAAACAAAACAGATAAACGTTTTTAGCCAAGAATCAAAATTTTTGAAAAAGTCCATATTTTGAAAAAGATTTAAATTTTAAAGAAAAATCAAAATTTCCAAATAAAATTCGAATTTTTCATAAATATTAGGGTGAATTGTCATAAGGGATTGATTCTTCAAATAGAGATCGACCATTTCAGAACAAGAAAAAACGTTAAAAAAAAATCTTCAAAACGCATCATGTCGGTCGAAGTTTTCCAAAAAAAAAACGCCAGATATTGAAAAAATAAACAATTTTCAAATAAATTAACATTTTCGAAAAGAATTGTTCAAAAAACCGTCCAAATTTTCAAAAAAAAGTCCAAACGTTTGAAAAATAGAAAGGTGACTGAAATTTTGAATAAATCGAAGTTATTGAAAAGAAAAAATGCCAAAAATGAAATCGAATTTAGAAAAAAAGTCTAATATTTTAAAATCAGAAGAAATTATCAAAAAACAAAATAAACGTTTTTAGCCAAGAATCAAAATTTTTGAAAAAGTCCATATTTTGAAAAAGATTCAAATTTTAAAGAAAAATCAAAATTTCCAAATAAAATTCGAATTTTTCATAAATATTAGGGTGAATTGTCATAAGGGATTGATTCTTCAAATAGAGATCGACCATTTCAGAACAAGAAAAAACGTTAAAAAAAAATCTTCAAAACGCATCATGTCGGTCGAAGTTTTCCAAAAAAAAAAACGCGAGATATTGAAAAAATAAACAATTTTCAAATAAATTAACATTTTTAAAAAGAATTGTTTAAAAAACCGTCCAAATTTTCAAAAAAAAGTCCAAACGTTTGAAAAATAGAAAGGTGACTGAAATTTTGAATAAATCGAAGTTATTGAAAAGAAAAAATGCCAAAAATGAAATCGAATTTAGAAAAAAGATCTAATATTTCAAAATCAGAAGAAATTATCAAAAAACAAAATAAACGTTTTTAGCCAAGAATCAAAATTTTTGAAAAAGTCCATATTTTGAAAAAGATTCAAATTTTAAAGAAAAATCAAAATTTCCAAATAAAATTCGAATTTTTCATAAATATTAGGGTGAATTGTCATAAGGGATTGATTCTTCAAATAGAGATCGACCATTTCAGAACAAGAAAAAACGTTAAAAAAAAATCTTCAAAACGCATCATGTCGGTCGAAGTTTTCCAAAAAAAAAACACGAGATATTGAAAAAATAAACAATTTTCAAATAAATTAACATTTTCGAAAAGAATTGTTTAAAAAATCGTCCAAATTTTCAAAAAAAAGTCCAAACGTTTGAAAAATAGAAAGGTGACTGAAATTTTGAATAAATCGAAGTTATTGAAAAGAAAAAATGCCAAAAATAAAATCGGATTTAAAAAAAAGGCTAATATTTTAAAATCAGAAGAAATTATCAAAAAACAAAATAAACGTTTTTAGCCAAGAATCAAAATTTTTGAAAAAGTCCATATTTTAAAAAAGATTCAAATTTTAAAGAAAATTCAAAATTTCCAAATAAAATTCGAATTTTTCATAAATATTAGGGTGAGTTGTCATAAGGGATTGATTCTTCAAATAGAGATCGACCATTTTAGAACAAGAAAAATCCTTACAAAAAAATCTTCAAAACGCATCATGTAGGTCGAAGTTTTCCAAAAAAAAACGCGAGATATTAAAAAAATAAACAATTTTTAAATAAATTAACATTTTCGAAAAGAATTGTTTAAAAAATCGTCAAAGTTTTCAAAAAAAGTCCAAACGTTTGAAAAATAGAAGGCTGACTGAAATTTTGAATAAATCGAAGTTATTGAAAAGAAAAAATGCCAAAAATAAAATCGAATTTAGAAAAAAAGTCTAATATTTTAAAATCAGAAGAAATTATCAAAAAACAAAATAAACGTTTTTAGCCAAGAATCAAAATTTTTGAAAAAGTCCATATTTTGAAAAAGATTCAAATTTCAAAGAAAAATCAAAATTTCCAAATCAAATTCGAATTTTTCATAAATATTAGGGTGAATTGTCATAAGGGATTGATTCTCCAAATAGAGATCGACCATTTCAGAACAAGAAAAAACATTAAAAAAAAATCTTCAAAACGCATCATGTCGGTCGAAGTTTTCCAAAAAAAAACGCGAGATATTGAAAAAATAAACAATTTTCAAATAAATTAACATTTTCGAAAAGAATTGTTTAAAAAATCGTCCAAATTTTCAAAAAAAAGTCCAAACGTTTGAAAAATAGAAAGGTGACTGAAATTTTAAATAAATCGAAGTTATTGAAAAGAAAAAATGCCAAAAATGAAATCGAATTTAGAAAAAAAGTCTAATATTTCAAAATCAGAAGAAATTATCAAAAAACAAAATACATAAACGTTTTTAGCCAAGAATCAAATTTTTGAAAAAGTCCATATTTTAAAAAAAGATTCAAATTTTAAAGAAAAATCAAAATTTCCAAATAAAATTCGAATTTTTCATAAATATTAGGGTGAATTGTCATAAGGGATTGATTCTTCAAATAGAGATCGACCATTTCAGAACAAGAAAAAACGTTAAAAAAAATTTTCAAAACGCATCATGTCGGTCGAAGTTTTCCAAAAAAACGCGAGATATTGAAAAAATAAACAATTTTCAAATAAATTAACATTTTCGAAAAGAATTGTTTAAAAAATCGTCCAAATTTTCAAAAAAAAGTCCAAACGTTTGAAAAATAGAAAGGTGACTGAAATTTTGAATAAATCGAAGTTATTGAAAAGAAAAAATGCCAAAAATGAAATCGAATTTAGAAAAAAAGGCTAATATTTTAAAATCAGAAGAAATTATCAAAAAACAAAATAAACGTTTTTAGCCAAGAATCAAAATTTTTGAAAAAGTCCATATTTTGAAAAAGATTCAAATTTTAAAGAAAAATCAAAATTTCCAAATAAAATTCGAATTTTTCATAAATATTAGGGTCCAAATTTTCAAAAAAAAGCTGCAATTTCTGTCCTTTTCTCAATATTTATCTGGTGCGTTATCCATCAAACTGAACGGAATTTGTAAAGTGTATCATTAAATGTTTAACGATTTTATCTGTATTCAAGTAGAATGCAACCCAGACTACAAATTCATTAACCCTTTAGGCGTCTATAGTGAATCATAGGTAGCTGAACTACCAACAGTTGAAACACTGTCACTTAGCAAAGCGGTTGCTCTCTAGGAAAGTTCCCAGAAGACAAGGATTCTAAGGCACAGACCAACAGATTTGAACATTTACTGACAAGATCTAACAAGATCGAAACCGGTATTTGGTTTCCAAACTTCGAATCTAATAAATGTTCTAACCTATTAGGATTTTATCTGCAGTTGCGTTCTATAAAAAATAATTCCCTCAGAAACATCATCATCAAAAGTTCTTTTAGAGAAACGTTCTTTTGTGATAAATATTTTGCCCTCAATATATTTTGTATTAGCAAAGGTAATTTCTTGATTATTTTGAAGTGATTTAAGCTGTCGCTTATAGCTCCACCAAGCAGAAGCTCCAAGGCCAAAAAAGCCCCAGTCCCCATGAAAGAGACGCGCGGCGTAACGTCAAAAGGTCACTGTGACTGCAAAAGTGTGTGCACCTGCGATCCGTGCCCAATGAAAACCCCCACCAGCGAAGGCGACAAAGACCAATGCAACTGCACAGGTCAATGCCTATGTCAACCGTGCAGCAAAATATCCAAAACGCCCAGCAGCCGAGGCGACAGCTTTTATCCAGCCCAAAGCTTAACCTTCTCCCAACAAGGGCGAGCGTACTCTAGCAAATCTGGTGCCAAAAGGGAAATGGGTAAGTTCCACCTTTTACTACCCAAGCAAACATTCACTTTCACGCTTTAGGTGTCCCCATGGAGGACCCCTCGCTTCAATCGAGCGATATCCACTATATGAAACAACTGACGGAACTGTACCAAATACAGAAAGATATAAAACACCAGATTCAGCATCTCGAAACCAAAGAGAACTCCTACAAGAAAATGTTGGATGGTGTTAGCAGCTTAATGGCTTCGAAGTGCTCTTGCGAGTCAGATGTCCAAGATGAATGCGATGCCGCCACGGAAGAGCTCCATCAGGAAAACAAGCGGCTGAAGAAGCAGCTGGAAGAGCTGAAGCTGGAAATGATGAGATGCATGGGGAACGATACTTCAGCGAGAGATCTAGAAGATGAAAAATGTAAATGTCTCCATTTGCAGGAAGAGCTACAGGAACTATCCACCCACATGATAAACCTCCAACAAGGTTACAAAAGGGTATTGAATTCCATAAAAACTGACACTAACTCATTCAACACCAATAAATACGACAGATTCAGTAGCAGTTTGAGAAATTTGGATAAAAGATGTTGCGATTTGGAGAAAGATTTGGTGAAGCAAAAAGTTAGAGAAGCGGATACTTTGGTGAAATTTCGAAACGTTATGGATAGACCGGTGACGGCGACAGAAGAAGATTGCTACTGTAACGGTGATGGGTTGGGAATGTCTAGCACTTTGGGCAGTTTGGGGCAACTCGCAAGGTCTCTTAGTAATACGATTAAAGCGGCGGCGACTTCGCAGAAAAGCAGCGGTCATCTACCTTGCGGTATTTTTGACACTGTTGAGGCTATAAAAGAGTTGGCCGATTGGGCTGATCAGCAACTGATGTCGATCCCCCCAGAAGCTAGAACGAAAATGTTGGGTACGTCAGGGACTAGGGGGTTTAGCAGCGCTGGTCAGATGTGTTATTGTGTTAGTGGGGCGGTCAGTGAGTCGCGACCAAGAAGTGCTGTTAGTCAGAAGTCTTATCGATCCGATGATAGCGCCTTTGGGGAGGTTTGTGTTTGCATCGAGGACTTGGATAGTGAGAAGCCAAAAACTAGAAGCGTCGATTCATCAAGATTTCCCGCCAGAAGTGATGACGGTTGCGGAATAAGTTGCTCATCTAGTGCGTATTCTACGCCATCTGGTAGACCAAGGAGTGCATATTGCAAATCAGCAACTTGTCCGCTTCTTAGGGAAATAGCTGAGATATTGGGCGGTGGTATCTGTCCGAGTAAAGAGTGTCCTTTTACAGACGAGGTTCCCGACTATGGTAATACGCGCAAGAGTGGGGGTAAAATAGCAGATGTACCCTCTGGGGCGACTTGTACGGATATGTGCTGTCCGAATCTCGCCTTAGGTGAAGCACTGATGCCAGCCCAAATACTAACAGGTGATTGGCCAATGTCTGAACCTGTGACATGCACTCCGGATATTTGTTTGGGGATGATGGATGAGGAGTGCGAAGTTACGTATCCGGATCAACCCGATGAGGAAGTTAAAATGGGTACGATAGAGACACAAACTGATGTGCCTTGTAATGAGTTCACTTGCACAAACATCACCTCATGCGAGTTGGAAGTTTTGGGGATTGTTCAGGATTTGGTAGAGTGCTGCCCTCAGACATGTCCTATGTACTCGGGCAGTGAGCCGACAAAGTTAGGTGAGTTCAAATTTATTTCTAGCGTTACAATAGCGCTCCTTTATTATAAAAACTTCGCGTTATTTTCTTAATAATACCCAAGCCACTTAGCCCCAAGAAGGTTGGGACTAGAGCCCATTTAACCTTTGATAAAATCCTGACATTTTGAAAACTGTGAAACACAAAGAGTTCTTTTATATTCATATAGTAAAGGGCTGAAATTCCATTTTCTATATTTTCGTACTAGTGTTACCCTATTTGGACTTAAGCATTTGTGTACTGTTTGCTCAAGACTTTAACGTTTTACTTTCAGATGCAAAAAAACCCGCGGGTGAAGACAAAACTTGCGGTGCCAGAAAAAAACGCGCCAAGTGCGCCGCCATGCCAGAAACTGTTGCAACTGGTGGAACTTGTGGAACTAGCAGAACTTGCAAACCTGGTGAAACTGATAAAACCGCCGGAAGCGCTGAAGGTGGTGCAACTGATGGACCTGGTGGAACTAGCGCAATTGGTGAAAGTGGTGGTGGTGAAACTGGTGGTGGTGAAACTGGTGGAACTGCTAAAATTGAAGGAAGTGGTGGAACTGATGAAATTGGTGGAAGTGGTGGAACTGGTGAAATTGGTGGAAGTGACCTAACTGGTGACATTGGTGGAAGTGGTGGAACTGGTGGAGCTGAAAGAACTGATGAAAGTGGCGGAACTGGTGGAAGTGGTGGAACTGGTGAACGTGGTGGTACCGGTGGAAGTGGTGCAACTGGTGGAGCTGCCGGAACTGTTCTAAGTGGCGCAACCGGTGGCGAAGGCGACAAAACGACTTCATTGACGAAATACTGGCCCGAGAATACCATCGAGTGTAACCCCGATCTTTGCCCCTTCGTGGGCATCGAAGAGGTGAGCAGCGGTCCCATCGGCATATCCACCACCATATGCTGCAAAGATATATGCCCGTACGACGAATTTGACTTACCCAAAACTCGCGTTACCCAAACTGACACCGCTTACAACGTAGGAGTCAACACGTTACCCGAAATACGAAGCGTGGCCTGTGGACCTGACGTCGCAACTAGCACCTCTTGTTCACCTGATATCTGCCTTGGCACCGACAGCGGAATATGCCCTAATAACAAAACTGATAAAGCCACTTGCCCACACTACGATACGGGCGTCAACACGATGCCAGATTCTGAAATGTGCGACAAGTCCACGTGTTCCTACGTCAACACTTCCGCGAATACCGAAGCCCCAATCGTCGACGTGTGGGGCCGTTCGGCTTCCGCCAAGGTAATGGCCTCATTGGACGATACTTGCGAACCGGGAAGTTGCGGTAAATTCAAAAAGGCCGCATACGAAGCCGACACCAGTTCACCGATGAGTTGCCCGAATCTCATGCCCGGAACTGCCGAACAAAACGTGACGAAAGTCATCGAAGGGATCTTGTGCTCGGCTTACAGTTGCCCAAATATGAAAACAAACGGCGATACTTGCGGCCCTTCGACTTGTACGCGTTCGAAATTGAAATTGCAGGTGTTATCCCCGCCGGTTTCTCAGAAGAATGTCAATTGGAAGGAAGGGGATGATTCTTGCGGGCCTGGGACTTGCGGACAGGAGAGCGGGCGGAAAAGCGGTAAGAGTTTCTCGGATAACGTCATCAGGAAGGAATTGGATGATTCTTGTGGTCCTGGGACTTGCGGGTCGAATACCGGGAGGAGTTTCTCTGATAACGTCAGTAGAAAGGAAGCGGATGATTCGTGTGGGCCTGGCTCGTGCGGGCGGACAAGCGGAAAGAGCTTCTTGGATACTGTCAGTAGGAAGGAATTGGATGATTCTTGTGGGCCTGGGACGTGCGGGCAGGACAGCGGGCGGAAAAGCGGGAAGAGTTTTTCGGATAATGTTAATTTAAAAAAATTGGATGAGTCTTGTGGGCCTGGAACATGCGGGTCGAATACCACCGGGAAGAGTTTCTCGGATAATTTCAACAGGAAGGAATTGGATGATTCTTGTGGTCCTGGGACTTGCGGGTCGAATACTGGAAGGAGTTTCTCTGATAACGTCAACAGGAAATTTTTAGATGATTCTTGTGGTCCTGGAACATGCGGATCGCAAACCGGGAGGAGTTTCTCGGATAATGTCAACAGGAAGGAATTGGATGATTCTTGTGGTCCTGGGACATGCGGGTCGCAAACCGGGAGGAGTTTCTCTGATAATGTCAACAAGAAGGAATTGGATGATTCTTGTGGGCCGGGGTCATGTGGTAGACCAAGCGGGAAAAGTCTCTCGGATAATGTCCATAGGATCGAATTGGATGATTCTTGTGGTCCTGGGACGTGTGGGCGTCCAAGCGGGAAGAGTTTTTCCGATAAAGCCGTTTATAGGCCAGCTGTTACCTCTAGAGCTTCAGGGTTTGCTGCAAGTGGAGCTTTGGTCTGCTCCAAGGATATTTGTCTACATTCGGATGATGAAAAACAGATGATGGGGGTCGCTTCTCCTAGAAGTTTTACTTGCTCCAAGGATACTTGTATGGCAGGTTTAGGTAATTCTTAAAACGTTTGGTTTATTGTCAATACACTCATGTAGTTGGAGCTAATTTTTTCCCTTTTAATCAAAAGTCATGAAGTTGATTATTTTAACAGATAGTCAACCCACGAATGGCGAAGGAAAGATGAAGACGATTGGTTCTGTTGGAGGTTTTGCTTGCTCCAAGGATATTTGTCTCCGAATAGATTCGGGTAATTGCTCCAAGGACCTTTGTCCACGAACAGATTTAGGTAATTCTTATCACATTTGACTTATTGTTGATCCAGTCATTTAGAAGTCCTCTAGCGTTAATTGGGGCTGGTTTTTTTCTCTTTTACTCAAAAGTCTTTCAAGTTAACAGTTTTAAAAATATGGCAGGTCATCAACCCACGAAAGGCGAAGCAAAGATGAAGACGATTGGTTCTGCTGGAGGTTTTGCTTGCTCCAAAGATATTTGTCTTCGAATAGATTCGGGTAATTGCTCCAAGGACCTTTGTCCACGAACAGATTTAGGTAATTCTCATCACATTCGACTTATTGTTGATTCAATCATTTAAAAGTCCTCTACAGTTAGTTGGAGCTGGTTTTTTTCTCTTTTACTCGAAAGTCGTTCAAGCTAACAGTTTTAAAAATATTGCAGGTAATCAACCCACGAGTGGCGAAGCAAAGATGAAGACGATTGGTTCCGCTGGAGGGTTTGCTTGCTCCAAGGATATTTGTCTACGAATAGATTCGGGTAGTTGCTCCAAGGACCTTTGTCCACGAACAAACTTAGGTAATTCTTAGCACATTTAATCTATTGTTGATCCAGTCACGTGAAAGTTCTCTATCGTTAGTTGGAGTTGGTTTTTTTTTTCTGTTTTACTCGAAAGTCGTTTGAGTTACAAATATTGCAGGTTATCAACCAACGAGTGAAGAAAGAAAGATAAAGTCGATTGCTTCTGCCAGAGGTTCTGCTGGAGGTTTTGCTTGCTCGAAGGATGTTTGCCTACAGGCAGATTTAGGTGATTTTTAACAAATTTGACTTATCATTAATTCAGTTATGTAAAAGCTCTCCATGTCTAGCTGGAGCTGACTGTTTTCTCTCTTATTCGAATACCCCCGTTGGAGCTGATTTTCCCTCCTTATATTCGAAAGCCATACGAGTTAGGCAGTGGCGACTGGCGTATAGGTGGAACTGCATCACCCCCAATTTCGCTTACGAGATTTTCTGAACACTTTTCATAACACAATTTTTTGTAGAAATTTTAGATTTTCTCTGATTTCTTTTTATAAAAATTTTAGGTTTCTTTTACGAAGTAACGACATTTAAAACCCTATTTTATTTTTAATTTTGATCAAAATCAAATTTTTAAAAACTAATTTTTGTTAAAGTTTTAGGGAAGAAACCAATATTTTTTGAGCAGGAATTAAAATACTAAGAAAAAACTCAAATTTCTTTGAAAATGTTAACATTTTGAGAAAATACTTACAATTTCAAGAAAAAAACCTGAATCCAACTCATCTCGCATTTTACTATTTCTCTAAAAAATAAGTTAATACGGTTTCTTCGAATTGCTACCTCAAATCTCATTTTGTATAAAAATTTTCAGCTTTTTTTAGATATTTCGATTTTTTAGGAAATTTTAATCTTTTCTCCAGTTTCCTAGATATTTTATAAAAATAAATTTTCTCGAAATTTTTATTTTTCCTTAAAGTGTTGTCAAAATTTCGTTTAGAAATTCCAACTTCCCCCTTCTCTAATTTGCTTTAAAAATGTCATTTTTTTAAGACACTTTGACAATTTAAAGTTCATTTTATTTTGTAGTTTTGACAAAAAAGTTTGGAAAAAAACCCTGAAAGCTCTATAAAAATTTCAACATTTTGGGAAAAGCAAAAAAATTCGACTTTTTTGTAAAGATATTTCAATTTTTTCCGAATTTCGATTTTGTTCCCTGCAAAATGTTGCTCTTTTTTTTCTATGACATTTGTGTTTTTCGCTAAACATTTTATACGAAGATTTTTTTTTAAAGCTCTATAAAAATTTGAACATTTTGGGAAAAGCAAAAAATTTTGATTTTTTTGTAAAGATATTCCAGTTTTTTCCGAATTTCGATTTTGTTCCCTGCAAAATTTTGCTTTTTTTTCTTATAAAATTTGTGTTTTTCGCTAAACATTTTATACAAAGATTATTTTTGAAATTTCGATTTTTCCTGGAGATTTTGTCTTTAAAATATTTTTTCTTATAGAAATTTTGATTTCTCTCTAATTTGTTTTGAAAATTTAAACGCTTTTAATAAAATTTTAACATTTTAAAGTTCATTTTATTTTGTAACTTTGATAAGAATCAGAAAATTATCAAGTATAAATTTAGGGAAAATAAACTTCAAATCTGCATAAAAGTAACGAAACTCTGGGAAAAATATTGAAATTTCAAGAAAAAATGAAACAATTTAATATTTCTCTAAAAAAATACTACTAGTGTATGACCAAAGAAATTTCTGAATCAGAATTTCCAGTTTTTTTAGAAATCTTAAATTTATTCTTGAAATTCACAAGTTCGAATTTGAAATTCAAATTTCGATAAAAAAAAGATCGAATTTTAAAAATTAAACTCAAAATTTCAAGAGAAAGCAATCATATTTCTAGAAAAAGTTGAAATTTCTCATTTATACATAAAAAAAATAACATTTTCGTAATTAAAGAAAAAAAATTTTTTTTGAAATAAATTAATTGTTAAAAATATTTTTATAATTTCGACTTTTAAAGTGAAAATTATTGAAATTTTTGAGAAAAAGAGTCAACATTTCTAGAAGAGTCAAAATTTCGAAATTAAAATTAATCAAAATGTTGAAAAAAATTCATTAACAATTTACTGTTCTAATTTAATTTTTTTCTAGTAATTTTGAAGTTCCAGAGCAATTTCAAAAATCAAATATTCCAGCTTGAAGCCAATTTTTTGTGATTAAAATTCAAATTTTGGCAATTTATTTGTACATAAAATATTTTTTTCGGAATTTGTTTTAAAATTTTGCACACGTTTAAAAATAGAAAATTGTGTTATTTATTTTTTTAATTCGAGTGTTATTTGGAAATGTTTCTTAAAAAATGTAAATTTAAAAAGAAAAATATAAATCTAACGTTATCGGATAAGACGAATATTAAAAAAAATCAAACTAAAAAATTTTGAAATTTTCATAGAAAGACAAATTTTTAAAAGAAAATAAGGATTTCGAAAAAAATTTCAATTTTTAAAATGATCGACATTTTCAATAATTTTGGAAATGTGAATAAAAGACGAATTTTTGGAAAATGTCGACATTTAAAATAAATTGCAGAGTTATTAATTAAATTTACAAAGAAGCTGAATTTTTTAAATGTTGGAGAAAACTCAAAATTATCGAAAAATTCGTAATAATCAAAAAAGTTGAAATTTTGACACGATAAAATTTTTAAAAAAGTCGAAATTTTCAATATTTCAAGTTAAAAAATAATCTTTTACGTCGAAGATTTAATTGGAAACGTTTAAAAAAATGTATAAATAAAATTTTAAAAAAAGTTCGAACTTTTAAAAAAAAGTTAAATGTTCAAAAAGAGTAGCTACGGCTACGTTAAGCTACGGCGGCCCACCAAAACAAAACAACATTTTGAGAAATTATCGAAATTTTGAAGACAGAATTTTTAAAAAGTATGAAATTTTTAAAAAAGAGGAATTCGAAGAGTCTTTCACATTAGATCAAAATTGACGAAAAATCTAATATTTCGAGAGCAAGTCGCAATTTTGAAAAAAACTCAATCTACAACATTGTCTGATTTTGGAGTAGAATTTGCATTTAAAAGATCGAAAATTTTAGGAGAAATGATGAAATTTGTCCAAAAATAAGAATTAGAATAAAACTGGACATTTTCAAAGGTGGACATTTTTTTTTAAAAGTCGAAATTTGCAAAAAGGTCAAAATTTTTAGAAAAAAAAAATGGAAATTTTGATGTCGACATTTTTATAAAAAATCCGACATTTTTATAAAAAATCATAGTTTTCAAAAGGTCAAAATTTTAAAGAATTTGATGTTTCAAAAAAGTCGAATCTTCAGAAAAAAAGTCGAAATAATTTTCATCAAAAGTCAACATTTCGAGAAAAATAAGAAATCTGTTAAAAAGTCGAAATTTTCATAAAAAAATTGAATTTTTCAAAATTAATTAAACAGTTAAAATTTAGAGGAATTTTTAAAAAACTCGAACTTGTCACAAAACGTGAAAAATTCGAGAAAAAGTCGAAAAAGAAGAGTCCAAATATTGCAAAAATTGAAAATGTTCAAAATTTTAAGAAAAATTTGAGAAAATTTTAAGAAAAATTTGAGAAAATTTTAAGAAAATTTACTTTAAATGAAGTATACAGACATTTTCAAAGTCAATACTTTGAAAAACAGTTGACATTTTGAATAAAGTGGAAAGTCTGAAACAAATGAAATTTTTGAAAATATGGAAATCTTGAAAACTAAAATTTTGATATGGAGTCGAAATTTTACGAAATATTAGTCGAAAATTTCAATAGTTCAAGTTTAAAGAGAATCTTTTCTGTTAATTGGAAATGTTTAAAAAAATGTATAAATAAAATTTTAAAAAAAGTTCAAACTTTTCAAAAAAAAAAGTTAAATTTTCAAAAAGAGTCGAAATTTTAAAAAGTCGAAGTTTTGAAATGAAGTCGAAATTTCATGAAATATTAGTCGAAAGTTTCAATAAAAGGTTTTAAGGAATGTCTGACAAAAAATCATAATTTTTAAATAAAGAATCGACGGTTTGCAAAAAATGTCAAAATTTTAAAAATAGTTGAAACTAAAAAAATAGTCAAAATTTTCAAAAAAAAAGGTAAAATCTCAGAAAGAGTCAAAATTAAAAAAAAACGACGAAGTTTTGAAATGGAGTCGAAATTTTACGAAATATTAGTCGAAAATTTCAATAAAAAGTTTTAAGGAACTTAAAAAAACCATAATTTTTAAATAAAGAATCGACGGTTTGCAAAAAATGTCAAAATTTTGAAAATAGTTAAAACTGTAAAAATAGTCAAAATTTTTAAGCTATCCAATATTTTTAAATTTTAGAAAATGACCAAAATTTTGAAAAATTTGAACATTTGAAAAGGCCGGTGGAATTAAAATAAAAAGTCGAAAATTTCAAAAAGTGCAATTTAAGAAAAGGTTAAATATTTTATTAAAGTCGAGATTTGTTGACAAGGAAAAAATTTTCGAATTTCCAAAATAAGTCAAAATTTTGCAAAAAAAGAAACTTTCGAAAAGAAAAGGTCGAAATTTATAATCCAAATTAAAAAAAAGATCTAAATTTGCAACAAATTTGAGAATTTTTATCGAATTTACGAAATAATTCAAAATTTTAAAAAAATTTAAATTTTCAATATTTGGGAAATTTGCACTCAAATTTTCAATAAAAATCAAAATTTTGAAACCGGAATATTGAAAACAAGTGAAAATTATGATAGATCGAGGTTTTCAAGAGTCGAAATATTGAGAAGTTAAAATTTTGGAAGAAGTTTTAATTGTTGGTAGCTAAAATTTTAGATCAAAGTGGAACACTTTTTTAAAAAGTTGATTAGGTTAAAAAATTTTGAAAAAAGTCAAACATTTCATAAAATTTCAAAATTTTCAAAAAAATCGAAATTGTAAAAGAATTTTTGAAAATTAAGAAGTAGCGAAATGTTCAACAAAAAAAAAAATCATAAAATAATCGAAACCTTGCAAAAAAAGGTCGAAATTTCAAAAAATAGTTGACATTTAAATAAAAACCAGTCAAAATTATTAGGAATCGAAATTTTCAATAAAAAAAATTATAATTTTCCAAAAAAAATAATAAACAAAGATGGAATTTGGAGAAAGTCAAAAATTGAAAGTCAAAAGTCCAGTTTTGAAAAAAATTACATTTTCAAAAAAAGTGGGAATTTTCAAAAGGTAAAAATTTAAAAAAATGTAATAATTTTCAAAAAAAAATTACAAAAAAAAACCGAACACCAAAAAGTCTAAATATTTAGGAAAATACGGAAATTTTTAAAAGAGTATTTGCAGTATTTCAAAAAAGTCAAAACTGAAAAATAAAATAAGTTCGAGATTACAAGAAAAAATCTAAATTTTGCATTACAGCCGAAATTTGGAAAAAATCCAATGTTTTAAAAAACGCGACATTATCAAAAATGTTTATTGTCAAGTTTTCAAAGAAATTTAAAATTTTCGAAAAGTGACGTTTTGAAAATGTCGAAATTTTCAGTCGAAATCTTAAAAATGTTAAAACGCTAAGCAGCCCCCCCATTAGTTTTGGCTACGAGCCGCCGCCGGCGTTATCTTAACTTAAAAATATTTCAGGAAACCAACCCGCCAATGACGAAAGAAAGATGACGGCTGGAGGTTTTGCCTGCGCCAAGGATATTTGTCTACAGGCAGATTTGGGTAATTCTTAGTAAATTTGACTTCCCCCTAATCTAGTCGTTGTTTTTTGAAAGCTATAAGAGTTAAGTGTTTTAACCTAAAAATATTGTAGGTAATCAGCTAGGGAATGACGAAAGGAAAATCAAGACGATTGATTCTGCTGGGGGCTTTGCTTGCACCAAGGATATTTGCCTACGGGCAGATTCAGGTAACTCTTAGCAAATTTGTTTGATTGTAACAGTTCTCTATCGCTAGTTGTTCATTCGAAAGGCATGTTCCAGATGAACAGTGGCGGCTCGTGGACAAAACTAATGGGGGTGCTGCAACAATGTTTAGCGTTTCAAAATTTCTAAGATTTCAACTCACAATTTCGACATTTTTAAAACGTTACTTTTCGAAAATTTTAGTTTTCTTTGAAAATTGACAATATAAAAACTTCTGATAGTGTCGCGTTTTTTGAAAGGTTGTATTTTTTCCAAATTTCGACCGTATTGCAAAATTTAGATTTTTTTTTTGTAATCTCGACTTTATTTTATTTTTAAGTATTGACTTTTCTGAAAAACTGTGAATACTCTTTTAAAAATTTCCGTATTTTCATAAATATTTAGACTTTTCGGTGTTCTTTTTTTTGAATTTTTTTTTTTTTGAAAACTAATTATTATATATTTTTTTTAAATTTTAACTATTTGAAAATTTTACTTTTTTTTGCAAATGTAAATTTTTAAGAACTGGACTTTTGACTTTTTATATTTTCGACTTTTTTTCATCACTGTTTATTGTTTTTTTGGAAAATTTTTTTTTTATTAAAAATTTCGATTCTTAATAATTTCGACTGGTTTTTATTTAAATGTCAACTATTTTTCAAAATTTCGACTTTTTTTGCAAAATTTCGATTATTTTTTGATTTTCTTCGTTGAAAATTTCGCTACTTCTTAATTTTAGAAATTGTTTCAAAATTTCGATTTTTTTGAAATTTTCGAAATGTTATGAAATGTTTAACACTTCTTCAAAATTTTAATTTTTTGACCTAAATTTTCAGAAGAAAATGTTCTTCGATTCAAAATTGTAACTACCAAAAATTCAAAACTTTTCCAAAATTTTTATTTCTCAATATTTCGAATTTTGAATACCTCGACCTCGATCTATCTGATAATTTTTACTTGTTATCAATATTTCAGTTTTGAAAATTTTGATTTTTATTGAAAATTTGAGTGCAAATTTCCCAACTATTCAACATTTAAATTTTTTTTTAATTTCGGATTATTTCGTTAATTCGATTAAAATTCTCAAATTTTTTGCAAATTCAGATCTTTTTTTAATTTCGATTATAAATTTCGACCTTTTCTTTTCGAAAATTTCTTTTTTTGCAAAATTTTAACTTATTTTAGAAATTGGAAAGTTTTGAAAATTCTTTCCTTGTCAACAAATTTCGACTTTATTGAAAATTTTAACCTCCTTTTAAATTGCATTGAAATTTTCGACGTTTTATTTTAATTCCCACCGTTAAAAATCCGGCCTTTTCAAATGTTCGAATTTTTCAAAATCTTGGTCATTTTCCAAAATTTAAAATTATTGGATAGCTTAAAAATTTTGACTATTTTTTTAGTTTCAACTATTTTTAAAATTTTGAAATTTTTTGCGAACCGTCGATTCTTTATTTATAAATTATGATTTTTTTGTCAGACATTCCTTAAAACCTTTTATTGAAATTTTCGACTAATATTTCGTGAAATTTCGACTCCATTTCAAAACTTCGACTTTTTTTAAATTTCGACTCTTTTTGAAAATTTAACTTTTTTTTTGAAAATTTTGACTATTTTTTTAGTTTCAACTATTTTTAAAATTTTGACATTTTTTGCAAACCGTCGATTCTTTATTTAAAAATTATGATTTTTTTGTCAGACATTCCTTAAAACCTTTTATTGAAATTTTCGACTAATATTTCGTCAAATTTCGACTCCATTTCAAAACTTCGACTTTTTTTTAAATTTCGACTCTTTTTGAAATTTTACCTTTTTTTTTGAAAATTTTGACTATTTTTTTAGTTTCAACTATTTTTAAAATTTTGACATTTTTTGCAAACTGTCGATGCTTTATTTAAAAATTATGATTTTTTTGTCAGACATTCCTTAAAACCTTTTATTGAAATTTTCGACTAATATTTCGTGAAATTTCGACTCCATTTCAAAACTTCGACTTTTTTTTAAATTTCGACTCTTTTTGAAATTTTACCTTTTTTTTTGAAAATTTTGACTATTTTTTTAGTTTCAACTATTTTTAAAATTTTGACATTTTTTGCAAACTGTCGATGCTTTATTTAAAAATTATGATTTTTTTGTCAGACATTCCTTAAAACCTTTTATTGAAATTTTCGACTAATATTTCGTGAAATTTCGACTCCATTTCAAAACTTCGACTTTTTTTAAATTTCGACTCTTTTTGAAAATTTAACTTTTTTTTTGAAAATTTTGACTATTTTTTTAGTTTCAACTATTTTTAAAATTTTGACATTTTTTGCAAACCGTCGATTCTTTATTTAAAAATTATGATTTTTTTGTCAGACATTCCTTAAAACCTTTTATTGAAATTTTCGACTAATATTTCGTCAAATTTCGACTCCATTTCAAAACTTCGACTTTTTTTTAAATTTCGACTCTTTTTGAAATTTTACCTTTTTTTTTGAAAATTTTGACTATTTTTTTAGTTTCAACTATTTTTAAAATTTTGACATTTTTTGCAAACTGTCGATGCTTTATTTAAAAATTATGATTTTTTTGTCAGACATTCCTTAAAACCTTTTATTGAAATTTTCGACTAATATTTCGTGAAATTTCGACTCCATTTCAAAACTTCGACTTTTTTTTAAATTTCGACTCTTTTTGAAATTTTACCTTTTTTTTGAAAATTTTGACTATTTTTTTAGTTTCAACTATTTTCAAAATTTTGACATTTTTTGCAAACCGTCGATTCTTTATTTAAAAATTATGATTTTTTTAAGTCAGACATTCCTTAAAACCTTTTATTGAAATTTTCGACTAATATTTCGTAAAATTTCGACTCCATTTCAAAACTTCGACTTTTTTTTAAATTCTTTTGAAAATTTAACTTTTTTTTGAAAAGTTTGAACTTTTTTTAAAATTTTATTTATACATTTTTTTAAACATTTCCAATTAACAGAAAAGATTCTCTTTAAACTTGAACTATTGAAATTTTCGACTAATATTTCGTAAAATTTCGACTCCATTTCAAAATTTCCGTTTTCAAGATTTCCATATTTTCAAAAATTTCATTTTTTCAGACTTTCCACTTTATTCAAAATTTCAACTGTTTTTCAAAGTTTTGACTGAACAGTAAATTGTTAATAAATTTTTTTCAACATTTTGATTAATTTTGATTTCGAAATTTTGAGACTCTTCTAGAAATGTTGACTCTTTTTCTCAAAAATTTCAATAATCTCCACTTTAAAAGTCGAAATTATAAAAATATTTTTGACAGTTAATTTATTTCAAAAAATTTTTTTTTCTCTAATTACGAAAATGTTATTTTTTTTAATGTTATTTATAAATGTGAAATTTCAACTTTTTCTAGAAATCTAGAGATCTGTTTTCTATTGAAATTTTGAGTTTAATTTTTAAAATTCGATCTTTTTTTTATCGAAATTTGAATTTTAATTTCGAACTTGTGAATTTTAAGAATAAATTTAAGATTTCTAAAAAAATTGGAAATTCTGATTTATAATTTTCTTTGGTCATACAGTTTTTAGAGAAATATCAAATTGTTTCATTTTTTCTTGAAATTTCAATATTTTTCCCAGAATTTCGTTATTTTTATGCAGATTTGAAGTTTATTTTCCCCAATTTTGTACTTAATAGTTTTCAGTTTCTTATCAAAGTTACAAAATATTTTTCCCGAAATTATCTTATTTTTATGCAGATTTGAGGTTTATTTTTCCTAAATTTATACATTTCTAGAAAAATTGGAAATTCCGATTCAAAATTTTCTTTGGTCCTACAGTAGTTGTAATTTTTTTAGAGAAATATTAAATTTTGAAATAGGCTGCAGTTTACAAGGTTCACTTTTTCTTGAAATTTCAATATTTTTCCCGAAATTATCTTATTTTTATGCAGATTTGAGGTTTATTTTTCCTAAATTTATACATTTCTAGAAAAATTGGAAATTCCGATTCAGAATTTTCTTTGGTCCTACAGTAGTTGTAATTTTTTAGAGAAACATTAAATTGTGAAAAAGGCTGAAGTTTACAAGGTTCACTTTTTCTTGAAATTTCAATATTTTTCCCGAAATTATCTCATTTTTATGCAGATTGAGGTTTATTTTTCCTAAATGTATACATTTCTACAAAAATTGGAAATTCCGATTCAGAATTTTCTTTGGTCATACAGTAGTTGTAATTTTTTAGAGAAATATCAAATTGTAAAAAAGGTTGAAGTATACAAGGTTCACTTTTTCTTGAAATTTCAATATTTTTCCCGAAATTTTCTTATTTTTATGCAGATTTGAAGTTTATTTTCCCTAAATTTATACTTGAAAATTCTCAGTTTCTTATCAAAATTACTATTATTATTTTTTTTTCTTTGATTACGAAAATGTTATTTTTTTAATGTTATTTTTAAATGAGAAATTTCAACTTTTTCTAGAAATATAATCTGCTTTCTCTTGAAATTTTGAGTTTAATTTTTAAAATTCGATCTTTTTTTTATCGAAATTTGAATTTGAAATTCGAACTTGTGAATTTCAAGAATAAATTTAAGATTTCTAAAAAAATTTGAAATTCTGATTCCAGAATTTTCTTTAGTCATACACCAGTAGTAATTTTTTAGAGAAATATCAAATTGTTTCATTTTTTCTTGAAATTTCAATATTTTTCCCAGAGTTTCGGTACTTTTATGCAGATTTGAAGTTTATTTTCCCTAAATTTATACTTAATAATTTTCAGTTTCTTATCAAAGTTACAAAATAAAATGAACTTTAAAATGTTAAAATTTCGTTAAAAAGCTTTTAAATTTCCAAAACAAATTAGAGAGAAATCAAAATTTCTACAAGAAAAAATATTTTAAAGACAAAATCTCCAGAAAAAATCGAAACTTAAAAAAAAATTCTTTGTATAAAATGTTTAGAGAAAAACACAAATTTCATAAGAAGAAAGAAGCAAAATTTTGTAGGAAACAAAATCGAAATTCGGAAAAACATTGAAATATCTTTACAAAAAAGTCGAAATTTTTTGCTTTTCCCAAAATGTTCAAATTTTTATAGAGCTTTCAGGGTTTTTTCCAAACAACTTTGGTCAAAACTACAAAATATAATGAACTTTAAATTGTCGAAGTGTGGTAAAAAAACTTGACATTTTTAAAGCAAATTAGAGGAACATAAAAAAAAATCTGGAGAAGTTGCAATTTCTAGAAGAAATTTTAAGAATAACACTTTCAGGAAAAATGGAAATTTCGAGAAAATTTATTTTTATAAAGTATTTAGGAAAAATGGAAAATTTGCAGAAAAAATCAAAATTTTCTAAAAAAATCGAAATATCTGGAAAAAGCTCAGAATTTTTATACGAAATGAGATTTGAGGTAAAAATTCGAAAATACCGTAGAAGTTGTAAAATGCAAGATAAGTTAAATTTAGATTTTTCTTGAAATTGTAATTATTTTCTCAAAATGTTGACATTTTCAAAGAAATTTGAGTTTTTTTTAACATTTTAATTCTTGCTCGAAATATTCATTTGTTTCTTACAACTTTACAAAAATTAGTTTTTGAAAATGTGATTTTGATCAAAATTAGAAATAAAATAGGTTTTTAAATGTCGTAACTTTGTGAAAGAAAAATTGAACTACAGAACTTTCCCCCTGAAACCAAGAAAGATTAACCTTTCTTGGTTTCAGGAGACAAGTTCTGTATTTCAGTTTTTAAAGATAACCAAGGACCAGTCCGTTCCACCTAAAATTCGTGAAAGAAACCTAAAATTTCTATAAAAAGTAATCAGAGAAAATTTAAAATTTCTACAAAAAATTGTGTAATGAAAAGTGTTCAGAAAATTTTGAGAAAAAAAACTCGTAAGCGAATTTGGGGGTGCTGCAGTTCCATAGTGCCTATACGCCAGCCGCCACTGCAGATGAAAATAACAAAAATTGTCTATGAACAGCTCCCAATTCGTCATTATTTTTCAGCTTCACAACCGCCCAGACACAAGGCTGCTGGCGGCGTTATGTTCGTCTGCACCAAAGACACGTGCAATCAGGGCAGCTTTAGTGCCACGAGATTGAGAGGAATGCTTGGTTCCGATGAAGCGCTGATCCGAACGGACTCCTTAGGTTGCGATAACCGTTGCGGAGAATTAAAAATAGGAAGTCAAGATCCGAAAGAGACTACAGTTAGGGCGACCATAAGCAGTAAAATGCCGGAAATTTGCAACAGACAAAGCTGTCCGGCTCTTGCTGATGAAAGCATAACCGGCTACAGGGTGATTCACGACGTTGACGCACTTAAACTCAACTCGATCAAATCGGCAACTTCGACGAGGAAAGTCCAGAGAACTGGTTCCGTCGAAAGTAATATACCGTTTAACGTTAATACGAAAATCGACGTTTTGGAACAACGTGCCCAAGGGATCCACATCACGACAACGGTAACGAAGTCTGGGACAATTGAAATTACAACGCAGGGACCACCAGGTGTAATTGAAACTGTTTTGACGTACAAAGAGGATGGAAAGATGGAAGTTCATACGGAAGTAATCGATCCCAAAACAGCTAGAGAGTATGTTCCCAAAAGATCGATACTAGCGCTTGACAAAAGCGATCATAGTCGCGGGGGTAGCGCAAGTAGAGGCTCATCGCACTCGCAGCATACTGGGTCGAGTAATTCGTCCCCGGCACCAAACTCTTCGCCTGATTGTGAACAGCCCCCATCGTGTACTTCCGGAGGGGAGAGTAACGGACCTAAAGAGGACGAAGTCGTGGTCGAAGATAAAGATGATGACGTTCAATCGATCGTGGATAAACTTATGGAAAGCGTTCCTATAATCGACTCTTTGGAAAAAATAATTGAGTCACTAAGAACCAAGTCGATTAACTTCAGAAAAGTTGGTCAAATAGTCGACACTAGTATCACTAAGCCTCTAAGTCAAGACGAATCAGTTGGGGAAGAACCTAAGAACAAATCAAAGAAAATAGAAGTTACACTACCTATGATAACCTCAGAAGAATCTGATTCTTCTCTGGATCATCAACCCCATTCCAATATACTGTTATTTAGATCTCTTATAAGCAAATACAAAAGCCATTTGGATGAGTTAATCAGAAAATCACGTTGGTCGCGTCTTAAGTCGCCCAAATCTAACTCTATACTCTATACGACGAGGAGACAAGGTGATGCTAAAGTATCGTTTTCATTCAGTGACACCAATCTCCATAATACGTTTTCCTTGTCAAAAACCAAATCTTCTCTAATTTCTCTAAAAACTATTGACAATTTCTCAAAGTCGACGATCAACATAGTCAAAAAGTTTGTAACACAAAGCGCCCCCGACAGCTACAGATCCATCAGCGGTTCACGTATAACGCCAATCACGTCGAAATCTTGCATTCTTCGCTCGCTTTTGAAGGGCAACTTCAACTCGCGACGATGCGATCTGGTCAAAAAATTTAAAAAACACAAACACAGTCCACCTTTGCACGAAAACACTTTTGAGGAGGGTGACAAGGATGTAATGGTGACGAAGTCAGCAGGTGCCATGCAGTACAGCAAGGATTACTTAAGTCTTAAGAATTTGCAACTGGCCATTCAGATAGCGAATGCGAGGTTGACTATGAAGAAGTTCTTCAACGATTGTGACCTTGGTTCTAGTCTGGGGGATGAGTGCTCTGATTTTTTGCCGAGGGAGGAAGAAGCTCTCATGGGTAAGTCTGTTTCATGTGCAGAATTTTTCTACAAACAAGAATTCGTACCCTGTGACGATAAATATACAGATGAAGCAAAAATGTATTGAACTACTATTGAAAATTTCTCAAAGTTTGGAACTTTGTATGAAAATCTTAGAGAAAACTTTAATCAGTTCTAACTTAAAAACTTTGTTTTTTTTTTAAATTTGATTACTTTTAGAGAAATGTTAGAAATTTTTATTGTATGGGTTTCTTTAAAAGTATATATTTTTATGAAAATCTACAGAGCGTTATTTTTTTTAAAGTGTCGACTTTACTCAAAATTTTTGTTAATTTTTGATAGGTTTCTGAGATAGCTTCTCTATTCAATTCGGGTGGCATGCGTTTAGTTGAGCTTTAATGAATATCTGTGTCAAGTTTCGTCGAAATCGTGAAGAAGTAATAAACATACTGTAACGCAATGTAAATAGATGTAATAGAATTTAGAATAGAATTGTATAATTAAGTAAATAAAACAAGTTTCTAGAAAGATCTGATAAGGGGAAAGCGGCCGCGATAACGAAACAAATGGCAGATAAGGGTTCCAGAAATTTCGGCAAACGATAAGCGTTATCTGCCAAAAAGTTCTGGAAGCCGGGAGCCAAAACTATAAAAGGCGGTCAGCTTTCCTTCAAGTCAGTCAGTTAGAAGTCAGTGTAGTTAGTGGCTTAGTAATTAGTAAATAAGTAGTGAGTTACTGTTCAGTAGAAGTGTGCCGAGTTAATTTGGTAATAAAGTGGGTATAATCCATCACGTGTAATCAATTCGAACCGATAAGCCCGTAACAATACAAACAAAGGTATTTGTGCAGATTTAGTTCTGGCTCCAATTCATGGAGCAAATGCCCTAAATGTTCCAAGAAATATAAAATAACCCATTTCTTGACTCGACTTGAAAACCAAAATTTCCTTATTCCAGATGTCCTCTTTGAGCCACAAGAGCCTGTCGTATCGCCCCTTTTTAGAAAATGCCAAGTGTACATGTTCAAGTACATGGGAGGCCAAGATGGTAAAAAATCCTGCGGCGACCTCGAACAAAGAGTCGACAAACTCCTAAGCGCCAACCCTTGCAAATTCAAAGGAGACGACCTCCCCGAGTGCTCCTGTAAAGAGAAAAAAGCCCAAATAAACGCCGACCTAGAGCGAGCCCTCAAGGGTAAACCAGCGAGCCCATACGGAAGCAGAGGCGCCAGCCCCAACTGCTCTTGCTCCGTCTGCAATTGCGAAACTTGCACAGGCAAGGGGGGCGGCCCAGATTGCGCCTGCGTGAATTGCGACTGCAGCCCTTGTTCGACGTCTGGAGCTTCGATGAGTCCGTCGTCGAATTCACCGTCGTGCGATTGCGCCCAATGCATTTGCAGCCCTTGCGGGGATCCCAAGAAGATTGTGTCCAAATCGTCTAGGATCTCGAGGATATCGAGGGCGTCGAAGACGTCGAAGGCGTCCAAAGTGAGGAGCGCTTCGACGACGTCGGCTTGCTCCCCTCCTTCGAATCAGATAGCCCCATGCGATTGCGCCGTTTGCAAGTTAGTGGTTTTTAAATAATTAAGATTATACCAGAACTGAAATCCAGTGGCGGCTCGTAGCCAAAACATTAGTTTTAGCCCCCCATTAGGGGGGGCTGCTTAGCGTTTTAAAATTTTGAAGATTTTGACTCAAAATTTCGACATTTTCATAACGTTACTTTTCGAAAATTTTAGATTTCTTTGAAAACTTGACAATGAAAACTTTTGATAATGTCGCGTTTTTTGGAAGGTTGGATTTATTCCAAATTCCGACTGTATTGCAAAATTTAAATTTTTTTTCTTGTAATTTCGACCTTATTTTATTTTTAAGTATTGACTTTTCTGAAAAACTGTGAATACTCTTTTAAAAATTTCCGTATTTTCGTAAATATTTAGACTTTTCGGTGTTCTGTTTTTTTTTGTAATTTTTTTTTGAAAATTAATTATTACATTTTTTTTACCATTTGAACATTCTTACTTCTTCTGAAAATGTAAATTTTTTCAAAACTGGACTTTGACTTTTTAAATTTTCGACTTTTTTCTAAATTTTATCCTCGTTTATAATTTTTTTTTGGAAAATTATAATTTTTTTATTGAAAATTTTGATTCTTAATAATTTCGACTGGTTTTTATTTAAATGTCAACTATTTTTCAAAATTTCGACTTTTTTTGCAAAGTTTCGATTGTTTTTTGATTTTTTTTGTTGAAAATTTCGCTACCTCTTAATTTTTTAAATTCTTTCAAAATTTTGATTTTTTTGAAAATTTTAAAGTTTTATGAATTTTAAAATTTTAATTTTTTTCACCTAAAATTTCAACTTCTAAAAAAAATGTTACATTTTGATTCAAAATTTTAACTATCACCAAAAATTTAAACTTTTTCCAAAATTTTAACTTCTCAATATTTCGACTTTTGAAATCCTCGATCTATCTGATAATTTTCGCTTATTTTCAATATTTTGGTTTTGAAAATTTTGGTTTATATTGAAAAGTTGAGTGCAAATTTCTCCACTATTCAAAATTTAAACTTTTTTAAAATTTCGAATTATTTCGTGAATTCAATAAAAATTCTGAAATCTTTTGCAAATTTCAATATTTTTTAATTTCGACTATAAAATTTCGACCATTTCTTTTTGAAAAATTCTTCTTTCGCAAAATTTTGACCTCTTTTAAAAGCTTTAAAGATTTTGAAAATTTTTGCCTTGTCAACAAACAACCTTCTTTATTGAAAATGTTAACCTTTTCTTAAATCTGCATGTTTTTAAAATTTTCGACTTTTTATTTTAATTCCCACTTTGTTGAAAATTCTGGCCTTTTTCAAATGTTCCAATTTTTCAAAAGTGGTTTTTCCCGCAATTTAAAATTTTTCGAACACTTGAAAATTTTGACTACTTTTATTTCAACTATTTTCAAAATTTTGACATTTTTTACTAACTGTCGATCCATGATTCGAAAATTGTGATTTTTTTAAAGTCAGACATTTCTTGAAACCTTTTTTTGAAATTTTTAACTAATACTTCGTTAAATGTCGACTCTATTTTAAAACTTCGACTTTTTTTTTCAAAATTTCGACTTTGAAAACTTGACTTTTTTTAAAAAAGCTGGAACTTTTTTTAAAATTTTATTTATACATTTTTTTAAACATTTTTAATTAAATCTTTGACTTAAAAGAAAAGATTCTTTATAAAGTTGAACTATTGAAAACTTCGACTCTTTCCAAAATTTTACTTTTTCAAAATTTGAACTTTTTTGACAAATATGAATTTTTCAATAATTTTGAGTTTTCTCTAATATTTAAAAAATTCAGTTACTTTGAAAATTCGACTTTTTGAAAACTAGACTTTTTTTGAAAATATCGAACTTTTTTTAAATTTTTATTTATACATTTTTTTAAACATTTCCTACTAAATCTTCGACCTAAGAGAAAAGATTCTTTTTAAATTTAAACTATTGAGAATTTCGACTTTTTTCAAAATTTTATCTTTTCAAAATTTCAACTTTTTTAATAATTAGGAATTTTTCGATAATTTTGAGTTTTCCCCAATATTCAAAAAATCCACCTTCTTTGAAAATTTAATTAAAAACTCTGTAATTTATTTTAAATGTCAATATTTTTCCAAAAATTCGTCTTTTATTCACATTACCAAAATTATTAAAAATATCGACCATTTTAGAAATTAAAAATTTTTACCGAAATCCTTATTTTCTTTTAAAAATTTGACTTTTTATGAAAATTTCAAAATTGTTTAAGATTTGACTTATTTTCAAATTCGACTTTTCTGATAGCTTTAGCGTTGTGTTTTAAAAGTGATACTGTTTTTCTTTTTAAATTTACATTTTCTGAGAAAAATTTTCGAAATAAACACTCGAATTTAAAAAAACTAATAACAAAATGTTCTAATTTTAAAATTGTGAATTGAAACAAAATTCCAAAAAAACGTGCGTTTTATTTAGAAATAAATTGCCAAAATTTGAATTTTAATCACAAAAAAATTAGCTTCAACCGGAAAAATTTGATTTTTGAAATTTCTCTGGGACTTCAAAATTACTAGAAAAAAATTGAATTAGAACAGAATATGGTTAATGAATTTTTTTCGACATTATAAAAATTGAAATATAAAAATTGTCCCCATGAAACCAAGAAAGATTAAAAACACAACAAATGTTGCTCAAAAAAAATGTGGCTTCAACAATTTGCTTAATTTTAATTTCGAAATTTTGTGACTCTTCTAGAAATGTTGACTCTTTTTCTCAAAAATTTCAATAATTCCCACTCTAAAAGTCGAAATTATAAGAATATTTTTGACAATTACTTTATTTCAAAATGTCGACCATTTTAGAAATTGAGAATTTTTTCCGAAATCCTTATTTTCTTTTGAAAATTTGACTTTTTATGAAAATTTCAAAATTGTTTAGGATTTGACTTATTTTCAAATTCGACTTTTCTGATAGCTTTAGCGTTGTGTTTTAAAAGTGATACTGTTTTTCTTTTTAAATTTATATTTTCTGAGAAAAATTTCGAAATAAACACTCGAATTTAAAAAAAAAATAATAACAAAATGTTCTATTTTTAAAATTGTGTCAAGTTTTGAAACAAATTTCCAAAAAAGACGTGCGTTTTATTTAGAAATAAATTGCCAAAATTTGAATTTTAATCACAAAAAAATTGGCTTCAACCTGAAAAATTTGATTTTTGAAATTTCTCTGGGACTTCAAAATTACTAGAAAAAAATTAAATTAGAACAGAAAATTGTTAATGAATTTTTTTCAACATTTTAAAAATTGAAATACAAAAATTGTCCCCCTGAAACCAAGAAAGATTAAAAACACAACAAATGTTGCTCAAAAAAAAAATTGTGGCTTCAACAATTTGCTTAATTTTAATTTCGAAATTTTGAGACCCTTCAAGAAATGTTGACTCTTTTTCTCAAAAATTTCAATAATTCCCACTTTAAAAGTCGAAATTATAAGAATATTTTTGACAATTAATTTATTTCAAAATGTCGACCATTTTAGAAATTGAAAATTTTTTCCGAAATCCTTATTTTCTTTTGAAAATTTGAGTTTTTATGAAAATTTCAAAATTAGTTTAGGATTTGACTTATTTTCAAATTCGACTTTTCTGATAGCTTTAGCGTTGTGTTTTAAAAGTGATATTGTTTTTCTTTTTAAATTTACATTTTCTGACAAAAATTTTCGAAATAAACAGTCGAATTTAAAAAAAAATAATAACAAAATGTTCTATTTTTAAAATTGTGCCAAGTTTTGAAACAAAATTCCAAAAAAAACGTGCGTTTTATTTAGAAATAAATTGCCAACATTTGAATTTTAATCACAAAAAAATTGGCTTCAACCTGAAAAATTTGATTTTTGAAATTTCTCTGGGACTTCAAAATTACTAGAAAAGAATTGAATTAGAACAGAATATGGTTAATGAATTTTTTTCAACATTATAAAAATTGAAATACAAAAATTGTCCCCATGAAACCAAGAAAGATTAAAAACACAACAAATGTTGCTCAAAAAAAATGTGGCTTCAACAATTTGCTTAATTTTAATTTCGAAATTTTGTGACTCTTCTAGAAATGTTGACTCTTTTTCTCAAAAATTTCAATAATTTCCACTTTAAAGGTCGAAATTATAACAATATTTTTGACAATTAATTTATTTCAAAAAAAATTTCTTTTTCTTAATTCCGAAAATGTAATTTTTTTTAAAAAATGTTTACAAATAAGAAGTTTCAACTCCTTCTAGCAAATAAACCTGCTTTCTCTTGAGATTTTGAGTTTAATCTTTAATCTCGATCTTTTTTTATCGAAATTTGAATTTTAAATTCGAACTTGGGAATTTCAAGAATAAATTTAACATTTCTAAAAAAATTGGAATTTCATATTCAGATTTTTCTTTGGTCCTACAGTAGTTGTAATTTTTTAGAGAAATATCAAATTGTAAAAAAGGTTGAAGTTTACAAGGTTCACTTTTTCTTGAAATTTCAATATTTTTCCCGAAATTATCTTATTTTTATGCAGATTTGAGGTTTATTTTTCCCCAATTTATACATTTCTAGAAAAATTATTAATTCCGATTCAGAATTTTCTTTGGTCCTACAGTAGTTGTAATTTTTTAGAGAAATATCAAATTGTGAAAAAGGTTGAAGTTTGCAAGGTTCACTTTTTCTTGAAATTTCAATATTTTTCCCGAAATTATTTTATTTTTATGCAGATTTGAGGTTTATTTTTCCTAAATTTATACATTTCTAGAAAAATCGGAAATTCCGATTCAGAATTTTCTTTGCTCCTACAGTAGTTGTAATTTTTTAGAGAAATATCAAATTGTAAAAAAGGTTGAAGTTTACAAGGTTCACTTTTTCTTGAAATTTAAATATTTTTCCCGAAATCATCTTATTTTTATGGAGATTTGAGGTTTATTTTTCCTAAATTTATACATTTCTAGAGAAATCGGAAATTCCGATTCAGAATTTTCTTTGGTCCTACAGTAGTTGTAATTTTTTTAGAGAAATATTAAATTGTGAAAAAGGCTGAAGTTTACAAGGTTCACTTTTTCTTGAAATTTCAATATTTTTCCCGAAATTAACTTATTTTGATGCAGATTTGAGGTTTATTTTTCCTAAATTTATATATTTCTAGAAAAATTGGAATTTAAGATTTAGAATTTTCTTTGGTCCTACAGTAGTTGTAATTTTTTAGAGAAATATTAAATTGTGAAAAAGGCTGAAGTTTACAAGGTTCACTTTTTCTTGAAATTTCAATATTTTTCCCGAAATCATCTAATAAAAATAAAATATGTTTTTAAATGTCGTAACTTCGTGAAAGAAACCTAAAATTTCTATAAAAAGTAATCGAAGAAAATTTCAAATTTCTACAAAAAATGTTGCAATGATAAGTGTTCAGAAAATTTTGAGAAAAAAACTCGTAAGCGAAATTAGGGGTGCTGCAGTTCAACAGTGCTTATACGCCAGCCGCCACTGCTGAAATCACAAGCCAACTCGTACTTGGCGATTTACCAGACCCCCGTCTTAAAATTTAAAATTAACCTTATATATTTTATGTTTTTTTTTTAATGTCGATTTTAAGTTATAAAATTGGAAACTTTTTGGACATTTTAGTTGTTTTCAAAATTTTAATTGTAATCTCTAAATGTCGCCTTTTTTTCTTAAAATTTTGGATAAATTTATTAAAAATGTTTAGCTTCTTTTGTGAAATTCCTGGCTAGGAACCTTGTCTTCATATTTCATCAAAAAAAATTTAGGTTAGCCAAATTCTAATTTCTGTCGTAAATCCCTCCCATTGAAATACTGTTTTTCCATTTCAATTTATTTATTAGGACTCATATTGCCTTTTGAGCTTTCTAACAAATGTAATAAATTATTCTCTTCGAGATGCATTTCCCCAGATCAATATCCTTCTAAGTGCTGCTAAAAATATAAAATTTGCACGATCGATTCTTTCAGTTCAATCAACGGGATATTTACGTACTCGCGCACCCCGTTTTACTTCAGAACGTCTCCAAATACCATTAGCTTTCCTAGATGTTTGTTACTTTTAGAAATGTTTCTACTATAAATATCTAAAATCCAAATTTACTCCATAGGTGCAGCCCGTGTGCAGATCCGAATGCAAGACCCGGTCAAGGAACACTCCTTTGCGATTGTCCAACTTGCGTGTGTTCGCCTTGCGCCGACCCCAACGCGAATCTCGCGGACACCACATGTTCCGTGGCAAGTCAAAAAGTCTCCCACACCTCCAAAGAACCATCCATGAGAAGCTCCCCACCCAGCCAGAAGGGTTCTCGCATGACGGCCAAAAGTTCCCAACTGTCGGCCAAATGTTCCCAAGTGTCGCAAAAAAGCACCAAAAGCGCCAAATCCGTCCAACTCCAACACCCTAAAGGATGCAAATGCGTGATTTGTTCGTCAGCGACTTGCCCCGATCCAACGTTGAAGGCGAAAACGAGCGCCAGCGATAAATTCGTGCCGTGTAGGCCGTTGAAACCGGCGAGACCTTGCTTCGAAAAGAGGGATATCGCGGTATCGATAACTTCCTCGAAGCAGGAGAGGGGTTTGCAGGTGAAACCTAAACATCCTGATTGCACGTGTGGGAAGGTGGTCGAGAAGAAGGCCGCTGTGGGTCCAGGTATGATTCGGTCGGATCCTGGGATGGAGAGGAAGCTTCCACCGTGTACTTGTAAGGCTACTGGGAAAAAGAGGCAGACTGGTGAGCATGGATCATCCAGCGGAAGACCAACAAGCTCCCCTGGCACGAGAAACGATCTTTTAGGGGATTGTAAATGTCGAGAATGCAAGTGTACCCCATGCGAATTTACTGCAGGTACTTCTATAATTATTCATAAAAATATTAGGATTTTTTTTGTGTATAGAAATTTTAAATGTTTCCTCAATTTTATATTTTTTTTGGAAATATTGTTTTTTTTCGGAATTTTGTGTTGAATCTCCTTAATCTATATTACTTTTAAATTCTGAGAAAAAAGTCAAAATTTCTAAAATATTTTTCTTGGGGTGCGTTTACACCAGACACTTTATTTCGTGCATTTCTCTCTGATTGTGAGATAAGATATATTGAGGGCGCGTTTACACTAGACACTTTAACCGGAAGAGTTTGCTTCAAACTAGTAATATCCAAACTTTTTTGGCTATCAGTGTCCTTAATATTTGAAACCTGGTCCGGTGTTAGCAAATATTTATCGAAACATTGTGAAATTTTTGAAAATCTGTTGCTTTTTAATCGTTCATAAAGTTTAATAGTTATGAATCCATTAATATTTATTCTTTTTTAAATTTTATTGTTATCGAAATTTGTCTTTTGAAATTTTAATGTTATTCTCAAATGTTTTTTCTTTTTTCTTTCTTTTCTAAAACTACAACTTTGTTAAAAACTTGACTTTCGAGAAAACTTAAATTGTGGTCTAAATTTTTAATTTTCTTCGAAATTTTGAGTTTTCGACTTTTCTTTTAAAATTCGTCGTTTCATTTCTCTAAAAAAATCGCCTATTTCTGAAAGTCGACCTTTTTAAATTCCAGTGCCAGAAAATTTCGTTTCGTTTCTCAAATTTTGTCTTTTATTCAACATTTCGACTATTCTCTCAAAATGTAAAATTCGAGTTTTTTCTGTTTTTTTTAGGTGTGATTTTATCCACAAAATTCAACCTTTTTTTAGTTTAACTTTTTTTCCAGTGTTAAAAAATTTCGTTTCGTAAATTTGGTCATTTTTTGAAAATGTGGAAAAGATGATTCTACTTCTTTTTGTAATTTTTTTTAAGTGTGATTTTATTCCGAAAATTCGATCTCTTTTTAGTGTAACTGAAAAATTTCTTCTTTTTTTTCAAGTTGGATATTTTTGGAGAATTTTCCCAAAATTTCAAGTTTTCTTCTGCAATAATTTTGAGTTGCGTCTCGAATTTTCAACTTCACAACCAGAAAATTCGAAACAATATGTTTTTATTTCAGACTTTATTTGATTATAATCACTACATTTCGAATTTAAACTTAATATCTAAAAAAATACATTTTTGCAGGGCTTCTTTTTGCAATTTGGAATTTAATCCCGAACTTTCGAAATTTGGAAAAAGATGTGTATAGAAATTTTGAATTTTTTCCTCAATTTTATATATTTTTTTGGAAATTGTTTTTTTTTCGGAATTTTGAGTTGAATCTTCCTTAATGTATATTACTTTTAAATTCTGAGAAAACAGTCGAAATTTCTAAAATATTTTTCTTGGGGTGCGTTTACACCAGACACTTTATTTCGTGCATTTCTCTCTGATTGTGAGATAAGATATATTAAGGGCGCGTTTACACTAGACACTTTAACCAGAAGAGTTTGCTTCAAACTAGTAATATCCAAACTTTTTTGGCTATCAGTGTCCTTAATATTTGAAACCTGGTCCGGTGTTAGCAAATATTTATCGAAACATTGTGAAATTTTTGAAAATCTGTTGCTTTTTAATCGTTCATAAAGTTTAATAGTTATGAATCCTTAATATTTATTTTTTTTTAAATTTTCTTGTTTCGAAATTTGTTTTTTGAAATTTTAATGTTATTCTCAAATGTTTTTTCTTTTTTCTTTCTTTTCTAAAACTGTAACTTTGTTAAAAACTTGACTTTCGAGAAAACTTAAATTGTGGTCTAAATTTTTAATTTTCTTCGAAATTTCGAGTTTTCGACTTTCCTTTTAAAATTCGTCGTTATATTTCTCTAAAAAAAATCGCCTATTTCTGAAAGTCGACCATTCTAAATTCCAGTGCCTGAAAATTTCGTTTCGTTTCTCAAATTTTGTCTTTTATTCAACATTTCGACTATTCTCTCAAAATGTAAAATTCGAGTTTTTTCTCAGTTTTTTTTAGGTGTGATTTTATCCACAAAATTTAACCTTTTTTTAGTTTAACTTTTTTCCAGTGTTGAAAAATTTCGTTTCGTAAATTTTGTCATTTTTTCAAAATTTGGACAAGACTGATTCTACTTCTTTTTGAAATTTTTTTTAAGTGTGATTTTATTCCCAAAATTCGAGCCTCTTTGTAGTGTAACTGAAAAATTTCTTCTTTTTTTTTCAAGTTGGATTTTTTTGGAGAATTTTCCCAAAATTTCAAGTTTTCTTCTGCAATAATTATAAGTTGCGTCTCGAATTTTCAACTTCCTAACCAGAAAATTTGAAACAATATGTTTCTGTTTCAGACTTTACTTAATTATAATCACTACATTTCGAATTTAAACACAATATCTAAAAAAAAATACATTTTTGCAGGGTTCTTTTTTGCAATTTGGAATTTAATCCCGAACTTTCGAAATTTGGAAAAAGATGTGTATAGAAATTTTGAATTTTTCCTCAATTTTATATATTTTTTTTGGAAATGTTGTTTTTTTTTCGGAATTTTGGGCTGAATCTCCTCAATGTATATTACTTTTAAATTCTGATAAAAAGTCGAAATTTCTAAAATCTTTTTGTGGGGGTGCGTTTACACCAGATACTTTATTTCGTGCATTTCTCTCTGATTGTGAGATAAGATATATTAAGGGCGCGTTTACACTAGACACTTTAACCAGAAGAGTTTGCTTCAAACTAGTGATATCCAAACTTTTTTTGGCTATCAGTGTCCTTAATATTTGAAACCAGGTCCGGTGTTAGCAAATATTTATCGAAACATTGTGAAATTTTTGAAAATCTGTTGCATTTTAATCGTTCATAAAGTTTAATAGTTATGAATTCTTAATATTTTTTTTTTTAATTTTATTGTTTCAAAATTTATTTTTTGAAATTTTAATGTTATTCTCAAATGTTTTTTCTTTTTTCTTTCTTTTCTAAAACTGTAACTTTGTTAAAAACTTGACTTTCGAGAAAACTTAAATTGTGGTTTAAATTTTTAATTTTCTTCGAAATTTCGAGTTTTCGACTTTCCTTTTAAAATTCGTCGTTTCATTTCTCTAAAAAAATCGCCTATTTCTAAAAGTCGACCTTTTTAAATTCCTGGGCCAGAAAATTTCCTTTCGTTTCTCAAATTTTGTCTTTTATTCAACATTTCGACTTTTCTCTCAAAATGTAAAATTCGAGTTTTTTCTCAGTTTTTTCTCAGTTTTTTCCAAGTTTTTTTAGGTGTGATTTTATCCACAAAATTTAACCTTTTTTTAGTTTAACTTTTTTCCAGTGTTGAAAAATTTCGTTTCGTAAATTTTGTCATTTTTTCAAAATTTGGACAAGACGATTCTACTTCTTTTTGAAATTTTTTTATGCGTGATTTTATTCCCAAAATTCGATCTCTTTTTAGTGTAACTGAAAAATTTCTTCTTTTTTTTCAAGTTGGATATTTTTGGAGAATTTTCCCAAAATTTCAAGTTTTCTTCTGCAATAATTTTGAGTTGCGTCTCGAATTTTCAACTTCACAACCAGAAAATTCGAAACAATATGTTTTTATTTCTGACTTTTTTTGATTATAATCACTAGATTTCGAATTTAAACACAATATCTAAAAAAAAATACATTTTTGCAGGGTTCTTTTTTGCAATTTGGAATTTAATCCCGAACTTTCGAAATTTGGTAAAAGATGTGTATACAAATTTTGAATTTTTCCTTAATTTTATATATTTTTTTGGAAATGTTGTTTTTTTTTTCGAAATTTTGGGCTGAATCTCTTTAATGTATATTACTTTTAAATTATGAGAAAAAAGTCGAAATTCCTAAAATATTTTTCTTGGGGTGCGTTTACACCAGACACTTTATTTCGTGGATTTCTCTCTGATTGTGAGATAAGATATATTAAGGGCGCGTTTACACTAGACACTTTAACTAAAAGAGTTTGCGTCAAACTAGTGATATCCAAACTTTTTTGGCTATCAGCGTCCTTAATATTTGAAACCTGGTCCGTTGTTAGCAAATATTTATCGAAACATTGTGAAATTTTTGAAAAACTGTTGCTTTTTAATCGTTTATAAAGTTTAATAGTTATGAATCTTTAATGTTTATTTTTTTTAATTTTAGTGTTTCGAAATTTGTTTTTTAAAATTTTAATGTTATTCTCAAATGTTTTTTTTTCTTTTTTCTGTCTTTTCTAAAACTACAACTTTGTTAAAAACTTGACTTTCGAGAAAACCTAAATTGTGGTCTAAATTTTTAATTTTCTTCGAAATTTTGAGTTTTCGACTTTCCTTTCAAAATTCGTCGCTTCATTTTTCTAAAAAAAATCGCCTATTTCTGAAAGTCGACCATTCTAAATTCCAGTGCCAGAAAATTTCCTTTCGTTTCTCACATTTTGTCTTATATTCAACATTTCGACTTTTCTCTCAAAATGTAAAATTCGAGTTTTTTCTCAGTTTTTTTTGGTGTGATTTTATCCACAAAATTCGACTTTTTTTAGTTTAACTTTTTTCCAGTGTTAAAAAATTTTGTTTCGTAAATTTTGTCATTTTTTCAAAATTTGGACAAGATGATTCTACTTCTTTTTGAAATTTTTTTTAAGTGTGATTTTATTCCCAAAATTCGATCTATTTTTAGTGTAACTGAAAAATTTCTTCTTTATTTTCGAGTTGGATATTTTTGAAGAATTTTCCCAAAATTTCAAGTTTTCTTCTGCAATAATTTTGAGTTGCGTCTCGAATTTTCAACTTCACAACTAGAATATTTGAAACATGCTTTTATTTCAGACTTTTTTTGATTATAATCACTACATTTTGAATTTAAACTTAATATCTAAAAAAATACATTTTTGCAGGGTTCTTTTTTGCAATTTGGAATTTAATCCCGAACTTTCGAAATTTGAAAAAATATGTGTATAGAAATTTTGAATTTTTCCTCAATTTTATCAATTTTTTTGGAAATGTTGTTTTTTTTTTTCGGAATTTTGGGCTGAATCTTCTTAATGTATATTACTTTTAAATTCTGAGAAAACAGTCGAAATTTTTAAAATATTTTTCTTGGGGTGCGTTTACACCAGACACTTTATTTCGTGCATTTCTCTCTGATTGTGAGATAAGATATATTAAGGGCGCGTTTACACTAGACACTTTATTACGTACAATTCTCCTGACATAAAATATATTGTCACAATAAGTCAGAATGTCAACCAAACCAGGTGCAAAACTTTTCCAAAGTCAATACAGATTTTAATGCAACGGTGCGTTTACACTAGACACTTTATTTCTCTGGAATAAGTGTCAGTTATCCTAAGAGAAGCTATTTGAGACTCTCATTTGTGTAAATAAGACTCTCAGAGTAAATACGTCTCAGATAGCTTCTCTTGTGGTAACTGATACTTATTCCAGAGAGAAATGCACGAAATAAAAAGTCTAGTGCAAACGCACCATTGCATTAAATCTGTATTGACCACGTCACTTCGAAAGACTTTTGCCTCTGATTTGGTTGACATTCTGACTTACTGTGATCTACGTTGGCATCATTAATCAGAATTTGGCATTCACGTAAAAGTTGATGAGTTGCACTTCTTCACAGGAACCAAACCGAGTGTCTCCTCCGAGTTTAAAAGCTCCTCCCAAATCCCGCTACCTTTCGATGGCAAGGACTTCACCCACTTGGGCACTTGCAGCTGCCCCACCTGCAACTGCGATCCTTGTACTCATTCCAAATCCAAAGAGGTCACTCAGAAGAGCAGCCAAAGTCAACATCCGGCCGAATGCACTTGCGCCACGTGTTTGGGCGATATGTGCAAGTTCAAGGATGCGATGGATCATGGTCCGGACTGCGATTGCATCGAGTGCTTGTGTCAGCACTGTAAGGCCAAAACGGCCGAACAAGGGGACATCTTGGGCGAATGCGACTGCGACGCTTGCAAGTGTAGCCCTTGCAAAATGAATACGAATGTTGTGCACCAAGGGGGAGGTGAATGCAAGTGTCTGGATTGTTTGGCTGGAGCTTGCCTCACGAAAACCCAAGTTGTAGTCGAGGTGCCCCACGATCAAAATTGCCAGTGCGCGGATTGTTTGACCAAACCGTGTTCCGATTTTAAATCAAGTAAAAAAGGACAAAGTCAATCGGGGAGGAAATCCCATGGGCCGGATTGCGATTGCATTGATTGCCTTTGCAAACCTTGTGATGTGAGCCAGAGTGGTAAGTTTACGAAACATGGTAAAGACTGCGAGTGCCCGGATTGTATTTCCAAACCGTCTGCTTCCGGTTCCAAACACGGTGCAGTTTGCGCGTGTCCGGAATGTGTTAAAGCTTGTCAGAAGTCTCTTCCGTGTTCGGGTGGAGAAAAGGAACATCCAAAGAAACACGGGATTGATTGCGATTGCATAGATTGCCTTTGTAATAAATGTGAAATAGATGAAGTGATGTCGTTCGATCGTCTTCTTCATGAAGTAGATTGTACTTGTCCACGTTGCTTATGCGAAGACTGTAAGAAGAAATTTTTCGAAGTTTCCGAAGAAAGAATCGTTAAGAAAACAGAAGCTGAAGAAATCCACGACGAATGTACCTGTGAGGAATGTTTCGTGGAATGTTGGGCCGACTTCCCGGGAAATCCCAGGGAAGTTTGCGACTGTATACCGTGCTTCTGCAACAAATGCCGCTACCGAAGAAGACGACGCAAGAGCAAGCAACTGGAGGACGTAAATGAAGAAGAACCTGTTGCAACCGAGGTTCCGGTAATCGAACCCGCTAAAAACGAATGCGATTGCTTCACCTGCGACTGCTTAGATTGTATTTATAAGGAACCAAGACCTCCACCGAGGGAGCCACCCTTGCCATCCACCTACGCAGCCCCACCAAAACCGTCTGTGGCACTTCCGCCTGTAGATGCACAGCCATCGTCAGACGCACGTCCATCGTCAGCGGCAAGTCCCTCGGGGGATGCACGTCCATCGGCGGCGACAACTCCATCGGCGGCGACGACTCCATCGGCGGCGACACGTCCATCGGCAGCGACAACTCCATCGGCGGATGCGCGTGCGTCGGCGGCCACACGTCCATCGTCGGATGCGCGCCCATCGGCAGGAGCAGCGTCTAGTGGGGATGATGAGCCACATCCGGACGACTGTGTTTGTACTGACTGCATATGCGCCCCTCAATCTAGAAAAGGGTCGCTGACTCCGACGAAGGAGGTTATGGTCACGCAACCGGTCATCGTTGCAGAGCCCATCGCTCCATTCAAGACTGAAACAGTCAGATCTTCGGCGGCTCCGACAGAAACTAGTAAAACATGCGACCATAAAGGTTCGTCCTTTTTTTTTTTGGAAATTTCGTTTTGGTTTACAAATTTCGCCTTTTTCATCAAATTTCGACTTTTGCTTGAATCATTTTTTGTTTTTTTCTGAACATTTCGGTTTTTTGGAAACCTAAACTTTTTTTAATATGTCGTCTTGATTTACAAATTTCGACTTTTTATGTTTCTCGAAGTTTTCAACTTGTTGGGTCAAAATGATTTTTGAAAACCCAAATTTTAAGTTACAAAAGAAAATTTTGATTATTTTTTTTTGTGGGTAAATGTCGACTTTTCTCAGATTTTTTTTCTTAACGTCGTTATTGAAACATTTCAATATTGTTCATAATTTTCTCATTTGTTAAAACTCCCAATCATTTTTCAAATTTTCGATCTTTATTTGAAGTTTTTTTTGGAAATTACAATTTATTTTCGAAATTTCGGATTTGTCTTTAAATTCCGAAAAAATAGACTTTCCTTTTTGAAAATTTCGATTTCTTTGAAACCCTGAACCTTTTTCAAAAGTTCGTTTTGGTTTACAAATTTCGCCTTTTTCATTAGATTTTGACTTTTGTTTGAAAATTTTTTTGTTTTTTTGAACAGTTCGGTTTTTTGGAAACATAAACTTTTTTTAATATGTCGTCTTGGTTTACAAATTTCGACTTTTTATGTTTCTCGATTTATTTTACTACTTAACCAAAGCGATTTTTGAAAACCTAATTATTAGGTTACAAAAGAAAATTTGGAATATTTTTTTCGTGTAGGTAAATTTTGACTATTCTCAGGTTTTTTTTTACATGTCGATTTTGGAACATTTCAATATTGTTCATAATTTTCTCTTTTATTGAAAATCCCAATCATTTTTCAAATTTTCGATCTTCATTCGAAGTTAAGCTTTTTTTTGGAAATTAAAATTTATTTTTGAAATTTTGGATTTGTCCCTAAATTCCGAAAAAATAGACTTTTCCTTTTTGAAAATTACGATTTCTTTGAAACACTGAACCTTTTTGAAAATTTCGTTTTGGTTTACAAATTTCGCCTTTTTCATCACATTTTGACTTTTGTTTGAAAAATTTTTTTTTTTTTGAACAGTTCGGTTTTTTGGAAACCTAAACTTTTTTTAATATGTCGTCTTGGTTTACAAATTTCGACTTTTCATGTTTCTCGGATTTTTTGACTACTTAACCAAAGCGATTTTTGAAAACCTAGTTATTAGGTTACAAAAGAATATTTTGAATATTTTTTTCGTGTAGGTAAACTTTGACTATTCTCAAGTTTTTTTTAATGTCCATTTTGGAACATTTCAATGTTGTTCATATTTTCTCTTTTATTGACAATCCCAATCATTTTTCAAATTTTCGATCTTTATTCGAAGTTAACATTTTTTCTGTAAATTACAATTTATTTTCGAAATTTTGGATTTGTCTCTAAATTTCGAAAAAATCGACTTTTCCTTTTTGAAAATTTCGATTTCTTTGAAACCCTGAACCTTTTTCAAAAGTTCGTTTTGGTTTACAAATTTCGCCTTTTTCATTACATTTTGACTTTTGTTTGAAATTTTTTTTGTTTTTTTGAACAGTTCGGTTTTTTGGAAACCTAAACTTTTTTTAAGATGTCGTCTTGGTTTAAAAATTTCGACTTTTTATGTTTCTCTAATTTTTTGACTAATTAACCAAAGCGATTTTCAAAAACCTAATTATTAGGTTACAAAAGAAAATTTTGAATATTTTTTTCGTGTAGGTAAATTTCGACTATTCTCAGATTTTTTTTACGTGTCGATTTTGGAACGTTTCAATATTGTTCATAATTTTCTCTTTTATTGAAAATCCCAATTATTTTTCAAATTTTCGATCTTTATTCGAAGTTAAGCTTTTTTTTGGAAATTACAATTTATTTTCGAAATTTCGGATTTGTCTTTAAATTCCGAAAAAATAGACTTTCCTTTTTGAAAATTTCGATTTCTTTGAAACCCTGAACCTTTTTCAAAAGTTCGTTTTGGTTTACAAATTTCGCCTTTTTCATTACATTTTGACTTTTGTTTGAAATTTTTTTTGTTTTTTTGAACAGTTCGGTTTTTTGGAAACCTAAACTTTTTTTAAGATGTCGTCTTGGTTTAAAAATTTCGACTTTTTATGTTTCTCGATTTATTTTACTACTTAACCAAAGCGATTTTTGAAAACCTAATTATTAGGTTACAAAAGAAAATTTGGAATATTTTTTTCGTGTAGGTAAATTTTGACTATTCTCAGGTTTTTTTTTTAATGTCCATTTTGGAACATTCCAATGTTGTTCATATTTTCTCTTTTATTGAAAATCCCAATCATTTTTCAAATTTTCGATCTTTATTCGAAGTTAAGATTTTCTTTGTAAATTACAATTTGTTTTCGAAATTTTGGGTTTGTCCCTAAATTCCGAAAAAATAGACTTTTCCTTTTTGAAAATTTCGATTTCTTTGAAACACTGAACCTTTTTTAAAATTTCGTTTTGGTTTAAATATTTCGCCTTTTTCATTACATTTCAACTCTTGTTTACACATATTTTTATTTTTTTGAAGATTTCGTTTTTTTGGAAACCTAAACTTTTTTTTAATATATCGTCTTGGTTTACAAATTTCGACTTTTTATGTTTTTCGAATTTTTTGACTACTTAACCAAAGCGATTTTTGAAAACCTAATTATTAGGTTACAAAAGAAAATTTTGAATATTTTTTTCGTGTAGGTAAATTTGGACTATTCTCAGGTTTTTTTTTTACATGTCGATTTTGGAACATTTCAATGTTGTTCATATTTTCTCTTTTATTGAAAATCCCAATCATTTTTCAAATTTTCGATCTTTATTCGAACTTAAGATTTCTTCTGTAAATTACAATTTATTTTCGAAATTTTGGATTTGTCTCTAAATATACTTTTCCTTTTTGAAAATTTCGATTTCTTTGAAACCCTGAACCTTTTACAAAATTTCGTTTTGGTTTACAAATTTCGCCTTTTTCATTACATTTCGACTTTGTTTGAAAAATTTTTTGTTTTTTTGAACATTTCGCTTTTTTGAAAACCTAAATTTTTTTTTTAATATGTCGTCTTGGTTTACAAATTTTGACTTTTCATATTACTCGAATTTTTTGACTACTTAACCAAAGCGATTTTTGAAAACCTAATTATTAGGTTACAAAAGAAAATTTTGAATATTTTTTTCGTGTAGGTAAATTTCGACTATTCTCAGGTTTTTTTTAAATGTCCATTTTGGAACATTTCAATGTTGTTCATATTTTCTCTTTTATTGAAAATCCCAATTACTTTTCTAATTTTCGATCTCTATTCGAAGTTTTTTTTTGGAAATTACAATTTATTTTCGAAATTTCGGATTTGTCTTTAAATTCCGAAAAAATAGACTTTCCTTTTTGAAAATTTCGATTTCTTTGAAACCCTGAACCTTTTTCAAAAGTTCGTTTTTTAAAATTTTGTTTTGGTTTACAAATTTCGACTTTTTATATGTCTCGAAGTTTTTAACTTGTTGGGCCAAAATGATTTTTGAAAACCCACATTTTAGATTACAAAAGAAAATTTTGATTACTTTTTCTTGTAGGTAAATTTTGACAATTCTCAACTTTTCAAATTTTCGACCTTTTCTCGAAGTTTTGACTTTTTTTGGAAATTACAACTTATTTTCGAAACCTTGGATTTGCCTCTAATGTCGACTTTTATTGGAAAAATTCGACTTTCCTTTTTGAAAATTTCAGTTTCTTTGAAACCCCGAAACTCTTTTAAAATATCGTCTTTGTTTACAAATTTCGACTTTTAATGTTTTTCGAAGTTTTCGACTTGTTTGACCAAAATGATTTTTAAAAACCTAATTTTTAGGTTACAAAAGAAAATTTTGAATATTTTTTCTTGTAAATAAATTTCGACAATCCTCAATTTTTTTTAAATGTCAGCTTGTTTGATATTGCTCGTGACTTTTGCTATTATTGAAAAGTCCAATCATTTTTCAAATTTTCGACCTTTTCTCGAAGTTTTGACTTTTTTTGGAAATTACAACTTATTTTCAAAACCTTGGATTTGCCTCTAATGTCGACTTTTATTGGAAAAATTCGACTTTCCTTTTTGAAAATTTCAGTTTATTTGAAACCCCGAAACTCTTTTAAAATATCGTCTTTGTTTACAAATTTCGACTTTTAATGTTTTTCGAAGTTTTCGATTTGTTTAACCAAAATGGTTTTTAAAAACCCAATTTTTAGGTTACAAAAGAAAATTTTGCATATTTTTTCTTGTAGATTAATTTCGACAATCCTCAATTTTTTTTAAATGTCGGCTTTTTTGATATTGCTCGTGATTTTTGCTATTATTGAAAAGTCCAATCATTTTTCAAATTATCGACCTTTTCTCGAAGTTCTGACTTTTTTTTAAATTACATTTATATATATATTTTCAAAATTTTGGACTTGTTTCTAATCTTTGACATTCATTTGAAAAATTCGACTTTCTATTTTGAAAATTTCGGTTTATTTAAAACCCCGAAACTCTTTTAAAATATCGTCTTTGTTTACAAATTTCGACTTTTAATGTTTTTCGAAGTTTTCGACTTGTTTGACCAAAATGGTTTTTAAAAACCCAATTTTTAGGTTACAAAAGAAAATTTTGAATATTTTTTCTTGTAGATTAATTTCGACAATTCTCATTTTTTATTTAAATGTTGGCTTTTTTGATATTGCTGGTGACTTTTGATATTATTGAAAAGTCAAATCATTTTTCAAATTTTCGACCTTTTCACGAAGTTTTGACTTTTTTTTAAACTACAACCTACTTTCAAAACTTTTGGACTTGCCTCTAAACTTCGACTTTATTTTTTGAGAATTTCGGTTTTTTTGAAACCCTAAACCCTTTTTAAAATCGTTTACAAATTTACAAATTTTACTTTACAAATTTCGACTATTTATATTTCTCGAGGTTTACGACTTCTTTGGACAAAATGATTTTTGAAAACCCAAATTTTAGGTTACAAAAGAAAATTTTGATTATTTTTTTTTGTAGGTAAATTTTGACAATTTTCAACTTTTTTTTAATGTCGACTTTGATATTATTCATAATTTTCGCTTCTATTGAAAATTCCAATCTTAAAATTTTCGACCTTACTCGAAGTTTTGACTTTTATTTGGAAATTACAACTTATTTTCGAAATCTTGGATTTGCCTCTAATGTCGACTATTATTTGAAAAATTCGACTTTCCTTTTTGAAAATTTCAGTTTTTTTGAAACCCCGAAACTCTTTTAAAATATCGTCTTGGTTTACAAATTTCGACTTTAATGTTTTTCGAAATTTTCGATTTGTTGGACCAAAATGGTTTTTAAAAACCTAATTTTTAGGTTACAAAAGAAAATTTTGAATATTTTTTCTTGTAGATGAATTTCGACAATTCTCAACTTTTTTTTTAAACGTCGGCTTTTTTGATATTGCTCGTGACTTTTGCTATTATTGAAAAGTCCAATCATTTTTCAAATTTTCGACCTTTTCTCGAAGTTTTGACTTTTTTTTAAATTAAAACCTATTTTCAAAATTTTGGACTTGTTTCTAAACTTTGACATTTATTTACAAAATTCGACTTTCTATTTTGAAAATTTCGGTTTTTTTGAAACCCTAAACCCTTTTTAAAATCGTTTATACATTTACAAATTTTACTTTACAAATTTCGACTATTTATGTTTCTCGAGGTTTACGACTTCTTTGGGAAAAATGATTTTTAAAAATCTAATTTTTAGTTATAAAAGAAATCTTTCAATATTTATTTAATATCATTTTTCACCCCCTTAGGGCTTGAATTTTTAAAATCGACCAAGAACGTGTTAAGTTAATCCTTTCATGTATTCTTTATATAGAGTTTTAGATATTAAAATGCCTTTTTAATTTTGTTACATTCAAATGTTGATAACCCTTTTCCCCTCCCCCATTTAGACCAAATTATTAAAAACAGCCAAATATGGGCTTATTGATTTTATTGACAACATGTAGAATTAGAAAAAGTTTTTTTTAAAATTGTTTACATTCCAATTTAACACATCTTTTTACCCACTTAGGGGTTAAATTGTAAAACTCGCCCAAATGCATTCTCGCGTCTATTTTTGCTTTTTTCTTTGAAAATGAGGTGCCTTTTTTATGTATTTGGCTGCAGAGAAAACGTGGAATATAACTTTTTTTTTTCGAAACACAACGACGCTAAAACAATTTTCAATAGATTGCAGGTGCCCCAAGTCTGATCAGTACGACGCCTTTTTGTGCACTAATCCGGAATGCATTTGCGTGGAATGTATAAAGTCAGCTGCTGACGTGAAAAAGTTGTACGCGAACCAACTAGCCACGGAATCCTCGACGATGGGAAAGGGCGACATATGCCCAATGTGCGTAAAATGCAACCTACCTACAACTCTAACAGATGGCGCGAGATCAGCCCCACAAGTCAAACCAGCCCACCCTGACAAATGCGATTGCGTAGACTGCTTATTCGAAAGATGCATCCTCAAGCAGCGTCAAGTCACTTCAACCCCAGCCATGATCTCCTACAAAGCACTACAACAACCACCAGATTCGTCCTGCCACGGCGATGAATGTACCTGCGTGGAGTGTCTCACTAACCCCGAACGCACACCCTTACCATCCACCCGGAAGCCGCTCCAAAAACCCTGTCCCGAATGCGACTGCTTGGAGTGCATTTGCAAAATGAAAGAGGACAAATTGCTGAAAGACGCCAATTACAAAGGGATATGCGATTGCGGTGTTTGTACGTGCGACCCTTGCGCCGATCCCATGCGGAAGCTAGCCGAGTTTGTGGGCGTGCCGTGCGATTGCGGCATTTGCACGTGCGACCCTTGCGCCGATCCCAGACAGACCAAAGCTTCGGCAATTTGCGATTGCATCACTTGCACCTGCGGCCCTTGCAACGACCCCAATTTCCAGGGAGATGTGTGCGATTGCCCCAAGTGCACGTGTCGACCGTGCAAGAATCCCTTGATGCCCGAAGGGACTTGCGACTGTAAAGAGTGCAGGTATTTGCTGCTGCTGCGCAGTGGTGGCCTCTCGATTTTTTGCTGAGGGGTCGCCACTGCTGTTGCTGATCTTTCTTGTCTTGTCTTGTTTCGTCTCGTCTCGTCTCGTCTCGTCTCGTTTCGTCTAGTCTCGTCTAGTCTCGTCTCGTCTCGTCTCGTCTCGTCTCGTCTCGTTTTGTCTCGTCTCGTTTCGTCTCGTCTAGTCTCGTTTCGTCTAGTCTTGTCTCGTCTCGTCTCGTTTTGTCTCATCTCGTTTTGTCTCGTCTCGTCTCGTCTCGTCTCGTCTCGTCTCGTCTCGTCTCGTCTCGTCTCGTCTCGTCTCGTCTCGTCTCGTCTCGTCTCGTCTCGTCTCGTCTCGTCTCGTCTCGTCTCGTCTCGTCTCGTCTCGTCTCGTCTCGTCTCGTCTAGTCTCGTCTAGTCTCGTCTCGTCTCGTCTCGTCTCGTCTTGTCTCGTCTCGTCTTGTCTTGTCTTCAGATCTCCCTGCGGGGTTAGGAATATTTTCCTCTTACACCCTCATCTCGCCGTTTAAGAACTCTTGTTCCTCTCGTCGTTTATTGTTTGTTCTTTTTGTATCCCTAAAGATTCAGTCGTTTCATGTTTGGTTCTCTTTGTCCCAAAGTGCACGTGTCGACCGTGCAAGAATCCTTTGATGCCCGAAGGGGTTTGCGACTGTAAATAGCGTAGATATTTGTTGCTGTTGCGCAGTGGTAGCCTCTCGATTTTTTGCTGAGGGGTCACCACTGATGTTGTTGACCCTTCTTGTCTTGTCTCGTCTCGTCTCGTCTCGTCTCGTCTCGTCTCGTCTCGTCTCGTCTCGTCTCGTCTCGTCTCGTCTCGTCTCGTCTTGTCTCGTCTTGTCTTCAGATCTCCCTGCGGGGTTAGGAATATTTTCCTCTTACACCCTCATCTCGCCGTTTAAGAACTCTTGTTCCTCTCGTCGTTTATTGTTTGTTCTTTTTGTATCCCTAAAGATTCAGTCGTTTCATGTTTGGTTCTCTTTGTCCCAAAGTGCACGTGTCGACCGTGCAAGAATCCTTTGATGCCCGAAGGGACTTGCGACTGTAAAGAGTGCATATACTTGTTGCTGTTGCGCAGTGGTAGCCTCTCGATTTTTTGCTGAGGGGTCACCACTGATGTTGTTGATCCGTCTTGTCTTGTCTCGTCTCGTCTCGTCTCGTCTCGTCTCGTCTCGTCTCGTCTCGTCTCGTCTCGTCTCGTCTCGTCTCGTCTCGTCTCGTCTCGTCTCGTCTCGTCTCGTCTCGTCTCGTCTCGTCTCGTCTCGTCTCGTCTTGTCTTCAGATCTTCCTGCGAGGTTAGGAATTTTTTCCTCTTACACCCTCATCTCGCCGTTTAAGAACTTTTGTTCCTCTCGTCGTTTATTGTTTGTTCTTTTTGTATCTCTCAAGATTAAGATGTTTCATGTTTGGTTCTCTTTATTGCAGATTTTGTATTGTGCCATTCGCGTTGTTTCTGTGAACGTTTCTTCACCCGTGTGGGGTCACTTGTTCTTCTTTCGTCTACTAGTCATTTAACCAAGGTTCCGGAGAAAACCACACAAAATCTCGAGTTAGTAGACTGCTTCTTGTCGTCTTGCTTTATTGGACAATCTTCAATAGTTCCTGCATCTTCTATATGAAGCTATTAGTTTCATTTGTTGGTGCTCCTGCGCTGTTAAACTGCATTACCACATCACATAGGATAATGCTTACCTTTGTCTTTCTGCTGTCTCTTGTTTCTTTCATGTTGTCGCATTCTTCCTCTTCACCTTAGTTTCCCTTACGTAAGTAACTCCCCCGATTTTCTTCGCAGTATTGATCTTACTGCTTTTGCTCTTCTGTAATGCAAGACAACCGCGATAGCTCGCAGGGTGAGCTCCGTGGTAGTTGGTGCATTTCCTACGTTGTGTCTTCAAGTGTTAACAGTTCTTCGTTGTCTTTGCCAGCATTTGACGCAGCTTGGGACCGCGAATGCTTGTCAGTCGAAGCACGATCCCTTTTATTCTCCTTAGGCCCTCCACTCCTATTTCAGGACGAGGTTTTCAGGTCATAGATCTTCTTATTTCGTTTTAATGCACCAAAGACGGGTGACATGATTATCCTGTCCTTGTTTCTTTTGTGCATCCTTACTACCTTAGTTGGATGAAATCCTTTTGTCTTCAAATTTTGTTCAACTCCTACTTCTTCTTTTAAAGCAGTGGGAATTCTCTCACTACTATCTTAAGGTTTCTTTTCTCTGAAAGGAAGTACGTGTGGTACGGTATCTTCTCGTTGTTAAGTACCTTAACGAATACTTTATGATCTTGTGGACGAGTGGGCTGGATTTTTATTGCATCCTCACTTCCTTAGTTGGATGGAATCCTTTTGTCTTCAAATCTTGTCCAACTTCTACTTCTTCTTTTAAAAATGTGGGAATTCCTCTCAGTACTACCTTGACGTGCCTTTTCTCTGAAAGGAAGTACGTGTGTTACGGTATCTTCTCCTCGTTAACGAATGCTTTATGATCTTGCGGACGAGTGGGATGGATTTTTAATGCATTCTCACTTCCTTAGTTGGATGAAATCCTTTTGTCTTCAAATCTTGTCCAACTTTACCTTCTTCTTTTAAAAATGAGGGAATTCCTTTCAGTACTACCTTGAACTTTCTCTTCTCTAAAAGGAAGTACGTATGGTACGGTATCTTTTTCTCGTTAAGTACCTTAACGAACGCTTTATGACCTTGCGGACGAGTGGGATGGATTTTTAATGCATCCTCACTTCCTTACTTGGATGGAATCCTTTTGCCTTCAAATCTTGTCCAACTTTACCTTCTTCTTTGAAAAACGTGGGAATTCCTTTTAGTACTACCTTGAGATTTCTTTTTTCTGTTAGGAAGTACGTGTGGTGCAGTATCTTCTCCTCGTTAAGTACTCTAAGGAATGCTTTATCATCTTGCGGACGAGGGGGATGGATTTTTAATGCACCCTCACTTCCTCACTTGGATGGAATCCTTTTGTCTTAAAATCTTATCTAACTTCTACTTCTTCTTTTAAAAAGGTGGGAATTCCTCTCAGTACTATTTTGAGGTTTCTTTTTTTTGAAAGGAACTACGTGTAATACAGTACCTTCTCCTCGTTAAGTACCTTAGTGAATGCCTTATGATCTTCCAGACGAGTGGGATGGATTTTTATTGCCTCCTGACCTCCTTAGTTGGATGGAATCCTTTTGTCTTCAAATCTTGTCCAACTTCTACTTCTTCTTTTAAAAAGGTCGGAATTCCTCTCAGTACTACTTTGAGATTTCTTTTTTTTGTTAGTAAGTACCTCTGGTGCGGTATCTTCTCCTCGTTAAGTACCTTAACGAATGCTTTATGATCTTGCGGACGAGTGGGATAGATTTCTATTGCAACCTCACTTTCTTAGTTGGGTGAAATCCTTTTGTCTTCAAATCTTGTCCAACTTTACCTTCTTCTTTTAAAAATGAGGGAATTCCTTTCAGTACTACCTTGAACTTTCTCTTCTCTAAAAGGAAGTACGTATGGTACGGTATCTTATCCTCGTTAAGTACTTTAACGAACGCTTTATGACCTTGCGGACGAGTGGGATGGATTTTTAATGCATCCTCACTTCCTTACTTGGATGGAATCCTTTTGCCTTCAAATCTTGTCCAACTTTACCTTTTTCTTTGAAAAACGTGGGAATCCCTTTTAGTACTACCTTGAGATTTCTTTTTTCTGTTAGGAAGTACGTGTGGTGCAGTATCTTCTCCTCGTTAAGTACTCTAAGGAATGCTTTATCATCTTGCGGACGAGGGGGATGGATTTTTAATGCACCCTCACTTCCTCACTTGGATGGAATCCTTTTGTCTTAAAATCTTATCTAACTTCTACTTCTTCTTTTAAAAAGGTGGGAATTCCTCTCAGTACTATTTTGAGGTTTCTTTTTTTTGAAAGGAACTACGTGTAATACAGTACCTTCTCCTCGTTAAGTACCTTAGTGAATGCCTTATGATCTTGCAGACGAGTGGGATGGATTTTTATTGCATCCTGACCTCCTTAATTGGATGGAATCCTTTTGTCTTCAAATCTTGTCCAACTTCTACTTCTTCTTTTAGAAACGTGGGAATTCCTTTCAGTACTACCTTGAGGTTTCTTTTCTCTACAAGGAAGTACGTATGGTACGGTATCTTCTCCTCGTTAACGAATGCTTTATGATTTTGCGGACGAGTGGGATGGATTTTTATTGCATCCTCACTCACTTAGTTGGATGGAATCCTTTTGTCTTCAAATCTTGTCCAACTTCTACTTCTTCTTTTAAAAAGGTCGGAATTCCTCTCAGTACTACTTTGAGATTTCTTTTTTTTGTTAGTAAGTACCTCTGGTGCGGTATCTTCTCCTCGTTAAGTACCTTAACGAATGCTTTATGATCTTGCGGACGAGTGGGATAGATTTCTATTGCATCCTCACTTCCTTAGTTGGGTGAAATCCTTTTGTCTTCAAATCTTGTCCAACTTTACCTTCTTCTTTGAAAAACGTGGGAATTCCTTTTAGTACTACCTTGAGATTTCTTTTTTCTGTTAGGAAGTACGTGTGGTGCAGTATCTTCTCCTCGTTAAGTACTCTAAGGAATGCTTTATCATCTTGCGGACGAGGGGGATGGATTTTTAATGCACCCTCACTTCCTCACTTGGATGGAATCCTTTTGTCTTAAAATCTTATCTAACTTCTACTTCTTCTTTTAAAAAGGTGGGAATTCCTCTCAGTACTACTTTAAGGTTTCTATTTTTTGAAAGGAACTACGTGCAATACAGTACCTTCTTCTTGTTAAGTACCTTAGTGAATGCCTTATGATCTTCCAGACGAGTGGGATGGATTTTTATTGCATCCTGACCTCCTTAATTGGATGGAATCCTTTTGTCTTCAAATCTTGTCCAACTTCTACTTCTTCTTTTAGAAACGTGGGAATTCCTTTCAGTACCACCTTGAGGTTTCTTTTCTCTACAAGGAAGTACGTATGGTACGGTATCTTCTCCTCGTTAACGAATGCTTTATGATCTTGCGGACGAGTGGGATGGATTTTTAATGCATTCTCACTTCCTTAGTTGGATGAAATCTTTTTGTCTTCAAATCTTGTCCAACTTCTACTTCTTCTTTTAAAAAGGTCGGAATTCCTCTCAGTACTATTTTGAGATTAATTTTTTTCTGTTAGGAAGTACCTCTGGTGCGGTATCTTCTCCTCGTTAAGTACCTTAACAAATGCTTTATGATCTTGCGGACGAGTGGGATAGATTTCTATTGCATCCTCACTTCCTTAGTTGGGTGAAATCCTTTTGTCTTCAAATCTTGTCCAACTTTACCTTCCTCTTTGAAAAACGTAGGAATTCCTCTTAGTACTACCTTGAGATTTCTTTTTTCTGTTAGGAAGTACGTGTGGTGCAGTATCTTCTCCTCGTTAAGTACTCTAAGGAATGCTTTATCATCTTGCGGACGAGGGGGATGGATTTTTAATGCACCCTCACTTCCTCACTTGGATGGAATCCTTTTGTCTTAAAATATTATCTAACTTCTACTTCTTCTTTAAAAAAGGTCGGAATTCCTCTCAGTACTATTTTGAGATTTCTTTTTTCTGTTAGGAAGTACCTCTGGTGCGGTATCTTCTCCTCGTTAAGTACCTTAACGAATGCTTTATGATCTTGCGGACGAGTGGGATAGATTCCTATTGCATCCTCACTTCCTTAGTTGGGTGAAATCTCTTTGTCTTCAAATCTTGTCCAACTTTACCTTCCTCTTTGAAAAACGTAGGAATTCCTCTTAGTACTACCTTGAGATTTCTTTTTTCTGTTAGGAAGTACGTGTGGTGCAGTATCTTCTCCTCGTTAAGTACTCTAAGGAATGCTTCATCATCTTGCGGACGAGGGGGATGGATTTTTAATGCACCCTCACTTCCTTAGTTGGATGGAATCCTTTTGTCTTAAAATCTTGTCCAACTTCTACTTCTTATTTTAAAAAGGTGGGAATTCCTCTCAGTACTACTTTAAGGTTTCTTTTTTTTGAAAGGAACTACGAGTAATATAGTACCTTTTCCTCGTTAAGTACCTTAGTGAATGCCTTATGATCTTGCAGACGAGTGGGATGGATTTTTATTGCATCCTGACTTCCTTAGTTGGATGGAATCCTTTTGTCTTCAAATCTTGTCCAACTTCTACTTCTTCTTTTAGAAACGTGGGCATTCCTTTCAGTACTACCTTGAGGTCTCTTTTCTCTACAAGGAAGTACGTATGGTACGGTATCTTCTCCTCGTTAACGAATGCTTTATGATTTTGCGGACGAGTGGGATGGATTTTTATTGCATCCTCACTTTCTTAGTTGGATGGAATCCTTTTGTCTTCAAATCTTGTCCAACTTCTACTTCTTCTTTTAAAAAGGTGGGAATTCCTCCCAGTACTATCTTGAGATTTCTTTTTTCTGTTAGGAAGTACGTGTGGTGCGGTATCTTCTCCTCGTTAAGTACCTTAACGAATGCTTTATGATCTTGCGGACGAGTGGGATAGATTTCTATTGCAACCTCACTTCCTTAGTTGGGTGGAATTCTTTTGTTTTCAAATCTTGTCCAACTTTACCTTCTTCTTTTAAAAATGTGACAATTCCTTTCAGTACTACCTTGAGGTTCCTTTTTTCTGAAAGGAAGTACGTGTGGTACAGTATCTTTTCTTCTTTAATTACCTTAACAAATGCCTTATGATCTTGCGGACGAGTGGGATAGATTTCTATTCCATCCATACATTTTTATTCCATCCTTGCACTTCTGTGCCTTCATATATTCCATCTTTCAGATCTTCATGGTATTCGCCGTAATCGTTCAACTTTCCTGTTTGCTGAGAGTAATTGGAGGTACTTATCCTTTTCATTTTTAAATTTTTCGGTTGTTTTAACTTGACTTTGTTTCAATAGCCGTGATTTTGAACTGTCGTATTTTGTTGCGCCTTAGGTGCTTCTTTTTTTTTCGTCTTGTTTTCCCATCGCTATATTCGTGGCGTTGGCGATGGAATCTTCCTTATTCTTCATGGTAGACCCTTATTGACCGAAGAAATGTTAAATAAATTGAAAAAAAACGGAATCTTCCTTAATTTCTTCTTTTTGGCCTTCAGTTGACGATGATGTTGGTTCTTTCTTCTTCTCAGTATCAATCGAGCTTTCTACCCTTTGGGTAGCCTCAAGTTACATTTTATTGTCTCCATTGTCTTGCTTATTAATAAAAGCATCTCCTCCAGTGCTTCTAATGTCAAGTTCGAGCTTTGGGCTTGCTGCCCTTTGCTCGCACATCTTCAACTCTTTCTATATCATCGCACCACAATCCGCTGGAGTGCAAACCTCTTTGTTCTCGTACGGTCACTTCGGTTGCACTACGGTGGCACCAACCATCCTCTGACCTGGATGCACACCAGCTTTACCTCTGGTCCTGTACTATAACCTAACCCGATCTTTTGTAGGTGCGACGATTGCGACGATCCCCTCTTCAAGCACAGCGCCAAATGCGACTGCGTGGCCTGTATGTGCGCCAAATGCCCCGACGAGGCGATCGGCGGCAAAGACCCCAGCTGCGACTGCGGCGACTGCATATGTTTCCCCTGCGAAGACCCCAAGATCCAAAAGAAACAGATGAAACACGGACCCGACTGCGACTGCGATTTGTGTCGACCACCGGACGATCCAGATCCGAAGATGAGATCCGCCAAACAGTTTAAAGTCGAATGCGCTTCCAACAATGCGGATATGGCGAGGAAGTCTGCTCTGGATGAAATTTCGGCGGCTTTGGACAGTATAAAAGTGTCGTGCCAAATGGCGGAGAAAGCCGCTATACCGGTGGAGAAGACCAGTGGGAATTTTAAGAGTACTATATCTGATATGCAGATTAAATTGGAGAATTTGCAGAGGCGGGTTCAGGAGAAAGATAAATTGATTGAGGTTATAGCGGCGCAGCTTCAAGGCAAGTTAAGCACGTCTTCGTACGATAGACTCTTCCAGAATGCTCTTGGGGCGATCGCCGAGGAAACTTGCGGATGCGATCCGCGTGAAGGTTTTGCGGGTAGTCAAGGTGGGGTTCCCCATTGCCCTTGTGATATTCATTTGCCTCCGAAGAGCGCCCCTCATGAATTACCGTGTGATAACGTAAAAGTCTCAGGGATGGATGTAAAAGATATTAAGAAGGTTGCCTCTGATAGTATCCTGGTTAAGTGGTCGATTCCAAATGAGAAGAAGGTGACGGGTTATCAGATTTTCGTTAATGGGTCTGTTAAATGCAAGATATGGAGTGGCACCAGGAATAACGCTGTTGTCGATTCGTTACCAAAAGGGGTTTCCCTGGATATAAAATTGTATGCGCTCACTTGCAAAGGACGATGTGAGCCGCCAGCTTCAGCATGCTATAGGCTTTAGTTATTCTTGAAACCATCTGTAATAACTAATTAATGTATTGTTTTTGTCATGATTTAATCAAGTATTACCCACGCGGAATACAGAATTAGGGAAACACTGTGATGAATTCAAGACTTTTAATTGTATTTGATTAAATCATGTTTTCGTGTATTTTGTTTAATGTTTAAAAAATAAAAAAAATCCTAGAATGTTTTTTTATTTGCCAAGCTCTTTAAAGGCTCCAAATGTTTTTGAATGCACCCTTGTAATGAAAATAACAATAAACCCCCTAATTACACCTAATAACTAAAGGAATCTAGCATCTTTGGAATGAGATAGTAAATGAAAAGGATATTTTGCAAAAATAGAAAATTTATTATTAAACTGGTAAGTATATAAGTATACAATAGTAAAAACTATAAAAATATTTTTAATACATATCCTAAATACATAACCAACATTTTAAATATATATTCGTACATAAATAGTTATAAAGATTTGTCTGTTTTTCTGAGAAATATGTTCCTGATTTTTTCATCTTTGATTTTCTTCACCAAAATCGTTCCTCTAGTTTGTAAGCTTGTAAATATCTAACAAAACATTTAGTAACAAAGTAACCTTAAAAACTAACAAATTTAAAAATAATATTTTAGATAATTAACAATTACTAGGATTATTCTTCACCTTATTAAGATTTATTCTTCACATTATCTTCGAATAAATTTCCTTAGCAAAGTCATGAACTAGGTTCTACTCTTCCTCTTTTTTTTAGGGGGAATCATTCTTCGCAATATAGCTTGGGTTCTCGTAAATTTTTCTTCTGTTTCCTCAGGAGTTAAAAAGAGTTCCACATCATCATCTTGCAATTCCAATAAATCCAATTCTTTGCCTTCATATCTCTAAAAAAATTAGAGCTATAGAAGTCACAAGAGTGGATCGGAAGTGCAAACGTTCATCTCATGTGCGAAGTTAGGTCATCTGTTCTGGGAAAGCTAAAGCCCCCCTTATGATCTACTATGGTTATTTTGAGTGTGTTAATTTTTTAAAACAGGACCATCTAGCTTGAAATTCAATTTTCCCTCTATTTATTTTTCCATAGTAATTTTGATTAAAAAGGTCAAACTTTTTCTAAAAATTTCAAATTTTTAGTTAACTATTTTTTAATGTAGGATCATCTAGCTTGAAATCCACTTTTTTTCTTCTATTTTGTTACCTGTAATATTTATAATAAAAAAATTTCACGTTTTTCTGAGGCAGTTATTTGTTAATGCAAGATCATCTACTACTTTTTTACCAGTAACATGTTTAATTAAAAATGTTACTGTTTTTTCTGAAAATTTAAACCTTTTTTGTTAAAATTTCTAATTTTCGGGGAGATTCTTGTATTTTTTTCTCAACTATACTTTAAAATCAAAACTTGAGAGCTTTTCTCAAAAAATTGTTGGTCACTGATTGAAGTTTTCCGTAAATTTTGATTTCTATTAAAAAGTTTCGGCTTTTTTCGAAACTTTACAAGATTCTTGAAGAATCTTAATGGTTTTTTTTTGAAAATTTTGGTTTTTTTTGAAAATTTTGTTTTTTTTTTTGAAAATTTTGGTTTTTTAAGGAATCTGACATTTTTTTGTTGAAAGTTTCGATTTTTTTTAAATTTGAGAAATCTGGGAATTTTGAACTTTTGGAAATGTTCAATTTTGGTTGAACATTATGATTTTTAAACTTTGGATTTTTTTTTTTGGAAAATTGTGACCTTATTTAATCCTAAATATTGCGATTTTTTTTTAAAAACTTCGAAATGTTTTGAAAATTACATACGACTGTTTTCACGACATTTTCAAATTTCCACTTTTTTCGAAGTTTCTGATTTATTTTTTTTTATTCTCATCCCATTTTTGAAAAATTCGACTCAATTATTTTGAAATTTTCGATTTTTGTCAAAATTCCTACATTTTCACATTTTTTCTCGATTACTATCGAAAAATCGAAAGTTGAAAGCTTTTCTCAAAAAATTTCTGATCATTGACTGAATTTTTCTTTTAAATTCGTTTTTTTTTGACAAAGTTCGACTCGACTGTCTTTCGAAACTTCGATTTTTTGGAAATTAAGGATTCTTTAAGGAATCTGACTTTTTTTTAATTTCGTTTTTTGCAACCTTCTTTCCCTCCCGAAAATTTTAATATATTTCAACTTTTTTTTCAATTCAAGTTTTGTTGAAAATTTTACTACGACTTCTATTGAAAATTCCGACTTCTTTTGGCTTCGACTTATTTTGAAAAATTCCAGTATATACTTTCGTTCAAAATTTTCATATTTCAATCTTTGAAATTTTGAACTTTTGGAAAAGTTGACTTTTTTTTTGAAAATCTTGCTCTTATTGAATACATATCAGTCCGTTTTAAATATTTCAAATTTTTCTTGAAAATGTTGACTTTTTTTGAAAATTACATACGACTGCTTTCACGACATTTTCAAATTTCCAACTTTTTCGAAGTTTCCGATTTATTTTTTTTAATTCTTACCCTTTTTTTGAAAAATTCGACTCGATTATTTTGAAATTTTCGATTTTTGACTAAATTCCTACATTTTCACATTTTTTCTCGATTACTATAGAAAAATCGAAAGTTGAAAGCTTTTCTCAACAAATTTCTGATCATTGACTGAATTTTTCTTTTAAATTCATTATTTTTTTGACAAAGTTCGACTCGACTGTCTTTCGAAACTTCGATTTTTTGGAAATTAAGGATTGTTTAAGGAATCTGACTTTTTTAATTTCGCTTTTAGCAACCTTCTTCCCCTCCCGAAAATTTTAATATATTTCAACTTTTTTTTCAATTCAAGTTTTGTTGAAAATTTTACTACGACTTCTATTGAAAATTCCAACTTCTTTTGGCTTCGACTTATTTTGAAAAATTCCAGTATATACTTTCGTTCAAAATTTTCATATTTCAATCTTTGAAATTTTGAACTTTTGGAAAAGTTGACTTTTTTTTGAAAATATTGCTCTTATTGAATACATATCAGTCCGTTTTAAATATTTCGAATTTTTCTTGAAGATGTTAACTTTTTTTGAAAATTACATAGGATTTTTTTCACAACATATTTAAATACCCACGTTCTTCAAAGTTTTTGTTTAAATTTTTTTGATCCTAGTACTTTAGATTCTACTTTTTGGAAATTTTTAACTTTGTCTTAATTATTTTGAAAATTTCAATGTTTTGTCAAAATTCCTAAGTTTTAAAAAAGAGTTTTACATCTTTTTCTCGATTACTATTTTAAAATGGAAACTTAAAAGCCTTTCTCAAAAAATTTCTGATGACTGACTGAATTTTTGTTAAATTTCGATTTTTTTAACAAAGTTCGACTCGACTGTCTTCCGAAACTTCGATTTTTTGAAAATTAAGGATTCTTTAAAGAATCTGACTCTTTTTTAATTTCGTTTTTTTGCAACTTTCTTCCCCTCCCGAAAATTTTAATATATTTCAACTTTTTTTTCAATTTAAGTTTTGTTGAAAATTTTACTACGAATTCTATTGAAAATTCCGACTTCTTTTGGCTTCGACTTATTTTGAAAAATTCCAGTATATACTTTCGTTCAAAATTTTCACATTTCAATCTTTGAAATTTTGAACTTTTGGAAAAGTTGACTTTTTTTTGAAAATCTTGCTCTTATTGAATACATATCAGTCCGTTTTAAATATTTCGAATTTTTCTTGAAGATGTTGACCTTTTTTGAAAATTCCATAGGATTTTTTTCACAACATATTTAAATACCCACGTTCTTCAAAGTTCTTGTTTTAAATTTTTTTGATCCTAGTACTTTTGATCCTACTTTTTGGAAAATTTTAACTTTGCCTCAATTATTTTGAAAATTTCAATGTTTTGTCAAAATTCCTAAATTTTTAAAAAGATTTTTCTATCTTTTTCTCGATCACTATTTTAAAATGGAAACTTGAAAGCTTTTCTCAAAAAATGTCTGATGACTGACTAAGGTTTTTATAAATTTCGATTTTTTTGAACAAAGTTCGACTTTTTTCTTGGAAATTTTCTATTTTTGTAAAATTTTGGATTTTTTAAGAAATCTAATGCTTTTTTCTAAATTTACATTTTCAAATACCCACCTTTTCCTAAGTTTTCCTTTTAATTTTTTTTATTCCTATTTTTTTGAAAATTTTAACTCTGTCTCAATTCATTTGAAAATTTCAATTTTTTGTCAAAATTCCTAACTTCTTCAAAAAATTTTTACATCTTTTTCTCGATTACTATTTTAAAATAGAAACTTGAAAACTTTTCTCAAAAAATTTCTGATCGCTGACTAAATTTTTTTTATAAATTACGTGTTTTTTAAACAAAGTTCGACTTTTTTCTTCGGAACTTTCAATTTTTGTAAAATTTTGGATCTTTTAAGAAACCTAATGTTTTTTCTTTAAATTTACATTTTCAAATACCCGTCTTTTCCAAAGTTTTCCTTTTGATTTTTTTTAATCCTACTTTGTTAAAAATTTTAACTCTGTCTCAATTCTTTTGAAAATTTCAATTTTTTGTCAAAATTCCTAACTTCTTCAAGAGATTTTTACATCTTTTTCTCGATTACTATTTTAAAATAAAAACTTGAAAGTTTTTCTGAAAAAATGTCTGATCACTGATTAAAGTTTTTTATAAATTTCGATTTTTTTGAACAAAGTTCGACTATTTTCTTCGAAACTTTCAATTTTTGTAAAATTTTCGATTTTTTAAGAAATCTAATGTTTTGTTTTTAATTTACATTTTCAAATACCCACCCTTTCCAAATTTTTCCTTTTAATTTCTTTTAATCCTACTTTTTTGAAAACTTTAACTCTGTCTCAATTCTTTTGAAAATTTCAATTTTTTGTCAAAATTCCTAACTTCTTCAAGAAATGTTTACATATTTTTGTCGATTACTATTTTAAAATGAAAACTTGAAAACTTTTCTCAAAAAATTTCTGATCGCTGACTAAATTTTTTTATAAATTACGATTTTTTTAAACAAAGTTCGACTTCTTTCTTCGGAACTTTCAATTTTTGTAAAATTTTGGATTTTTTTAAAAACCTAATGTTTTTTTTTTAATTTACATTTTCAAATACCCATCTTTTCCAAAGTTTTCCTTTTAATTTTTTTTTATCCTACTTTTTTGAAAACTTTAACTCTGTCTCAATTCTTTTGAAAATTTCAATTTTTTGTCAAACTTCCTAACTTCTTTAAGAAATTTTTACATCTTTTTCTCGATTACTATTTTAAAATAGAAACTTGAAAACTTTTCTCAAAAAATTTCTGATCGCTGACTAAATTTTTTTTATAAATTACGTTTTTTTTAAACAAAGTTCGACTTTTTTCTTCGGAACTTTCAATTTTTGTAAAATTTTGGATCTTTTAAGAAACCTAATGTTTTTTTTTTAATTTACATTTTCAAATACCCATCTTTTCCAAAGTTTTCCTTTTCATTTTTTTTTAATCATAGTTTTTTAAAAATTTTAACTTTGTTTCAATTATTTTGAAAATATCAATTTTTTGTCAAAATTCTTAAACTCTTTAAGAGATTTTTACATATTTTTCTCAATTACTATTTTAAAATGGAAATTGGAAAGCTTTTCTCAAAAAATTTCTGATCACCGACTAAAATTTTTTATAAATTTCAATTTTTTTGAACAAAGTTCCACTTTTTTCTTCGAAACTTTCAGTTTTGGTAAAATTTTGGACCTTTTAAGAATTCTAATGTTTTTTTTTAAATTTACATTTTCAAATACCAACTTTTTTCAAAGTTTTCCTTTTAATTTTTTTAAATCCTACTTTTTTGAAAATTTTAACTTTGTCTCAATTATTTTGAAAATTCCAATATTTTGTCAAAATTCCTAAATTCTTCAAGAGATTTTTACATTTTTTTCTCGATTACTACTTTAAAATGGAAACTTGAAAGCTTTTCTCAAAAAATTTCTGATCACTGACTGAAATTTTCCATAAATTTCGATTTTTTTGAACAAAGTTCCAGTTAGAAACTTTAAATTTTTGGAAAATTATGGACTTTTTAAAAAATATAATGTTTTTATTTTAAATTTCGATTATTTTGTAATTTAAAGCTTTAAATCTGAACTTTTTTGAAACATTTTACCCTTCTGACTTTTTTAAACATTAAGGGGCGGATTTAGACTTGATAAGGCCCTAAGCTATTTGAGATATGGGGCCAGTGTTGCGAGCCAAAAAAAAAGTCATTAAACTGCTTCGAGAATTTCTGGTCACCTAAATTATTATTATTATTATTATCTTATCGACGACTAAAAAAGACAAAAAGGTCCTCAATCCTCTATTTGAGGGCCCCCTAGATGGTATATGGGCCCTAAGCTGCAGCTTTTATAACTTATACATAAACCCAACATTGTATACATTTGCAAATTTTTTCGACTTCAGGAAATTTTGGCTTTTTTCAAAACTTCGGGCCTTGTAAATATTGCAACTGTTTTTTTAAATTTGAGCTTTACTGAAAATTAAACTACGACTTATGCTGACAATTTCGACTTTTTTTTTTTTGACTTGATCTTTTTTTTTGGCTTGGACTTTTTTTGGAAAATTCTAATTCACACTTTGATTCAAAATTTTCACATTTAAATCTTCGAAATTTTTAAAATTTTGAACTTTTGGAAATGTTGACGTTTGGTTCAAAATAACAATTTATAAATTTTGGATTGTTTTGAAAATTTGAACTTTATTCAATACAATATCAATTTATTCTTCATGGTAGACCCTTATTAACCGGAAATATTATGTTTTTTTTTCAATTTATTTAACATTTCTTCGGCCCAGTTTGTAAATATTTAAATTTTTATGGTTTGTTGACAATTTTCTAAACAATTTTTGAAATGCGACTACGTGATATTTAAATTTATTGAAAACGTCACTTCATGACAGTTTACAAATTAAGAGGTTAGTTTATTTTACATAGAATAGGAATAATGAAAAATAGGAGATCAAAAATTAGATATGGAAAAAATAAAAATTTTTGTTTTTTGATAAATTAGGAAAATGTAAAAAAAATACATAAAAAAAGGTTGTAGCACTGGACATCGATGTTTCGCTCTCATTTGAGCTCGTCAGCAGTGCACAACATGGAAATTGTCAACAAACCATAAAAATTTAAATATTTACAAACTGGGTCGAAGAAATGTTAAATAAATTGAAAAAAACAATATCAATTTGTTTTAAATATTTTGAACTTTTAAAATTTCGACATTTTATGAACGACTTTTTCTACAAATTTCGTTGAAACGGACTGGTCCTTGGTTATCTTCAAAGATTGAAATAAAAATCTTGTACCCTGAAACCAAAAAAGATGATTGTGATTTATAACCTTTCTTGCTTTCAAGGGACAAAATTTGCAAAATTTCGATGCTTTCAAATTTCCACTTGCTACAAAGTTCTTGTTTTAATTTTTTTCAATCCCACCTTTTTTTGAAAAACTTTGTCCCATTTATTTTGAAAATTTCAACTCTATTTCAGATTTTTTGAAAATTTCAACTGCGTCTTAGTTTTTTTGAAAATCTTTACTTTTTTAATTTCGAGCTTTACTGAAAATTTTATTTATTATTTATTTTAAGATTTGAAAGTACCTTATCAAAATTTTGACTCGTAGATTCCTAATCTGAAGACAAATTGAGCTACTGACTTTGAGTTTGGAAGATATAAGAGTTTGAAGTCATGAAAAAAGTTGCAAGGGTCCCCCCTTCTTTCCAAACATGGAAAAATTTCCATTTTTCGAAAATGAATTTATGGCTTCTTTATAGAGTTTTTGGGACGTAGAATCAGAGTCTGGAAACCAAATTGGACTATGACTATCTGGTCACGAGATACAAGGCTCTAAAATTTCGACATTTTCAAAATTTTTACCAAATTTCCAAAGGTCAAAATTCAAAAGACATTATTTAAGATTTGAAAGTACACTATCATAAAAATTTGGATCCCTAGATTCCGAATCTAAAGACCAAATTGAGCTACTGATTCTGAGTTTGGAAGATATAAGAGTTTGAAGTTACGAAAAAAGTTTCAAGGGTCCCCCTTCTCTCAAAACATGGAAACATTTTCATTTTTCGAAAATGAGTTTATGGCTTTTTCATAGTTTTTTCGGGACGTAGAATCAGAGTCTGGAAACCAAATTGGACTATGACTATCCGTTCACGAGATACAAGTCTCTAAAGTTTCGAAATTTTCAAATTTTCACCAAATTTCCAAGGGTCGAAATTCAAAAGTCATTATTTAAGATTTGAAAATACCCTATCATAAAAATTTGGATCCCTAGATTCCGAATCTGAAGACCAAATTGAGCTACTGACTCTGAGTTTGGAAGATATAAGAGTTTGAAGTTACGAAAAAAGTTCCAAGGGTCCCCCTTCTCCCAAAACATGGAAAAATTTCCATTTTTCTAAAGTGAGTTTATGGCTTTTTCATCGAGTTTTCGGGACGTAGAATCAGAGTTTGGAAACCAAATTGGACTATGACTATCCGTTAACTAGATACAAGGCTCTAAGGTTTCGAAATTTTGAAATTTTCACCAAATTTTCAAGGGTCGAAATTCAAAAATCATTATTTAAGATTTGAAAATACCCTATCATGAAAATTTGGATCCCAAGACTCCGAATCTGAAGACCAAATTGAGCTACTGACTCTGAGTTTGGAAGATATAAGAGTTTGAAGTTACGAAAAAAGTTCCAAGGGTCCCCCCCCTTCTCCCAAAACATTAAAACATTTCCATTTTTCAAAAGTGAGTTTATGGTTTTTTCATAAAGTTTTCGGGACGTAGAATCAGAGCCTGGAAACCAAATTGGACTATGACTATCCGTTCACGAGATACAAGGCTCTAAAGTTTCGACATTTTCAAAATTTTTACCAAATTTCCTAGGCTCGAAATTCAAAAATCATTATTAAGGATTGGAAAGTACCATGTTGTATAGATTTTGATCCGTAGATTCCGAATGCAAAAACCAAATGGACCTACTTCTGGTTTAGAAGATATGAGGTTTGAAGTCACGAAAAAAGTTCCAAGGCCCCCCCCTCCTTCCAAAGATGCAAAAATATCCACTTTTTGAAAGTGAGTTTACAGCTTTTTCATCGAGTTTTCGGGACGTAGAATCAGAGTCTGGAAACCAAATTGGGTTATGACTATCCATTCACGAGATACAAGGCTCTAAAGTTTCGACATTTTCAAAATTTTTACCAAATTTCCTAGGGTCGAAATTTAAAAGTCATTATTAAGGATTGGAAAGTACCATGTTGTATAGATTTTGATCCGTAGATTCCGAATGCAAAAACCAAATGGACCTACGACTTTTGGTTTAGAAGATATGAGACTTTGAAGTCACGAAAAAAGTTCCAAGGGTCCCCCCTTCTCCCAAAACATGGAAAAATTTCCATTTTTCGAAAGTGAGTTTATGGCTTTTTTACAGAGTTTTTTCGGGACGTAAAATCAGAGTCTGGAAACCAAATTGGACTATGACTATCCGTTCACGAAATACAAGGCTCTAAAGTATCGAAATTTTCAAATTTTCACCAAATTTCCAAGGATCGAAATTCAAAAGTCATTATTTAAGATTTGAAAATACCCCATCATGAAAATTTGGATCCCTAGATTCCGAATCTGAAGACCAAATTGAGCTACTGACTTTGAGTTTGGAAGATATAAGAGTTTAAAGTTACGAAAAAAGTTCCAAGGGTTCTCCTTCTCTCAAATCATGGAAAAATTTCCATTTTTCGAAAGTGAGTTTATAGCTTTTTCATCGAGTTTTCGGGACGTAGAATCAGAGTCTGGAAACCAAATTGGACTATGACTATCCGTTCACGAGATACAAGGGTCTAAAATTTCGAAATTTCCAAATTTTCACCAAATTTCCAAGGGTCGAAATTCAAAAGTCATTATTTAAGATTTGAAAGTACCCTATCATAAACATTTGGATCCCTAGATTTCGAATCTGACGACCAAATTAAGCTACCGACTTTGAGTTTGGAAGATATAAGAGTTTGAATTCACGAAAAAAGTTCCAAGGGCCCCCCCTCCTTCCAAAACATGCAAAAAAAGTCCATTTTTCGAAAGTAGGTTTATAGCTTTTTCATCGAGTTTTCGGGACATAGAATCAGAGTCTGGAAACCAAATTGGACTATGACTATCCGTTCACGAGATACAAGGCTCTAAAGTTTCGAAATTTTTAAATTTTCACCAAATTTCCAAGGATCGAAATTCAAAAATCATTATTTAAGATTTGAAAGTGCCCTATCATACAAATTTGGATCCCTAGGTTCCGAATCTGAAGACAAAATTGAGCTACTAACTTTGAGTTTGGAAGATATAAGAGTTTGAGGTTACGAAAAAAGTTCCAAGGGCCCCCCCTCCTTCCAAAGATGCAAAAATGTCCATTTTTTTGAAAGTGAGTTTATAGCTTTTTCATCGAGTTTTCGGGACGTAGAATCAGAGTCTGGAAACCAAATTGGACTATGACTATCCGTTCACGAGATACAAGGCTCTAAAGTTTCGAAATTTCCAAATTTTTACCAAATTTAGTAGGGTCAAAATTCAAAAGTTATTATTTAGGATTGAAAAGTATCATGTTATATATATTTTGATCCGTAGATTCCGAATGCAAAAACCAAATGGACCTACGACTTCTCATTTAGAAGATATGAGAGTTTGAAGTCACGAAAAAAGTTTCAAGGCCCCCCCCCTCGTTCCAAAACATGCAAAAATTTCCATTTTACGAAAGTGAATTTATGGCGAGTTTTTGAGACGTAAAATAAGAATCTGAAAACCAAAATGGGCTATGGCTATCCGTTTACGAGTTACAAGCTTCTAAAGTTTCGAAAATTTTAAATTTTTCCAAATTTTCCAAGGTCAAAATTCAAAAGCCATTATTTAAGATTTGAAAGCACAATAATTTATGGATTTTGGGAGGTAGATTCGGAAACTGAAAACCAAATTGGGCTACGACTTTTGGTTTGGAAGATATGAGAGTTTGAAGTAACGAAAAAAGTTCCAAGGGTCCCCGCTTTTTCCAAAACATGCAAAAATTTTCATTTTTCGAAAGAAAGTTTATGACTTTTTCATGGTGTTTTTGGAACAGAGAATTCGAGGCTAAAAACCAATTTGGGCTATGACTATCCATTTACGAGATGCAAACCACTAAAATTTGGAAATTTTTAAATTTTCACCAAATTTCCTAGGGTCGAAATTCAAGTCAATATTTAGAATTGAAAAGTACTCGATCGTATAGATTTTGGCCCGTAGATTCCGAATCCGAAAACCCAATTGAGCTACGACTTTTGGTTTGGAAGATATGAGAGTTTGAAGTGACGAAAAAGGTCCAAGGCTCCCCCTTCTTCCAAAACATGCAAAAACTACCATTTTTTGTAAGTGAGCCTAAGGCTTTTTCATAGAGTTTTCGGGACGTAGAATCAGAGTCTGAAAACCAAAAAATCGAAATTTTGGAAAATCGTTCCAATTTTGAAAAATAGTAGAAATTTTCACAAAAGCGAAATGTCGTAAAAATGTCTAAATTTGAATCAAAATTTTAAAAAAGTCCTATTAATTTATTTTTAAAAGTTGAAATTTTTCTGAAAATTTAAACCTTTTTTGTCAAAATTCCTAATTTTCGGGGAGATTCTTATATTTTTTTCTCAACTATACTTTAAAATCAAAACATGAGAACTTTTCTCAAAAAATTTTTGATCACTGATTGAAGTTTTCCTTAAATTTTGATTTCTTTTAAAAACTTTTGGCTTTTCTCTGCTTTTTTTTAAAGTAGCGATTTCTTAAAGAATCTTAATGGTTTTTTTTTGAAAATTTTGGTTTTTTTTTCGAAAATTTTGGGTTTTTTTTGAAAATTTTGGTTTTTTAAGGAACCTAACATTTTTTTGTTGAAAGTTTCGATTTTTTTTTAATTTGTTAAATCTTTGAATTATAAACTTTTGGAAATGTTAAATTTTGGTTGAACATTATGATTTTTAAACTTTGGATTTGTTGGATTGTTACCTTATCTAGTCCTAAATATTTCGAATTTTTTTTTTTTTTAAACTTCGAAACGTTTTGAAAATTACATACGACTGTTTTCACGACATTTTCAAATTTCCAACTTTTTCGAAGTTTCCGATTTATTTTTTTTAATTCTTACCCTTTTTTTGAAAAATTCGACTCAATTATTTTGAAATTTTCGATTTTTTGTCAAAATTCCTACATTTTCACATTTTTTTTCGATTACTATCGAAAAATCCAAAGTTGAAAGCTTTTCACAACAAATTTCTGATCATTGACTGAATTTTTCTTTTAAATTCGTTTTTTTTTTTGACAAAGTTCGATTAGACTGTCTTTCGAAACTTCGATTTTTTGGAAATTAAGGATTCTTTAAGGAATCTGACTTATTTTTAATTTCGTTTTTTGCAACCTTCTTCCCCTCCCGAAAATTTTAATATATTTGAACTTTTTTTTCAATTCAAGTTTTGTTGAAAATTTTACTACGACTTCTATTGAAAATTCCGAATTCTTTTGGCTTCGACTTATTTTGAAAAATTCCAGTATATACTTTCGTTCAAAATTTTCACACTTCAATCCTTGAAATTTTGAACTTTTGGAAAAGTTGACTTTTTTTTGAAAATCTTGCTCTTATTGAATACATATCAGTCCGTTTTAAATATTTCGAATTTTTCTTGAAGATGTTGACTTTTTTTGAAAATTATATAGGATTTTTTTCACAACATATTTAAATACCCGCCTTCTTCAAAGTTTTTGTTTAAATTTTTTTGATCCTAGTACTTTATATTCTACTTTTTGGAAAATTTTAACTTTGTCTTAATTATTTTAAAAATTTCAATGTTTTGTCAAAATTCCTAAGTTTTAAAAAAGAGTTTTACATCTTTTTCTCGATTACTATTTTAAAATGGAAACTTGAAAGCGTTTCTCAAAAAATTTCTGATGACTGACTGAATTTTTTTTTAAATTTTGATTTTTTTTACAAAGTTCGACTCGACTGTCTTTCGAAACTTCGATTTTTTGGAAATTAAGGATTTTTTAAGGAATCTGACTTTTTTTTAATTTCGTTTTTTACAACCTTCTTCCCCTCCCGAAAATTTTAATATATTTCAACTTTTTTTTCAATTCAAGTTTTGTTGAAAATTTTACTACGACTTCTATTGAAAATCCGACTTCTTTTGGCTTCGACTTATTTTGAAAAATTCCAGTATATACTTTCGTTCAAAATTTTCATATTTCAATCTTTGAAATTTTGAACTTTTGGAAAAGTTGACTTTTTTTTTGAAAATCTTGCTCTTATTGAATACATATCAGTCCGTTTTAAATATTTCGAATTTTTCTTGAAGATGTTGACTTTTTTTGAAAATTATATAGGATTTTTTTCACAACATATTTAAATACCCGCCTTCTTCAAAGTTTTTGTTTAAATTTTTTTGATCCTAGTACTTTATATTCTACTTTTTGGAAAATTTTAACTTTGTCTTAATTATTTTGAAAATTTCAATGGTTTGTCAAAATATCTAAATTTTTAAAAAGATTTTTACATCTTTTTCTCGATTACTATTTTAAAATGGAAACTTGAAAGCCTTTCTCAAAAAATTTCTGATGACTGACTGAATTTTTTTTAAATTTCGATTTTTTTAACAAAGTTCGCCTCGACTGTCTTCCGAAACTTCGATTTTTTGGAAATTACGGATTCTTTAAGGAATCCGACTTTTTTTTATTTCGTTTTTTGCAACTTTCTTCCCCTCCAGAAAATTTTGATATATTTAAACTTTTTTTCTCAATTCAAGTTTTGTTGAAAATTTAACTACGACTTCTACTGAAAATTCCGACTTTTTTGGCTTCGACTTATTTTGAAAAATTCCAAATTATACTTTCGTTCAAAATTTTTACATTTTAATCTTTGAAATTTTGAGCTTTTGGAAAAGTTGACTTTTTTTTGAAAATCTTGCTCTTATTGAATGCATATCAGTCCGTTTTAAATATTTCGAATTTTGCTAGAAGATGTTGACTTTTTTTGAAAATTACATAGGATTTTTTTCACAACATATTTAAATACCCACGTTCTTTAAAGTTTTTGTTTAAATTTTTTTGATCCTAGTACTTTAGATTCCCTTTTTGGAAAATTTTAACTTTGCCTTAATTATTTTGAAAATTTCAATGTTTTGTCAAAATTCCTAAGTTTTAAAAAAGAGTTTTACATCTTTTTCTCGATTACTATTTTAAAATGGAAACTTGAAAGCTTTTCTCAAAAAATTTCGAATTACTGACTGAATTTTTTTTTTAAATTTCGATTTTTTTAACAAAGTTCGACTCGACTATCTTTCGAAAGTTCAATTTTTTGGAAATTGCGGATTCTTTAACGAATCTGACTTTTTTTTGATTTCGTTTTTTGCAACTTTCTTCCCCTCCAGAAAATTTTGATATATTTAAACTTTTTTTTCAATTCAAGTTTTGTTGAAAATTTTACTACGACTTCTATTGAAAATTCCGACTTTTTTGGCTTCGACTTATTTTGAAAAATTCCAATTTATACTTTCGTTCAAAATTTTTACATTTCAATCTTTGAAATTTTGAGCTTTTGGAAAAGTTGACTTTTTTTTGAAAATCTTGCTCTTATTGAATACATATCAGTCCGTTTTAAATATTTCGAATTTTTCTTAAAGATGTTAACTTTTTTTGAAAATTACATAGGATTTTTTCACAACATATTTAAATACCCACGTTCTTCAAAGTTTTTGTTTACATTTTTTTGATCCTAGTACTTTAGATTCTACTTTTTGGAAAATTTTAACTTTGTCTTAATTATTTTGAAAATTTCAATGTTTTGTCAAAATTCCTAAGTTTTAAAAAAGAGTTTTACATCTTTTTCTCGATTACTATTTTAAAATGGAAACTTGAAAGCTTTTCTCAAAAAATTTCGAATGACTGACTGAATTTTTTTTTAATTTTCGATCTTTTTTAACAAAGTTCGACTCGACTGTTTTAAAAAGTTAAAATCATTAGACACTTAACCCAAGTTGCGCGTTTTACATAATCCCTAAAAAGTACTCACTCGTCGTCTATCTTTCCTGAAAGCTTCCTCTTCAGCCGCCCATTTTACTAAAATATCGTAGCACTTCAACAAGGCATATTTCAAGTTTTTATCCCCGACTTTAAACTTGGTTTGTCCAATGAACAACCTGTAGAACAGCCATTTGTAATTTCCCGGGAAAGTGTCCCTTTTTACAACCCAGTGACCCTTTCTGTATTTCAAAGAACAGTAGAATTGGAGGCGTTTACTGACGTGGGCAACTTCGGAAGGTGTGAAGCGAAACTGCACCTTTGAGCTGTCAAATCTGACGAATTGGAGTCCTGGCAACGCGAACAATTCATCCTCTTCTTCGACAAAGTTGTTGAAGATGGTTCGTCTCTCGAGTTCCCTCTCTTGGCGAGCAAATTCTTCTGCGTCTTTCTTCTCTTTTAAGTATTTTTCTGAAACAAATATGATCCTAACTCAAACTTGATGATTGACCTTTAAAACTAATTCAGTTCTAAAATAAACTGGACGCGGAAATTAAGGGATATTTTGGAACATTTTTTGTATAAATTTTGATTTTATTTCGAATTTTTAAAGTTAAAACTTCGGGAGCGTTGGAGGATTTAGATAGGGGAAAATCGCGTTACCATCACGCTAATTTGAACTACCACGTGCTCTAATGTACAGTATTATGTAGCTATGAGTAAGGGTGCGTTTAGATTAGATATTTTTCCACATTTCTCTTTGACATAAGTTTTGGTGGAACTGGTCCTTGGTTATCTTCAAAAATTGAAATACAAATCTTGTCCCGTGAAACCAAAAAAGATTAAAAAACACAACAGAGGTTGCTCTAACGCGTTTCGATAGCCAAGCTATCATCTTCAAACCAAGAAAGATTAAAAAACACAACAGAGGTTGCTCTAACTCGTTTCGATAGCTAAGCTATCATCTTCAGAGAGATACTAACACCTAATCCTAAAATTAATCATTATATACTAAGATTTTAGGATTAGGTGTTAGTATCTCTCTGAAGATGATAGCTTGGCTATCGAAACCCGTTAGAGCAACCTCTGTTGTGTTTTTTAATCTTTCTTGGTTTCAGGGAACAAGATTTGTATTTCAATTTTTGACATAAGTGTCAACTATGATGAGAGAAGCTATTTGAGACTGATCTACACAGCTTCTCTCAGGATAGTTGAATTTATGTCAGACAGAAAATATATTTTATGTCAGACAGAAAATATATTTTATGTCAGAGAGAAAATATATTTTATGTCAGACAGAAAATATATTTTAAGTCAGAGAAAAACGTACGGATTAAAGTGTCTTGTATAAACGCATCGTAAGACGTGTAATGGAATTAAAAAACGCGTTGACGACAGCGGGGTTCGAACCCACAACTTATCAGACCTATGAAACAATATCTGCCGCCTTAAGCATTGAGCCACACGAGTGTTCACAAGAATACGAATTTTAACAACATTTAAGAAGTTTTTACTTCTGATCGAGACTGCCTACCATGTTTTTGATTAATTTTATTAATTTTTGCGATACTTTTTTGATAAACTACCATTTTTATTGTTTTTCCTAACATTTTAACTGTAAGTTCGAAAGTTTCTGATTTTTTATATATTTTGAGTTTGCTCCAAATTTCTGCTTTTGCCTAAACACCCCCAAATTCATTTTTTTTCTAAAATTTGAGTTGAAATCTGTTTCTTTGTTGTTCCTCTCTTTTAAAAATAAATATAAATTTAAAATCACCGATTTCTATCCTCGTGTTATTCAAGTGGTCAAAAATAATTACCTATTCGTATATCTTCGCTGTAAGTGGTTTCGTAAGAAGACGAATCACTGGAGTATGATCGCAAATACATTCTTCGATTGGAACCTCGAAACCTTGACAAATTGAATGGTTTTAGATCGATTAACTGTACCAATCGAGCGCAAAAACCTAGCACAACACTTCAAATAAAGCGAAAGGTCGCTTCAATTGCAGCAAAGATAAAGCGAGTTGCAGGAACTGCAAGCAGATGTTATTATTTAAATTCATCTGGTCCTGCGCAAATCCCAACCATCCGTGTTTACGGTCTCGGTGTACGAAATTCAATGTCAAACAAAAACGCAAATTAAAATGATCTGACAGTTAATTTTCAATTTCGTTTTATGGCTTTTAATTGCTCTGATATTAAGACTGGTATGGCGGTGGCGAATGGGGTTGCGAGTTTGTATTCTCATTAGTGGAGATGATGGGCAATTAATTAATTAATTAAATTAATTAAAAACTTGTGGGACTTTAATTTGAAACAATTCTCGTGGTGATATCTCTTAAGACTAAAGTTCTGGCGACGTCCTTTCATAATTGTTGCACGAAACCAATTTTTTTTAAGCCAAATTGTCGAATTTCGATTTAGGATCATGGGTTCAAAAAACCTGGCTATTATATAAAATATTTTTATTTTCTTAACAATATTTTATGAAATTTTGTTTAACATCAATATAATTCTTATAGATACATCAAATGATCACAATATTATCATAGTTATGATTCTCTTATATAAATAAATACATTTAGATGTAATTTATCTATTTCGATTTGTATGTGGTTGCTATAAATAGTTCTGAAAACTGACAGAACAGTCATGCAGATTAGTTAATGATGGGCGATATCAAACCTGCAATTTTTATTGTTGTATTTCAAAATCAGTACAGTTTCTCTTAAACAAATACGAGTATTACGTCAACAATTAGCTAAAAAGCTTGTACGTACACTATATTCTGAACACTGACTTACGACTATAAAGTTATCACAAAATAAAGCCAATTCCTTTGATGTAGTTATCCAGAAATCAGTAAAAGCAGGAATATTGTTGCAACACAAAAAAAATCACGTTCACAGTCTATTTTGACCTGATAACCTACACAGTACATTTGCTCTAATGCACAGACTTATAGTTAAACCACAGACGCTTAGCAAAGCGATTGTTCTCTAGGAAAGTCCCAGAAGACTAGATTCTAATGCATAGGCCAATAGCTTTCAACATCTATTAGATTCAGAGTTTGAAAACCAAACACCGGTTTCGATCTTATTAGATCTCTCAGTCTTTGGCTTCCAAACTTTGAATCTGATAAATGTTTAAACCTATTGGTCTCTGCATTAGAACCTGGTCTTCTGGGCGCTTCCTAGAGAGCAACTGCTTTGCTAAGCGTCCCAGGAGACAAGATTCTAATGCACAGACCAGTAAGTTTGAACATTTATTAGATACAGAGTTTGGAAACCAAACACCGGTTTCGATTTTATTAGATCTCGCCCAGTCTGTGTCTTCCAAACTCTGAATCTGATTAAAGTTCTCTAGGAAAGCCCCAGAAGACTAAATTCTAATGCAGAGCCAATAGCTTTCACCATCTATTAAATTCAGAGTTTGAAAACCAAACATCGGTTTCGATCTTATTAGATCTCTCAGTCTTTGGCTTCCAAACTTTGAATCCGATAAATGTTTAAACCTATTGGTCTCTGCATTAGAATCTGGTCTTCTGGGACCTTCCTAGAGAGCAACTGCTTCGCTAAGCGTCCCAGAAGACAAGATTCTAATGCAGAGACCAGTAGGTTTGAACATTTATTAGATTCAGAGTTTGGAAACCAAACACCGGTTTCTATCTTATTAGATCTAGCCCAGTCTGTGTCTTCCAAACTCTGAATCTGATAAAAGTTCTCCAGGAAAGCCCCAGAAGACTAAATTCTAATGCATAGGCCAATAGCTTTCAACATCTATTAGATTCAGAGTTTGAAAACCAAACATCGGTTTCGATCTTATTAGATCTCTCAGTCTTTGGCTTCCAAACTTTGAATCTGATAAATGTTTAAACCTATTGGTCTCTGCATTAGAATCTGGTCTTCTGGGACCTTCCTAAAGAGCAACTGCTTCGCTAAGCGTTCCAGAAGACAAGATTCTAATGCAGAGATCAGTAGGTTTGAGCATTTATTAGATTCAGAGTTTGGAAACCAAACACCGGCTTCGATCTTATTAGATATCGCTCAGTCGGTGTCTTCCAAACTCTGAATCTGATTAAAGTTCTCTAGGAAAGCCCCAGAAGACTAAATTCTAATGCATAGGCCAATAGCTTTCAACATCTATTAGATTCAGAGTTTGAAAACCAAACATCGGTTTCGATCTTATTAGATCTCTCAGTCTTTGGCTTCCAAACTTTGAATCTGATAAATGTTTAAACCTATTGGTCTCTGCATTAGAATCTGGTCTTCTGGGACCTTCCTAGAGAGCAACTGCTTTGCTAAGCGTCTCAGAAGACAAGATTCTAATGCACAGACCAGTAGGTTTGAACATTTATAAGATTCATAGTTCGGAAACCAAACACCGGTTTCTATCTTATTAGATCTCGCCCAGTCTGTGTCTTCCAAACTCTGAATCTGATTAAAGTTCTCTAGGAAAGCCCCAGAAGACTAAATTCTAATGCAGAGCCAATAGCTTTCACCATCTATTAAATTCAGAGTTTAAAAACCAAACACCGGTTCGATATTATTAGATCTTTCATTCTTTGGTTTTCAAACTTTGAATCCGATAAATGTTTAAACCTATTGGTCTCTGCATTAGAACCTGGTCTTCTGGGACCTTCCTAGAGAGCAACTGCTTCGCTAAGCGTCCCAGGAGACAAGATTCTAATGCAGAGACCAGTAGGTTTGAGCATTTATTAAATTCAGAGTTTGGAAACCAAACACAGGTTTCTAACTTATTGGATCTCGCTCAGTCTGTGTCTTCCAAACTCTGAATCTGATTAAAGTTCTCTAGGAAAGCCCCAGAAGACTAGATTCCAATGCATAGATCAATAGTTTTTAACATGTATTAGATTTAGAGTTTGAAAACCAAACATCGGTTTCGATCTTATTAGATCTCTCAGTCTTTGGCTTCCAAACTTTGAATCTGATAAATGTTTAAACCTATTGGTCTCTGCATTAGAATCTGGTCTTCTGGGACCTTCCTAGAGAGCAACTGCTTTGCTAAGCGTCCCAGGAGACAAGATTCTAATGCACAGACCAGTAGGTTTGAACATTTATTAGATACAGAGTTTGGAAACCAAACACCGGTTTCTATCTTATTAGATCTCGCCCAGTCTGTGTCTTCCAAACTCTAAATCTGATTAAAGTTCTCTAGGAAAGCCCCAGAAGACTAAATTCTAATGCATAGACCAATAGCTTTCAACATCTATTAGATTCAGAGTTTGAAAACCAAACATCGGTTTCGATCTTATCAGATCTCTCAGTCTTTGGCTTCCAAACTTTGAATCTGAACCTGATTGGTCTCCGCATTAGAATCTGGTCTTCTAAGACCTTCCTAGAGAGCCGCTGCTTCGCTAAGCGTCCCAGAAGACAAGATTCTAATGCACAGATTAGTAGATTTGAAGATATATTAGATTCAGAGTTTGGAAACTAAACACCGGCTTCATGTTCTTGCCCAGTCTATGTCTTGCAAATTCTGAATCTGATAAATGATCTCTAGGAAAACCCCAAAAGACTAGATTCTAATGCATAGACCAGTCTTTGGCTTTTAAGCTTTAAATCTGATGTTTAAGCCTAGTGGTCTCTGCATTAGAATCTGGTCTTCTGGGGCTTTCCTAGAGAGTAACCGTTTTGCTAAGCGTTCGTGGTTCAACTATTAGTAGTTCGGCTGCTATGATCCACTATACATGCTCAGAGGGTTGCATATGTAGTCCAGGTTGCATTCTATTTACTCAATACGTTTTGCTTAGTCTCTGGTTTTGCTATTTTTAAAATTTTTCAGTGCGATGGGACCTGGATAGGTTCAGTCGCAATTTGCCCCGAAATTAACCCTCTAGGATCATTTTTTATAAACTTCGGTTTGCTGTAAATCAATTTGGTACGAATTATGAACCAATTCGTTGAGAATTTTATATAAAAAATATAATTAAGTAAAAAATCACAGAATATTTTGATTTTAATAGTATCTCTGGTGATTATTTTTGGTGCTACGTAACTGTATCCCGTTTTCACGTGTATGTTGCTCCTAATTTAAGAACATATTATCATTCCTGCTTTTATTGATATTTAGGAATATAATAAAAATATCCTCAGTAATAATGGCTAATAAGACAGCGTGGATTATGCCATAGAGTTGATTAATGGACAAATTTTTCAACCTGCTCAACAGATTAACAAAATAATCGAAAAAATAAATAAATAAACAAATAACAGGACAAAAAGGGATGAAATAAATCATTGAGAATCGGTGACCAATCCCAGCTTCAAACTTAGGGATGAACAATGTTAACAAAACATGGATCTTCTTTAACTAACAATGATTGAGTTTTTTGGAACTTCCATTTTAAAAATTCGTATTTGATCTCGCAATTCGATTTGTTCTCTAAAGTTGAACCTCAAATTTTTTACCAAGCGCAACATTTCTGGAATACAATCGAGAGTAAACGTCGTCATTAAATAAGAAAATAATCAAAAATTTGATAGTCAAACTCATTCCGCGAATAAAAGACATTTCTAATAAAAAATTTAACGTTTTGTCAAAATTTCCGTTGAAATATCCATTATCACAATCTCTCAACAAAATTCCGATTAGATTCGAATTTTTTGAAAAATTAGGAAAATGGATTTCAGTGGAACTATTGCCAAAGTGTTCCATTTTGTCTTCAGAATGTCTTTTTTTTTTCATAACTATTAAACTCAATTAACGATAAAAACGCAACAAAATTTAAAAATTCCACAAGGTTTCGATAAATATTAGCTAACACCACATCAGGTTTCGCATTACTTCATCATCGGCGGTCATACCAGCAATTTGTTTAACCGTTTTTATGCTAACAAGCTCTAACAAGTTTTTTTTATTATAAAAAAATAAAACAATAGAAAAAAAATCTCAAAAAATTCGAATCTTTCCGCATATTTCATTTTTTTTTTCGACAAATGTCTAGTTCGTTTTAAATTTTAATTTCACATTCGAAATTGTTGAACGTTTTAGCAAAATTTCCGCTGAAAAGATTTCTTTTTTTGGAATTTTCTCGATAAGTTCCGAATCTTTTTGGAAACTTCGATTTCTTTTATTGAGAAATCTCATTTATTTTAATTTTAAATTCGAAATTTCGTTTTTCAACTCGAAATTCGACGAGTATTTTCTCAAAATATTAACTTCAATCACGACATTTTGGCTTTATTTGCAAAATTCTGGAACAATGCGGGCTGAAAGTTGTAAAATACGAAAAAGAGTAAAAATTTGAAATGCCAGATTTATTTCCAGAATTACAAAAAATTGGAAAACGCTCGCAGTTTCTAAGAAAAATGTTTAATGTCTTCGTAAACATTTCCGCTGAAATTTTTTGAATTTTATTAAACAATTTTGAATCTTTGTTGGAAAATTCAATTTTTTTGAGAAATCTCAAGATTTTTTTACCAAATTTTAATTTTAAATTTGAAATCTCATTTTTAATCTCAAAATTCGGTTATTTTATTACAATATTGATTTCAAACATGAAATTTTGACCTTTTTTTGATAAATTTTAATTTTAAATTTGAAATTTCCTTTTTAATCTCAACATTCGATTATCTTCTCAAAACATCGATTTCAGCTACGACATTTTGGCTTTCAGATACAAAATTTTAACTTTATACGTAAAATTGAGGAACACTGTAGGGGGCTAAAGTCGTCAAATACGAAACACACTAAAAATTTAAAATTTAAAAATATTTCCAGTATAAAAAAAAGACATTAAAACAAAACTCCAACTTTCTAACAAACTGCTGAAGATTTTTGAGTGTTTTCGTAAAATTTTCGATGAAAGATTTATTATTTTGAAAGTTTCCCTAAAAAGTTTCGAAGCTCTTTGGAAATTTCGATTTTTTTGAGAATTCTCCAGTTTTTTTTTCCTAAATTTTATATTTCAGTTCGAAATTTCGTTTTTCATCTTGAAATTCGGTTACTTCTTCAAAATATCGACTTTAATCATGAAAATTTGGCCTTATATACAAAATTTTGGAAGAAAATGGAAGGCGAAACTCGTAAAATACGAAAAAGATTGAACATTTGAAATTCAAACGTATTTCCAGACTAAAGACAGAAATCAAAACAAAACTCAAAGTTTCTAACAAACTGCTGAAGATTTTTGAGTGTTTTCGTAAAATTTTCGATGAAAGATTTAATGTTTTGAAAGTTTCCCTAAAAAGTTTCGAAGCTCTTTGGAAATTTCGATTTTTTTGAGAATTCTCCAGTTTTTTTTTCCTAAATTTTATATTTCAGTTCGAAATTTCGTTTTTCATCTTGAAATTCGGTTACTTCTTCAAAATATCGACTTTAATCATGAAAATTTGGCCTTATATACAAAATTTTGGAAGAAAATGGGAGGCGAAACTCGTAAAATACGAAAAAAATTGAACATTTGAAATTCAAACGTATTTCCAAACTAAAGACAGAAATCAAAACAAAACTCAAAGTTTCTAACAAACTGCTGAAGAATTTTGAGTGTTTTCGTAAAATTTTCGATGAAAGATTTAATGTTTTGAAAGTTTCCCTAAAAAGTTTCGAAGCTCTTTGGAAATTTCGATTTTTTTGAGAATTCTTCAGTTTTTTTTTCCTAAATTTTATATTTCAGTTCGAAATTTCGTTTTTCATCTTGAAATTCGGTTACTTCTTCAAAATATCGACTTTAATCATGAAAATTTGGCCTTATATACAAAATTTTGGAAGAAAATGGGAGGCGAAACTCGTAAAATACGAAAAAGATTGAACATTTGAAATTCAAACGTATTTCCAGACTAAAGACAGAAATCAAAACAAAACTCAAAGTTTCTAACAAACTGCTGAAGATTTTTGAGTGTTTTCGTAAAATTTTCGATGAAAGATTTAATGTTTTGAAAGTTTCCCTAAAAAGTTTCGAAGCTCTTTGGAAATTTCGATTTTTTTGAGAATTCTCCAGTTTTTTTTTCCTAAATTTTATATTTCAGTTCGAAATTTCGTTTTTCATCTTGAAATTCGGTTACTTCTTCAAAATATCGACTTTAATCATGAAAATTTGGCCTTATATACAAAATTTTGGAAGAAAATGGGAGGCGAAACTCGTAAAATACGAAAAAAATTGAACATTTGAAATTCAAACGTATTTCCAAACTAAAGACAGAAATCAAAACAAAACTCAAAGTTTCTAACAAACTGCTGAAGATTTTTGAGTGTTTTCGTAAAATTTTCGACGAAAGATTTAATGTTTTGAAAGTTTCCCTAAAAAGTTTCGAAGCTCTTTGGTAATTTCGATTTTTTTGAGAATTCTCCAGTTTTTTTTTCCTAAATTTTATATTTCAGTTCGAAATTTCGTTTTTCATCTTGAAATTCGGTTACTTCTTCAAAATATCGACTTTAATCATGAAAATTTGGCCTTATATACAAAATTTTGGAAGAAAATGGGAGGCGAAACTCGTAAAATACGAAAAAAATTGAACATTTGAAATTCAAACGTATTTCCAGACTAAAGACAGAAATCAAAACAAAACTCAAAGTTTCTAACAAACTGCTGAAGATTTTTGAGTGTTTTCGTAAAATTTTCGATGAAAGATTTAATGTTTTGAAGGTTTCCCTAAAAAGTTTCGAAGCTCTTTGGAAATCTCGATTTTTTTGAGAATTCTCCAGTTTTTTTTCCTAAATTTTATATTTCAGTTCGAAATTTCGTTTTTCATCTTGAAATTCGGTTACTTCTTCAAAATATCGACTTTAATCATGAAAATTTGGCCTTATATACAAAATTTTGGAAGAAAATGGGAGGCGAAACTCGTAAAATACGAAAAAGATTGAACATTTGAAATTCAAACGTATTTCCAGACTAAAGACAGAAATCAAAACAAAACTCAAAGTTTCTAACAAACTGCTGAAGATTTTTGAGTGTTTTCGTAAAATTTTCGATGAAAGATTTAATGTTTTGAAAGTTTCCCTAAAAAGTTTCGAAGCTCTTTGGAAATTTCGATTTTTTTGAGAATTCTTCAGTTTTTTTTTCCTAAATTTTATATTTCAGTTCGAAATTTCGTTTTTCATCTTGAAATTCGGTTACTTCTTCAAAATATCGACTTTAATCATGAAAATTTGGCCTTATATACAAAATTTTGGAAGAAAATGGGAGGCGAAACTCGTAAAATACGAAAAAGATTGAACATTGGAAATTCAAACGTATTTCCAGACTAAAGACAGAAATCAAAACAAAACTCAAAGTTTCTAACAAATTGCTGAAGATTTTTGAGTGTTTTCGTAAAATTTTCGATGAAAGATTTAATGTTTTGAAAGTTTCCCTAAAAAATTTCGAATCTCTTTGGAAATTTCGTATTTTTTTTGAGAAATTTCAAGCTTTGTTTCTAAATTTTAATTAATTCGAAATTTCGATTTTCATTTTCAAATTCGATTATTTTCTCAAAATATCGATTTCAATCAAAAAATTTGGCTTTATACGCAAAATTCTGGAACCCAATGGGGGGTGAATGTCGTAAAATACGAAACAGATTAAAAATTTGGAATTCAAACGTATTTCCAGAATTTAAAAACAAATGAAAACAAAACTCGAAGTTTTTAAGAAACTGTTGAAGATTTTTGAGTGTTTTTGCAACATTTCCATTGAAGTATTTAATTTTTTAAAGTTTTCTCAGGAGATTTCGAATTATTTTGGAAATTTCGATGTTATTCTTTGAGAAATCTCAAGTTTTTTTACTAACTTTAATTTTAAATTCAAAATTTCGTTGATCATCTCGAAATTCGATTATATTTCTCAAAATGTCGATTTCAATTCGAGACATTTTGGCTTTATAAGAAAAATTCTGGAACCAATGGGGGGTGAATGTCGTAAAATACGAAACAGATTAAAAATTTGGAATTCAAACGTATTTCCAGAATTTAAAAACAAATGAAAACAAAACTCGAAGTTTTTAAGAAACTGTTGAAGATTTTTGAGTGTTTTTGCAACATTTCCATTGAAGTATTTAATTGTTTAAAGTTTTCTCAAGAGATTTCGAATTATTTTGGAAATTTCGATGTTTTTTTTTGAGAAATCTCAAGTTTTTTTTTACTAAACTTTAATTTTAAATTCAAAATTTCGTTTATCATCTCGAAATTCGATTATTTTCTCAAAATATCGATTTCAATCAAGAAATTTTGGCTTTATACGAAAAATTCTGGAACACAATGGGGGGTGAATGTCGTAAAATACGAAACAGATTAAAAATTTGGAATTCAAACGTATTTCCAGAATTTAAAAACAAATGAAAACAAAACTCGAAGTTTTTAAGAAACTGTTGAAGATTTTTGAGTGTTTTCGCAAAATTTCCATTGAAGTATTTAATATTTTTGAAGTTTTCTCAAAATATTTCGAATTATTTTGGAAATTTCGATGTTTTTTTTTGAGAAATCTCAAGTTTTTTTACTAAACTTTAATTTTAAATTCAAAATTACGTTTATCATCTCGAAATTCGATTATTTTCTTAAAATGTCGATTTCAATCGAGAAATTTTGGCTTTATACGCAAAATTCTAGAACACAATGGGGGGTGAATGTCGTACAATACGAAACAGATTAAAAATTTGGAATTCAAACGTATTTCCAGAATTTAAAAACAAATGAAAACAAAACTCGAAGTTTTTAAGAAACTGTTGAAGATTTTTGAGTGTTTTTGCAACATTTCCATTGAAGTATTTAATTTTTTAAAGTTTTCTCAGGAGATTTCGAATTATTTTGGAAATTTCGATGTTTTTTTTTTTGAGAAATCTCAAGTTTTTTTACTAAACTTTAATTTTAAATTCAAAATTTCGTTTATCATCTCGAAATTCGATTATATTCTCAAAATGTCGACTTCAATCGAGAAATTTTGGCTTTATACGAAAAATTCTGGAACACAATGGGGGGTGAATGTCGTAAAATACGAAACAGATTAAAAATTTGGAATTCAAACGTATTTCCAGAATTTAAAAACAAATGAAAACAAAACTCGAAGTTTTTAAGAAACTGTTGAAGATTTTTGAGTGTTTTCGCAACATTTCCATTGAAGTATTTAATATTTTTGAAGTTTTCTCAAAATATTTCGAATTATTTTGGAAATTTCCATGGTTTTTTGATAAATCTCAAGTTTCTTTACTAAACTTTAATTTTAAATTCAAAATTTCGTTTATCATCTCGAAATTCAATTATTTTCTCAAAATATCGATTTCAATCAAGAAATTTTGGCTTTATACGCAAAATTCTGGAACCAATGGGGGGTGAAAGTCGTACAATACGAAACAGATTAAAAATTTGGAATTCAAACGTATTTCCAGAATTTAAAAACAAATGAATAGCAAAACTCAAAGTTTTTAAGAAAGTGGTGAAGATTTTTGAGTGTTTTCGCAAAATTTCCGTTGAAGTATTTCATTTTTTGAAGTCTTCTCAAAAAAATTCGAATTATTTTGCTTAGGAAACGTCGTTCGAAAATTTGGCTTTTTTTTCGAAATTTCCAGCTCCTTTTCAAATTTTAATCCCAAAATTTCAATTTTCATTTCGAAATTGGATTCTTTCCTCGAAATGGTGACCTCAATTTTGACTCGTCATTTTTAATTTTGTGAAGCTTTACAAAAAATTTAGAATCTTCCAAAATTTCAGCTTATTTGTTCAAAAATTTCAAGCTTCTTCCAAATTTTAATCACCTCATTAGGTGTTTTGTTCAAAATTTTAATTTTCCTCTCAAAATTTCAGATTTCCAACTTTATTTCTGAAATTTCGATTAGGAATTTTCAGTTTTAACTACACAAATCTGATGCACTAAAAATTTCAAGCACAAAGTCGCTTCGAGTTTTACAAAGTTTGGAATTTCGAATAAGAATATTTCTAAGAAAAGATTTTTAATTTGGGAGTTTTCATAATTTCAAAATATTTCTTGAAACTTAAATTTTTGATCGATATCAATATTTTAAATTTCAAGTATGTCTTCGATTTCGAATAATTTTTTTGTGCTGGAATCGAAGCTTCGATCAGATATCATTCGAAAATAATTAACAAATCAGATTTTTATCCAAATCATAAACAACAACTGCAACAACAACAACAACAACAACAACAACAAAAAAGAGAAAATAAAATTAAACAAAATAAAACAACTAAATAAAAAACTATATTTTATCTCTAATTAAATTACAACAAAAATCATAACATTAAATTAAATTTGAGAGAAAAATGAGAAATTAGTTGAAAAATTCTTACATATACAGTCTTTTACAACAATGGTTCGCTATATTAGCCATCATATCTCCATATAAAGATCTATTCTAGTGCATCATAGAAAATATACTCCATACAAGATTAAAAAGTTTATAAAAATTTAAGAAAGATGGTAAGAAACGATGAGTATATCCACCAGAGAAATGAACGACTTATGCGTTATATTGTATATATGTATGTACATAAAATATATTTAAAAAGAGCAAGACTTCTTTTTTTTTCATAGATTATAAGGCGCTACACATTTTTTTATATCACATACATTAAAATTGAAAGAGGTCTCTACGCACTTAGCACTACACTAACTATCCCGACTTTTTGAGTGAAATCTCCTCGGCCACGGCAAGGGCCAATCGAACTGTCTCGGCACCGTACCGCCCACGTTACCTTCGAAATACAAAAATATCGAAAACCACCACTCTCGCCCCAGGAGGTTATTTGGTACGTGTTGCTGAAACAAACAAAATATTCTCTGTAATTTATTTGCGAAGTATTCATATTTGTATGCAGTTTTATTGGCGAAGAAAAAGCCAATAAAACTGCATACCGAAACAAACAAGTTACATTTGTTACGATGCTACAGGTACATCAGTTCAACAATACGAAGGTGAATCAAACATAAAATATGACTCTATAGGATTAAATTCAATTTATTTAGTTATTTATCGGCGGCCGAAGTCTTCGGATGATAATGATCGAGGTGTGCGTGAGGGCGATCGACTTTCTTCCTCAGTAGTTATGTGCCAGGCACCGATTTTATGCGGGAGAGTACAGCCCTTGGTGTACCGTAATATCTTCTCAATAAAGAGAGTAGGCACCTTTAAAGGGTATGTTTATACAACGTTTTCATTTGGAAGTTTGTCGCCTAATGGCTATAAAAGAACTGCTTACACCTCATCTCCTTTGCAACCATGGCTTTCGACTTTTTCTCGAAATTTTGATTTTTTTATAGGTTTTGATTTATTATAGGTTTTGATTTTTTATAAATTTCAATCCTTTATATTTCGATTTTTTAAAAATATTCAGTTCTTATGAAAATGTTGTTTTTATGACAATTTCGACTTTTTAAATTTTGACTTTCTTGAAATTAATTCGATTTTTTTTAACGTTTAATTTACTTGAAAATTTCGACTCCTGAAAATTTCGATTTTTTTTTTTTTTAGAAAATTTTGAATTTTGTTTCGGATATTTGGATTTTTTTTAAATGTCGATCTTTTTTTTTGAAAAGTTCCACTTTTTACAAAAGTGCTACTTTTTACAACTTTTTGATTATTTCGATATGTCGTTGAAAATTTGGGTTCTGGAAAATTTGGATTTGTTTTTGAAAATCAGATTTTTATTTTGAAGAATTTCGGTTTTTTATTTGAAAATTTCGATTCCTTTTAAATCTCGACCTTTTTTTTTTAAAAACCGACTCTGTAAATTTCGATTTTTTGTTTAAATGTTTTTTTAATCTCCACTATTCTTAAAAATTTCGACTTTTTTGAAAATTTCGTTTTTTTTTTTGAATATTTCGATCTCTTCAAAATTCGACTTTATCTTGAAATGTCAACATTTTTTTCGAAACTTTATTTTTTTTTAATGTTCATTATCTCTCTGAAGATGATAGCTTGGCTGTCGAAACGCGTTTCAGGATACAAGATTTGTCGACATTTTTTTGTAAATTTCACTTTTTTTCAAAATTCCGTATTTTGTTGTTGTTGAAATGTGTTTAAATTTTGACCTTTTGTCAAAGATTTTGAATGAAAAATTTGACCTTTCAAAATTTCAGTTTTTCTTGAAATTTCGACATTTTTTCGAAAATATGAACTTTTTACAAAATTTGACTTTTTTTAATGAAATGTCAAACTCCTTTCTAAATTTTGCACTCTAGAACTCTTGATTTTTGCGTAAAATTTTGACTGAAAAATTTGACCTTTCAAAATTTCAGTTTTTCTTGAAATTTCGACATTTTTTTAAAAAATATGAACTTTCGACAATTTTGTTTTTTTTTTTGAAAAATTCTATTTCTATTCTGAAATTTTGACATTTTGTGAACTAGGACCTTTTTAAAAAATGCAAACTTATTGATAATTTTGGCTTCTGTTTTGAAGAATTTCACTTTATTTGAAAATTTCGATTTTTTTGAATACGAACTTTTTTGAAAATTTTATTTTATTTTTCAAATTTTCGCCTTTTTAATTTGTTTCCCCCCTTTTATTAATATTTCGATTTTTTTATATTGCGACCTTTATCAACATTTCGCCTTTTTTAGCTTCTTCTAAATCTCGACTTTTTTGTATATTCAGATTTTTTTTTGAAAATTGCAACTTTTTACAAAATTTGACTTTTTTTAATGAAATGTCAAACTCCTTTCTAAATTTTGCACTCTAGAACTCTTGATTTTTGCGTAATATTTTGACTGAAAAAGTTGACCTTTCAAAATTTCAGTTTTTCTTGTAATTTCGACATTTTTTTGAAAATATGATCTTTCGAAAATTTTGTTCTTTTTTTTTGAAAAATTCTATTTCTATTCTGAAATGTTGACAATTTGTGAACTAGGACCTTTTTAAAAAATGCAAACTTATTGATAATTTTGGCTTTTGTTTTGAAGAATTTTACTTTATTTGAAAATTTCGCTTTCTTTCAATACGAACTTTTTTTGAACATTTTATTTTCTTTTCAAATTTTCGCCTTTTTATAAAAATTTCGATTTTTTCTATATTGCGACCTTCGTCAAAATTTCGTCTTTTTGAGCTTCTTCTAAATCTCGACCTTCTTTTATATTCAGTTTTTTTTTGGAAATTGAAACTTTTTGCAAAATTTGACTTTTTTTAATAAAATGTCAAACTCCTTTCTAATTTTGCACTCTAGAGCACTTGATATTTGCGTAATATTTTGACTGAAAAATTTGACCTTTCAAAATTTCAGTTTTTCTTGTAATTTCGACATTTTTTGAAAATATGAACTTTCGAAAATTTTGTTCTTTTTTTTTTGAAAAATTCTATTTCTATTCTGAAATTTTGACATTTTGTGAACTAGGACCTTTTTAAAAAATGCAAACTTATTGACAATGTTGGCTTCTGTTTTGAAGAATTTCACTTTATTTGAAAATTTCAATTTCTTTGAATACGAACTTTTTTTGAACATTTTATTTTCATTTCAAATTTTCGCCATTTTATAAAAATTTCGATTTTTTCTACATTGCGACCTTTATCAAAATTTCGCCTTTTTTAAGTTTCTTCTAAATTTCGACTTTTTTGTATATTCAGATTATTTTTTGGAAATTGTAACTTTTTGCAAAATTTTAATTTTTTTAATAAAATGTCCTTTCTAAATTTTGCACTCTAGAACACTTGATTTTTGCATAATTTGGACTTTCATTACACTATTTGAAAATTTTAATGAACCCTTATTAAAAATTTGGGCTTTTTTGAAAATTTCGATTATTTTTTAATCTATTTTGAAATTTTCGAATTTTTTTTTTCAAAATTCGAACCCCTCGACATTTTTGGAAATTTTTTTGTCTAAAATCTTTATCATAATCCTTCAAATAAAAATGGGCCTCGTTTTTGAAAATTTAAACTTGTTTTTATAATTCAGAATTTTTCAAAATGTCGACTTTCCAAAATTGTGTATTTTTTGGCAAATTTCGAACTTGTGGCATTTTCATGAACTGTTTTCATAAAAAATTTTGACTCATTAAATTTCGACTTTTTTTCAATTCAATTTGTTTAAATCTTTATTTTTCAAAATTTTCGATGTTTTTTTCAAAATTTTGACGATTTTTTAAAAATTTTCAGGAATCAGATTTGGGAAAGTTTACCTTTTCTCTGAAAGATACTTTTCGAAAATATTAACTCTTTTGGAAAATTTCGACTAGTTCAAAATTTCGCACTTTTTGGAGAACCTCGATTTTTTTTTTAAAATGTCGACTTCTTGAAGATTTGATTTTTTAGGAATATCGACTAATTCAAAATTCCCATTTTTGAGAATTTCGATTCTAGAATATTTGGAAATTTTCGATTTTTTACTCAAAATTCAAACCTGACAAGCTCGACATTTCTGGAAAAGTTTTTGTTTAAAATTTTTATCATTATCCTTCAAATTAAAAAAAATGGGCTTCCTTTATGAAAACTGGAACTTTTTTTATAATTTCCAGTTTTTGAAAATGTCGACTTTTCAAAATTTTGCATTTTTTGGCAAATTTTGAACTTGTGGCATTTTCATGCATGGATTTCATAAAAAATTGTGGCATTTTCATGAATGGATTTCATAAAAAATTTGGACTCATTAAAAATTTCGACTTTTGAAAAGTAGACTTTTCTTGAATTCAATTTATTTTTTGGAAATCTTCATTTTTCAAAATTTTCGATGTTTATTTCAAAATTTTGACGTTTTATTAAAATTTTCACAAATCAGGAATTTTAGGGAAGTTAACCTTTTTTCTAAAAAATGCTTTTTGAAGATTTTAACTCGTTTTGGAAAATTTAAACTTTTCAAAATTTCGCACTTTCTGGAAAACCTCGATTTTTTTAAAATGTTGACTTCTTGAAGATTTGATTTTTTGAGAATATCGACTAATTCAAAATTCCCATTTTTGAGAATTCTAGAAAATTTTGAAATTTTCGATTATTTTTCCAAAATTCGAACCCGTAGACATCTCGACATTTTTGGAAAAGTTTTTGTCTAAAATCTTTATCAGTATCCTTCAAATTAAAAAAAATGGGCTTCCCTTATGAAAATTGGAACTTTTTTTAATAATTCCGAGTTTTAAAAATGTCGATTCTTCCAGATTTTGCATTTTTTGACAAAATTTGAACTTTGGGCATTTTCATGCATGGATTTCATACAAAATTGTGGCATTTTCATGAATGGATTTCATAGAAAATTTGGACTCATTACAAATTTGGACTTTTGAAACGTCGATTTTTCTTCAATTCAATTTTTTTTGGAAATTTTCATTTTTCAAAATTTTCGATGTTTATTTCAAAGTTTTGACGATTCATTAAAATTTTCACAAATCAGGAATTTTAGGGAAGTTAACCTTGTTTCTGAAAAATACTTTTCGAAAATTTTAGCTCGTTTTGGAAAATTTCGACTTTTTCAAAATTTCCTACTTTTTGGAAAACCTCGATTTTCTTTAAAATGTTGACTTCTTGAAGATTTGATTGTTTTTAAGAAGAACGACTAATTCAAAATTCCTATTTTTGAGAATTTCGATTCTAGAAAAATTTGAAATTTTCGATTATTTTTCCAAAATTTGAACCCCTCGACATCTCGACATTTTTGGAAAAGTTTTTGTTTAAAATCTTTATCATTATCCTTCAAATTAAAAAAAAAATGGACTTCGTTTTTGAAAATTAAAACGTTTTTTATAATTCCGAGTTTTCGAAAATGTCGACTCTTCAAAATTTTGCATTTTTTTGGCAAAATTTGAACTCGTGGCATTCTCATGAATTGATTTCATTAACAATTTTGACTCATTAAAAAATTCGACTTTTGAAACGTCGACTTTTTTTCAGTTCAATTATTTCTAAAAATCTTTATTTTTCAAAATTATGACGATTTTTTAAAACTTTCAGAAGCCAGGAATTACAGGAAAGTCAGACGGTTTTCTAAAAAAATACTTTTTAAGAATTTTAGCTCATTTTGGAAAATTTCGACTTTTATCAAAATTTCGCACCTTTTGGAAAACTCGAATTTTTTTAAATTATCGACTTCTTGAAAATTTGATTTTTTTAAGAATATCGACTAATTCAAAATTCCCATTTTTTTGGAATTTCGATTCTAGAAAATTTCGGGTTTTTTTTTTGGAAATTTCCCTTTTTTTTTAAATCGATTTATGTGAAATTTCGACCTATTTTCAATAAATTAGACTATTCAAAATTTGTTCGCTGAAAATTTCGACCTTTTCCACAAGATTTTGATTATTTTTTTGGAGAACCCAAATTTTTTAAAAATTCGTTTTTGTTTGATTTTATTTATCACGGGATTTTTTGGAAATCTCAACCTTTTTTCAAAATGATTAATCGAAAATTTCAATATATTTTGAAAATTCGGCTTTTCTTTGCAATTCTACTTTTTAAAGATTTTGTCTTTTGAAAACATAGCTTAAAATATTCTTTATTTAAAAATTTGGACCTCTGTTGGAAATGTTGACTTTTAAAATCTCCGATTTCTTCATTTTCTGACCTAACAATTTCGACTTTTTTCAAAATTTCGCATTTTTTGAAAACCCCAACTAACCAAATTAGAACTAACCAAAACTAACCTAAAGGAACCAAATTACAACTTAAAAGATTTCCCTTTTTTTCGAACATCGTCGACATTTTTTGAAAACTTCGACATTTTTTAAAATTTCAAGTATTTTTTGAAAATTTAGATTTCTTTCCAAAATGTCAAAATTTTCAATTCTCGAAAATTTGGGCATTTTTCAAAATTTGAGCACTTTTCAAAATTTGGACTTTTTTCCAAAATTTGGGATTTTTGAAAATGTCGACTCTTCAAAATTTTGCATTTTTTGACAATTTTGAACTTGTAGCATTTTCATCAATTGATTTCATTAACAATTTTGACTCATTTATTCTCGAAAAATTGGGGATTTTTTAAAATTTGAGCGATTTTCAAAATTTGGACTAACCTAAAGGAGCCAAATTACGACTTAAAATATTTCCCTTTTTTTCGAACATCGTCGACATTTTTTGTTGAAAATTTAAATTTCTTCCCAAAATGTCAAAATTTTCAATTCTCGAAAATTTGACCATTTTTCAAAATTTGGACTAACCTAAAGGAGCCAAATTACGACTTAAAATATTTCCCTTTTTTTCGAACATCGTCGACATTTTTTGTTGTTGAAAATTTAGGTTTCTTTCTAAAATGTCAAAATTTTCAATTCTCGAAAATTTGGGCATTTTTTAAAATTTGAGCATTTTTCAAAATTTGGACTAACCTAAAGGAGCCAAATTACGACTTAAAAGCTTTCCCTTTTTTCGAACATCCTCGACATTTTTTGTTGTTGAAAATTTAAATTTGTTCCCAAAATGTCAAAGTTTTCAATTCTCGAAAGTTTGGGCATTTTTCAAAATTTGAGCATTTTTTAAAATTTGGACTAACCTAAACTAATCGAAAATTACAACTTAAAAAATTTCCCTTTTTTTCGAACATCGTCGACATTTTTTGTTGTTGAAAATTTAATTTCTTTCCAAAATGTCAAAAATTTTCAATTCTCGAAAATTTGAGCGATTTTCAAAATTTGGACTAACCTAAAGGAGCCAAATTACAACTTAAAAAATTTCCCTTTTTTTCGAACATCGTCGACATTTTTTGTTGTTGAAAATTTAGATTTCTTTCCAAAATGTCAAAATTTTCAATTCTCGAAATTTTGGGCATTTTTCAAAATTTGGGCACTTTTCAAAATTTGAGCATTTTCAAAATTTGAGCATTTTTCAAAATTTGGGCTTTTTTCCAAAATTTGGGATTTTTGAAAATGTCGACTCTTCAAAATTTTGCATTTTTTGGCAAATTTTGAACTTCTGGCATTTTCATCAATTGATTTCATAAACAATTTTGACTCATTAATTCTCGAAAATTTGGGTATTTTTCAAAGTTTGGGCACTTTTCAAAATTTGAGCATTTTTCAAAATTTGGGCACTTTTCAAAATTTGGGCACTTTTCAAAATTTGGGCATTTTTCAAAATTTGGGCACTTTTTAAAATTTGAGCATTTTCAAAATTTGGGCACTTTTCAAAATTTGAGCATTTTCAAAATTTGAGCATTTTTCAAAATTTGGACTTTTTTCCAAAATTTGGGATTTTTGAAAATGTCGACTCTTCAAAATTTTGCATTTTTTGGCAAATTTTGAACTTCTGGCATTTTCATCAATTGATTTCATTAACAATTTTGACTCATTAATTCTCGAAAAATTGGGCAATGCTTCAATTTTCAAAAATGTTCAAATTTTGAAAAGTGCCCCAAATTCTGAACATTTTTCAAAATTTCAGCATTTTTTAAAATTTGGACTTTTTTCCAAAATTTGGGTTTTTTTTTAATTTGCACTTCTTTGGAGAATTTGACTATTAGAACATTTAGATTTTTTTAATTTGGGAGTTTTGTTTGAAATTGCGATTTTTTTGAAAAGTTTTACTTTTTTTCTCGAAATTTTCATTTTTTGATAAAATCAACTTTTTTCAAAATACAAATTTTTACACAACTTCGAATTTAGTTTTTGAAAATTGCAACTTTCTGTAAACTTACCTTTTTTGAAAATTTCGAATTATTTTGAAAATTTGTAGGTTTTTGAAAATTCCTTCACCCCGAGAAAACATCGATATTTGATGTTTTCTCAAAATTTTGAAGTTTCCTTTTGGATGATTCGACCTTTTTTGAATTATGTAAACTTCTTCTGAAAATTACGCGTAATTGTCGGTAAATTATTCATTAATTTGTGGATGTGGATTTAAGTTCGATATTAAAAAAGAAAATGTCGAACTTCACTGCGATTTTTGAGACAGTTCTTGTTTATACTCGAATACTTGTATTAGGTAAACTATCACAATGAGGTTCTTATTATTCTAAATAATGGGGAAAGCGAACCTTCTACTTTGACATGCCATCGCCGTTTACCGTCCACCTATCATCCCGTCGGAGAAGATAGCTGTGCCAAAAAATAGATCACTGCAAACTGCTCGGAATGTCTCATTAACAGATGAACATTTAAAAATGTTCTCCAGTGACCCGCTATTTTAATTTCTATGGTAGATGTAGCGTTAAATATAAACGAAATAAAAAGTTCGGTTTATACTTGATCCACCCTCGTAATTCGTTAATTTTATTACACCAAACGAAACTGGGGAAATTGAAATATGACACTGGAATGATTAATACCTTTAAACAAGGGTTGTTGGCCAACGTGTGGTAAGTCCAAAAAAGCCTTGTAGTTATGTAGTAGGCTATCACAACATCTACGCTGTAATGCCCATGAGATACTTCAACTAATATCACTCCAATTACACCCAACAACCAATACAACCAATGTAAAGGATATAACTTCTTAGGCGTATCTGTAAACGAGAAACATTTGGATGGAAAAATTAACCTAAATCTAATTGAGGTTTCTTGTCCACTTATTATTACTTAAAAATTATGCAATTGTATAAAAAAATTCAAGACAAATCGTCGCTAGGAGTTTCAAAATTTAAAATACTTAGTTGGTATCGTTTTATTTGACTATTTCCCGCTTTGCGGATTCTTCCAACAATTCATATCCTTAGTTACCCCTTTTTTCGTTAAAAAATTTAATTCTTTAACAGCAACAGGATAGCTAATAAGTGAAAGCATTGGAAGATCAGGCGACGAAAAAGCCAAACGTTACATCGATCTTGAGCAAAAACTGACACAAAAAGTACTCACATTCGGCAATAAACAGGTAACTAAGGACAAGGATAACCGTGTGTCCGCTGTAAATGTAGTCCCCGCAGTACACATGCTTCCCATTGACCGAAAGCCCAAAACCGGACATCAGCGTCACTATCCTTTTAAATATAATAAGAGGCGTCGTGTGATTAACTTTAGGAGAACAAATATACGTCCTACTCGATATTGGCAACACTGTTATGTACATAGTAATGGCTCGGTATATGTACAACAAGGACATTATCAGGAACATCCTCCGAAAAACAATAAATCTGAAAGCAGAACCCAACTGACGCGTTTCGACCTTTTACAAACACCTGAAACGTTACCTATACTTTTGAAAGACCATGGCGATAATACAAGAATTTACACAAACTATAATTATATATTCGGATACGTCTAAAGCCCAGTCGAGAGCAGGTACATTGTCAAGGAACACATCAGGAAGAGGCCCCACTTTATCCCGATCCGGAACCCGTTCGTGGACCAAAGAGAGTGAGACTAGGGTGGATAAGAAACCGACGAACATCGCGAGAGCAGCTAAAAATCAACCCCGTACATAAACCACCCCAAGTCTCAACAAACCGCGACTTACCCAGTAGGGTTTTACACCGTTCCTGCGGGAATCTGGGCTCCTCGCGCACCGGCGGCGGCATATTAATCTTGATGACGCCGTTACCTTCGACGGTCTTCTCGACGACATCGTCTTCGTCTTCGTCAACGAAGTATTCAGTACCGGACGAATTGTGGGTGTTGTGGGTCCAATGGTCGCTTTTCGGGTTCGGCAACAGCGGCTGTCTTTGATACAAATCACCTGAAACGAAGAAGGACCTCAGCTCAAACGACATTTGCGTTTGGGGAAGAACGCCAGAGAAACTCAACGGCATAATGGAACTAACCTAAACAACAAATCGAAGGTGTCATTTTGAAAATTTCAAAATCGCCAACCATAGAGAGATTTGGCAGGAAGGGGGGAATGGGGACGGCAGGAGGGGGGAAATGGGGGACGGCCGCACACGCACAGAATTTATATTAGGTTTCCAAATTAGGAATTCGGATTCAGGCCGCACACGCACGATTTTTTTTTGAAAAATCAGACATTTTTAAAAAAATTTCAACTCTTACTTTTTTGAAAATTGCGATTTTTTTTTATTAAATTGCAATTTTTTCAGAAAGTTTCCCACTTTTTCTCAAATTTTTGAATTTTTTTCTAATATTTCGACTTTTCTTATTTACGGCTTTCCCGAAAATTTCGACTTTGAAAATGTCGACGTGTTCCAAAAGTAAAAATTGCAAAAATAAGATTTTACCCCCAAATACTTAATATCAATACTCGAAAATCCTAATTAATATCGAAATCCTTCCCAAATTTTTCTCAAAATTTCCAATTTTATGTCGCAATTTCGAGATCAAATTAAGGGAATTTCTAAAAAATAAACTGTAAATTGATGTAAGTTTTGTGCTTCGTAAGTTTAAGAATGTTTATACATTTTCTTCAACACGTGACAATAATATTAAAAAGAACAATTTTCGAATTAAAAATACTGCATATCCGGATGCATATGTAATAAGAGAACTTCCTGTGTGTTAATTAATGACTATAAAATGTCAGCTGATGACAAAAAGGATTGCTTAATCAATTTTCTGATAATTCTTTTATCAGTGCAGTGTGACCCCTGCATATTTGGAAACGCAGATACAGAACATTTCATTATCAACATCGAAGTACTTAGATATTTAATGTTAATACGATTTAAAAACAGAAAAATCAAACAGAAGCAACCGGGAATAATTCTAGAGGACCAAATCGATCAAAGTCTTTCATTCTTCTTAATGTATCTTGTCTCAATGAAAATGGAGTCCAAAATCCAAAACAACAGTGGATGACGAACTCCGCACCAACAACAATTTTGAAAATTCAGAATTTCTAAAGCTTTGGAAGGGATCGATGTAGAAGATTTGGAGGAAGAAATGGATGCAACTCCGAACCAACAAGAAACTTTGAGGATCTAGAATTTCTTGCGTTTTGGAAGAAGAGATCGATGAAAGAGATTTGGAGGAAGAAGTGGATGACGAGCAAAATCGCCACTCCGCACCAACAAGAACTTTCAAAATTTAGGTTTCTAGAACTTTGTAAGGGACCAACGGAATAAATTTGGAGAAAGAAGTGGATGCCACTTCATATGAAGTGGATGCCGCTTCGTATCAACAAGAGACTTTGATGATCTAGAGCTTTGGGAAGGGACCGATGCTAGAAATTTGGAGGAAGAAGTGAATGACGAGCAAAGCTGCAACTCCGCACCCACAACTACTTTGAAAATTTAACGTTTCTAGAGCTTTGGAAGGGTTTGATGGAAAAGATTCAGAGGAAGAAGTGGATGAGAAACCAAACTGCAACTACGCACCAACAAGAACTTTAAAAATCTAGAGTTCCTAAATCTTCTGAAGAGATCGATGGAAGAGATTTGGAGGAAGACAGGATGCAACTCCGCGCCAACGAGATACTTTTTGATGATTTAAAGTTTCTTGCACTTTAGAAGAAGAGATCGATGTAAGAGTTTGGAGAAAGAAGTCGATGACGAACGAAGCTGAACTGCGCACCAACAAAAACTCTTAAAATTTAGAGTTTCTAGATCTTCGGAAGGGATCGATGGAGGAGATTTGGAGGAAGAAGTGGTTGATGAGTAAAATCGCCACTCTGCACCAACAAGAACTTTCAAAATTTAGGATTTCTAGAGCTTTGTAAGGGACCTACGGAAGAAATTTGGAGAAAGAAGTGGATGCCACTTCGTATGAAGTGGATACCGCTTCGTATCAACAAGAGACTTTGATGATCTAGAGCTTTGGGAAGGGACCGATGCAAGAAATTTGGAGGAAGAAGTGAATGACGAGCAAAGCTGCAACTCCGCACCCACAACTACTTTGAAAATCTAACGTTTCTAGAGCTTTGGAAGGGTTTGATGGAAAAGATTCAGAGGAAGAAGTGGATGAGAAACCAAACTGCAACTACGCACCAACAAGAACTTTAAAAATCTAGAGTTCCTAAATCTTCTGAAGAGATCAATGGAAGAGATTTGGAGGAAGGCAGGGCAAACTTCGCGCCAACGAGATACTTTTTAATGATTTAAAGTTTCTTGCACTTTAGAAGAAGAGATCGATGTAAGAGTTTGGAGAAAAAAGTCGATGACGAGCGAAGCTGCAACTCCGCACCAACAAAAACTTTTAAAATTTAGAGTATCTAGATCTTCGGAAGGGATCGATGGAGGAAATTTGGAGGAAGAAGTGGTTGACGAGTAAAATTGCCACTCTGCACCTACAAGAACTTTCAAAATTTACGATTTCTAGAGCTTTGTAAAGGACCTACGGAAGAAATTTGGAAAAAGAAGTGGATGCCACTTCGTATGAAGTGGATGCCACTTTGTATCAACAAGAGACTTTGATGATCTAGAGCTTTGGAAAGGCATCGATGCAAGAAATTTGGAGGAAGAAGTGAATGACGAGCAAAGCTGCAACTCCGCACCCACAACTACTTTGAAAATCCAACGTTTCTAGAGCTTGGAAGGGTTTGATCGAAAATATTCAGAGGAAGAAGTGGATGAGAAACCAAACTGCAACTACGCACCAACAAGAACTTTAAAAATCTAGAGTTCCTAAATCTTCTGAAGAGATCGATGGAAGAGATTTGGAGGAAGATAGGATGCAACTCCTCGCCAACGAGATACTTTTTGATGATTTAAAGTTTCTTGCACTTTAGAAGAAGAGATCGATGTAGGAGTTTGAAGAAAAAAGTCGATGACGAGCGAAGCTGCAACTACGCACCAACAAAAACTTTTAAAATTTAGAGTTTCTAGATCTTCGGAAGGGATCGATGGAGATTTGGAGGAAGAAGTGGTTGATGAGTAAAATCGCCACTCTGCACCAACAAGAACTTGCAAAATTTACGATTTCTAGAGCTTTGTAAAGGACCTACGGAAGAAATTTGGAGAAAGAAGTGGATGCCACTTCGTATGAAGTGGATGCCACTTCGTATGAAGTGGATGCCGCTTCGTATCAACAAGAGACTTTAATGATCTAGAGCTTTGGAAAGGCATCGATGCAAGAAATTTGGAGGAAGAAGGGGATGACGAACAAAGCTGCAACTCCGCACCCACAACTACTTTGAAAATCTAAGGTTTCTAGAGTTTTGGAAGAGTTTGATGGAAAAAATTCAAAGGAAGAAGTGGATGAGAAACCAAACTGCAACTACGCACCAACAAGAACTTTAAAAATCTAGAGTTCCTAAATCTTCTGAAGAGATCAATGGAAGAGATTTGGAGGACGACAGGATGCAACTCCGCGCCAACGAGATACTTTTTGATGATTTAAAGTTTCTTGCACTTTAGAAGAAGAGATCGATGTAAGAGTTTGGAGAAAGAAGTCGATGACGAGCGAAGCTGCAACTCCGCACCAACAAAAACTTTTAAAATTTAGAGTTTCTAGATCTTCGGAAGGGATCGATGGAGGAGATTTGGAGGAAGAAGTGGTTGATGAGTAAAATCGCCACTCTGCACCAACAAGAAATTTCAAAATTTAGGATTTCTAGAGCTTTGTAAAGGACCTACGGAAGAAATTTGGAAAAAGAAGTGGATGCCACTTCGTATGAAGTGGATGCCACTTCGTATCAACAAGAGACTTTGATGATCTAGAGCTTTGGAAAGGCATCGATGCAAGAAATTTGGAGGAAGAAGTGAATGACGAGCAAAGCTGCAACTCCGCACCCACAACTACTTTGAAAATCTAACGTTTCTAGAGCTTTGGAAGGGTTGGATGGAAAAGATTCAGATGAAGAAGTGGATGAGAAACCAAACTGCAACTATGCACCAACAAGAACTTTAAAAATCTAGAGTTCCTAAATCTTCTGAAAAGATCGATGGGAGAGATTTGGAGGAAGACAGGATGCAACTCCGCGCCAACGAGATACTTTTTGATGATTTAAAGTTTCTTGCACTTTAGAAGAAGAGATCGATGTAGGAGTTTGGAGAAAAAAGTCGATGACTAGCGAAGCTGCAACTCCGCACCAACAAAAACTTTTAAAATTTAGGGTTTCCAGATCTTCGGAAGGGATCGATGGTAGAGATTTGGAGGAAGAAGTGGATTACGAGTGCAATTGTCACCCTGCACGAACAAGAACTTTCAAAATTTGGGATTTCTAAAGCTTTGGAAGGGATCTATGGAAGAAATTTGGAGCAAGAAGTAGTTGCAACCCTGTTTCAACAAGAGACTTTGATAATCTAGAGTTTCTACCGCTTTGGACCAAGGGATCAATGCAACAGATTTGGAGGAAGAAGTGCATGACGAGTAAAGGTGCAATTCCGCACCACCAAGTACTTAATCTGACGTTCTCTAGAGCTTTGGAAGGGATTAATGGGAGAGATTTGGAGGAAGAAGTGGATGACGAACAAAACTGCAATTACGCATCAACAAAGAACTCTAAAAATCTACAGTTTCTAGAGCTCCCATAAGGATCGATGGAAGAGATTTGGGGAAAAAGAGGATGTAACTCTGTGCTAACAGGATACTTTGATGATGTAGAGTTTCCAGCGCTCTGGAAGAAAGGATCCATGTAAGAGATTTGAATGAAGAAGTGAATGACGAACGAAAACGCAATTCCGGACCAACAAGAACTTTCAAAATCTATGGTTTCTTGAGCTTTGGAAGAGATCGATGGAGGAGATTTAAAGAAAGAAGTGGATGATGAACTAAATTGAACCTCCGTACCAACAAAACTTTGGTAGTCTAGAGAAAACTGTGGGAGAAATCGATCAAAGAGCTTTGGAGGAAGAATTGGATACAACTTCATACCAATAAGAATTTTTGATGATCCAGAGTGTCTAGCCCTTTGGAAGAAGAGATCGATATAAGAGATGTGGAGGAAGAAGTGAATAACGAACGGAACTCCAACTTCGCATCAACAAGAACCTTGAAAATCCAGAGTTTCTAGATCTTCGAAAGTGATCGATCTAAGAGATTTGGAGAAAGAAGTGGACGACGAGTCACTCTCTACCAAAAACTTTCCAAATCTAGGATATCTACAGCTTTAAAAGGGATCTGTGGAAGAGATTTTGAGGAAGAAGTGGATGCAACTCCATACCAGAGACTTTCATGATCCAGAGTTTCTAGCGCTTTGGAAGAAGGGATCAATGCAAGAGATTTGGAGGAAGAAGTGGATGATGAGCAAAGCTGCAACTCCGCACCAACTAGTACTTTAACAATCTAACGTTTACAGAGCTTTGGAAGGGATTAATGGAAGAGATTTGGAGGAAGAAGTGGATGACGAACAAAACTGCAATTACGCATCAACAAAGAACTCTAAAAATCTACAAATTCTAGAGCTCCCATAAGGATCGATGGAAGAGATTTGGGGGAAAAGAAGATGTAACTCTATGCTAACAGGATACTTTGATGATGTAGAATTTCCAGCGCTTTGGAAGAAATGATCCATGTAAGAGATTTGAAAGAAGAAGTGAACGACGAACGAAAACGCAATTCCGGAGCAACAAGAACTTTCAAAATCTAAGGTTTCTAGAGCTTTGGAAGAGATCGATGGAGAAGATTTGAAGGAAGAAGTGGATGATAAACTAAATTGAAAATCCGTACCAACAAAAACTTTGCCAGTCTACCATAGATAAAGCTTTGACAGAAATCGATCAAAGAGCTTTGGAGAAAGAATTGGATACAACTCCATACCAACAAGAATCTTTAATGATCCAGAGTGTCTAGCGTTTTGGAAGAAGAGATCGATATAAGAAATGTGGAGGAAAAAGAGGATAACGAATTGAACTCCTCCAACTTCGCTTCAACAAGAACTTTGAATCTAGAGTTTCTAGATCTTCACAAGGGATCGATCTAAGAGATTTGGAGAAAGAAGTGGACGAAGAGTCATTCTCTACCAAAAACTTTCCAAATCTAGGATATCTACAGCTTTAAAAGGGATCTATGGAAGAGATTTTGAGGAAGAAGTGGATGCAACTCCGTACCAGAGACTTTCATGATCCAGAGTTTCTAGCGCTTTGAAAGAAGGGGTCAATGCAAGAGATTTGGAGGAAGAAGCGGATGATGAGCAAAGCTGCAACTCCGCACCAACTAGTACTTTCGACAATATAACATTTATAGAGCCTTGGAAGGGATTGATGGAAGAGATTTGAAGGAAGAAGCAGATGACGAACGAAACTGCAATTGCGCACCAACAAGAACTTTAAAAATCTAGAGTTTTTAGAGCTTCTAAAGGGAATCGACCTAAGAGATTTAGAAGAAGTGAATGCAACTCCCTACCCACAGGAAAATTTAATGATCTAGAGTTTCTAGTGTTTTGGAAGAGATCGATGTAAGAGATGTGGAGGAAGAAGCGAATAAGGAATGAAGCTGTAACTTCGCACCAACAAGAACCTTTGAAAATCTAACGTTTCTAGATCTTCGGAAGCGATCGATGGAGGAAGAAGTGGATTAGGAGTGAAACTTGCCACTCTGCACCAACAAGAACTTTCAATGTTTATGATTTCTAAAGTTTTGGAAGAGATCTATGGAAGAGATTTGAAGGAAGAAGTGGATGCAACTCCGTACCAACGAGAGACTTTTATGATCTAGAGTTTCTAGCGCTTTGCAAGAAGATTTGGAGGAAGAAGTGGATGATGAGCAAAGCTGCAACTCCGCGCCAACAAGTACTTTGAAAATCTGACGTTTCTTGAGCTTTCGAAGGGATTCACGGAAGAAATTTTAAGGAAGACGTGGATGCCAACGAAACTGTAATTAGGCATCAACAAGAGCTTTAAAAATCTAGAGTTTCTAGAACTTCTGAAGGGATCGATCTAAGAAATTTAGAGGAAGAAGTGGATGCAACTCTGTACCAACAAGAAACTTTGATGATCTAGAGTTCCTAGAGCTTTGGAAGAAGAGATGAATGTAAGAGATGCGGAGGAAGCGCTGGATAACGAGCGATCTAACGTTTCAAAAGCTAGAGTTCCTAGAGCTTTGGAAGAAGAGATGAATGTAAGAGATGCGGAGGAAGCGCTGGATAACGAGCGATCTAACGTTTCAAAAGCTTTGGAAGGGATTGGTGGAAGAGATTTAGAGGAAGAAATGGATGACGAACGAAACTGAAATTACGCAAAAACAAAAATTTTAAAAATCTAGATTTATAGGGCTTCTGACGCGACTGATAGAAGAGATTTGGATCAAGAAGTGGATGACAAACGAAGCTGCAACTCCGCACCAACAAGAACTTTGAGAATCTGGAGTTTCTAGACCCTTGGAAGGGATCGATTTAAGAGATTTGGAGGAAGAAGTGAATGCAACTCCGTACCAACAAGAGGCTTTGATGATCTAGAGTTCTTAGCGCTTTGGAAGAAGAGCTGGATATTTTGGAGGAAGAAGTGGACGCAACTTCGCACCAACAAGAAACTTTGATCATCCAAAATTTTCAACCGTTTGAAACAAGAGATCGATGTAAGAGAATTAGAGGAAGAAGTGGATGTTGGAAGAAGAGCTGGATGTTTTGGAGGAAGAAGTGGATGCAACTCCGTACCAACAAGAAACTTTGATCTTTCAAAATTTCCAACCGTTTGGGAGAAGAGCTTGATCTAAGAGAATTAGAGGAAGAAGTGGATGACGAATGAAACAGCGATTCCGCACCACAACAAGATCATAATATCTAAAATTTTGGAAGGAAAGATCGACATTACAAGAAATTGCAGCTCTTTGAGAAAAAAAAATGTATCGCACGATCCAGAAGAAGAGATAACGAATGAATTTGTATTTCCTCGGCAGCAACAAAAATGTAACTTTAATACCCTAGAGCTTTGAAGGAAAGTCTATAGCTTTGGAGGAAGAAATAAGCAACTGTCAACTCCTCGAGCTGCACTTTCCAAATCGAATTGATGTTCAAAATACACTAGCTACAGCCACACGCGGGTACTTACCTTGTGTCATATTTCCGTTGGAGGCTTTCGAAGTTTCCGCGTCGTCTAGAGGAGGTAGAGAGAGAACTGAGCGAGGGCTTAATAAGGCATGTTTCGAGTTGTGCTGCTGCAGCTGAGGTACAGCGTCTACTGTTGGGTGGATACTTCCATAATCCACGAATTTTGGCTCCAATACCATTCTGCAACAAAAAGCATCAATGTCAACAAAGAGATCGCGATCTAGAAAAATAATTGCACTCCATGACCAATCAGATGATTGATACGGTCAGTGATTTGTGCGACCTTTCAATAGCGGAAAAATAAAGAACCGTTAAGTAATAATTAAACATATTTCCAATGCGGGGTTATCAACTGGTCACTTTTTCAGTTAAATAATAGATCTGATAAATTAATTCGAAGTGCGTTTATTAGATCAAGGTTTCCAAAATTTTCCCGTTGTGAATCACTTGCAAAACCATGGACATTTCGTTCATTTCAAAGTAGAAGAAATAGGAATAAAAAAAATTAGAAATCGCGAGTTTTACAAAATTTCAACTCTCAAAAAATTCAGTTACCTTAAATCGTTCAAATTTACCTAAAATTTGAATTCGGAATTTCGACAAGGGGCCTGAAACTTTAGTCAAAGTTCAACTTTTGCGATTATAGATTAGGTTTCGATGTATACACGTAAACGAGGTGGTTTTTGGTTGAAGGTTTCAGCCAAACTGAATCTAGTTTTCTCATTATTTTGCCATCAACAGGTAGCTTCTGCCAGTAATTAGTACATTCTCGGAATTGCAAGATAGAAAGGGGACATATACCGTTATCATTCTTAACAATTGAGAGAAAATTCTGGATTTTTACAACCCTCAGGTCAACGTCCTTCATGTACCACTTTCGCCCTAATGAGTTGTGAGAATTGCTGACTGGTAACAGGTCAAAGAGACAAAGGCTTTAAAGCTTATTATAGGATGAAGGCAGTAGTGTCGCGGGATAAAAGCATATATTTAGCGGGTAATGCAACCCACAAGTTTGTCAATAGAATGGGGGAGGATAGATGGGCCAAGTGGGCAAAAGAAGAAAAACCTACATCAAAGACTTCCTGGCAGACCACCTAAGAGATGGCATGAAAGCTGGACATCCGCATCACAAAAGGCTTTACAACAGAAAACACAAGACTGTCTTAACAAAAGAGGAAGAACGAGAAGAAGAAGAAGAAGAAGAAGAAGAAGAAGAAGAAGAAGAAGAAGAAGAAGAAGAAGAGGAAGAAGATGAGGAAAGAGAAGAGGAAGAAGATTAATAAGAAGGGGAAGAAGAGGAAGATGAAAAAGAAGAGAAGGAAGAAGAAGAAAAGGAAAAAGAAGGAGAAAGAATAAGAGGGGGAAGATGAAAAAGAAGGGAAAGAAAAGAATGAAGAGGAACAAGAAGAGGAAGAAGTAGAGAAAGGAAAAGAGAAGGAAGAAGAAAAAGAAGAAGAGGAAGAAGACGAGGAGGAAGAATAGGAAAAAGAAGGGGAAGAAGGAGAAAAAAGAAAGGAAAAGGAAGAAAAAGAAGAGGAAAAAGAAGAGGAAAAAGAATAGCAAGAATAAGAAGAGGAAGACGGGAAAGAAGAAGAGGAAGAAGAGAAAGGGGAGGAAAAAGAAGAGAAAGGAGAGGAAAAGGAAGAAAAAAAAGAAGAGGAGGAGGAAGAGGAGGAGAAGGAGGACGAAGCAGAAGATGAAACAGAACAAAAAGAATAGCAATAATAAGAGGAAGAAGAAGAGGAAGAAAAATAGAAAGAAGAGGAAGAAGGCGAAGAAGAAGAGGAAGAAGTTTGGAAAACTTACCCAGAAATTACATCCTAAACGATTTTAGGCATAAAATGAAAAACCCAGAATTTGGTCGACTCGTTGATCTAGAAACTTCAGTCTTTTTTCAGAAATTTTAGGCTTTTATTCAAATTCCAAAATTAAACCTGCAATCCTCAGTTTTCTTTCAAAAATGTCGACCTTAAACCAAAAATCGAAATTTTCTGAGCATGTTGAGATTTTTCTTTCGAAATTTCGAATTAGATTTCTTCGATTGTCAACATTTCGAACCTAAATCGACCCTTTGTGTTCGACATTTTCTGCCACAAGTTTCCATAAATTTAGTATGCCATCAATTTACAGATTGAGAAATATCAATTTCGGATTCGACTTCCTTGTCAAGGATTGAAGATGTTCAAATAAGAAATAAAAATTTTAAAACAATAATCATAGAACGAGTCTATGACCTTTATGACTTACATTGCACGTAATGTGGTTGTATTGATAGCTATTCAATATTCATAAGTAAAGTTTCATTCTAATGAAGTAGACAACAACAAAGGAAGAAGAAAAAGAAGAGGAGAACGAAGAAGAAGAAGAGGAAGAATGAGAAGAGGAAGAAGGGAAAGAAAAGGAAGAAGAGAAAGGAGAAGAAAAAGAAGAGGAAGAAGAAAAGAAATGAGAGGAAAAGGAAGAATAAAAAGAAGAAGATGAAGAAAAAGAGGAGGAGAAGGAGGAGGAAGAAAAAGAGGAAGAAGACGATGAAAAAGAAAAAGAACAGCAATAATAAGAGGAAAAAGAAGAGGAAGAAGGGAAAGAAGAATAGGAAGAAGAAGGGGAAGAAAAAGAAGAGGAAGAAGATGAATAAGAAGAGGAGGAAGAAGATGAAAAAGAAGAGAAAGAAAAAGAGGAAGAAGAGGAAGAAGAAGACCAAAAGGAAGAAGAAGAGAAAAAAGGAGACGAAAAGGAGAAAGAAGAGGAGGAAGATGAAAAAGAAGTTAAAGAAAAGGATGAAGAGGAAAAAAAGAGGAAGACGTAGAAGAAGAGAAAGGAAAAGAAAAGGAAGAAGAAAAAGAAGAGGGAGAATAAGAGGAGGAAGAAGAAGGGGAGGAGGAATAAGGGGAGGAGGAAGAAGATGAAAATGAAGAGAAAGAAAAGGAAAAAGAAGGGGAAGAAGAGAAAGGAGAGGAAAAAGAAGAAGAAAAAGAGAAGGAAGAAGAAGAGGAGGAGCAGGAAGAAGAAGAGGAGGAGAAGGAAGAAGAAGAAGAGGAAGACGGGAAAAAAGAAGAGGTAGAAGGAGAGAAAGGAGAGGAAAAAGAAGAGGAAGAAGAAGAGAAAGGAGAGTAAAAGAAAGAAGAGAAAGGAGAGTAAAAGAAAGAAAAAAAAGAAGAAGAGGAAAAGAAGAAGGAAGGACAAGAGGAGGAAGAGGATGAAAAAGAAAAAGAACAGCAACAATAAGAGGAAAAAGAAAAGGAAGAATAAAAAGAGGAAGAAGGGAAAGAAGAATAGGAAGAAGAGGAAGAAGGGGAAGAAAAAGAAAAAGAAGAAGATGAATAAGAAGAGGAGGAAGAAGATGAAAAAGAGAAAGAAAAAGACGAAGAAGGAGAGGAAAAAGAAGAGGAAGAAGAAGACCAAAAGGAAGAAGAAGAGGAGGAAGATGAAAAAGAAGGGAAAGAAAAGGATGAAGAGGAAGACGAAGAAGAGAAAGGAAAAGAAAAAGAAGAAGAAAAAGAAGAGGAAGAAGAAGGGGAGGAGGAAGAAGATGAAAATGAAGAGGAAGAAAAGGAAAAAGAAGGGGAAAAAGAGAAAGGAGATCAAAAAGAAGAAGAAAAAGAAGAGGAGGAAGAAGAAGAGAAAGAGAAGGAAGAAAAAGAAGAAGGCGAAGAATAAGAAGAGAAAGAAGAGGAAGCAGAAGAAAAAGAAGAGGAAAGCGGGAAAGAAGAAGAGGAAGGAGGAGAGAAAGGAGAGGAAAAGAAAGAAGAAAAAGAGGAGGAAGAAGAAGAGGAAAAGAAGAAGGAAGGACAAGAGTAGGAAGAAGATGAAAAAGAAGAAAAAGAACAGCAATAATAAGAGGAAAAAGAAGAGGAAGAATAAGAAGATGAAGAAGGAAAAGAATAATAGGAAGAAGAGGAAGAAGGGGAAGAAAAAGAAAAAGAAGAAGAAGATGAATAAGAAGAGGAGGAAGAAGAAGATGAAAAAGAAGAGAAAGAAAAAGAGGAAGAAGAAGAGGAAAAAGAAGAGGAAAAAGAAGGAGAAGAGGAGAAAGAAGAAGAGGAGGAAGATGAAAAAGGGAAAGAAAAGGATGAAGGGGAAGACAAAGAAGAGAAAGGAAAAAAAAAGGAAGAAGAAAAATAAGAGGAAGAAGAAGAGGAAGAAGAGAAAGAAGAAGGGGAGGAGGAAGAAGGGGAGGAGGAAGAAGAAGATGAAAATGAAGAGGAAGAAAAGGAAAAAGAAGGGGAAGAAGAGAAAGGAGAGGAAAAATAAGAAGAAAAAGAAGAGGAGGAAGAAGAAGAGGAGGAAGAAGAAGAGGAGGAGAAGGAAGAAGAAGAGGAAGAATAAGAAGAAAAAGAAGAGGAAGAATAAGAAAAAAAAGAAGAGGAAGGAGAAGAAAAAGAAGAGGAAGACGGGAAAGAAGAAGAGGTAGAAGGAGAGAAAGGAGAGGAAAAAGAAAAGAAAGGAGAGGAAAAGAAAGAAGAAAAAGAAGAGGAGGAGAAGAAGAAAGGAGAAGAGGAGGAAGAAGAAGAAGTATAAGAAGAAAATGAAGAGGAAGAAGGGAAAGAAGAGGAAGAAGAAGAGGAAAAAGAAGAGGAAAAGAAGAAGAGGAAAAAGTTTGGAAAACTTACCCAGAAATTACATCCTAAACCACTTTAGGCATAAATTAAAAAACCCAGAATTTGGTCGAAACATTCATTGGCAACTAATCTTGAATTTTGATTTTTTTCCTCGACATATTTCGACTCCTTGATCTAGACTCTTCAGTCTTTTTTCAGAAATTTTGGCTTTTATTCAAATGTCAAGATTAAACCTACAATCTTCAGTTATCTTTCAAAAATGTCGACCTTAAACCAAAAATCGAAATTTTCTGAGCATGTTGAGATATTTCTTTTTAAACCTCGAATTAGATTTCTTCGACTGTCAACATTTCGAACCTAAATCGACCTTTGTCAGTTAGAGCTACAAGTTTCTATATATTTTTGTGTCATCAGTTTGCAGATTGTTTTCGAAAATATCGATTTCAGTTTCGACTTCCTTGTCAAGGATTGAAGACGTTCAAATATGAAATAAAATTTTTAAAAAAAAATCTTAGGATGAGTCTAACGACCTTTACGACTTTAGTTACATCGTACGTAATGTGGTTGTATTGATAACTATTCAATATTCATAAGTAAAGTTTCATTCTAATGAAGTAAACAACAACAAAGGAAGAAGAAAAAGAAGAGGAGGACGAAGAAGAAGAGGAAGAAGAAAAAGAAGAAGAGGAAGAAGAAGAGGAAGAATAAGAAGAGGAAGAATAAGAAGAGAAAGAAGAGGAAGAAGAGAAAGGAGAGGAAAAAGAAGAAGAAAAAGAAGAGGAGGAAGAAGAGGAGAAGGAAGAAGAAAAAGAAGAGGAGGAAGAAGAGGAGAAGGAAGAAGAAAAAGAAGAGAAAGGAGAAGAAAAAGAAGAGGAAGACAGGAAAGAAGAAGAGGAAGAAGGAGAGGAAGGAGAGGAAAAAGAAGAGGAAGAAGAAGAGAAAGGAGAGGAAAAAACAGAAGAAAAAGAAAAGGAGGAAAAAGAAGAGGAGGAGAAGGAGAAGAAGAAAAAATTATCTTAGAACGAGTCTAATGACCTTTATGACTCTAGTTACATCGTACGTAATGTGGTTGTATTGATAGCTATTCAATATTCATAAGTAAAGTTCCATTCTAATGAAGTAAACAACAACGTTACACCAAAGAGGTTGGACATTAGTGACATTTATTTATGACTGATTAATTATATGAAGAGCAGAAAAATTGGGGTTAAAAAAATTAATAGTTTTAAACGAATTGTCCATTAAATGGAAAATGTTGCGAAATAATTAGACTTTTGAAGATCGACTGCAGTTTAAGAATTATTGAATAATTAAATTGAAAGATTCCCAGGATCGGTTAAAGGTCGTGATAAAATCAATATAAATAATATATTTATGTCGAATGAATATAAATAAATTACATTTCTTTGTTTCCTAAGTAAGAGGGGGCCACATTCATTTAAAATTTATTACCATGTAGATACTCTAATATAACTGACAACCGAAATAGATTTGTCTGTTAATTTTATTATTTAAAAACATTGTAACTGTCTTTGCAACTTAACAAACTATCGAAAATTAAAGAGAGTATTTTAATTTATTAAACTGACAGTTTGTTTTATTTTAATGTTTTAATTTGTTTCTGGTTTTAATCAAACACCAGATTGACGTAAGATAGCAATGGATGATGCTGTCGATTCACATTTATAAAATTGGTCGCGTTATACCTAATAAAAGTGACTTAGTCAGTTGTGCATGGCTTTAGAGTTCGTGCAGAATGATGTTTTGTTCAAATTCGTCGATACGATCGGGTGTATATTTAGCTGCCTAGTGACTCCCCAGCTAATACATCGGGTAGTAAAGTACTCTATCGAGTTAGGTGACATTGTTGGATCGTTATATATAAATCCGTCAGAGGGTTATATATATAAACCCGTCAGGCCGTTATATATAAATCCCATTGGAAGGAGTTAAATTAATTTAAACCTAAACTTATTATTTTGAAGACATTCAACCTCTTATCTTTTTCTTTTTACTTTGAGATCCATATCACTCTTATCCTAACGCACAGCTCAGTCCGACCATTGGAATTGATAGAAACAATGATGGTGGAATTGTTCGAAATAGTTTAGATTGCATTCGAGTGCAACAATTACCTTGTTGTCAGTGCATCCAATTTTCTTATCCGTCGTGGATTTCTATTATCGGAGACATGCAAATAGTACATGTTGCGCTATTTTTGTACTTTCCTGCCAAAGTATAGACCGAACAGGATAAAAATTGGTAAACAGTTAAAACTGCCATAACCTGCAATCTGTAAAATCGCATTTTTGACAACCAGTGACGTTTGGTAAATCCGACAAAGTGCACTGTTAATAAACTTGAGTCATCGCGCCTACCATTTTCATCAAATCTATCGATTTCCAAAATTTGGAAAACTTCATTGAATTGGCACCATCTCAGGTGTCAGGAGTTAAAATGAAATGGTTTAACCTCAACGTGTTCGGAAGCCAGGAGGACATCAAACGAGCGACCTCTACCCATTCCAATTAATGCTTTAAGCGGATTACTTGGGTAACATTTTATGGTTGACATTGGCGACCAGATTCGTCCCCAAATTCAAAATCTGTAGAAACTCAAGGATCGTGTACTCGTCCAAATAAAAATGTAACACCAAAAATAGCCGCCAGGAATGTCGAATTTGCTCCAATGGGGTCAACAGAAATCGCACTAATCAAACATTAGGCGCAGATGTCGAAAATAGCTCGCAATGAAAACAAAATAGTAAAACTCGGATCACCTATTGTAAACTTATTCATAAACAGAGCGTTTCTAGCGATCGATTGTAAAAATAAATTAATTTTATTACACCTGATTACCATAAAATAACAGCAGAGCGATACTTATATCGAGAAGACGAGCAGAACTTGTACGGTGGACTCGCTGGCCCAGTGCAAATGTACCTAACGAACTGTCATTTTTACTAGTGAAAATCAGCGAATATAAAATCCGGTCATGGATGTGGAACTACTGTTTGTCGGGTTTCATGGTTTAACTACTAAATCAATTTCGACAAAAATTGGTACAGATGTTTCTTACGGTTAGGAATAGATAATAGGCTACATTATATCCCGGTGAACTATTCCTGTTGCTTCCAAACTATAGTTATATTCAGAGGACATAGATTTGACAGCGTCATATAACACCATAGAGAATTCGTCTTTATACTTAAGAAGTAGAAGTAATTAGTCATCCAATTTCGCATACGAAGTCGCAAATAATGACAAATAGAACCATAATTCGACAACAGAGCGGATGTGGACGATAAAATCTGTGTACCTGTTGTTGACGACGTAATATGGATTTCTCAACAAAAACAAGCCTGCTATTAAAAACCAATTTATCAATAATGCTCCTGTCTGCGACATGTTCCGATCGCCTATTATATACCCTTAAGGTTCATGCATAATTAACGTGCATTCATTACAAATCAAACAGTTTTTCCCACAGAGTTTAAATTTTCAAATGCGTTTATTCCACGACACGAACCCAAGCGATTGAATTACCTTTTACACAGAACATCAATCGATCGTTTTTGTGACATTTACTAAAAATGCAATAATACTTCTAAAGAAATGAAAAGGTCGCCAATCAATAACAAACGCCATCCTTCCGGTTGTAATCATCACGACAGGCTTCGTTGCATAAAACGACCCCTAATATTAAAAAAAATACGCGTCATTATCATACATAACCTCCAAATGTTTGCTCTAAGAAGCTGTCAAACTTGTTTAATGTTTTCACAATTCAGCGCTTTGAAAAGGAATTTGACACTGCCACTTTCTGTACTAGAAAACGTCATCTTTCGAGTTTGAAAACGTCAAATTTTACAATTACAAACGTCTAATTTTGTGCACAATTCGGCATCAACAAATTCGAAATTTGACGTTTACAAATTCGACGATTTAAAATTCAGAACGGCGCGTTCTTCAATGTAAAATTTAACGTTGGCACAATTGTAGATCTTCAAACGGAAGTTGGCGTCTTCAAACGAAAGTTGACCTTTTCAAACGGAATTTGACGTTTCCGAATTCATAATTTAATTTAATAAATCAGTGAGCGCAACTGTGTAAGAAAAATGCTGAACGCTTCAATATTTTTATTCAATATAATAATAATATAAATGCCCGAAGTATGTTTATGATGCAATTTTATTATTACGACACATCTTAAAAACAGTTTGAGAACGGCAGGTTAAAAATACACATGACTTGATCCGGAAGTCGTCTGTACCGCCCTGCCAGACAATCTTATTCTTTATCAGCTTCTAAATTGATTTCATTTTTCCACGGGGGTACTTTATTCCGAATAGGATCAAAGGGCCTCTATCTTATCGAATTCTATGTATAAACTGTTCCGTGCATTAACACACTTTCGTCTATGATTGAAATGAAATAGATTCTGTTTCTTGTCAAATGATTGCTCAACGTTGCACTAATTGGGTGATTACCGCTCGAGCAACGACTACATTTCGTACAAACATGAAGCAAACTATTAAAAAACACCGAACATACCTAACAAATTAAAACGACTGTCAACTAAACATAGTTGACTGACCGAATACGCCGACATCCACCCAAAATCCACTGTTGCCCACAAAAATAATCTCTCTCCACCAAAATATCACGAATTACACCGTATTTCCCATCTTATAAAAATAAACAGCTGGCTACGAGTTGATTGACACACATAACCTAATTCTTCAGATCACAGCACAACGAGAATTCAACATACACTAGATTTCGCGGAACAAAGAGCGAACTTTCAATCGAACGGCCGCGATGTTATGTACCGGCTGAATCTTATTAATTAAATTGCTAAATTGGTTTCAATTGCTTATGCGCGTCAACAAAATAACACTAAACAGACGCAAACAATAAACCGAATTGTCAGGCGGGCCAGACTCGTTCTGTGTTGACTTCAGGCTCGGTCTACGATTTGCGCCGACACTGAACGCGCGCCAGAGGGGTGGAATGGAGCGTTCAGAGTTCAACTTGCGCAGCAAAGTGCCATAGAGGGATTATTTGCTATTTTATTTACGTATCGGTTTTGATGAGACGTTGCATCAATGAATTGTTTTGATCTTATTAGTTAATATGTTTGATTGCTGATTGTGTCTAGTTAAACAAATAAATAAGGCAAGCAAATAATGACGTCTGTATTGCAACCATCGTTTATCAGATTAAAAAATAGTTTTATATTTTAATAGTGGCTTCCAATTTGTCATTTAAACGATTTAGTCATTTAAAGTTTACAGTTTAACTAACCTAAATATATCGTCCATTTCAGACATATATTTAATATATGATTTCAAATAAATTATAAGAGCAGGATATGAAGTATATATTAGGTTTAAATAAGTTGCCAAAAAATCACAGAACTAAAGCTGCCTTCATGCCGAAATTAATTTGATGATTAATGTGTTGCCTATATTTCGGGGATTGTTTGTCAGAATTAATCGAATTAAATGTTTTCTATGTTGTTTTTATTTGCATTATTAACAATGTAATAGTTTTCACTAAAATCGGCGTAAAATATAAAAGAATTACATTTAAAATACCCGACAACAAATCGAAATATGTAACGACATTTAGATTAGGATTTTTAAGAACACAGAACATCACTAAGAAATGTCACAGTGCTGCCACACGACCTCTAAATATCACTATATCCTGTTGTTGCCACTACAAAATTAGAAGTTCAGAGTCGATTCTGATGCAGATTTATTTTGAAATGAACTATGCTATAGAAAAATCCACAGAACTTATGAAACTTATCTGGCATTTTAATTTTATTCCTTGAAATGTCGACTTTTTTTTCTATATACTAGCTCGATAGTTGATTCTACTAAATGCCATTTTGTTTTCGAAATTTCTGCCGGTGTCTCGAATTTCTTCTTTTTTCTAAAACGTTCTAATCTTAATTTGTAACTTTATTTTTGAGGTTAAACAAAATTTCAACTTTTTATAAAAATTAACACATTTTTTAAAAATTCGACTTTTTTCAATCAACTTTTTTTAAAATTTTAGTTTTTTATGAAAATTTCGATATTTTTGAAAATTTTGACTTTCGAAAACTTGAAATTTTTTGAAAATATATTTTTTGAACTCTCCCCGGATTATGTTTTGATTATTTTTCAATATTTGGACTTTTTTAAAATCGGTTGGTTTTTAAATTTCGACTTTTTTTTGGAAGATTTTCGAAAATTTTAACCTTTTATCAAAATTTTCACTTTCTACTTTCGACTTTTTTAAAATTTCGACTTTTGTAAAATGTTCAGCTCTATAAAAATTTTAAATTTTTATGAATATTTCGCAAATTTTCACCTTCTTCCAAAATTTGAACTTTTTGAGAATTTCTGAATTTTTAATGATTTCGACATTTATTAACAAAATTTTCAAAATTTTGACTCGAAATTTTGAAATTTTCTGAAAATATTTTAAACTTTCCGAATTATCTTGAAAAGTTTTAAAAAAATTTCAAATTGTCTTGACTGTAATGAATTTTTTTAAAATTTCGACTTTTCCTTTCGAAATTTAAACTTTTTTTAAAAAGTTTGATTATTTCTTGATTATGAAAATGTTGATAATTTTTAAAATTTTCATTTTCCAGGAAATTCGGAATTTTCTTTTTTTTAAACTAAAAATTTGAGATATTTTCCAAAAAATTGACAATTCTCAAAATTTCGACTATTAGATTTTAAGGTTTTTTTTTGAAAATCCTGACTTTCTTAACTGTCAGCCTTAGTTTAAATTTTCGATTTTTTCTAAAAATTTTGACATTTTTGAATATTTTGACTTTTCAAATTTACATTTTATCCCGAAGTTAAAATTTTCAACAGTCAACATTTTCAAAAAAGTCAACAATTTGGAAAATGTCAAACCTTTCACAAAAGGTTAAGAAGATTTGCAGAAAAAGTCAAGAATTTAATAAAATCAACACTTTGACACGGTCCAATCCGGGAAAAAGTATATCCTACACTGACTCTGGCTGTGGAAGCCTTCGTTATCATATTTTGAAAAAAAATTAAAATTTTCAGAAAATTTACGTTTCAAAATTAATTCAAATTTTCAAAAAATTGCCAAGTTTTCAAAAAATATCCAAACATTTTAAAAAGTTGATACTTTAAAAATTGGTCTGAAATTTCAAAAATACTCAAAATATTGAAGAAATGTCGCGATTTTTGAAAACATTGATAAATTTTCAATGAAATCCTTTAAAAAAAGCTACATTTTTCAAAAACTGTAAATATATTGAAGAATTATCAGAAATTTATTTTATGTTATCAGTATTTTGATTTTGTTATATTTTGTTTTTGTTGTATTTTGTTGCATTCTGTATTTTGTTGTATTTTGTTGTATTCTGTATGCTGTATTTTGTATTTTTCATTTTGTATTTTGTATGAACATATTTTGTATGATTGTATTTTGTATGACTGTGTTTTGTATAATTGTATTTTGTATGATTGTATTTTGTATGATTGTACTTTGTATGATTGTACTTTGTGTAATTGTACTTTGTATGACTGTAATTAATATGATTGTATTTTGTATGATTGTATTTTGCATGATTGTATTTTGTATGACTGTATTTTGTATGATTGTACTTGATATAATTGTATTTCAAATGATTGTATTTTGTATGATTGTATTTTGTATGATTGTATTTTGTAGCATTGTAGTTTGTATGATTGTAATTTGTATGATTATACTTTGTATAATTGTACTTTGCATGATTGTACTTGATAGGATTGTATTTCGTATAATTCTATTTTGTATGATTGTATTTTGTATGATTGCATTTTGTATGACTGTATTTTGTAAGGCTGTATGTTGCATGATTGTATTTTGTATGATTGTATTTTGTATGACTATATTTTGTAGGATTGTATTTTGTATGATTGTATTTTGTATGATTTTATTTTGTATGATTGTATTTTGTATGATTTTACTTTGTATGATTGTATTTTGTATGATTTTACTTTGTATGATTGTTATTTGTATGATTGTACTTTGTATGATTGTATTTTGTATGATTGTACTTTGTATGATTGTATTTTGTGTGATTGTATTTTGTATGATTGCATTTTCTATGATTGTATTTTGTATGATTGTATTTTGTATGATTGTATTTCGTATGATTGTATTTTGTATGATTGTATTTTGAATGATTGTATTTTGTATGATTTTACTTTGCATGATTGTATTTTGTATGATTGCATTTTCTATGATTGTATTTTCTATGATTGTATTTTGTATGATTTTACTTTGTATGATTGTATTTTGTATGATTGTATTTTGTATGAATGTATTTTGTATGACTGTATTTTGCATCATTGTATTTTGTATGCTCGTATTTTGTATGATTGTATTTTGTATGACTTTACTTTGTATGATTGCATTTTGTATGAATGTACTTTGTGTGATTGTATTTTGTATGATTGTACTTTGTATGATTGTATTTTGTGTGATTGTATTTTGTATGATTGCATTTTCTATGATTGTATTTTGTATGATTGTATTTCGTATGATTGTATTTTGAATGATTGTATTTTGTATGATTTTACTTTGCATGATTGTATTTTGTATGATTTTACTTTGTATGATTGTATTTTGTATGATTGTACTTTGTATGATGTTAGTTTGTATGATTCTACTTTGTATGATTGTATTTTGTATGAATGTATTTTGTATGACCGTATTTTGCATCATTGTATTTTGTATGCTCGTATTTTGTATGATTGTATTTTGTATGATTTTAATTTCTATGATTGCATTTTGTATGATTGTACTTTGTATGATTGTATTTTGTATGATTGTACTTTGTATGATTGTATTTTGTATGATTGTATTTTGTATAATTGCATTTTCTATGATTGTATTTTCTATGATTGTATTTTGTATGATTTTACTTTGTATGATTGTATTTTGTATGATTGTATTTGGTGTGACTGTATTTTGTATGACTGTATTTTGCATCATTGTATTTTGTATGCTTGTATTTTGTATGATTGTATTTTGTATGATTTTACTTTGTATGATTGTACTTTGTATGATTGTATTTTGTATGATTGCATTTTCTATGATTGTATTTTCTATGATTATATTTTGTATGATTTTACTTTGTATGATTGTATTTTGTATGATTGTATTTTGTGTGACTGTATTTTGTATGACTGTATTTTGCATCATTGTATTTTGTATGCTTGTATTTTGTATGATTGTATTTTTGTATGATTTTACTTTGTATGATTGTATTTTGTATGATTGTACTTTGTATGATTGTATTTTGTATGATTGTACTTTGTATGATTGTATTTTGTATGATTGTACTTTGTATGATTGTATTTTGTATGATTGTATTTTGTATGACTGCATTTTCTATGATTGTATTTTCTATGATTGTATTTTGTATGATTGTATTTTGTGTGACTGTATTTTGTATGACTGTATTTTGCATCATTGTATTTTGTATGCTTTCATTTTGTCTGATTGTATTTTGTATGATTTTACTTTGTATGATTATACTTTGTACAATAATACTTTGCATGATTGTACTTGATATGATTGTATTTCGTATAATTGTATTTTGTATGATTGTATTTTGTATGATTGCATTTTGTATGACTGTATTTTGTAAGACTGTATGCTGCATGATTGTATTTCGAATGATTGTATTTTGTATGATTGTATTTTGTATGATTGTATTATTGTATTTTGTATGATTGTATGTTGCATGATTGTATTTTGTATGATTGTATTTTGTATGATTGTATTTGGTATGATTGTATGTTGTATGACTGTGCTTGGTATGATTGTACTTTGTATAATTGTACTTTGCATGATTGTACTTGATATTATTGTATTTCGTATGATTGTATTTTGTATGATTGTACTTTGCACGATTGTACTTGATATGATTGTATTTCGTATGATTGTATTTTGTATGATTGTATTTTGAATGATTGTATTTTGTATGATTGCATTTTGTATGACTGTATTTTGTAAGACTGTATGTTGCATGATTGTATTTTGTATGATTGCATTTTGTATGACTGATTTTGTGTGATTGTATATTGAATGATTGTATTTTATATGATTGTATTTTGTATAATTTTACTTTGTGTGATTGTATTTTGTATGAATGCACTTTGTATGATTGTATTTTGTATGATTGTATTTTGTAGAATTGTATTTTCTATGATTGTATTTTGTATGATTGTATGATTGCATTTTGTATGACTGTATTTTGCATGACTGTATTTTGCATGATTGTATTTTGTATCGTTGTATTTTGTATGATTGTATTTTGTATGATTGTATTTTGTATGATTTTACTTTGTATGATTGTATTTTGTATAATTGTACTTTGCAAGATTGTACTTGATATGATTGTATTTCGTTTGATTGTATCATGTATGATTGTATTTTGTATGATTCTATTTTGTATGACTGCATTTTGTAAGACTGTATGTTGCATGATTGTATTTTGTATGATTGTATTTTGTATGACTGTATTTTGTATGATTGTATTTTGTATGATTGTATTTTGTATGATTTTACTTTGTATGATTGTTTTTTGTATGATTGTATTTTGTATAATTTGACTTTGTATGATTGTATTTTGTATGATTGTATTTTGTATGATTGTACTTTGTATGATTGTATTTTGTATGATTGTATTTTGTATGATTGCATTTTCTATGATTGTATTTTCTATGATTGTATTTTGTATGATTGTATTCTGTGTGACTGTATTTTGTATGACTGTATTTTGCATCATTGTATTTTGTATGATTCTATTTTGTATGATTTTACTTTGTATGATTGTATTTTGTATGATTGTACTTTGTATGATTATATTTTATATGATTGTACTTTGTATGATTGTATTTTGTAGGATTGTATTTTCTATTATTGTATTTTCTATGATTGTATGTTTGTATTTTCTATGACTGTATTTTGCATGATTGTATTTTGTATGATTGTATGATTTTACTTCGTATGATTGTATTTTGTATGATTTTATTTTGCAATTTGTATTTCGTATTTCGCATTTGGCATTTCGTATTTCGTATTTCGTATTTTGTTCGATGGTGACGCGGAACGATAAGTTTACCTCCTATCCAAAATTGCTAAACGCGCCTAAAGTTTTCACTTCAAAAACTTTAAACTTTCAAAAAACCAAAAAAAGTTAAATTTTGGGGAATGGTCAACATTTTGGTTAGTTTAAAATTCATGGACATCTCAAAATTTCTGATTGAATATTTTTAATAAGAAAGGAATTGTAAAAGAAAATAGTCGAGATTTCAAAAAAAAGCTAAAAAGATCGACATTTTGAAAAACGTTATTTAAAAAAAATTGTAAATTTTAAAAAAACGAAATTTTCAAAAAAAAATACAAAATAGTTCAAAAAAAGTGTCGAAAAAAGCCGATAATTTAACAAAATATCGCGATCGAAAAACATTGAAATACTCGAATATTCGAAATTTTAAAAAAATTAAAAAATAAACCTTTGCAAAGGTCAAGATTTTAAAAAAACTAGAAATTTTCGAAGCCTAAAAAACCAAATATTAGAAAAGTAACAATTTTCGGAGCAAACATTTTCAAAAAAATGTCGGAATTTTTAAATAAGTCGAGATTTTCAAAAAGTGTCAACATTTTCGAAAATGGAATCAAATATTTTTAAAGTCGACATTAAAAAAAGGAAATTTTTTTAACGAAAGAAGAATTTTGAAAAAAGTGGAAATTTCGAAATAAAATCCAAAGTAAAAAAACTCAAACTTTAACAAAAAGCCGAATTTTTGTAAAAAAAACCTAAATTTCGAAACAAAATCAAAATTTTGAAACAAAATCAAAATTTTCAAAAAAATCAAAATTTTGAAATAAAATCGAAATTTTCAAAAAAATCAAAATTTTTGAAAAACTACAGGTTTTTAAACAATCAGACATTTTTTAATAAATTTTCATTGTCAAGCTTTCAGAGAAATTAAATATTTTTTACAAGACAAAAAAAATCTAAAAAGTCCAAATTATCAGAAGGGTCGACATTTTCAATAAAAGTGGAAGTTTCGAAAATAATTAAAATTTTGAAGGAAGTCGAAGTCTTGAACTTTAAACCAATGTTTTGAAAAAGTCAAAATTTTGATAGAAAATTCAAAATCTTGAAATGAAATCGCATTTTAGAAAAATTCATTCAAAAAAGTCGAAATTTTGAAAATTCGAAATTAAAAACATTGAAATGTTCAAGCGTCAAATTTGTAAAAAAAAGTGAACTATTTAATTAGTCTAATAAGATTAAAAAAAAAATCGAAATTCTCAGTAAGGCGTCATTGATGCTTGAAAAGTGAACAGTTTGATTTTCACCAAAAATTTTTTTATACAAACGACTTTGCTACAAAAAATTCCTTCCTAGAAATTTTGAATCTTGCCTCGATTTTTTATTCAAATTTCGACTTTTTTCTAAATACGAGCAAGCTCGCTCTTGGTTGATTGTATTTTATCAAAATTTCGACCCTTAGAAATTTTGGAAACATGACATTTCGAATTATGAAATCTAGCTTTCGAAAACAAAGTGGAACTTTCGAGCTTAAAGTAAAAATTTCAAGGCAACAATCCGTAAGGATGAAATTTGCAAAAAAAAAATTTTTCAGCTTGGATCACATTTTCAGATTTCATTATTTTATGTTTAAATGTGCTGCAATTATTTGTTTTTTTTATCCTAAAGTTTCGCCTTTAAATTAGGAATTAGAGATTTTAGTTCTTTTGATGCTACATCATTTTTTTCGAAATTTTGAATTTAAATTCAAAATTTTGGATTTAAATTCAAAATTTTGGATTTAAATTCGAAATTTTTCGATTTTTTTTCTCTAAAAATCCAGATCAAGGTCCAGATTTCATTTTTTAAAAGAAAATTTCGATGCAGAAGCATTATTCAAGCATTGGCCGAATATTTTATTATTTGTGGTAATTAAAAATCCACAATGTTTTTCAGTGTTTAGTAAAATCCAAAGACAAAATGAAGCTACTTACTCTCCTTGATCCACATTGTTATTATCCTCACGTTTAGCGTCGCAACGGTTCAGTTCTTTGGCAGCATTTTCCGTTAGAGTATTAATCCCCATTTTGGCACAATTTGGCACGAGAAAGTCCTAAACTATGGTCATTTCTTAGCGGCACATTTTCAGGTTGAACCGACTAGCGAATAGGTAACTGTACGAAGCGAAGGTATGCATCGGACGCCAGTTCTATTTCCTACGAGTTATTGAAAATTGTATGTGGCACATGGCCCCGCATTGATATCTTCAAACTGCCGGTCGAGTATTTTCGCGAAAAAAAATCCTCCCCGCCGAAATTCTAATAAAAATATTTGTTTGGTTAAAACATCCGCCCTCGGATTGCCGAAATTCGATACGAATCGAAAAAATGGGTAAATATTTTTCTGCGGCGCGGTATGCATGGACTAACGTGTTAAAATAGATCGTGTGTGTTAATGAAAACGGTCTTCGGTGCAATAAGCTGACTAGCTGAAAATTAAACTGGAACGGTCAGTGTTTGGTGACGGATAACACACGCCGCAATTTGTTCGAGTTTTATGTTAACATGACGTGATGTGATAAAAACGAGGATTTCCACTGTTTTGGTTTTCTATCTTTCTATATAAACACAATTAGCCCACTTTTGCGGCCAACTAATGTAAACGGTGGTATTAATGGGAGATTTTAATTAGCATTGGCATTTATTGAAAGTGAATGTTTTATGCGAGAATGTATCATCGGGAAAATATTTATTGGAATGTGAGATAATCACGAGAGGAAAGAGTGGATATCTTACATAAGACGATGTGATCAAATGAAAGATTTAAAAACGCCATCGAACATGTTTACGAAAGAAGAAAGTAATTTCATTTTCCGCATTAGAGATTCTATTAATTTTAAACGATTAACTCTATTTTAAACCAAATGAGGTCTCCGCGAAGGCTCCCGCGATTAAAGCGACGTCGCTACTGTCAAACACCACTAGATGGAGCTCCCACAATTTTGTAGTTCAGCTTGCCAAGCACCTATCACTGTAAATGGACGCTTACCACCAGTGTTGCCAATGTGTGAAGAATTTCTCAAAAAGCGAGGAGTTTTAAAAAAATATATTGAAGAACTTGTGAGGAAACAATGCGATTTGATGAAAAAAAGTCGAAATTTTAAGTTCATTCGATTAAATTTCCTGCAAAAAAATCTATGAAAATCGAAGTTTTTCGCTAACATTTTCTAGCTTTAGTTTTACTAGCAAATGTTTCACTTTGACTCAATATCTTCTAAGCTTCTTTTTTGAAAATAATAACAATAATAATAATAATAATAATAATAATAACCGTACACATTTTAACGATATTTCGACTTTTATTCCAAATTCTGTTTTCTTCGAAATTTGTTTTTTTTTAAAAAACATCAAAAAATTGCAGTTTTGATTTTTTTCTTCACAAATCATCAAACATGGAGTTTATTCTTTCAGTCAAGACTTTTTTGTCAACATTTCGACTCGCGTATTTATCTGCCGTATGATTCTTATCGAGGCCGCTTCCCATTATCAAATGTTTTTAGAGAGTTCCTTACACAATCACTAATACAAATTTTATAACTACATTTTGTTACAATATGATAAATCTTCTTTTTAAAGTTCTGTCTCAGGGGGTTTTTAGGGTCACTGATCAAGAATCCGAGGCCTGCTTTTCCAAAAAAAAAATATGTTGCGGCCGGAAAATTAAGAATCTAACTCGACGTTCCACTGTTTCTAGAATTCACCTTTTTTTAATATTTGGACTTTTCCTTCGAAATTAGTCTTTTTTTTTTTCTTGAACTTTCACCTTTTTGTTTTTAAATATTTCTTTTTTTCGAAATTTCGACTTTATTTCCAAAATTCGACTTATTTCTCAATAGTTCACCTTCTGCTGGAAATTAAGCCTATTTTCAAAATTAACTTTTTTAAAATCCAGACCTTTTTTCAAGATTAGCGTTGTTTTGAAGCATAAGATTTTATTTGGAAATTTGGTTTCTCTGATTTCAATCTTTTTTCAAAATTTCCCTTTTTCAGAATGAAGTGTCAAAATTCTAAATTTTAAAAACTACAATTTCTCAAAATTTGATTGAAATGTCATTTTTTTTAATCTGAATTTTGATTGAAAACGATTTTTGGAAAGTGCGAATTTGATTTTTGATAATTTCGATCATTTTTAATTTCGAATTATTCAAAATCTTTAGCCAACGGTCAAATGCTCAAAAATGTGTCTTTATTTTTTGAAAATTTACACTTTTTAGAAAAATTGGCATTATTTAAAATTTTTGCAATTTCTGAAAATTTTGACCTTTTTTGAAATTTTCGATTATTTTTAAAATTTAGCTTTTCTTGGAAAAGTTTCGATCTTTTTTCAAAATTTTAATTATTTTCCAAAAAATTTTTATTTCTCTAAAATGTGAACCCTTTTCGAAAATTGTAACTTTCCTAAAAATTTTGATTTTGTTAAATTTGCGCCACCTTTTTGAAGAATACGAGTTTTTTGACAGGTTCGATTTTATTCAATTTCAGACCTTCCTTTAAAATTTTCGATGTTTTTTTCAAAATTTCGATCTTTGTCAAATTTTAACAGTTTGACTTTTTTTTGAAATGACCTTTTTTAAAACATCTGGATTGATTTTTTTAACTCTCGGCGATACTTTATCATTTTAGTTTAAAAATTCGCTATATTTGCAAAATTTCAACCTTTTTCGAAAATTTTATCTTTTATATAAATTTTGATTCTGTTAAATCTGAACTATTTTCTTAAAGAATTCAATTTTTTTCCCATGCTTGCTTTTTAAATTCTTGATCTTTATGTACAAATTTCAAACTTTTACCAAAATTTGTCTTTTCAATATTTGAAATTTTAGGATTTTTTTCAAATGAATTTTTTGTAAAATTTGGATTGCTTACAAATTCCGGTCCTTTCTTTACTACTTTGTCATTTTAATTTAAAAACTTCTTAATTTTTTAAAAATTTTGAGTGGTTTTTAAAAATTTCGACTACAAATTTTGATTTTCGAAATTTGCGCATTTTTTTTAAGAATATGACTTTTTGATAAGACGTTTTTTAAATCAAATTTTGAAAATTTGGTATTTTTTGGATTGACTTTTTTTAAAATTCTGGATTATTCAGTTTTAAAAATTTTTACTTTTTCTTTCAATACTTTGTCATTTTATTTCGACTTATTTTTTTAAATTTGGATGTTTTTTGAATATTTTGGAATTTTTTGAAAATATATATATATAAATTTTAATTTTCCTTGAAATTTTGAATACTTTGAAAACTGAACTTTTTGGAAATTTGAACTTTTTGAAAATTTGAACTTTTTCGAAAATTTTGATTTATTGGAAAGTTTCGACTTATTTAAAAATTTCGAATTCTTACAAAATGTTCAATTTTTCTGAAAATTTAATTTTTTCCGAAAATTTCGATTTTTTTAAAATTTCAAACTGTCAAATTTTGGAATTTTTTGAAATGATCTTTTTAATAAAACTGGATTTATTGTTCTAATTTCTGTCCTTTACTTCAATACTTTGTCATTTAATTCTAAAAAACTTCCTCCTTTTTCAAAATTTGGATTTTTGTTTTTGAAAATTTACATTTTTTTTTAAGTGGCATTTTTTTACATGTTTGAAAATTTTGATCTTTGTTGACATTTTCGAACTTTTTTGATTTTTCTAAAATTTCAACCTTTTTCGAAAATGTTAACTTTTATAAAGATTTTGATTCTGTTAAATTTGCGTCATTTTTTTGAAGAATTCAACCTTTTTGACATGCTCGTTTGTTCAATTCCTGAGCTTTCTTTAAGAATTTCGATTTTTTTTTAAATTTCGTTCTGTGTTAAATTTTCAAATTTTGAGATTTTCTGAAACGAACTTTTTTTAAAAATCTGGATGGATTTTTTTAAATTCCGGCCTTTCCTTCAATAGTTTGTTATTTTGATTTAAACAATTCGTCTTTTTTTGAAAACTTTCTAACTTTTTTTGAAAATTTCAACCTTTTTCCGAAATTTTGACTTTTCTAAAAATTCTGATTTTGTTTTTAATTTGCGTCTTTTTTGCAGAATTTGAATTTTTTTGACAATTCTATTTGAATCCTTATCTTCTTTTAAAAGTTTCAAATTTTTTAAAAATTTCGATTATCAAATTTCACAAATTTGAGATTTTTTTAATTGACTTCTTTTAAATCTGGATTGTTTCAACTTTGCCATTTTAATTTAAAGAATTCAGTTTTTCAAAATTTGGAATATTTTTGAAAATCTCGAACTGTTTTGAAAATATATTATTCCAAAAGTTTATTTTTCCTTCAAATTTTGAATGTTTTAAAAACTGAACTTTTGGAAATTTGAATTTTTTGAAAATTTTGATTTTTTTGAAAATGTTGATATTCGCAATTTTAATTTATTTGAAAGTTTCGATATTTTAAATATTTCAATTTCTTTCAAAGTGTTCTATTTTTCCGGAAATTTCGATTTTTTAAAATTTCGAACTTGGTCAAATTTTGAAACTTTGAGATATTTTGAAGTGATCTTTTTAATAAAGCTGGATTTATTGTTTTTAATTTCGTCCTTTTCTTCAAAGAAAAAGTTGAAGTTTTGAGAAAAAAAGTCGAAGTTTTGAGAAAAAAGTCGAAATTTTGACAAAAAAGTCGAAATTTCGACTTTTTTCTCAAAACTTCGACTCCTTTCTCAAAAAAAAGTCGAAATTTTGACAAAAAAGTCGAAATTTCGACTTTTTTCTCAAAACTTCGACTCCTTTCTCAAACTTTCAACTATTTTTTTAGCAAATTTCTATTTTTCTATAAAAAGACATTTCCACTTTTTCTTATAAAAAAATTAAATGGTAATTTCGAGTTTTGTCTCAAAATGTCGACTTTTTTGTCAAAATTTTGACCTTTTTCTCAAAACTTCAAGTTTTTTTTTTAATTTTCGACTCTTTTCTAGCAACTTTCGATTTTTCTGTAAAAAAACAATTTTTGATATAAAATTTTCAGTTTTAAATTTTCGACTTTCTTTAGCAAATTTCGATTTTTCTCTAAAAGACATTTTTTCAATAAAAATTTTAAGATTTCGAAATTTCACCTTTTTTTTGAAACTTGGACTTTCGTTAAATTTTAACTTTTTCCTAAAAAAATGTTTAATGGTAATTTCGAGTTTTGCCCCAAAATTACGACTTTTTTGTCAAAATTTCGACTTTTTTCTCAAAACTTCGACTTTTTTCTCAAACTTTCGATTATTTTTTAGCAAATTTCGATTTTTCTCTAAAGAAACAATTTTTAATATAAAATTTTAAAAATTTTGAAACTGAACTACAAAATTTTCAAAATTTTGAAACTACTACAAAATTTTCAAAATTTTGACATTTCAACATTTTTTCTTAAAAGACGGACTTTTGTAAAATTTCCACTTTTTCCTACAAAAAATTTAAATGGTAATTTCGAGTTTTGTGTCAAAATTTCGACTTTATTGTCAAAATTTCCACTTTTTGTCCAAATTTCGACTTTTTTCTTAAAATTTCGACTTTCCTTAGCAAATTTCGATTTTTCTGTAAAAAAGACATTTTTTTTATTAAAAATTTTAAGATTTCAAAATTTCACCTTTTATTTTGAGATTTAGACTTTCGTGAAATTTCAACTTTTTCCTAAAAAAAATTTAAATAGTAATTTCGAGTGTTGTCTCAAAGTTTCGACCATTTTTTAGCAAATTTCGATTTTTCTGTAATAAGACAATTTTTTATATAAAATTTTCAAAATTTTGAAATTTTAACATTTTTTCTTAAAGTTGGACTTTCGTAAAACTTCCACCTTTTCCTACAAAAAATTTAAATGGTAATTTCGAGTTTTGTCTCAAAATTTCGACTTTTTTGTCAAAATTTCGACTTTTTTCTTAAAATTTCGACTTTCTTTAGCAAATTTCAATTTTTCTGTAAAAAAGACATCTTATTTAATAAAAATTTTAAGATTTCAAAATTTCATCTTTTTTTTTAACCTTAGACTTTCGTGAAATTTCAGCTTTTTCCTAAAAAAAATGTTTAATGGTAATTTCGAGTTTTGGCTCAAAATTTCGACTTTTTTCTCAAAACTTCAACTTTTCAAATTTCGATTTTTCTATAAAAAACAATTTCTGTAAATAAAATTTTCAACATTTTGAAATTTCAACATTTTTTCTTAAAACTCGTACTTTCGTGAAATTTCCACTTTTTCCTACAAAAAATTTAAATGGTAATTTCGAGTTTTGTCTCAAAATCTCAACTATTTTTTAGCAAATTTCGATTTTTCTGTAAAAAGACAATTTTTGATATAAAATTTTCAAAGTTTTGAAATTTCAACATTTTTTCTTAAAACTCGGACTTTCGCGAAATTTCCACTTTTTCCTACAAAAAATTTAAATGGTAATTTCGAGTTTTGCCTCAAAATTTCGACTTTTTTGTCAAAATTTTCACTTTTTTTGTCAAAATATCGACTTTTTTCTTAAAATTTCGACTTTATTTAGCAAATTTCGATTTTTTTTTGTAAAAAAGACATTTTTTTAATAAAAATTTTAAGATTTCAAAATTTCACCTTTTTTGGAGACGTAGACTTTCGTGAAATTTCAACTTATTTCCTAAAAAAATGTTTAATGGTAATTTCGAGTTTTACCTCAAAATTTCGACCTTTTTGTCAATATTTCGACTTTTTTCTCAAAACTTCGACTTTTTTCTCAAAATGTCGACTATTTTTTAGCAAATTTCGATTTTTCTGTAGAAAAACAATTTTTTATATCAAATTTTCAAAATTTCAAAATTTTAACATATTTTCTTAAAACTTGGACGTTCGTGAAATTTCCACTTTTTCCTACAAACACTTTAATTGGTAATTTCAAGTTTTGTCTCAAGATTTCGACTTTTTTTTCAAAATTTCCACTTTTTTAACAAAATTTCGACTTTTTTCTTAAAACTTCGACTTTCTTTAGCAAATTTTGATTTTTCTGTAAACAAGACATTTTTTTTTAATAAAAATTTTAAGATTTCAAAATTGCCTCAAAATTTCGACTTTTTTGTCAAAACTTCGACTTATTTCTCAAAATTTCGACTATTTTATTAGCAAATTTCGATTTTTTAGTAAAAAACACATTTTTTTAAATAAAATTTTCAAAATTTTGAAATTTCAACATTTTTTCTTAAAACTTGGACTTTCGTGAAATTTCCACTTTTTTCTACAAACAATTTTAATGGTGATTTCGAGTTTTGTCTCAAAATTTCAACTTTTTTGTCAAAATTTCCACTTTTTTTTTCAAAATTTTGACTTTTTTCTTAAAATTTCGCAACATTTTAGCAAATTTTGTCTTTTCTGTAAAAGAGACATTTTTTTAATAAAAATTTTAAGACTTCAAAATGTCACCTATTTTTTTGTGAATTAGACTTATTCCTAAAAAAATGTTTAATGGTAATTTCGAGTTTTGCCTCAAAATGACGACTTTTTTGTCAAAATTTCAACTTGATTTTCAAAACTTCGACTTTTTTCTCAAAACTTCGACCTTTTTCTCAAAATTTCGACTATTTTTCAGCAAATTTCGATTTTTCAGTAAAAAGATAATTTTTTATATAAAATTTTCAAAATTCAAAATTTTGACTTTTTGTCAAAATTTCCACTTTTGTCAAAATTTCGACTTTCTTTTTAAAATTTTGACTTTCTTTAGCAAATTTCGATTTTTCTGTAAAAAAAGACATTTCTTTCTAATAAAAATTTTAAGATATCAAAATTTCACCGTTATTTTGAAACTTAGACTTTCGTGAAATTTCAACTTTTTCCTAAAAAAATGTTTAATGGTAATTTCGACGAGGTTTGCCTCAAAATTTCGACTTTTTTTGTCAAAATTTCGACTTTTTTCTCAAAATTTCGACTATTTTTTTAGCAAAATTCGGTTTTTCTGTAAAAAAACAATTTTTTATATAAAATTTTCAAAATTTTGAAGTTTCAACTTCTTTTCTTAAAACTTGGACTTTCGTAAAATGCCAACTTTTTCCTAAAAAATATCTTAGTCGTATTATCGAGTTTTGTCTCAAAATTTTAAGTTTTTTACCAAAATTTTGATTATTAATTACAATATGTACTTATTTTTGGCAAAATTCATAATTATTAAGTTTTATTAAAGATTAAAAAGCAACAGATGTTAAAATTTTAACCTTTTCTCTTGAAACTTGGATTTTATGAAATTTCGACCTTTTCCTAAAAAACCTTTTAACGATAATTTCGCCTTTGTCTTAAAATTTCAAGTCTTTTACCAAAATTTCATTCTTTTTTTAAATTTCGTATTTTTTTTTAAAATTTCGATTTTTTTAACAAAAATTTTGAAATTTCAACTTTTTTTCTTTAACTTTTGTGAAATATCGATCTTTTTATGGTAATTTCGAGTTTTGTCATAAAAGTTAGATTTTTTTACCAAAATTTTGACTTTTTTCTCGAAGTGTGTGCTTCCGTGAAATTTTGACTTTTTCCTAGAAAAAATTTTATGTGGTTTCGAGTTTTATCTGAAAATTTCGAGTTTTATCTCAAAATTTCGAATTTTGTCTCAAAATTTCGAATTTTGTCTCAAAATTTCGAGTTTTGTCTCAAAATTTCGATTTCTTCACCGCAATTTCGATTTTTTTATCAACATTTTGACCTCTTTTTGACTTTCAAAAATTTTAATGGTAATTTTGAGTTTTGTGTCAAAATTTCCACTTTTTTTGTCAAAATTTCGACTTTTTTCTTAAAATTTCGACTTTCTTTAGCAATTTTCGATTTTTCTGTAGAAAGACATTTTTTTTAAATAAAAATTTCAAGACTTTGAAGCTTCGACTGTTTTCTTAAAATTTAGACTTTCGTGACATCTAAGACTTCTTCCTAAAAAGTCTTTTTATGGAATTCTGAGTTTCGACTTTTTGAATTTCGATCTTTCTATCAAATTTTTAACTTTTCTCTCAAAATTTCGACTTTTTTTTAGGGAACTAGGTGTCTTTCTGCAAAAAGACAATTTTTTTATAAAAATATCGAGATTTTGAAATTTCAACTTTATTTTCAAATTTGGATTTTCGTGAAATTTAGAAATGCAGAAAAAACCTTTTATAGTATTTTGACTTCTGTGTAAAAATTTCGACTTTTTTTATCAAAATTACGGTTGTTTTCAAAAATTTCAATTTTTTTAAAAAGCGAATTCATTTACAAAAAGGTTCACATTTTGAAATTTCCACTTTTTTCTTGAACTCTCGTGGAATTTCGACTTTTTCCTAAAACATCTTTTCATGGTAATTTCGAGCTTGTCATAAAATTTAAGACTTTGTTACCAAAATTTTGACTTTTTTCTGGAAATTTGGGATTCCATAAAATTTCGACTTTTTCCTAAAATATCTTTCTATGTACTTTCCAATTTTGTCTCAATAAGTCGACTTTTGTCTCAAAAGTTTAACTTCTTTATCACAATTTCGACTTTTTTTTCAAAATTTTGACTGTTTTTTAAAATTGTTGACTTTTTTTTAAAATTGTTGACTTATTTTCCAAAATTTCGATTTTTTTCATAACATTTGGACTTTGGCATTTATCATTAACGCTTTTGGCAAAATTTCAATTTCGCTTTCGCATTTTTTTTAACAGAAAATTTAACCTCGTACATTTGAATTTGTTTTTAAAAAGTTTTTTCTTTAATACACTTCTTTCCCGAACCTTGACTTTTTTTTCGAAGTCGAATTAATAATTGATTTGTTACAATCGTTTACTTAATTGCTCTTGAATCCTGAAGATGTTATTAGTCTCTCTACCTGTCGGTCTTCGTAAATAATGACATAAAAGTATTCAGACTGCAGTCATTAAAGCTGTTATTAAATAAAGTTTAATAAAAACCAAAGCCCTTTCCTCCAAATTGGATATCGGTTCAAAGATCACACGTTTCAAATTAGAATCGTCATTGCTGTGCTAAATGCACAAATAAAAAGAATATAAATTTTATTAGTTATTAGTTGCTTGGTTATTTTGCACATGAACTCATATTATTCTCTGAAATTGAATATATTTTTATGTAAATAAGCAAATTCAGTAAAATTAATTTGCGAGTTTTTAATTTGGGAAAAATTTTCCACCTAAAAGTTTGTGTAATTTGCAATTCTAATTCAGTTCATAATTGGTTTACGTCGTAAACGTTTTATAAGATAATTGGCAAACACATTCATATATACGAATACAGAATATAGATGTGTGGTAAGATCAGTAAACTTTTAAAGCTTTAGCATACATACAGGGTATCTCGATCATAAAGTCAAAATTTTAACCACGTAACTCGGGAGACTTATCAAAATAGAAATTCTAAAAAAAAATGTTATTGTACCAAAAGTGAGGCATATCTAGTCATAAACTCCCACTAATAAGGCGCCCCTGATTTGCAATAAACACTCTTACGATGTCAGAGGTCAATAGTTAGTATATTACAGCCACCAGGTACATATAAGGAAGACTGGCGAGAGAGATAAGGCGTAACGAATTCGTATCATACTAATTTTTTAATCTTGAGCCACTTTATCGCCAATTAATTAAAGAATTTTATCAGTAGTTGGTGGAGATAACTCAATTGACACTTGACCATGCAGCGAGAAGACTAAAACGTTAACATTTTTCATCTCAATCATTTACAATACGTAGAACAATTTTATCAGTGACGGAGTAATTACGTGGAGCAAATTAATGTCGATCTCTTTTTTTTTAGCCAAGTAATTCATGGTAATGTAAATTGTCAACAATTTTGGAGTTCTATTTAAACAATTTTCGAAAGTTCATTATTAAGGAAGAAATTACGTTTAATTTTAACGTCGACTTATATCTCGCTCATTAAAATTTAAAAATACATTGATAATGAGTTACAGGAAAAACAAATACAATTGTAAAGTAAAAAATTATCAATGTCATGACTTGCACACGTCATATCGCCATTATAAATTAACTTAAAATCGTTCGGTGTAATTAATTCATTAAATGCTGCATGTTGCATCGATTTCGCGATTACAATCGAACTTCCAGGTTAACATTACTAAAAAAATTACCCAGTTGTAAGCCGTTTTGTGTTCGAAAGACGAGCTTTTGAAATTAAAGGCCAAATTTTGAGTCAAAGTCAATATTTGGGAAAAAAAGTCGAAATTCTTTTAACAATTTATTTTTAAAGTAACAACTCCTCGAGTAATTTTTGATAGGAAGAAAACTTACGCGTTACCATCACACTAATTCGCGTTACCATCGCGCTAATTCGCGTTACCATCACGTTAATTCGCGTTACCATCACGCTAATTCGCGTTATCATCAGGCTGATTCACGTTACCATTACGCTGATTCACGTTACCATTACGATAATTCACGTTGCCATCCCTCTAATTGATGTTACCATCACGTTAATTCTTGTTACCAACGAGCTTTTAAAATTACACCCCAAATTTTGAGTCAAAGTCAATATTTTGAGAAAAAAAGTTGAAATTCTTTTAACAATTTATTTTTGAAGTAAAACTTCTCGAGTAATTTTTGATAGGGAGAAAACTTACGCGTTACCATCACACTAATTCGCGTTACCATCACGTTAATTAGCGTTACGATCACGCTAATTCGCATTACCATCACGCTGATTCACGTTACCATCACGCTGACTCGCGTTACCATCACGCTAATTCGCGTTACCATCACTCTAGATGGTGTTACCATCACGTTAATTCTTGTTACCAACGAGCTTTTGAAATTACCCCCCAAATTTTGAGTCAAAGTCAATATTTTGAGAAAAAAAGTCGAAATTCTTTTAACAATTTATTTTTGAAGTAAAACTTCTCGAGTAATTTTTGATAGGAAGAAAACTTACGCGTTACCATCACACTAACTCGCGTTACCATCACGTTAATTAGCGTTACGATCACGCTAATTCGCATTACCGTCACGCTGATTCACGTTACCATCACGCTGACTCGCGTTACCATCACGCTAATTCGCGTTACCATCACTCTAGATGGTGTTACCATCACGTTAATTCTTGTTACCAACATGCTCTACTATTAACAGTATTATGTATGTGTAAGCGAGATCCGTAATAAAATAAACAAACGCGCGATCGGCATCGGGATTAGAACTTGCGATCTCCACGCCAGAAGCAACTATCCTACCCATTGCCCCATACCTTTTGTTGAATTAAAGTTTAACTCGCTTGATAACTTATCCCAACGCCTACCATATATAAGTTAAAAGATGGCTACATCCGAAAAAAAAGGTGTCAATTTTTTTTAAAGTTTTCACTGCTATTGGCAGACCCACTAACAACCAAATTTTATTTTCAAAATGTTAAGCTAGAGTCAAAATTTTATTGGACATTTCGACTTAAGGTCGTAATGAGTTGTGCTGAAAAATTTTCGTGACTTGATAATGTTCTCGAAAATTTTCAAAAATACTGAAGTGAACAACTGAAAGCAAAATTTTATGGAAAAGTACTTTATTAAAATTTTGACTTCACAGTTTGAATTCTGCGGTTAAATTCAAAGAGTGGGGCAAGCGCCCCATCAAGCTCCATGTCATCAATCTAAAACATCGGAGAAGTTTTCCGAAAGATACATTCTTTGTTGCAATCTACAGCCTGACTCAGTAAGGACTTCTGTCTACGGAGACCCTTTTTTTTTCCTATAGAACTTCCAAGCTATGAAACTCGTTACCGAACGGAATTTTCCCCAAAAATTACAATCTATCCTTGTTTAAGAAGGCGGTTCATCGCCATCTATCCTTGTTTCCGCATCCTACTCGCAGTGCTTTGAAAACATGATGGGGTTACCCTTTGCGAGTGGATTACACTTAAAAAAAATTCAAATTCTAAAAATGAACTAGATTAAATTCTTCTCACTTTCATGTCTAACGTTGGCGTTAAAGTGAAATTACAAATATTTAAATTGTACCTTAATAACATTAATATAATAAATGATTGTAATCTAGAACTTACATTTACGTAAATTCGGACATTTGTCTTCCAATGAATTTAATTTAATTTTTTCCACGTTCGTTCCGTACGAAGTAATTGTAGGCGTGCACTTGCTATCTACCATGCACCACTTGAATTTATTTTTAGTTTGCAAGTCACTACTACTGACATTCAGCTATTTTCAAGCTTTCGTTTGTTTTTCGTTTAAAATCTACATTGCAGCAATTGTACGAATTAGTCTAACTGAAAAGGCGGAAAAATATCAAGATCTTCCAATGCGCGGCATAACTTCGCAATGAGTGCATATTCAATGGAATAATGATTCATTTTTTTTTGATAAGGCTACCAGACAATGGGTTGTAAAAAGTAATGTTCTAAATAACCTAAAGGTAACAAAAATTCTGAGTCTTTTTATATCCCATTAAAATTACAAATGAAGAAATTAAAAATGTTTATTTGTAGATTTCTAGAATTGGTGGTGATGCACCAAGCACGTGAATAAGGAAGAGCTGTAAGGAGGAATACGGAACAATTGTTCCTTATTCCACCTTACGAAGATGCTAAATTTAGAAACAAATCTTACTTCTTGAATTAGGATTATGTCAATCAATTCCATTTTTTCCAAAACACTTTTAAGAAAAATAGCATTATTTTAATTTTGGATTTTGAGTACATAAAAGTCTTGGATTTATTTTATGTAATACTTAAACGGAAAGACCAATAATTGTACAGTTTAGCTTCAGATCTGGAGCTTCATCTTTTGTGATCATTTCTTCGGAAATAAAAACAGATGCAGGAGTACAAAAAAACAACAATTTTTAGGTGATTTTCAAAGGAAAAGTAACTTGAAGAAAAATAAAAATAATAAAGCCCCAAATTCCTTATTTTAAAATTTCAAGTTCAAATTTTTGTAGCATCAACAGTTAAATATCCACTAAAAAAACAAATCGATTTTTTTCAATTTTTGTTTGTAGGTCCACGAACCTTAATCTAAAAGAAGAATATTTCTTCCATTTCCAAGAGAAATAGAGAAAAGAAGCGAAGAGAACAGAAGAGGAAGAGGAAGAGGAAGAGAAAGAGGGAGAGGGGAGGGAGAGGAAGAGGAAGAGGAAGAGGAAGAGGAAGAGGAAGAGGAAGAGGAAGAGGAAGAGGAAGAGGAAGAGGAAGAGGAAGAGGAAGAGGAAGAGAAAGAGGAAGAGGAAGAGGAAGAGGAAGAGGAAGAGAAAGAGAAAGAGGGAGAGGGGAGGGAGAGGAAGAGGAAGAGGAAGAGGAAGAGGAAGAGGAATAGAAAGAGGAAGAGGAAGAGGAAGAAGAGGAAGAAGAAAAGGAAGAAGAAGAGAAAGAAGAAGAGGAAGAGAAAGAGGAAGGGAAAGAGGTAGGGGGCGAGGGACAGAAGAGAAGAAAAGAGGAAAGAGAAGTGAAGAGAAGGGATGAGAGGAGATGAAAAGAGATGAGAAAAAATGAGAAGAGATGAAAAGTGATGAAAAGAGAACGGAGGAGAAGAGAAGAGAAGAGAAGAGAAGAGAAGAGAAGAGAAGAGAAGAGAAGAGAAGGGAAGAGAAGAGAAGAGAAGAGAAGAGAAGAGAAGAGAAGAGAAGAGAAGAGAAGAGAAGAGAAGAGAAGAGAAGAGAAGAGAAGAGAAGAGAAGAGAAGAGAAGAGAAGAGAAGAGAAGAGAAGAGAAGAGAAGAGAAGAGAAGAGAAGAGAAGAGAAGAGAAGAGAAGAGAAGAGAAGAGAAGAGAAGAGAAGAGAAGAGAAGAGAAGAGAAGAGAAGAGAAGAGAAGAGAAGAGAAGAGAAGAGAAGAGAAGAGAAGAGAAGAGAAGAGAAGAGAAGAGAAGAGAAGAGAAGAGAAGAGAAGAGAAGAGAAGAGAAGAGAAGAGAAGAGAAGAGAAGAGAAGAGAAGAGAGGAGAAGAGAAGAGTGGAGAAGAGAAGAGTGGAGAAGAGAAGAGTGGAGAAGAGAAGAGTGGAGAAGAGAAGAGTGGAGAAGAGAAGAGTGGAGAAGAGAAGAGAGGAGAAGAGAAGAGAGGAGAAGAGAAGAGAAGAGAAGAAGAGAAGAGAAGAGAAGAGAAGAGAAGAGAAGAGAAGAGAAGAGAAGAGAAGAGAAGAGAAGAGAAGAGAAGAGAAGAGAAGAG